>OY754962.1:39289782-39889782 GCA_963576555.1 Ferdinandea cuprea | reverse complement strand
TAAATCGCTCAAACCAAATTTCATTATTGGCGGCGATTTTAATGCGAAACACACGTTGTGGGGTTCTAGATACATCTCGCGAAAAGGTAGAATGCTTTATGGGGGAGGTATGGAGTACAGTTGTGATTTCCACTCGACGGGCAAACCGATCTAATGGCACAACTGATACTTCAAAAATACCTGATTTTTGGCGGCTGCTGGGTGCTGCTAACGGTGTTGGGGGGTGGGCATTCGGTGCCTCTGTAGAAGAGGCGACGAGTGCACATCACTTCCGATTATAATTAGTAATAGTTGTTTTTAATTTTAAGTATCATTAGATTTTAGTTTTAAGTTGTTTGTTTGTATATATGTATAGTTTTAAGTAGTAGTTTTTAAAACATTTTCTTGCAAAAATCATATTTACAAATTAAAAATGTATTATTAATTAAGGCCGAAAGGTAATAGTAACAAGTGATATAGTTAAGTTTAGAGCATCCTCATGAGGACCATTAATTTAATATAAGTATCCTGTTAATTTGAAGTTAGGTTTAATCATTTTTGTCTAGTATTTTTGGAAAAAATTAAAATGAATTTAAAAAAAAAGCATAAAGAAAGGCTACAGTCCGCTTGGGGCGAACAGTACGATACCCTATCCATATCCCTTTATGCCCCAAAGAAAAAAGCGTTAGGAAGGTGATAAATATTATTTTATTTCATTCTATGAAATTTACCCTATGAAATAGACCCTACGGAATATATGCTTTAAATTTCAGCTTCATAGCATAAATTTTAAGGCCTCACAAGTTGATACGGATGGACGGACGGACGGACATTGCTAAATAGTTTTAGGATTTGGTCCTGATCATAAATATATATACTTTTATGGGTCTACGACGAATATTAAGGGGTGTTACAATCTATGTGTCAAAATTAATATACCCTTAGGATAGGGTATAAAGATATGCTCAAGCGTATTCCTTGACGTCTCAAAAGCCTTTGATAAGGTGTGGCAAGACGGCTTGAAATTTAAATTACGATAAGATCACTACCCTCGCTATGTTCGCCGACGACACCGCTATCCTTGCAGTAGGGACTGCCGCATTAAACGAAACTAAATCTGTTCACGTGAATTTCACATATAAGAAAACTAATGACTTGCCAATTATTCTAAACTTGGCCTGAAAACCTTTTGCAAACGAGGCCAAACACCTGGGAATGATACTCGACGCAAAGCTGAAATAAAATTCACATGTAAAAATGAAACGTAAAGAACTCGATACCAAATATAGGGAAATGTACTGGTTACTCGGAAAACATTCCCAGCTCAGCATCGAGAACAAACTGCTTTTATACAAGCAAGTGCCAAAGCCGGTGTGGACCTACGGCATTCAACTTTGGGGTTGTACCAAAAAAACATATGCTAAAGTTATATTTTATTTGTCTACTTTTAATAAAAAAAACTTTTATTTATTTATTTATTTATTCTTCTTTTGACTTAAACATATTGAAACCAACTTAGAGACTAACTTATTCTAAAAGTAAAAAGTATGTTAACACCTCGAGAAGCTATGCATTCCATGGTAAAGGAATGCATTTGTTTACGAAATATTCATATTTCATATTGCACCGTATGAAATATGAATATTAGGAAAAAAACAAGATTTCTTGCAACGTGCGCAAAAATGGCTGTGCGTGCAGTTTAAATGTACTGTATTGAAGTGGGACGGGGAAAGGGGGCATATCCGTTCAGGACTGGTTTTGCTTTGTAAGCAAAATGGTATGGGAAACCGTTTGACAAAGGGGAATGTGGAGAATAATGGTGGCGTGGGTTTAGGTGGAGTCTCGGACGTCACAAATTTCTACAAACTTTTCAAAATAAAGTGATTAGAGAAACTGTCCAAGCTCCGTGCTATACTAGAAACGATGTTATCCACAGGGATCTCGGAATTCCTACAATCGAACCTGAAACTAGAAGCTTCGCGCGAAAGCATAGAAACCGACTAATCGGACATATCAATAGTACAGTCCGACAAATTTTGGATGAGAATAATTTATTGCGCTGACTACAAAGAACGAAACCTTTCGACTTGGCAAGATAATGATTAACCGCGTCCTCATTGCGGAACATGCAGGATCTTTCAGTGGAAAGTAACCTGTCAAACGTTTTTTTTTATTTCGTGATAGAAAAATTGCTTGATAAGTTATATCTAATTTGCAGTATCTAACTTTCTATAGAAGGGTGGTATTTTTAGTCACAATGGCAAGTGCCATTCATAGATAATGGCAGAATATTGCGGTTTTACCCCACTCAAGAATGCTGTCAAGATCAGAATTTAATGAGCTAAATATACGTTGCCATTCTAGTTCAACGCCCAAAGATGAAGGAAACGAATATGTAAAGCTGAGGGTGCTATCGGTGAAGGAATGAATAGGATTAGAAGTAGCAGACAGTAGATCATTTAAAAAAATGAGAAAGAGATTCGGAGACAAAACGAAGCCTTTGGGAACACCAGCATTTATTTGGTAAGTTGCAGACTTGAAACCGTCCAAAACAACTTGAATTGAACGTTCCGAAAGGAAATTTCTAATCCATTGAAGAAGGGTATCATCGATCCCAAATGCACGCATATTTGACAAGAGAGCTTGATGCCAAAGTCTGTCAAATGCCTTTGAAATAACAAACAAAACGACCTTTATTTCACCACCGTGATGAATAGATTGGTTCCACTTTTCGGTTAGATATGTCATCAAATCACCAGTGGACCTGTTGCTGGGAAAACCGTACTGCCGGTCATTAAGAAGTTTTCCGGATTTAAGACATTTCATAAGCTGACGATTTATCAGCGTTTCCATGACCTTGAAAAAAAGGGACGTAAGTGCAATTGGTCGGTAGGAGGAGGGGGAGGAAAATTCGCCTTTTTTAGGGAATGGCTGGACAAACGCTATTATCCAACTTCTCGGAAAGAGCCCTGAAGAATAGGACCGATAGAAAATCTTACGCAGTGGTTTTGCCAGCGTGGACGAACACCTTTTCAGAAGTTTTTACTACCGGTGGGACTTTGTAGTATTTTTGGTCTCAACTTTTGATCGTAGGAGAATTTGACATGATGGGCATTGCAGTCATTTCTTGGTTTTTTTCGGTTTTACCTCTTTTACCCTGATAGCATCTTTACAGCTCAAGTCATACCACGCGTTAACCTTGGGTTTGATTTTCTTAATCCTGTTAGGGATAAAGCATTTCATATCCATGTGAATTATATTTATTATTATATCGGCGGCAGCATCCACATCGCTATCGAGGAAGCATAGCGACCAGTTAAAACTCTTAAAAACCCGTTTAAGTCTTCCCATTCGGCTTTCTCGTATTGCCATACGGTTCTTTTTGGAGTTTGTTCTTTAACTTTGTGGTTGGAGTACAAGAATTTCGCCGATAAGACACAATGGTCTGACGAACCTAGAGGCGATAATACATTTATGGGATAGAGTGGTGTGAGAGGTGGGAAACAAGTTCAGTGTGTTGGCGGTTTGACTACTAATGTCCGGAATTCGTGTCGGCTCATATACAAGCTGGGTTAGGTTGTTCACCTCAGCAAAGATCTCAGCATACCTGCCTTTGGGTGTTGTCTGTCCAGAATGTCGAAGCTAACTAGAATTGTGTACATTAAAATCGCCCGCAACAACTATTTTACTGTGAGGATGAAGTGCAACAATTCTCGTGATGGAATCGGACAGCTTATCAAACTCGTTAAAAGTAAGATTGCGGTCCAAGTTTGGGCTTCTATAAATGAAACAGTAGTTTATTAATTGCCTACGGACGTAAAATTTAAACCAAATAAAATTAAATTCCGGAATGGAACATTTGCCGTATTGTGGTTGAAGTTGGTAGGCTACATCACTACGTATAATAACCACAGATGTATAGCGGCCGTGCAACCACATAGAAGTCCCAAAATTAATCTTTTTAAACTACTCCAAGATCTGGTTCAATGAATGTCATCATGTGTGAATAGCTATCCTGTACTTATGATGTGGAGATCCGGCGAAGAATTACCCTATGAAGCCGCTGCTACTTTGGTTTGGCCAAGCAAATGGGTTCAAAACTCCTAACTCAAAGACAAAGTGCATGCTCTACAAAACCCTTATCCTGCAAGTTCTGCTATACGGCTCTGAATGCTGGACTAGTAAGCGCGAAAAGAGATTATATACTGGGATCCTTCGAAAGAAATATTCTTCGACCAATTTTTGGTCCTGTGTGTTAGAAGGGCGAAAAGAGCAGAAGATACAACCGCGAACTCTTTGAACTGTACCAATTTTTGGATGTAGTCCAAAAAGGCAAGAATCGTTGACTACATTGGCTCGGCCACATCGACCGAATGGACAATAGATCTCCAGACAAGAGGATCTTTGAACCCCAGACCGAACCTCCGTTTCAAAGGCCAAGCCATCGCGGATGCCAGAGCGCAGACACTCTTCACGGGTCGGGAGCCCGTTATGTACATTACATTCATTTTGTTCCAAGTGTGTGCCTATGGGTTGACGTCTTCGAACTGACTGACATGTACAAGCAAAGGGTCATCTCCTCAGCATACACGACACCCCTTAACACCCAGAAGCGTTATAGAATTGTATGGCCTGTCTATTGCGGCCGGATCGGCGGGATGTGCCGGTGTCGATGGGTGGACAGTAGCAGTTAAGTCCTCCAGTGATGACTGTGCATGTTGTCCTGAATTAGACTGCTCAGTTTCAGATGGAGATGACGGAAGTATGCTGGCTTCTAAGTCATCATCGAATTGGGCCTCCCCATTAGAATCATAGACTGGTAATACCGTTTTACGACTGCGCAGCTGATCTTGATGACGTTTAAATACTCGAGAGTCGTTTTGATGAACGCTGTAGGAAATCAGAAAACAGTTTGATCAGACACCAGACCCTCAATCCATTTTGGCAGTATAATTTCGAACCTAAACTAAACTACCTGGAATGAAACATTTAGAGCTAATAGAGTCACACACCTTACCAAATATTACCTCGTCGGGTTGTATTTTGTCGAAGTATATCTTCAGACGGCGATTGAGTAGCAGCTCTGCGGGTGAACGGTTTGTGGTTGAATGAGGGCTAACATGCTGATTGAATAAATATCTGACGAGACTGAGGTTGAAATTTGTGTTGTGGCTGAACATTTTTAGGTGGTTTTTAGTGCTTTGTACCATGCGCTCCGCTTGGCCATTTGTAGCCGGATGAAATGGTGTGGAACGAATATGGCGGATTAGGTTGTCGTCCATGAAGATCTTGAATTCATCAGATGTAAACGCTGTCCCGTTATCTAATACAATTTCGTCAGGAAGCCCATGGGTTGCGAAAAGTTGCCGAAGGAACTTTATGACAGCAGCTGTTGACGTAGAGCTAACCACGGCGACTTTGAGTAAAAGTCGAAAACAAGACAAAATGTTTTGCCTTGGAATGCCCTGCAAAATTGATATGCAGGCAAAATGGTGTGTTGGAGTATGTGGTGCTCGTTCCGGTTCTGCTGGTATGATTTGCATCTCTTTACGATGAGTTTAATTTCAGTGTCAATGTTAGGCTACCATACATAGCTGCGAGCCAATGCCTTCATTTTGACGATCACAGGGTGTAGCGCGCGAAGGGCTTTTAAGATTGCATATCGGTCAGGAGTAAAACTCCTCTATTAGCTCTATTAGTATTAATACGGATACAGATTGTTTGAGCGCTCGACTTTGGTGCTGGGCCATTCCCTCAACACCCAGTTAAGAATCTTTGATAGCTCTGGATCCTTTAAAGTATGTGACGCCAACATCTGTGCGCTCACAACTGGTGCAGCTGCGAATTCGATCATATGAATGTCTTCGTTGCTCCTACTTCGGTCGACATTGGACAGCAGCTCAAGAAATCTCTTTTTCGTAGTTTTGCTTCCATGACCAGTGTGCATTTTTATCCAATAGGCGGTGTAAGGGTTCTGCGACAGAAGCTTGGAGTGGCAGAAACTCGTGATCGATATTTATTAGGCCCAGGAATGCCTGTAACTGTTCCCTCGGTGCTGGTGAGTTGTGAATTGCCTTGATCTTCTCAGCTGAAGGCCGAATGCCCAAGGCATCGATTTTAGAACCCAAAAACTTCGCCTATGGTACGCCAAAGAGATACGTTTCCTTGCGCAGCCGAAGTCCAAATAGGATAACACCTCATCTGGCCTCATTGCCATCTCTGCTTTCGACTTACCCCTAATGACTATGTCGTCAAAGTTGTGGCAGTGAAGTTCCACACACTTGACTTGAGGAGAAATCTTGGTACGGAAACTAAAAAAAAATTGTTCCCATACCCTTGGCAGAGGTTTTGGGCACGCTTGCGTTTGCTCGCGGCAATTAGCTCGTCGGTGGGGTGGTGTTCTTTCTGCTGTCCGTGTGGTGTCCACAAACTAAATTTTCGTGTCGAAAAATAAAGACAATTGTTTTACGTTATTGTTCCTAAAAGTAGACCTTAGTAATGTAACTCATGGTTACATACAGAAGAGTTGGAAGTAAGACGACCCGTATGGTAAAGTAAAGGAATAACGAGACAAGATAAAACAAGAAAAGCTGTCGGTTATTGTTGACAGGGAATGATCTTTTAGTCATCCTTCGGCGAAGCCCACCCTTATCCATTGTCCAGTGGTGAATGGCGACGTGGTTACCATGCGCCGATGCATTTGTATGGCAACCCCTATAAAAAAATATATTTATGCTCTATGTATCTCCAACAATCTCGTCGATCACGAACCTGTCATCACCAAATTAAAAAGGGACTTACTCTATTTTCCTAAGGAAGTCCATTAGAAACAAAATAATAGTGATTCACTTATGTGGTGAGATACCCTCCTTATAATCAAAATATAATACTTTTGAATCGCAAGGTAACGATAAGTTAATTAAAGGTAAATTTAAATATTGCGTTTTCATACCGAAAACAGCTAAAGCTGTTGATGTGTGGTGTGCTGATTTCTGAATTTAATACCTGAAAGGTATTGTTACTAGCTGCAGTTAGTACTTAGATGGTGCTGATGTTATATTTATGCTGATGGTACTGTATGTTGTATATTGTTGGTTGCCGAATGGTTGATTCAACTGGATAATGTTGGCACCTGTATCTGGGGGTGCTTGAAGGTATGACCATGTATCTGGATGTACCTGTGCGCTGGATTGCTGGATTCTGTTGGTCCTTGCTGCTGAATGCTGTGCCTAGCTCGTGGTCGTGGTGCTGAATGGTGGTGGCTGTATGCTAGTTGCTGTTTTTCTATTTGTTAAATTTGGTTTATTTTTTGTTGACGCTGTGTGGCTGGTGCAGTAAATTGGTGGTGACGTTTTGATTGCGACAAAAATCACGCAATGCACGTGACTGTATTTAAGCTTGGTTTCTCTTGTACGGTTTTAGGTATTATCCGGATGCTATTGAGGGTGTGCTCAGATGTCTGCCCTAACTTAAAGACAGGAGCACTGCAGATATTGTCCCCTTTCCTGTGGTTTTATCCGCCACGCGGTTGGGTTCGAATTCTGAGGCCGCATATATGAAAATGCGTTTGGGGTATATATTTTTTAAAGAAAGTTTAAATAACAAATACCTGAGTGATGAATGCTCTTCGCTTCGTTTGTAAGCGATTCCTCGGAACCGCGCCGTGTCTTTCGGTAAGCAAGGGGGGACTTCGCTTGCAATAAACGCTTTGTTTTTGTCTTTCTCTCGTCACGCACTTCACTTATCAAATATATATATTCTTAGGTTTTCCATTTGTCTTTGATTTTATTTTGTAAACAATTTAGTTCACTTGGTGATTTGCAACAATATGCGACGTTTGCGTGTGCTTTGCAAAGGCATCGATAAAGGAGCGCGCATTGGCGATGACGGCTTTTATACCATTCACGTTTGTCTTGGATTTGCAAAATGAACACACTGTGCGTTCGAAAATGTTTACTTCAATCTAGTTCTCGCTTCTTTTTCAAAAGTTGAATATTTTTTTTAAGGCGTACGGTACAAAGTATGGCAAGACCCCTGGAATGTTTCGTAGAATATATTCGATGCAGCTTTGGAAAATTCCTGGCACTAAGGAGATCCCAAATTGAGGTCTGGTAACCTAAAACGCACCCTTGTGCTTGGATATTGTCTGTAGCACCGCTGAGCGTTCATCGACAACCAGCTGCTGGTACGCTTGTACCAAATCGATCTTAGCAAAATTGGCAGATTGTCAATTTTACGACGGTTGTAATGAAACGGCCCTCTTCACTGTGATGGGGTTACGTTGATAGTCGTTTAGATCCAAGTCACACTTGGACAAAGCTGGAGTTCCTTTTGGCCAGATATGGTTGCACGCGGCTTCCTTGAGTATGGTCACATGCGACCGAGTACGGCCGTTGATGACGACGGAAATCGATTTCTTTTGGTTGACCAATGGCAACATTTGGTTGACAGAACACTCTCCATGAGAAAATCGGCGTTGTGGCACACCTTGACGTGCTAATGTTGATCTCGGTGTGGATGTTGACATTTTTGAAGCATTCGCGCTACGACTGACGCGTTGCAGATATGGCTAACAGTTTCACGATATGGACACTGCTTCCGAAAATGCTGACCACCGCACCCAGCACATGACCCGTGCATGCTGAGTAGGTTCCGCTGTTGAGGACGGGAACGACTCGCTTTAACGTCATGGATAGATTCGCTGTGAGGCTCGTAATGATGAGATTTGTTGGGGTGCCTCATAGTTATAGCACCGATTACGGCAGCCTCACTTGTCATGGCGCGCTCTGTGACGCGTTGCACGGTTAGATCGCTCTCCGCTAGAAAACTTTTCTGCAAATTTGCGTCCTTCATGCCGCATACAAATCAGTCGCGCAGAACGCGGTCCAGCGCTGCACAATCCACTGTCAGCATGCGTAGCTCTGCCATATAGTTGCTGACAGACTCGTCCAGGTGCTGATCACGTTTGTGGAAATGGTAAAAATCAGCGATTTCCGAAAGGCGGTCGGTTAGTATTTTATTGATTTCCACCAAATTCAAATCACTCAGCGGTTTGGGGGAAGGCAATGATGTCAGTAGATCGTAAAGCGTCGCGCCAGCCAAGGTGAGAAAAGCCGCTTTTGTACGTTCTTCGTCTTTGACATCATTGGCCAGCAGGAATAATTTGAAACGCTCCATATACGATATCCACTTATTTGGATGATCCAAATCGAAGGGTTCTAGGCTACCAGCGCCTGCCATATTAAATCGTGGAGTATCACACGAACTCACTGTCTTTGCCTCTGCTACTGTAGTGACTATATTTTCCGCTTTGCGGCACTTGCACTAGAAATTTCTTTTTCGTCTTCCAAGCACTCTCAACACAAGAACAAATACAAACGGCGAGTTAACTTGCACAATTGTACGGTGCGCGCTGTGCACTATTTTTGTAATCGCGTATTCGTTTCTGCAGACACTTTTGTATTATATGTACATGCAGCTGAGGGCTATTCTATATTGTTGTCCTTAATAGAATCCCATCCTCGTCGCCAGTTTCAATATGCGCGAGCTAACATTTAAATACTATTTATTACAATTATAATATAATTATAATAAATATAAAAATGTGGAAAATTTACATTTAAACTACCATAATTCTTTCTTACAATGCATTTAAAAAATAGAATGACAATAAAAAGTGATGTAATGTAAAAATATATTCATAAGTTTTTTTTTTTTTTTCTGTGGTGTCAGTTGTCAAATTTCCTTACTGAACGTCCCATTTAATTTACACTCTCTTAACCCCACTCGAGTCAACGAAAATTTGATGAAACTGAGCATAATCTCATTATGGTCATTCTGTATTGTTTACGAGTATTAAGATATTTTATTAAGCTAGCTTAAGCTTATGAAAGTCTATTATGGTTGGCCCTTAACTTGTACAAGCAAAGGGTCTTCTGCTCAGCATACACAACACTAATCAATACACAACTTTCTTCAACTATAAAATGTCTAACCCAATGAAAACAGTTTCGTGTATTGATACTGTTACGCAACTGTGAACGACCCCATATTTCCGGCTGACGTCTTAGCAAATTAAGTAATGGGGAAAATGACAGGTCTGTCACTCTCGCTTTGTAGTGCAATAAACAACGTTTCACTAAGAGTAAACCTCGTGTATTCGATTTTAAATAATCCTTAATTTTCTAGCCATCATTTTCCTCGAGTAGCCTAAAATCCGCGAATACGCAACACTGGTGTCAGAAATGGAATACTTAAGTAGATATGGCAGAAGTTTTATCTGAAAGTCTCCAGTAAATGTTCACGAAACTTAACTTGTTATGTAATGACGTCGAACTTTAAGGTGCTGCTATAACAAAAATAGCGCAAGAGCAGCAGCGACAATCAGAGGAGTTAAAAACAATGAGTGGAACAACTTTTGGAAATAAGGTCTTTGATTGCTCTACTCCTCAAAATCGTAACACATCAAATCACACACAAATCCAGAAAGAGAACACAGAGCAAGTTTGCCAGGAACCTGCTAATCGCCCTATTTCTCCAAACATGTGCAGCCTCTTTCCACCACCGTTTGATAGCAGCACAACACATTGTCGAGATTATCCCTTACAATTTGACATTATCGCCGAGTCCAACAAATGGACGTCTCAACAAAAAGCCCCAACACTAGCCACGCTGCTACGTGGGAAAGTGTAGCGGTGCTTGCTTACTTGGAGCCGGTAGATCGTACAGACTACGACAAGCTGGTCTCAGCTCTGCAACTCAGAAGAAAAACATGTCTCTCGTGCAACTTTTCGTTCTAGGCGGTAGCGAGTAAATGAAGACTTTGGTGCATTCGCAAGCGATATAGATTGTTTAGTGATTGCCCTTCTAGTGCTCAGACCGCATTGCCATTATGCATTTTGTTGAAGGAATTTACGATTGCATTATTCAGGAAAATGTGCGACTAACCGATCCAAAAACATTTCCCGATGCGGTTTCGAGGGCCATTACGGTGGAATCTGCTCGCATTGCAACATCTATCATTTACCAGGCTCGATCGATTGAAATAAATAACGAGTCCTTCATACCAGTCAGAAGGAGGCGTAAGCAGCCCACCAGTGAGGATGAAGTGGAAGACGCTGATGTCATCTAGTCGACCCCAAATTTACAACATTTATTCGAAGAAACTGCTGCGGTTTCACTGTTCCCATAACCGTCGGCACCGTTTCTTGTCGTATTTTTGTAGATACCGGATCATCGGTGACGTTGGTGAGTCCATCTGTCATTCCTCCCAATACCTGTCTCCTCTCCGGCAACTTAAACCTGCAAAGCTTGTGCGGCAATTTCTTTAAAAGTTCTCATTGTTGGGGTACACACATTACTCTTGGTCGAGTTAAACTCCTAGTGGTTGATTTTTCCCTTCCCACTGGTTGCCAAGGCGTTCTTGGTGTCGATGTTCTTCAAGTGACTAAGGGAATGTTGGACTTTTGCTCTCATCAATCGTGGGTGGACATCGAATTTCGTTGACTTGTGAGAGTGATGATCTCGAAACAAGTCTTGCTGATGAAACGCCGCTAGATAAATCTACTAGAGCAGCGTGTATGCGAGTTATTGGTGGCCCTGTTATCCCTTCGCGATCAGAAACTATGATTGCCACCACCGGATCCCTCGGTTACCTCGCCGAGGGGGTCGTCTCAGCGATATGCTTACAATTGCCAAAAGGATTGTTGATCGGAAAATCCATAAATACAAATTGTGATGGTGTTGTATTCGTGCGTTTGTGGTTTTACCTGACAAAACCCTAGTGGCTCTCTTTGATGAAGGCGAATGTGTAAATCTTGACGTATCTAATGATAAATCTATGCCGAGTCTGTCGGTGAACAAAAATGGTTCAACACAGAATCGATACGGGATCAGCTAAACCAATTATGCAACCCCCTCGTCGACTTTCTATGGAAGTTCATAGTGATGAGTTTTGGTTTGACTAACGCTCCTGCAACTTTCGAGCAGCTGATGTCAAACGTGATAAGAGAACAACCATTAGAAGTTTGCCTGTCATATCTGGATGACATTCTCGTTCACGGTAAGACCTTTGAAAAAAGCTTCCGGCTTGAAATTAAATGCGTCGAAATGCAACTTATTCCGCAAAGAAGTAAAGTTCTTAGGCCATGTGCTAAGCAGTAATGGTGTCTCCCCAGATCCTGATAAAATTGAGGTGGTTCGTAGTTGGCCTACTCCGTCGACTTTGAGAGACCTGCGCAGCTTTTTGGGACTTTGCACGTACTACCGGCAGTTCGTTTCACGCTTTGCGGCCATTGCTCGTCCTCTTCATCAGTTGACTGAAAAAAATGTGGCTTTTAACTGGACAGACCGGTTTCGATGAGTAAAAGCAAGGTTTAACGTCTTTTCCGGTAATGGGTCATTTTCGTGCGGAAAAAGAGCTTATACCTGATACTGATGCGTGTGATTACGGCCTAGGAGCAGTGCTTTCTCCAATACAGGATGTAACAGAAATAGTTATCGCCTCTAGGTTCGTCAGATCATTGTATCATATCGGTCAATTTGTCGTACTCCAGCCACATAGTTAAAGAACAAGCTCCTAAAAGAACTGTATGGCAATACGAGAAAGCCAATTGGGAAGCTTTAAACGGTTTCTTTAGGAGTGTGCTTCCTCAACAACGACGTGGATGTAATTACAAATTTAATTCAGGAAAACGCGTAGTGTGACTTGAGCTGTAAAGAAGATATCAGGGTTAAAGAGGTAAGTTTTCGGTCATTTAAGGCCAACCCAACTGAGGAAAACCGAAAAAAGTTCAAACGAGCCAGTAATGACTGCAATGCCCACATTAATCGTCTCAAATTCCCCTACGACCAAAAGCTGAGGCAAAAAATACTACAAAGTCCCTCCGGTAGTAAAAACGTTTGGTCGTTTGTTAAGAATATTATAAATTCGGCCTCTTCATCTATCCCGGTACTCATTTGCAATGACATTCCAGCTGCCAGCGAAAAAAGCCAATCTGCTTGCTGTTCATTTTGCAGCTAGCTCAACGCTCCCAGATTGTGCTTTATCTCCCCCAGTACTCAAGCGCGTAGAACACTCCATAGAACAAATCTACTTCCGCACCCGTTCCGTGGCAAGTAGTGAAGAGGTGTTCTCCACGCTGTGCAAAACCACTGCGTAAGCTTTTCTATCTGTCCTATTCTTCAGGGCTCTTTCCGTGAATATGGAAAACAGCATTTGTGCAGCCCGTCCCAAAAAGAGGCGAGTCTTCCTCTCCCTCCTCCTAACGAGCAATTGCACTTACGTCTCTTTTTTCCATGGTCATGGAAACGCTGATAAATCGTCAGCTTATGATATATCTCGATTCCCGAAAACATGTTAATGGCCGGCAGCATTAGGTCCACTGGTGATTTGATGATATATCTAACCAAAAAGTGGAACCAATCTATTCACTATGGTGGGAAAGCAAGGTCGTTGCATTTCAAATGCATTTGACAGAGTTTGGCATCAAGCTCTGTCGATCGATGTTACCCTTCTTCAATGGAATAGAAATTACCTTTCGGAATACAAGTTGTTTTGGACGGTTTTAAGTCTGCAACTCACCAAATAAATTCTGGTGTCCCCCAAGAATCTGTTTTGTCTCCGACTCTCTTTCTCATTTTTATCAATGACCTCCTGTCTGCCACTTCTAATCCAATCCATTGCTTTGCTGATGAGAGTACCCTCAGCTTTACATGTTCGTTGCCTAGGCAACGCCCCTCATCTTCAGGCGTTGAACTGGAACGGCAACGTATGTAAAGCTCATTGAATTTCGGATCTTGACAGCATACTTGAATGGGGTTAAACCAATAGAGTGTAATTTAATGCTTCCAAAACGCAAGATTTATGTCGCCAAGAACGCTGCGAAATGTCTAGGCTTTCTTAAGTGTTGCAAGAAATATTTCACCCCTTCTGATCTGGCTACAATTTTTAAGGCGTTCATTCGCCCCAAACTTGAGTATAACGCTCATATCTGGTCCGGTGCCCCAATGACATATTTGGGGCTACTTGACAGGATCCAAAAACGTGCGGTAAAACTAATTGGCGATCGAGACGCGAAATCACTTGACTCTCTTAGTCAGCGTCGCAATGCCTCCTGCCTGTCATTGTTTTATCGGTATTTCCACCATAAGTGCTCAAATGAAATAGCCAGTTGCGTTCCACCCCTACAGCAATTCAACCGCAATACTCGCCATGCTAGGAATGCCCACCAGTTTACCCTTAAGCCTTTTTTCGGACGTACTGTGAAATATAAAGATTCCTTTCTCAACCTTACATTACGAATGTGTAATGCTCTACCACGCTCCGTTTTTCCTTTGCATTATAATTTACAAACATTTAAAACCAACGTGCATGGGTTTCCCCCCTATCTAATCCTTCATTTCCCTTATGCCCGCCCTGTGTCACTTCATTATAAGGGTGTCCAAAGTAAAGGGACTTTGGGAAATGTGCGCGTACATTATAAAAAAAAAATATATATATATTTAATATGAACAGGTAAGAACGAAATCATTGCACGACTCGCAAGGAACTGCTGGTATTAGTGAAATAGTCAAAGCCATAGAACACTTCCATGTTTATTTGTACGGTCGAGCCTTTTAGTCCGAACTGATCATGCCGCATCAAATTGGTTGTTGTTCTTTAAGAACCTTGAGGGTCAACTCGCCCGGTGGATGGAGCGCCTTCCGCAATATCAATTCCGAGTGCAACATCGAGCAGGAACAAAACACTTCAATGTTGATGCACGTTCATGGCGACCATGTGCGGAGAAAATTTGTAACCATTGCGATACCAAAGAAAAACGCTTAAAAACCGCGGATAACTAACCAGTCTTCGCCATTCGACTGTTTGACACTGATATCGACCTCGAGTAAATATAGCAAGCGCAGGACACGGATTCAATCCTCGCTCAGGTCAGGTGAGTGCAATGTTCTTAAAGTTTATTGGGCGCAATTCGCCAGTCTGAAGTTACAAAACGGAATTTTGTCAAAGAAGTGGGTTCCAACGAAAAGACAACAGCCAGAGCGTTTACCTCCTGTTATTCCGTGATCATTGTTTCAGGAAATAATTAAGCTGTACCATGATACCGTATCAGGGGGACACTTCGGATCCAATAAGAAGTTTATGAAATTAGGAGCCGGTTCTATAGGGTGGGAGGACGAAAAGACATAGACCGTTATTGCAAAGAAAGCGACATTTGTGCAGCGAAGCGCGGCCCTCAAAGAAGAACTCAAGGGCATCTGCAAATTTATCTGACTGGTGAACCACTCCAACGGGCAGACGTGGACATTTTGGGACCTTTATCTGCAACCAGCGAGGTAATAAATATGTGTTGGTGATGATGGACTGTTTTCCAAAGTGGTTGTAAGTATTTCCCCTTCTTGATCAACTGACGGACTATGTAGCAAAAATATTAGTCCACGAAGTGTTTTGTCGCTATGGTGTTCCAACAGAGCATCATTCGGATCAGGGACGGAATTTTGAGTCCGAGGTTTTTGAAAGTGTCACGGAAATTATGGGAATACGGAAGACTCGAACAACACCACTTCACCCTCAGTCCGATGGTGTAGTAGAGCGGATGAATCGGACGATACTTCACTATCTTTCAAAATTCATCAACGACAAGCAGGATGACTGCGATGACCTGCTGCCCCTATTTGCAATAGCCTACCGTTCGTCAATTCAGGAGTACACCAAAGAAACACCTTTTGAAATGATGTATGGTTGATGCATGCCTCAGGACTTACTTTTTAAAACCCCTCCCGATTTGGATCCCATGACGTACCGGGGATTTGCCCAACAGCTACGGAATCAATTTCGAGATATTCATGACCGAGCCAGATCTGAACCACAACACTCGGCTCAAAAATGAAAAGTAGGTGTGACTTAGAAGCTAACGTTCCTCAATTAGAGGTTGGTAGTTTTGTGTGGTTCCACAACCCTCGAAGGAAAGTTCGAGTTTGACCAAAACTTCAATCGGACTGGGATGGACCATACCGTGTCATGGAAGTCATAACCGATGTCAGCATTAAGATCCAGAAGACCCCACGATCCAAGTATAAAATCATTCACATTGATCGTGTCACCCTCTATAAAGGCAACAAGTATAATTCCTGGCTTCCCGAGACGCTTTCGACCGAAGCGGCTCCAGTTCAAGAAGGGGGAGTGTTACGCAACTGTGAACGACCCCATATTTCAATCTGACGTTTTACCAAATGAAGTAATGGGGAAAATGACAGGTCTGTTACTCTCGCTTTGTGGTGCAATAATCAACGTTTCACTAAGAGTAAACTTCGTGTGTTTGATTTTCAATAATCCTTAATTTTCTAGCCATCCTTTTCCTCAAGTAGCCTAAAATCCGCGAATACTCAACAATACATTTTGTTACACTAAAATATCTGCGTGTACGCAGGCCTAATAGAATGGTGTCTTTTTATATACCTTGCGATAACTCGTATTAAAAGAATTCACTGGATTCGTTGTCAAAAATATTATCCCTCAAGGTGCGCCTCGATTGGGAATGTTTCTTCGGAAAAAGGCGTTCAGTTCACGATTTATTTTTGCGATATATACTCCAGAAAAAAGATTTCTTTCAAATCCTGTACATATAAGTATGTACATAAATATGGGTACAATGAATATTTAAATAGATGTATACAAACTTTTAATTCTATTTGCAATGAACTTGATCTCGTTTCTAAAGGGTTGTATTTTAAATCTAGATTATTTGCTTAACTAATTATTCTACCCATAAAAAAGAATACAAAAAAAAATACTTCCCTTAGCCCTCTATCACGACTTAAAATTAGCAAAATTTACCGAGGATGCCCAGCATATAAAACCCTAGCATCGAGCGCGTGAAGGAAGACCAACGCATTAAAAAGAAAGTTGTCAACACCGCAGCAATCAAGTCCATGATTATTCCGGGTAAGTAATTTTGTGATATAATGAAAACAAAACACCCATCCCCACTACCACTCCTAAGCCCAAACCCCAAAACAATCCAATAATTACAGCACCAAAAGCCGTAAGCTCTCCAACAGTGCCCAAGGCAGCAAGTGGTTTCAAATCCACAACTCCTGGGTGATTCCCAAAATTCTTTGGCTGCGATTTCCTATCGCTAATGTCAAAGATCTCTCTCAAGGGGTAGGAAATCTTTATGAAGCATGTCCCGATGATATCGGCAAAAAACACCTCTACCTCGGATTCTGCTTTAAGTTGACGTTCTGCACAACTTCTGCCGAAACCCCACCCAATTTATAATTGGTGGTGATTTTGATGCTCGCCTCCCCTTGTGGATGGAATCACAAATATCACCACCTGGTATGGCTGTAGACAATTGGCTCCAACCCAATTCCCATCAACAGTCTCTCAGCCTGGTTTCACGTTCCTTCACACCCCCTCACTTATTAACTTTTTTAAATGTTCCCCTAGTCTTGTCTGTAAAAGTCCACATCTTGTGAATTATAGATGTGATACCATTTCATCAGATTCTGACCATTTTCGCGTTAATCTAAATATCCGACTAAGAACTAGTATTCAGGCCTTAATTGCACCCAATGACCATTTCACCAATCTGAACAAAATTAACTGGGAAACTTTTCAATAGTCCTTAACGGAAAAATTAAGAGACAACATCCCAATTTCTACCCCAAATTTGAGTAACCACTAAATTGACTCAGCAATCTTAAAAATTGAAACTCAATTTCTGAAAGCATTGCAGAGAAACCAACTCACAACAACATTCCGTCCAAATAACAAGAGACCTTCCTGTACACATTCAGAATATGTATAAACCCAGGCAAAAGCTTCGAAAAATTCTGCAATGAATATTCCACCTCACGCTTAATACACGCTGCGCTGAATATCAGAGTGTTCTTTCATAGTTTTGAGGAATAAAACGCAAGCCGAGTTTTTATGAAACGATGTTTATTACAATTTATTTTAATAAAATGTAAAAGATTATATGTTCGGTTAATTATGTACATAGTTAGTAAAGTTAAAAATATATAGAGAGAGTATTGTATTGATTAGTAACTAAATTAGGCAAAGAATACAGTAGTGTAAGAAACTATTGCAACACTCCCTCAAAATGCAATTCTAAAAAAATTATTAAATTAAAAAAATATATATTTAGTTGTTTTAATCTCGCCAAGTTCTTGGTAAATACATCAGCCATCATATCTCCTGTGCATTGGTAGTTTATCTTTATGATGTCTTCTTGAAGCAACTCTCGGACAAAGTGATAGCGTATATCTATGTGCTTTGTTCTGGGATGGTGCACCGGATTCTTCGCTAGTTGTTGGGCTTCTATATTGTCGTTAAAGAGAACAACGTAATTATTTTAAAATGTAATACCCAATTGTAAAGTTAAATTTTCTCCAAATGGAGATGAGCTCCAACAAGCGATTGGTAAGTACTAGTGTCATCTTTCTTACACGTGGAATCAGCACACCTCCGTAACTTAATACCTAGTAGTGTGAACTGTGTTTTACAAATTTCCATTCGTTGATGTTGAAGTAAATCCATTATATACTGCTTTTGGTGTATACTTATTGAACCCCTTAGTCCAACCCATTCAACCTAAATTCCCAAAAAGTATTTCAGAGGTCCTCTGTCCACGCAGTCAAACTTGTCACTCGTTTCGCTTGATTTCACTCATAGACTCTTCATCAGAACATGCGATCATAATGTCATCCACATAAATCGCTATAATATTAAAATTGCTCTCCTTGTTCATAACATAAACACAATTATCGTTCTTATTCCATTCCCGGCCTGCCTGTTTAAGGTTAGGTTAGGTTAGGTTGAAGTGGCAGTCAGATAGAAATCTGACTCACTTAGACCAATATAGGTCCATTGTGATACCACGTGGATCTGAAGTTTCTGCCTACACGTTGAACCATTTTGAGGAGCTAATAAAGCGTGAGAGACATTTTGGGTCGGTTGAGTTTAGATCATTAAGATCATTATAGAAGAAGGCCCCCATATGGAGGTTTCGCTTTCGAGAGAGAGCAGGGCATGCGCAGAGAAGGTGTAGAGTAGTCTCCTCCTCCTCCTCAACCATACAGCTTCTACAGAAGTCGTTTAAATAGGCGCCAAGCCTTATTGCATGCCTGCCTAACAGACAGTGTCCAGTTATGACACCAATGTGCGACCGATTAAGGGTAATCAAACTCTTTGAGCGTCTTAGATCCAGCCTAGGCCAAATCTGCTTCGTTGTCAGACAAGTAGTACCATTTGTCCATCTGTGGTTAGTTTTTTCTATTGCATCCAGTTTAAACAAAAGCTTGCACGTGGAAACTGGTATGCCTAAGGAGCCCTTTTCAGGCAAGATTGAGAGGGTAGTTCCAAGTTTGGCGAATTCATCGGCCTTGCAGTTACCCGGAATGTCTCTATGCCCCGGCACCCAGAAAAGGTGAATGTTGAACTGCTCAGCCATCTCCTTTAGAGATGAACGGCAATCTAGGGCTACTAAAGAGTTAATAGAGACAGAGTCCAGACACTTGATGGCGGCCTGACTGTCCGAAAAGATTCGAATATCCTTTACGGATACCACATTCTTTCTTAGCCAGGACAAGACTTCCTTTATCGCCATGATTTCCGCCTGGAAAACACTACAATGATTAGGAAGACGGAAGGAGAGACTGAGATTGAGCCTGTCTGAAAAGACACCTCCACCCACTCCATCATTTGTTTTTGAACCGTCCGTGTAAAAATGGATTGATTCTTCTTCCGGCAAGGCATCCTCCCAAAAGGATCTAGGGGGGATGGATATCTGGAAGTTTTTGTCGAACAGCAGTTGGGGTGTGGTGTAGTCTATATTCCTAGAAGGGATTCTGAGTATGTTCAGAATTGCAGAGTGGCCGATTTCACTATCGGCCCATTGAGAAGTTGCTTTGAGGCGAGTGGCCGTGGTAGCAGCCGTCTGTCTGCTAAAGATGTCAAGGGGTATCAAATGGAACAGAATGTCGAGTGCAGCTGAGGGAGTGGTGCGAAGCGCTCCGCCTATGCATAAACATGCTGATCTCTCGACTCTGCCTAGTTTATCGCGATTTATCGCTTTCTCTAAGGCAGTCCACCAGACAATTGTTCCATACGTTAGTATCGGTCTTACAACCGAGATATATAGCCAGTGAGTAATTCGGGGTTGTAGTCCCCACTTGTTTCCAATAGCTTTTTTGCAAGAAAAGAGTGCCACCGTAGCTTTCCGGACTCTTTCATGTATATTAGATTTGCAGTTGAGCTTCCTATCCAGGATGAGGCCTAGGTATTTGGCCTCGTCAGAGAAGACTAAGCTGGTACCCCTGATTGAAGGGGGGTCGACTCGTGGGATTTTGTATTTCCTAGTAAAGAGGACAAGTTCGGTTTTGTGGGGATTGACGCCCAGACCACAACCGTCAGCCCATCTTATTAGCTTGTTCAGAGCATTTTGTAGGAGTTCTTTTAAGGTGTTAAGGTGCTTCCCCGATACGGCAATAGCAACGTCATCTGCATAGGCAATCACTTTGCAGCCCTCTCCTTCCAGGATAATAAGCAGTTTGTTCACCACAAGATTCCAAAGAAGTGGGGATAGGACTCCTCCTTGCGGGGTTCCCCTGCTGACAGATCTTCTGGCGGAGGTCATACCCAGCTTTGAGTTAATAATCCTACTGGTTAGTAGTTGATTAATGAACTCGCTAAGTGTGTTATCCACTTTTAGATCCGACAGTGCAGTTGAGATCGCGGATGTATTGACGTTGTTAAAGGCGCCTTCTATATCGAGGAAGGTTACCATTGTATACTCCTTATGGTGAAGGGAATATTCAATTAAACATACTAACGAGAGTAGGGCTGTTTCTACAGATCTGCCTTTGCAATAGGCATGTTGGGAGGTAGACAGCAGCCTTTTGTCAATGTTGGTACGAATATGGATATCTATCAATCTTTCTAGAGTTTTTAGGAGAAATGATGATAGACTGATGGGTCTGAGATCTTTCGGAGTGACATGGGAATATTTGCCAGCTTTGGGTATGAAAACCACTTTCACTTCTCTCCATAACAGCGGAATGTGGACCAGTTCAATACAACTTTTCAGAATTAACTCCAACACCGGAAAAATAATATCTGATGTTTTTTGTAATTCGGCTGGTATAATGCCGTCTGGTCCCGCCGATTTATATGGTTTGAAGCTGTGTAGCGCCCAAAGTAGCCTATCCCTGGTGATTAGATCGTTAATGTTGGTTATGTGAGTCCTTGCCCTGTTTGGGTTCGTACTACTTATAACATGGGAGCTGCCTGGGAAGTGGGTATCTAATAGCAGATTAAGCGATTCCTCGCTGGACGTAGTCCAAGAGCCATCCGATTTTTTGAGACAGCTGGGCATCGTTGGATTTGTAGAACCTTCGGGAGGTATCCTCTATTTTGCTACAGAAGAGTCGCCACGATATTCTTTTGGCTTTCCTCAATACTTTTGTATAGGAATTGAGGGATACTTTGTAGGCATCCCAGTCAGAATCTGTTCGTGTGGCCTTGGCTTTATTGAACAGTTTCCTGCAGACATTCCTAAGTGGGCTCAATTCCGATGTCCACCAATGCGGCTTACGCTTGCCTCTCGGTCTGGTGAGAGGACACGAGGAGGACAATGCTTTATTTAGAGCCATAGTGAGTTCCCTGACTTTATTATCAAGCTCGTTGGTGTCATGAGGGGGACATAATAGCATAGAGCTCACTGAATGCCATAGTGAATCTCTGTACAGGAGCCAATTTGTCTTGCGGTAGTTCCGGAAGGTTGATTGGCGGGGAGGGTCATCATTTAGACTGAATTGAATGTACCTGTGGTCCGAAAACGAGTGATCAGACGAGACTTTCCAATTACCAATCAATTCAATGATGAAATCAGAGACGAGAGTTATGTCTAAGACCTCTTGTCAACTTCTGGTTATAAAAGTAGGTTCACTACCTCTGTTGCAAACAATGAGATTTGTGTGTAAAATATAATCAAAAAGTGACTCACCTCTGTAGTTTGTATCGGAACTGCCCCGTACTGAGTGATGAGCGTTGGCATCACATCCAATTATGAGTCCAGTGTTGTGTTTTTCAGCTTCTTTTACAAGATCCTCCAGGGTCTTACCTGGGAGATCTCCCACGATATCATGGGCGAGATAGGCCGAAGTCAGCCAGTACGTGCCTTTGGCCGTCTCTAGCCTCGCTGTGGTTATGTCTCGTCCGCTGAAATTAGGTAGTAAAAAATACATTAAGACTACTTTTCACTAATATGCAGGATCTAGGGTTACCTTTGTCTGATACATAAAGTGCGTAGTATCCCGGAGTCCTGAGTCCGCAAACCAGGTTGTTGACAATCCATAGTTCTTGGATCAGGACGATATATTCTCTATCGTGAGAAAGACGGAGAAGCAAGGAGGCCGAAGCCTTTTTGGAGTGTTGGAGGTTTATCTGTACTAACTGCAGCATCAATTGCTACAATTAGGCAGAACTACTTCCACCACGGTCTTATCTAGGCCCTCTGATTCCGAAGATGAACCAAGAAGTTCATCCTCACTAAGAAGAAGAACCTTGTTTAGGCAGTCCTCCGTCTCCATGTCCGACAACGTGTCAGTAATAGAGGCAGTGGGCCTGGTTGGGGTCGCCTGGTCTGCGGAGACATCGTCTTCCATGTGAGGAAAGGATACCGATGTACCCGGGTCAGGGGCTGCGGAATCGGAGTCTAAGGGGTGAGGAGGCAGTTTGCCAGTCTCTAACTCATCCTTTTTGTAGACGCGCAGAGTGATTTTCGTGGCGGTCCAGGGGTTGCCCTGATGAAGGGTAGAAAGCTACTTAAGAGCTTCAGCTTGACCGTTTGCCACCGTTCGGGAGATATCGTGCCGTCTATGTCGCTACGATCAATGACAGCAACCACGATTTTGTCTTTGAGGACATCGCTGAAGGACCTGAGAGGTTTAACGGCGGAGGTGCTGGTGTTATGCACCTTGGGGCGTTTTGAAACCGGAGCGGTTTCTTCCACCGACCTCTGGCGCTTAGACGTAAAGTCACCGCTGGTCTCCTTGTCCTTGGTCATAAAATTTTCGGCCCATTTCAGTTTGGCAACCTGTTAAAGAGTTCTGTTGGTCTCCAGAATAGCTCCAAAGACCTTCAGAGTCCGTATTGCCTCACGTCGTTGTTTATAGTACGACCTCGAGGGAGTGCGTTGTCGCGAACTTCCACTACGAGACATACTAGGGGTGTTAGTGCCAGCAGTGGAAGGGCCATGAAGTGCCACAATCCTACCACTGCTAGGGAAGATACCTTCCTGCCTGTTTAAGGCCGCATAATGATTTCCGTAATTTGCATACCTTGTTAGGATGGCTAGCGTTTATAAATCTTTCCGGTTGTGACATATAAACTGTATCTTCCAAATCGCCGTTTGGGTATGCGGACGTCACGTCTAAATGATGCAAAAGAAGTTCTCGTTCAACAGCTAAAGCAATTAACAATCGGATTGTTGAAAAACGTGCAGCTGGTGAGAACGTCTCATTGTAATTTACCAAGTATTTCTGGGCATACCCTTTAGCCACTAGCCTGCATTTGAATCTATCAATTGAACCATCTGCATTTCGTTTAACGCTAAATATCCATTTCGAACCAACTACCTGGCTATTTTCGGGGCGAGCAATCAACACCCAAGTATCGTTTTTTAATAGTGCATCCATTTCGGTATTCATAGCAAGCTTCCATTTGTTCGCATCTGCACTTGGCATTGCCTCCGCAACCGTCATTGGAGCAGGTGGAACTTCTACATTATGCACAGCTTCGATAATGTTATATTGCTTTGCTGGACGACCAGGTTTGCCAGTGTGGATTATTTTTGGACGTCCTGGTCCTCTGACGTGCTCTTTTCCCCTTTCTGGCTTTCTTCGTGCGTTTAGCTGAATTCATGCTGCTCTGCGTGGGTTTGAAGCGAAAGTTGTATTTCAGC
The DNA here is from genome assembly GCA_963576555.1 of Ferdinandea cuprea. NCBI lineage: Eukaryota > Metazoa > Arthropoda > Insecta > Diptera > Syrphidae > Ferdinandea > Ferdinandea cuprea. Next base: position 39,865,831 of record OY754962.1, on the reverse strand, counting down.
TGTTAATATATCACTTGCATTCGCGTCATTCTCAGACAATTTTTTAAAATCCTAAAAAATACAACGTCCCTGCTTTTCTCAACCTTACTAGTAACAGGATCAAACGATAAGCTTTCGATTCGTCAGAATAACCAACCATGATAAACTCTTTTCTTTTAGCAGAAAACTTCGAGCGACCTGATTTCTTATCCAATGTAACTGCCTTCAATCCAAAAAGCTTGATATGGGAAATGCAAGGTTTAAGACCTGTCCAAAGCTCATATGGCGTTAGGTTGCCGGCGACATTTGTTGGTGATCTATTTCTTAGACAAGCTGCGGTATTTATGGCTTCCGCCCACAAATATTCGGAGTGCTCTGATAATACCAGGATACATCTAGCCATTTCCACTAATGTGCGGTTGGCTCTTTCCACTACCCCATTCTGCTGAGGAGTATAATCAACTGAAAGCTGTCTTCTAATTCCGCTTCCGTGCACAATACAATATGTATGGAAAGCGAATATTCCGTGCCATTATTGCTTCGGATAGTTTTAACTTAGCATCCCGTCTAGAGCTCAACCATTAACTTGTTTAAAAACTTCGAAAACTTCCTCCTTGCTTTTAATGAAATAAACGAAGATTTTTCTAGATGTATCGTCTATAATTGTAAGAAAATATCTTGCTCCCCCAGCTGAAGCCACTCGCATAGCGCCGCAGACATCGGAATGGACCAACTCTAGCAGTTCATTACTTCGATGTAAGGATTGTTTAGGGAACGGTTTAACTGTTATTTTCCCTTTAGGACAAACTATGCAATCACCATATCATTCTTCTTAAGCAGTTGATGACTTTTGCTATTCAGATGAACGAAACTCTGGTGCCATTAGTGAAAAGTATCTACTTCACCACTACTGCTATAATTTAGGGCTTCTCTTTTTATGTCCAAAATAAACAAATTATTTTTTACGATTGCCATATTTTCAATAAAATCTACCACACAATTATGTTGAGTAATTTTGCTAACGGATAAAAAATTCCCACGTAGCTGTGGAACAAAGAGTACGTTGTTCAAGACAACGTTACCGCTTCACAACCTTAGATTAACTGTTCCTATTCTGCTAGACGAAACTGATTTGTCATTTGCTTATTGTATGGTCTCACAGCAATCCAAATTTAAACTACTAAAGCGATCCGTTTTGCAGCACATATGCGACGTGGCGCCATTTTATTATCAATCGTAGAAAACAATCCAAAAGATGTTGTTGAAATAAATGTACGATGTTTATTTTGACGACAATGTGCAGCAAAAAGTCCTCTCTTTCCGCATGTATAGCATTTTCCCTTTGTGCTAACTCCGTTCGAATGTGAACTGTTGTTGTGTGAACCCGTTTTGTGGTTTCACTACACCGAAAAAACTGATTTTCTTCGCTACTATTTATTACCCTTCTCATGCCACCTTTGTTCCTCATCCAGCAATTTAATTTTTAGACTAACAAGTGATGGTAAACTATTACGGCTCTCAGTTGCGACTATAATATATTCATACGTTTCGGTCAAACTACATAATAAAATTATGCTGAGCAATTCATCTGGTATAATAACTTGAATTTCATCCAATTTTTCCACAACTTCATAAAAGTCATTAAGATGAGCTGACATGGACAGACCATCAATCATCTTGACATGCATTAATTGTTTAAAAAGACTCACCATACGAGTCGGCCCTTTAGGCTGGTGTATTGAGGACAATTTATCCCACGGTCCCTTGGACTTCCCACAGTGCTTTACATGCATTAGTTCCGACGATTTTACGCTTGGTAAAATTGTCGCGAGCGCCTTTCCATCACCAGTATTCCATGCTGATATTTGCTCCACTTTCGAATCCTCAGTTGGGAGAACATTAGAGCCATCCACATACGACCACAAATACGCATGCACCAAGACACTCTTCATTTGGATTACCCAAGTTGGTTTACTAACAACAAAATAGACTAACTATTTAAACGTACACGTTTTACTTTTGACGAAGGAATTTATGAATATTAAATTGGTTTTTACAGTTCTTATCTAAAAAACTATTCTTCTCTGTTCACACACAATTGGACCCAAAAACCCGTTGCAGAATAAAACGCAAGCCGAGTTTTTTATGAAACGATGTTTATTACAATAGGTATGGAAAGCGAATGAATTGATTTTAACAGAATGTAAAAGAATATATGTTCAGTTAATTATGTATATAGTAAGTACAGTTAAAAATATAGAGAGAGATTATTGTATTGATTAGTAACCGGACAAAATCTCCAACTTAGTCATGAAAAGACTTCCCCCATCAGGAAAGATTTTATTCTCAATAATTGTATTAAAAACTGCTATTTTCCAACTAAATGGAAAATTGTGAAAGTCTTCCCAATCCAAAAAAAATTGTCTACGAATTGCATTTCAATATTTAGACCCTTCTCTCTGCTCTCAAACATAAGCAAACTTCTAGAAATGTTGATTCTTAACAAAATAAACCCGGGCTGCACCGTACTAGAAATAGGGAAAAATAAGCATTTCGGATTCAAATCCAATCATTCGACATTTCACCCACTGCTGAAGTTGCACGCCGATATTGGGTTAAATAAGATAGAGACCACCGTTGCCTGTCTACTTGACATTGAAAAGGCGTTTGATTACGTTTGGATTGAAGGCTTAGTCTTCAAACTCAAATCCCTTAATTTCCCAACACATACGATTAGAATTATTCACAACTTTCTGACCAACCGTAAGTTCTTCGTGCGGATATGAAACTCTTAATCCAGTATCAGGGATATCAAAGCAGGGGCAGCTCAGGGCTCACGCCTCGGCCCAACCTTGTTTAATCTATATACTTGTGATCAACCACAAAATGATTTTCGAACAGAGACTCTGCTTTACGCAGATGACTCTATCACCTACTCTTCCTCCCCTGAACTCCTCTAAGACGGAGCTTATATCATTTCAAAATGGCACTGCTCGCAACAACACTATAGCGAAATATAAAAACTAACTCTTACCCTGCCTGACAACTCCATAATATTGCCAAAAAAAACAGGTAAAACATTTAGGGGTGAGCTTTTCAGAACGTCTGAAGTTCAATCATCTCGTAACACTTACTCTTCAAAAGGCAAATTACGCCTTATAATTAGTCCTGCCACTTATGTGAATAAAAGGTAAACTCGAAACAAGGACCAAACTTCTTCTCTACAAGTAGTAGATACCTTCAATCATAAACTACTGCTTTCCTATCTGGTACTCTATCAGTCCCACTTACATTCACAATTCGCTCTCATGTGAACAGCAACAAAACACTCAATTTTTAAAGTAAAAGTAAACCCATGTTTCATCGATGATGAAGAAAGTGTGGGTTTGCAACTAAATACCCACACACTGCCTAACTGGGACGCGGAATGCAATGCAATTCTACCTCCTCGTAGTTTTTTTTTTTTATATAATGTACGCGAACTAAAGGGACTTTGGATACCCTTATAATGAAGTGACACAGTGCGGGCATTAGGGAAATGAAGGATTAGCGAAAGGGAGAAACCGATGCAAGTTGGTTTTAAATGTTTGTAAATTATAATGCAAAGGAAAAACAGAGCGTGGTAGAGCATTCCACATTCGTATTGTACGGTTGAGAAAGGAATCTTTATATTTCACAGTACGTCCGAAAACAGGCTTAAAGGTAAACTGATGTGCATTCCTCGCAAGGCGAGTATTGCGGTTGAATTGCTGTAGGGGTGAAATGCAACTGGCTATTTCATTTGAGCACTTGTGGTGGAAATACCGATAAAGCAATGACAGGCAGGAGACATTACGACGATGACTGAGAGAGTCAAGTGATTTCGCGATGTCTCGATCGCCAATAAGTTTTACCGCACGTTTTTGGATCCTTTCAAGTAGCTCCAAATATGTTATTGGTGCACCAGACAAGATATGAGCGTTGTACTCAAGTTTTGGGCTTTATCCAAAGAGCTGACAGCTGAAGTGTCATTGCAAATACCACGATGGGAAAAGAATAATGGCACCAAGCTATATCCAGGCAGACTAAACTCCGTTAAATCGGAATCAATGCTGACCTGTGTTTCGCTTAGTGCCAAAACAGCTGGTTTATTGTGAATCGCATGGGCGTACAATGAAAAAAAATTCGATCTCAACCCACGAATATTATTCACGTCCACTCTAAAATTCCTACGCATAACAAAAAAACAAACACAAAAAACTCGACTCCGACGCTGACTAAGCTGGGCCGTACCGTGCAGATCCTGACGTCAGCATTCCAAAACAAATCACTGCAGGTGTTATGCCCATACAATGAATTGCACCCAACCATCTGCACCCAAGTTTTTTTGTTTTTTTTTTGTGTGTTTAAACCGACCGCGGAGTGCTGGTGTCCCTCAAGGCTCTGTTTTGTCTCCGGCTCTCTTTCTCATTTTTATCAATGACCTCCTGTCTGTCACTTCTAATCCAATCCATTCCTTTGCTGACGAAAGTACCCTCAGCTTTACATATTCGTTTCCTTGGCAACGCCCCTCATCTTTGGGCGTTGAACTTGAACGGCAACGTATGTTAAGCTCATTGAATTCCTATCTTGACAGCATTCTTAAATGGGGTAAAACCAACAGACTGGAATTTAATGCTTCCAAAACGCAATGCTGTCTGCTGTCATTGAAGCGAACCCCTAATTCTCTGCCATTATCCATGATGGCACTTGCATCACTGAAACCGAAAGACTTTCCATTCTCGGTATGTGTGTTAATGACAACCTTCGTTTGAATGACCAGATATTTGATGTCGCCAAGAACGCTGCGAAATGTCTAGGCTTCCTGGTCTGGTGCACCAATAACATATTTGGAGCTACTTGACAGGAACCAAAAACGTGCGGTAAATTATTGGCGATCGAGACATTGCGAATTCACTTGACTCTCTTAGTCATCGTCGTAATGTCTCCTGCCAGTCATTGTTTTAGCGGTATTTCCACCACAAGTGCTCAAATGAAATAGCCAGTAGCATTCCACCCCTACAGCAATTGAACCGCAATACTCGCCATGCTAGGAATGCACATCAGTTTACCCTTAAGTCTGTTTTCGGACGTACTGTGAAATATAAAGATTCCTTTCTCAACCGTACAATACGAATGTGGAATGCTCTACCACGCTCTGTTTTTCCTTTGCATTATAATTTACAAACATTTAAAACCAACGTGCATCGGTTTCTCCCTTTCTCTTATCCTTCATTTCCCTAATGCCCGCACTGTGTCACTTCATTATAAGGGTATCCAAAGTCCCTCTAGTGCGCGTGAGTTGCAGACTTGAAACCGTCCAAAACATCTTGTATTGAACGGTCCGAAAGGTAATTTCTAAACCATTGAATAAAGGTAACATCGATCCCAAATGCACGCATTTTCGACAAGAGAGCTTGATGCCGAACTCTGTCAAATGCCTTTAAAATATCAAGCGCAACGACCTTGCTTTCACCACCATGGGGAATAGATTGCTTCCACTTTTCGGTTAGATATGTCATAAAATCACCAGTGGATGTGTTGCTGCGATAACCGTACTGCCGGTCATTAAGAAGTTTTCGGGATTCGAGATATTTCATAAGCTGAGATAAGCATAAGATTCGCCTTTTTTTGGGACGGGCTGGAAAAATGCTGTTTTCCATCTTCTCGGAAAGAGCCCTGAAGAATAGGACAGATAGAAGAGCTTACGCAGTGGTTTTGCCAGCGTGGAAGAACACCTCTTCAGAACGATAGGGGAAATACCATCTGGGCCAGCGGATTTGTGAATGTTGAGATCTTGAAGTACTCTTGCCACAGTACGGGTGCGGAAGTGGATTTGTCCCACGGACTGTTCTACGCGCTCGAGTACTGGGGGAGATAAAGCACAATCTGGGAGCGTTGAACTAGCTGCAAAATGAGCAGCAAGCAGATTGGCTTTATCCGAAGAGCTGACAGCTGGAGTGCCATTGTAAATGAGTGTCGTAGTGCATTCTGAGTAACACTAAATGAATTGCTATACTTAACTTACAAAAATGAACCTATCATCAACATTTATCCTCAAAGGGAGAAAACAATAAAAAAAAATTAATGAAATCGTGAATCATAAAAATCGATAGCTACTTATTTGAAATTGTTAGTATTCTGAATGATTTCTTATCTGTATAGATATATTAAATAAACTAAATAAATAAAAAAATTAGCCTCTCCATAGGGCCTTTATGAACGGAGATACAGGCATTCGAATCGTACTTATGCTGGTTTTCATTGCCGCCACAGAAATATCAAAGAAGCAGACTTTACGATTTTTTTATTACACCATATAATACACACCGAACATGTTGTCAACTGTGCGAAAATATAGCCTGTAACAACAAAGCAATTACAATAAAGTAAAGTAAAAGAAAAAAATTTTAATGAAAATTTAACATATGTTTTTGAGTTGTTACAAGTAAAAAAAAAAATATTTTTCAATTTTCCTGTTCTTACAAATTGTAAATATGTCTTTGGGTAATTCAATTTCCTGGGGTTCATGTTCTGCTCAAGGTAATCAGATTGATGTAAAATGTATGATGTGTTTAACTTAATTAGAAAGAACATTTATTAAATCATAGAAGTATTTTTTCCTTTCTCCTTTACATTAGTATACCAAAGAGAAGGTAATTCACGGATGAAAGTTCAACTATATAAAGCATTTTGGGGTAACTTCTCGCTTTGTTTTTGCTGTATTTCTTTATCTTTTACAATAACGGTTACATGTCATACAATTTTTTTTTTTAATAACATCTATCACTAGTTTACTTTATTCATATATATTTTCCATGTCATAGTGCCGTCAGGATGACAAGTTTGGATGACAGTTTGATCGCACCTTCAGGATATTAGACTGTTTTTTTACATTGTATACTTGGGTGGGGCAACAATACTGCATACTCAATTAAAAAAAGTCGAACAACTGCAATTTATAAAACCATCAATAATCCAAAAACTAATAAAGGGGATTCCAAAAATTACAGTTAAGTTGAACTAATATGCGTGCTTCAATTTTGGATAAAAATATTTTTTCCATATAACGATTTACATAAATTTGAATCAAATTCGTTTTCTCACAAGAGAACGATCTAACGATTTTGATCTGCACAATTGTTTTTGAACAATTAAGTTAAGTGTGAAAAATTACATCGATAAGGCCCGTTTGTTAAAAAATCTAATTTTCCAACCTTAGAAAAAAGTGATTTAAATAAATTTAATATGTGATCAAATGTTAAATGTTTGAGTCGATTTAAAAACGCATCGTAAGTACTGCGAAAGTGTCCTATGACGCCGTAGTGCCTTACATCTATTTATCGTTTATAGGAATATACCTTGTAGTAATGTTGAGAAACTTACTGAATCCTGCCCAAGAAATTTCTTCCGGCACTTTTTGGAATCAGATGTTTCGTCAATACCAAAAATTAAAATTTTTTTTAATTAATACTAAATAAGCAATATCGAATGTTCGTCTAAGAAATTTTATTTGAAATTACGTAAGTTTTGTTAGTCTAATTTGAAGTGCAATTTTCTTATGCATCGAAAATTTACTTCTTTTTGCCACACTAAAAAGAGTCATGTTTGCCCTGTAAAAACAAGGGATCTTCAGTAAAATTATTCGAACAATATATATAATATTTTTTTCTATGACTCTAACTTCCTGATCCTTCACAAAATATTAATTCCCATCGCATTGATGATTCATGTAATCGTACTAACTCAAGCACAAGCGATAAGTGAGAAAAATTGACAAAATTCATCCGTGTCTTTTCGACCGCCAACGACAGGATCTCCGATTCTGAAGGCCCCAATTGAATCATAACTTGAGCATTTTCTGAGAGAATTTATTCCCATTCTTCTTAATTAAGGAAGTAAAAAAGTAAAGGAACAGACCTTTAGTTTTTCACTAAAACGCTGTTTTCTTTGAAAATGTTCATAGAAGTCGAAAAAAAATGTTCAACAATATATATAGCCAATATTTTTCCCGATATATCGCCCATACAAAGTTTTAGGCCATACCCACTTTTTGGGGGCGTTTTTTGAACAAATATTTTTTTTTATAAATTTCATAGAATGAATTAAAGTGCTATCCATAATATTCTTGATGCTTTTTTTCTTTGGGGTACATAGGGATAACAATAGGGTATAATACTGTTCGCCCAAAGCGGACTGTTGCTTTTCCTTATGTTTATTCTTTGTTTTATCGTTTGCCGTACGATTTTTTTTTATTTTCTTATATTTAAATTAAATGCGTTTTACCTTAAACGGCTCTAACGATTTCGATCAATTTTTGTATATTAAACAATGATGTAAAAGGTATCTAATTGAGAAAATCAAATATTGCAAACCCTTAAAAGTGATTAAAATAAATTTGATAGTTAATATCATTTTGGTTTACCATTCTTTTTGAGGCGATTTTAAAATTCACATTATGTAGCGAGAAAACTTCGTATGACGCAGTCGTGCACTTTAATTAAATTGCCTCACTTTGAAATTGGCTTGTTTTCCGTTTGACACCATGACTGATAATAATCACGTCGAATTAAGTAAAGTTGTTAGTACAGAATTAGTGTAGAATGAATGTAAAAATTCTTCAACAAAAAAAAATTGAAAAACCGTGTGACGTCAACAATGAACGGATCTTTTTCCTCATTGATATAATATGATTGCAGAAATAGAAGATTTTTTTCTATTAATTGTTTAAAATTACGTATTACCGAATATTTATTTGAGTTACTGTACATAATCTTGTAGCAAATGTTTTCAAGTTTCTAAAACTGCCTTTAGATTTACCGTGCGATAATTCCTTACTGATCTATCGATGGTCAAAGAAAAAAACATGCTTTTTCATTCAAAGTGGGATATCTCAGACATTTATTAACGTAGGGAGACCTAAAATACATCGAACAACAGATGTTAGGATAAGCTACCTGAGTAATATATTTCCAGATTTCTGGCCAGACCGTTATTTTCTTGAATGTTAGGTACAAAATTGCTAGTCAAAAAAATGGAATCCTTGTAAAAACACCTTAGTCAAATCGCTCACTAGCTCTCCTACTAATAGTAAGACAACGGGATCTCATACCTCGAGTTAATTATGCAAAATATTAAGAAATATAAAATAAATATTAGGCGTAAGCCGGCCATACCAGACCTAAAGCCCAGCTTTTTCATGACATTTCTTACTCTTGGCTGTTTGTCAGACGTTCGAAAGAGGTGGGACATCGAATAAAAACTTTGAAGTGTTACGTGCCGGAATTTGAACCAGCGACCCATCGCATAGTGGTTCAACGCACTTAACCCTGTACCCAAAGCCCATGCTAAATATTACCTTACCAAAAAAGAAATAATGACACTTGTTATAGCCAATATTTATATTTTATTGAATTTATTCAAAGTGCTTTACATTTTTTTCAGAATATAATAATAAGAAAAAAATAGGAAATATATTAATTCTTAATTTTAAATACATACCTAATTTTTTTTTCCAAAATTTCAGCTCCAATTTTATACAGGTATGTTACAATTATTTTGTTTTATTTTTTAATTTGAAAGTGCATCAAATAATTTGCATTTATTTAAAATAATTTTTAAACTAAACATCATACGTTTTAAATTTATATTTTTTACGGTTTTATTAGTGTTTTAAGTTCAATTTAAAAAAAACTTTTACATGTCTTCAAAATAGATATTACTTTATTCATATCGTCGGCGTAAAATCGTAGAGTGTAAACATGCTGACTCCATAAATGGATATTTTACAGTAGAGCGAAAAAACTATACAAAAAAGCTGCTTGCTCTCCTAAATACAAATAAAAAATATTGTTTAAGTGATATTTGTCTCTAACAACTTAAACAAATTAAGTGTGCATAATTTTTGATGTTAAAAATTATGGATAAAACTTTTTTACTCATCATATAATTATGAAAACTAATTTTAATCTTTATCTCAATCAAAAAAATGTATTATCTTAATTATGATAAAATTTTAGTTAGTCACTTTACACACTAAGCTGACGATATTAATAAAATCACAAATAGTATATTAGAAAAGTTTGATTGATATAAAAATAGTATTCCCGTCACAAATTAATTTTCCCTGGAAACATTTAAATATTGATTTCACGTTGGTATAAATACTCAATGTATACTATTGCAACTATGGCAATAACCCATAAAATGATCACTGCAATACAAAAGTAAATCCAATAATTAATGGAAATATTAATTATTGTTGGATTTTGTCGTATTGTATTTTCGAAAGCACGTCGCTGTGAACGTCGGCCTTTTGGAGCTGCTCTGTTCTATCATTCCATTTCAGATGAATAGTTATCATGGCCATGCGAAAGGTATTGCGCCAGTGTCTTGAGATCATATGTTCCGCCGAATTGAATACTTTACGCATAATCCTTTTAACCGGGAACACTCTGGATACTTGTGCCAAGGGAATGGCCATTCTGAATATATGGTGGTTCAGGCGCATCGCAAGGTGGTGGGCGACCATAGAGGTTTTCGTAAGTGCTAATTTGACCTAAATTTGAAAATAGTGTCACAGGGACTAAAGGACAACAATACAATTTAAAATTACACTCACTGTTGAAAGAGGTTTCCTGTTCCATTTTCACTTGATAAACACGTCTGAACTGTTGCTCTAACTCGAACAATATGTGAGGTACTATAAGTAAGTTTTTTCAGATGAACGGTTTGCTTATTTATATGTATGGATCTGTCTTTAATTTTTACTTCACAAGAACGAAAGCTGCAACAAGTAAACACATGCGTCATAATGTCACAATTTTGTTTGGCAGAGCAGCGCGAAGTAAAGGGAGGCCTTACTCCGTATAATACGCACTAAATTTGTTTAAATCACTATGTATCGGCCAAAGAGAAACACACTACATCTATACAAAAACTACTTATAAAATTCGTCGGGGGAGCCAATGAAAATAATAGAAATAAAAATTGCGGCCGCCACCGCTCGAACGTGGAAGTCGTGATGTCAGACTCCACAGATTAGTTGTAACGAAAGCAAGATCTCGCTAATTCGCGGCAGCTGAGTGGAAGGGATGGGTGCGTTCAGAAAAAAAGCGAAGGCGAAGGCAAAAAGATTTTAATGTACACAAATGGGCGCCACAAAATTTTATGGAGAATTGTGGAGAAATGTGAAACCTGGAGATAACCAATTGTTGAATACTTATCTTTCTTTTTATACCCTATATTAATTTTGACACATACTTTGTAACACCTCTTAATATTCGTCGTAGAGCCATAAAAGTATATATATTTATGATCAGGACCAAATCCTAAGACTATTTAGCAATGTCCGTCCGTCCGTCCGTACGCAATTTTTAGGCCTTTAAAATTAGTCTAGGAAGCTGAACTTTGGAACACATACTTCCTAGGGCTCCGAAATGGTTAAGTGTAAAAAGGCTTTTAATACGCCCACTGCCACGACCCAATTTATAAAAAACCGTTTCAAAGCTAAAGTTGGAGAGATAGATTGTTACAACCTTGAGAATATATGTCGGCACTGTCCACCTTTATAAGTTTGTCATATAAAGTTTTTTGCCACGCCTACCTTTTGTGGGCGTTTTTCACTAAGATGTTGTTTTATTCGCAAATTTTTATAGAAACCGAAAAAAATGTTTAACAAGATATTAAGCCAATATTTTTTTCCAATATATCGGCCATACCAAGTTTTTGGCCACGCCTACTTTTTGGGGGCGTTATTTTCAAAAAATTTGTTTTATTTTTATGAATTGTATAGAACGAAATAAAATGCTATCCATCATCTTCTTAACGCTTTTTTCTTTGCGGCATATAGGGATCTGGATAGGGTATCATACTGTTCGCCCCAAGCGGCGAAAAAATTTGTTTAGAAAATTTAATATTAATTGCTAAGAACTTTTCAAAAAAATTCCTTCGAATAAAAAAACTCCGCTTGGCTAATACGCTGGTCAACCAAGAAGTGGTTTTCCACGTTCCTTTGTTCCAAGTATGACATTCACACTCACATACATACATTGGCAGTGGAATCCCACTAGCGAACCAACGGGCGGCATTTTCCAGCTACTCCAATGCAATTTTTTGCAGTGGGTGAGAATGCTCTCCGTTACCCCTTCGATTTCAACTTCCACTCTCTCTTATATTAACATTAATCGCAACTAGAAAGTCAGGTTGCAGCGGATTCTCCGACCAACCTGGAACAACTTTTCCAATCCATTGTGATTGGTTTCCCCTATTATAAAAAAACGATAAGAAAATTCTCCTGAAAAGTTATTTTCGCGTTAATGTCCCCACTGGACGAAGTAATGTTGATGGAGTTTGGTCGCAAGGGATCGTCGCCCTTTCCCTCATCGAGCCGTCCGCCCGTGCCCCTCAATTACTAAGGTCTGGCTCTTGGGCCTTATTACATATGAAAGGGTTTTCAATGAGATGAGATGGTATTATTAAATTAGATACAACCGAAGGATGGGCAGTACTATAGTTTCCGAGGCGACAAGATTTGAAGATGAATTTTTATAGATCTCAATGAAATAATCACAAGTTAATATGCAACAACAGTCTCGTTTTCGCCTAGTTTAGGAGATATCAGGGTTTGAAAATCTTATTTTTAGTATGAAATCTCTATGAGATGACGTCTCTTTTTTGCCAATATTTTCACTTAAAAAACAAAAGCCATTACATATATTAAGGAGTTCGAACAACAATATTTTCCACCATTAAAAGTAAGGTGTGCTATTAGGAATTAATAATCTCTCATTTGTATTCTATTATAATTTAGTTTCTTAATTTCTTTAACAAAACTATATCTTTTCGTAGTGCATTGTGGTTAGCACAAAAAAGTAGAAGTTAGAAATTGAATGAAAACTAAATTTGGATGATTTATAATTAGCTAAACAGTACCTGGGTTCCCCGAAAAAGGGATTTCAACTCTGGCCTGTCTCCTCGACTGCTATCGAACGGTCTTCGGCCTCACATGCAGGTGCTCAGGGAGCCGCTACGCTGCTTGGGAGCCAACAGAATGCATACGCAAGAAAAATAACTTCAAATTAGTCTTCTTTCCCAACATAATTTGTAGTTCTTTCAATTTGCGATAAACTCCTAAAAGTATTCCTCATTTTTTATAGTGAAAAATATTCGTGATTGAACTCCTTAATATATGTAATTTTTTATATTTTTGAAGTGAAAATATCGGCAAAAAAGTGACGTCATCTCACAGAGATTTCATACTAAAAATAAGGTTTTCAAACACTGATATATCCTAAACTAGGCGAAAACGAGACTGTTGTTACATATTAACTTGTAATTATTTCATTGAGATCTATAAAGTTGCATCTTCAAATCTTATCACCTCGGAAACTATAATATCCCCAAAGGATGTCCTGTCCACAAGAGGGGTTTATTGTGAAGTAGAGGTGGTATAATGCATCCCAGATCACTGCGGCCACAAGTGGGCCTCTTGTGATGTCCATCATACATGATGCCGCTATGTCCACTGCTTCAAGGTAGAAGTTATGTTCATATCGTTAAGGAGTTCTAATCCAGCAGTTGCAGTCGCAAAGTAAATATATGTCCTGCTGGCTCTTCGCCTTTGTAGCACAATCTGCAGATATGTACTGTCTTGTATTATCCCCATGGTCAGCAAGTGTTTTTTAAGGTGTCCTGTGAGGAAACCTGTGACTATTCGGATCTGACTTTATCCTAGTTGTAGAAGTTGTTTCGTTTTTTTGAGGGAGCTGACTTGCCTTCTTCATTCGGTTTCCCTCCAGAAATGAATCTTTTTTTCTTCTAGCCAGGTTTTAGTTTAGCTTTTTTTAGTGCTTATTGATAGCCTGCAGAACGGCCATGACATCTTGATATCTGATCCGGCTAATTCGTCTGCCTTGGAATTGGTTTCATAAGTACTGCGTCCTAGCACCCAAAGCATATGGTCTTTGTTTGTAGTGGCCAGTAGTTAAAGGAGTTAAAGACAATCCCAGACCAATTTTCGATGTTGCCTCAAAGGCGTTAAATGCAAGTGGGGCTGCCGTGTTATCAGAAAGAATGTTAATGTTCTTGTTTGCTGTGAAGCTGTTTATACCCTCTCTGGAATACAGAGCTGTTTGTTTCAATACTAGCGTATATGTATGTGTCAGTGTGAGGCCGTACAAAGGAATCCTGTGCAAATGTTGGTTTGTCCTGTTCCCAGTTTTCACGTATTGGGAATGTAACCTTGAAGTTGCGTTTTAAGTAATATCGGGGTAAATGCTTGTCAGTTAAGTGTATTCCGATTAGTTTGTGTTTTGTGAGTTCCCGTAGGATTTTAGTATAAACTAGGTTGGAATTTTATCCATCTTCTGTGATGGGTATTTAAGCGTTTATCATTGCTTCTTTCACGAATTCTAGATGAAGGCGTGGGATATTAAGGATAATCTCAAGTGCAGCTGTTGGTGCAGTTTTCATTGCTTCTACTGCACATATACAAATTTATCTCTGTATTTTCCTGAGTCTCTGCGTAGCTTAATACCACTAAACAGTTGCAGCAAACGTGATAACTGATCTTGTTATTGTCATGTACATCCATAGGGTTTAGCGGTAAACGAGGGTAAGACATAGTATATGCTGTCCACAAGAAGGGACACCCAACATTGCCAAATCGGGCAGTATGTCACAATCGACAACTATAACTTTGAGGTACTAAGGGGCCTCGGCTCAACTATCTCATCTTAAAACTACATCTCCTCAGAAATCAAACGAAGAATAACATATGCCAATCGCTGTTTCTTTGGGCTGAGAAAGCCCACTATAGAACCCTCATAATCCCAGTCCTGCTCTATGTTTCGGTAGCATGAGACGATATAACGATGAACTCTAGAGCTCTACCGCGATCTCGAACTGGTCGAAAAACTGCGCATATAAGATGGTTGGGACAGGTAGAGTGCATGAACATGTTTATAGGATAGGATTATACAGCTAAATTGGGACACCCTGTATGTGCGAAACAAATTTGTCCACAAATGCGTCCATGTGATAAATTGAGAAAAATGTCACATATTTGACCAAGGACCACCAGCTATATATAATGAACATGAGCTGTTTCGATTTACAGTTGCATTCATGAGATAAAGCTGAGCCCTTTAATTGTGGGTCCATTGGGTTAGTGGTAAAGTTTGTTGGATCACTTAGCGAGAGGTCGCTGGTTCAAATCCCGACCCGTACCACCTTAAAGTTTATTCGCTGCCCCACCTCTTGCAAACGTCTGACAAACATCCAAGAGTAAGAAATGTCATGAGAAGGTTCTCTAAAATAATGAAGGTCGTTACCATTTGTGTCATACACACAATGGTTGAAGAAGCCAGGACTTTAGGTCTTGCATGGGCCTTTTATGCCGATTATTAATTTATTATACCCTGTTCTTATTTTTAGGGTATATTAATTTGGACACATAGTTTGTAACACCCCTTAATATTCATTGCAGACCCATAAAAAATATATATATTTATGATCAGAACTAAAATCTAAGACTTTTTAGCAATGTCCGTCCGTCCATGTCAACTTTTGATGCCTTTAAATTTTTGCTAGGAAGCTGAAATTTGGAGCATATACTCCCTAGGGTTCCGGAATGGTAAAGTCTTAAAAATTTTGAAATAGGCCCACGATTTAGAAAAAAACCGTTTTAAAGCAGTAGTTAAGGAGATAAAAGGTTAGAACGTTCACAAGATATGTATACACTGCCATCATATAAAGTTTTTTGCCACGTCTACTTTTTGTGGGCATTTTTCACTAAAATGCTGTTTTCTTCGCAAATGTTCGTAGAAATAGAATACAAATTTTTAACAAGATATTTAGCCAATATCTTTTTCTAAAATGTCGCTAATCAAAGTTTTTGATAACGCCCACTTTTGAGGGTGTTTATACCCTATCCTAAGGGTATATTAATTTTGACACATAGTTTGTAACACCCCTTAATATTCGTCGTAGACCCATAAAAGTATATATATTTATGATCAGGACCAAATCCTAAGACTATCTAGCAATGTCCGTCCGTCCGTCCGTCCGTCAGTCCGTCCGTACGCAATTTTTAGGCCTTTAAATTCAAGCTAGAAAGCTGAAATTTGGACCACATACTCCCTAGGGCTCCGAAATGGTTAAGTGTAAAATTTTTTTGAATACGCCCACTGCCACGCCCACAATTTAGAAAAAACCGATTTAAAGCTACAGATGGATAGATAGAGGGTTATAACCTTGACAAGATATGTAGCCACTGCCCTCCTTTATAAGTTTGTCATATAAAGTTTTTTGCCACGCCTACTCTTTGTGGGCGTTTTTCACTAAAATGCTGTTTTCTTCGATAATTTTCATAGAAACCGAAAAAAAGTGTTTAACAAGATATTTAGCCAATATTTTTTCCAATATATCGCCCATACAAAGTTTTTGGCCACGCCCACTTTTTGGGGGCGTTTTTTCAAAAAATGTTTTTTTTTTCTAAATTTTATAGAATGAAATAAAATGCTATCCATCATCTTCTTAAGGTTTTTTTTGGGGCATATAGGGGTAGGGATAGGGTATCATACTGTTCGCCTCAAGCGGACTGTAGCCTTTCCTTATGTTTTTTTTATTAATTTCATAGAATGGAATAAAATGCTATCCATCATCTCCTTAATGCTTTTTTCTTTGGGGTACATAGGGATATGGATAGGGTATCGTACTGTTCGCCCCAAGGGGACGTTCATTTGGCTAAATATGACGATTTCAATAGTTCTTGTGCTGCCAATTTTAATTTTCGGTCACTCGCATACCATTCATAATGCAAACAGTCCTTGCCGATAGCAGTTTTATTTATTTACATAATATAACGCTATTTACTTACTTACTTAACGTGCTCCCGACCCGTGAAGAGTTCCTACCTGAGACACGGCTGCCCTCCATTCCATGCGATCCCGGGCACGCTGCTTCCAGTTGTCCAGACCTAGCGCTCTGGCAACCGCGATGGCTTGGTCTTTAAAACGGAGGTTCGGACTTCCTTGTCGTCTCGAACCTGGGGGCTGGGATTCGAAGACCCTCTTGGCTGGAGCGTTGTTGTCCATTCGCTCGATGTGGCCTAGCCAATGTAGTCGACGGTTCTTGCCTTTTTGGACTACATCCACATCTTGGTATAGCTCATAGAGTTCGCAGTTGTATCTTCTCCTCGATTCGCCCTCCTCGCGCACAGGACCAAATATCCGTCGAAGGATTTTTCTTTCAAATGATCCCAGTATTAACTTTCCTTTCCTGCATATCATTTAGCGCTCGGCGCCGTATTGCAGAGTCATTCGCAGAGTCAGTCGCTTTGTCCTTCGGGTCATGAGTTTTGAACCCATTTGTTTTGCTAAACCGAAGTAGCAGCCGTAACGACCTCTTCTTAACTGGGAGGTGGAGTTTCATCTACATTGACTTTACGTGGGTTCTCTACTTGCTCTACCACTTTCTCGACATGATGCCCATTTAGCAGCACCTGGAAATAAATTTATTTTTCTGGACGTATTCTTTTCGTTAGACAGTCAAGTCCTGAATTTAGCTACTAACAGAAACTGATCAGAGTCGACATTTGCCCCTCGGAATGTATGCACTTTTAAGATACATTTCGATAAAAATTGTGCCAGGACTGAACGACGAACTCGAAATTATATAGCCCTAATAAGCAATTTCAGTAATAGACGGGAAAGAAATAAACTGATGTGTACGTCGATGTATATAACATGTTGTTACCCGGAGATGTTCTTTCAAGAAATACATTTTATCTATCCAGGAAATATTGAGAGCTATGGGCTCTAAAAAATATTGAAACCAGTTTCCTTGAGCATGTCTACAATATGCACTTGCTGATTAGTACAGGTTACGGAACTCATAACATAGCAGGAATAATAATTAGATTGTTATATAGTACCATGGTATTCGCAAGTTTATACATACAGCATTTAAAAACTTTAGACGCGAACTAAATCAAGGGCATAATGTTTTAAAGACCTCATAAAAGTGGACACATTCATTCTTTAATTGACGAGGTTAAAGTATCCCTACTGTTTGTATAGTGACGTTGGTTGACATTGCCTTTTTGATGGGTTCATAGATTTGTAGAGTAGGCGGTGTTGCTTTGTGGTTTATGCTTGTGGAGCTTTACTAATAACAAAAATAATATTAAGATTATATTCTTTTTTTTTTTCTTTTTTTTAAATTTCTGATGCATAATTGCGTAAGGGACGACTAATTTAAACTCTGTAATCAAATTTTGTGTCGGTACCGGAATTGTGTTTTCGTTTGGTAAATAAATCAATGGTATCTCCCAATTTGCTTCCAATTGGTTACTGAACCACTAATTGAACGAGAAGAAACCTGTTATGAATAATTAAATTTCCCTAGTTGCACTTTGTCTCAATTTTTTCAGGGTGATTCGTGTGATAAAAAATATTTTAAATTATTTAATATTTTTTGTATCCAAAGAAAAACTAAACAAACGCAATAAAAAAATAAGGAAAGGATACAGCCCGCTTGTGGCGAACAGTATGAAACCCTATCCCTATATGTCTATAGTAAAAAGGGGTTAAGAAAAGGGTGACTTTTTATTTCATTTTGTACGAAATTTGTTAAAATTTAAAATTTAAAAAAAAAAACAATTTTAGAGAAAAACGTGATCATGGCCAAAACCTTTGTAGGGGTGATATATTAGAAAAAAAATTTGCTTAATATATAGTTAAACATTTTTTTTCAGTTTCTATGAAAATTTTCGGCGAAAAGAGCATTTTAGTGGAAAAGCGTGGTAAAAATTTTTGACAAACTTACCAAGGAGAGCAGTGCCTACATATCCTGTGAAGGTTCTAACCCTTTATCTCTTTAACTACATCTTTAACCCGTTTTTTTTTAAATGTGGGCGTGGCAGTAGGCATAAAAAAATTTAAGACTTTACCATTTCGGAACCTAATGTGTTCCAAATTTCAGCTTCCTAACATAAATTTAAAGGCCTCAAAAGTTGATACGGACGAACGCACACTGCTAAATAGTGTTATGTTTTGGTCTTGATCATAAATATATATACTTTTAGGGGTCTACGATGAATATTAGGGGGTGTTACAAACTACGTGTCAAAATTAATATACTCTTAGTGTTCTGAGCACAGAGAAAAACTCATAAATATATTGCTTAAGAACGACTTCTTAAAACAATTGAATTTAAAATGAAATAAAAAATAACACTAATAGTGTTATAAAAAAAACTTTTATTGCTTCTTCAATGAAGTGATTGCATATTGTTCACCCTAGTCCCCATGATACCTTGCATTCAATCACTACTGCAATTTTTTACATAGATTTTGCAGATCTTCTGCAGAAATTGATGTTACATTAGGTGTTCAATGAACTCCTAACTTGAACTTGAAAATTCTTATTTACTTTCTACCATTAACATAATTTTATCATTGGGACTATGCGTGTTAGTTTTTTTTACATTATTGTATAACACCTTACATTGATGTCCCCTATCTGACTTGAGGGTTAGAAGTGATAGTCATACAATGCATTCTCTATTATTTAATCATTATTGATCTGTATTGGTTAGAACTTGAGACAGAAATTATGCCCCCTTAACATTATTATTAATTAGAGTGAGAGAATGCATTGTATTAATAAAATTGCACATTTGACATTTAGTTCCATAGTATTAATATTTGCCGTCCCGAGTGATCGTTTTTTTTTTGTTTTTCATTCGATTTTATTCAATTAAAATGCGTGAAACAATTTAACGCGATTGATAAGTTCAGTCGCGCATATTTAAACCAATCATTTGGATATATGTATGTATATTAGAGCAATTTCCAAATGAATGGTTCAATATGCCGACTTTAAATTCATCAGTGTCAAGTGTACAAGAGCATGTAAATCAACAGTGGTGCATGCATGTAAGCAAAAATACAAATTCATATCATTTTACAATGAACTTTATTTGTTGATTTTTGGTGATGTTCTTCTGGTGCTTCTGATGTGTTGTAGTTATCACGATTGAGCCTTCACCCAACCTACAAAAATGCTAACGGTGCACACGCGCATCTGCTTCACATCTTAAGTCATTCCCACCGGGAAACCTGATCCGAGGCGCATGAAGTAATATATATGAATAATTTTAATTTAATTGAGTCAGTCAAGAATAAATGCGAATTTGAATTAAAGAATCTTGAGTTTGATATCAAAGAACTAGTGGGAGGTTCTTATTTAAATTTGTTTGTACATTAAGGACAAGAAATCCTTTACTGGCGCCCGAGCAGGGACCTCGCAGTTTTCACGAAATAAAATAAGTGATAAAATAGCAGTGTAACCCTATATTCCCCAAAGAAAAAAGCATTAAGAAGATGATGGCTAGCATTTTATTTCATTCTATTAATTAAAATAAAAAAAGTTTTTTTGTTAAAACCCCCCCAAAAAGTGGGCGTGGCCAAAAACTTTGTATAGGCGATAAGTTGGAAAAAATATTGGGTAAATATCTTGTTAAACATTTTTTATCGCTTTCTATGTTAATGTTCGAAGAAAACAGCATTTTAGTAAAAAACGCTCACAAAAAGTAGGCTTTGCATAAAAATTTATATGACAAAATTATAAAGCAGGGCAGCGCCAACATAAGGTTGTAACACTCTGTCTCTATAACTTTAGCTTTAAAACGGTTTTTTCTAAATTGTGGGCGTATTCAAAAACGTTTATACTTAACCATTTCGGAGCCCTAAAGAATATGTGTTCCAAATTTCAGCTTCCTAGCCTAATTTTAAAGGCCTAAAAATTGCGTACGGACGGACGAACGGACGGACATTGCTAGATAGTCTTAGGATTTGGTCCTGATCATAAATATATATACTTTTATGGGTCTACGACGAATGTTAAGGGGTGTTTCAAACTATGTGTCAAAATTAATATACCCTTAGGATACGGTATAAAAACATTCACAATATACATTTTATTAAAAAATGAAATATATAAGGAAAAATTCCCACCCAGAAGAATTAAGGAAGAGCAGCAGCAGACCACTCCAAGGAGCCCAAGTATGAACTGAAATAAAACTAAACTTTAAATCAAAACAATGCGATCGCTATCGCCCAGAAAAAACATTCGCGAACTGTCAGAAATTTCCAATAAGAACAACCAGAGTGGCTATTTTCCCGGCAGTCCAGTCGAGGGTCGCGTTCGATGGGAAAACCCAAATCGTTAGTTAGCTTACGCTGATGTTTCCAATGTGGTCCGCTGAAAATATAAAATACATGCAACCGAAAGCGAGGGAAAAAAATGTGAAAGTCAAATTTTAAATTTGGAAATTAAAGCTGAAACCAGATATAACCGCGGTGGGCGCCACACAATTTTAGGGCCAAAATGTAAAACCGTAATTTGTACTGTATGGTGCCGTTCCGCTGTAAGGAAAGAACAAAGAAACAGAACAAGGTTTTTTTCTACCACGTTATAACGGCTCCGGTGGAGCTGGTCACTTTATTCTAGAAAAGAGTATTAAAGTTAATCGTTTTTTTGTTGCAAGCGAATAGATAAACTATATTTACTGCGAATTATGACCACCAGCGTGACCCGCTTTCGCGTTTTCCCGAACTTTCAATAAGAGTTAAAAGGGGTCGCGAGTCCCGTCTTTTCTCTGGAGAATTTAAGGCCTAAACCCAACCAGACCTAACTTTCACGAAATTCCCTAGCACAACCGTTCACTCTCTACGTCAATAAAAAAAAGACACTGACACAACACTCTACTTAGCTTTTTTTTTTTTTTTGATTCCCCTTTTTTTCGGATGATTCCCTTGCAACGCTCTGCTATTCCTACTGTCCTCCGTTTTCTCTTCTTTTTCAAATTTACTCTCAAAAAAACGGAATAGAATCTATTCGAAAAAAATTTCCCTGATTACTATAAAAACTCGTTAGCAAAACTAAACCGGCAAGCTAGCTGGTCAACCAAGAAGTGACGACCAAAATTTTCCTTTGTTCCAGCTCGGACGGTATTCGGCTCACACATTCATATTTGACATTGGTAGTGGGTTTCCACTTATAGCGTGCAATAGACGCTCTCCTTGTGTTGGAGATTGTCTGCCATATCCCACTACCTACCATACATCCAAGCGAACCAACAGGAGACACTATTCAGCTACAAGGGAGCATAGTTTGCCCCGGTGTGCGAGTGTCTTACTGTTACCCTTTCGCCGTTTCTCTCTCACACTTTTCACTCTTATACCCCAAACACTTGAGCTTTCCGTTACTGGAAAGCCAGGTTAAGGTTGAGTGTTCAAACCTCGTCGGACCTGGAACAAAACATTAGCTTAGGTATTCTTTTTTTTGAACGATCATTTAGTTTTGTAACGATCGTAGCAAAAAAACAAATAATATCAACACGTAAACAAGTGTTAACGAATACATTATTATTATCGCGCGCGATATTATTAATTATTTGGAAAAACCTTAAATCGGCAGAGTGGAATTCATCTCCTCTTGGAGATTTAAACCCAATTCAAATTGTCCAATCAAACAAGGTAATCTACATCTATTCCGCCCCCTTTGGTCGGGCCAGTTAAGAACTCGAAAGCAGATGGGAAGGAGTAACCAAATAACCCCTCCACCGATTATAATCAACGTGGATTTGCCAAAGTCCACCGAAACAAAAAGCAAGCCAAGTGTTGTGTCAGTGTTATTAAAATTCGAGATCTTTAAACTGTCTGGTGGGATTTCGTTCAGATTTTGGGGTGGGGAATCTTGCCGAAAGCGGGTCATTCCCTACAAAACGCTTTTCCCTTTTTTTATAGTGTTTGTGTTGTCATCCGATGATTTGTGTCGCATTTCGCGTTGATGTTCTTTTGACATTTGTTTTGTTGGTATTTTTTTCTTCTGCTGTTGTTGTTGTTATTAAGCAGCGTAATTTCAATTTGAGGGTGTTTCACGAGGCGGTCCGCCCACACTCCCCTGTGTCTCTTCCAGTGCTCCCCCGACGGAGTAGCGAAAGAGATCGTCACCTCCTCCCCCATCGAACATTTCTCCCTGCCGGGACTGTGGTAGTTCTTTCGCAACTGTTTATTTGGAGCTTTTGACTTTGGGCCGTATACCCGTGCTCCTCAATTGCTGGACACCTGCCCCTGGCGCAATGTTCTGCAGGCGGTGTTTAAAATGCTGGGGCGTTTAATTGTTTTTCGGCCGTCCGCCTACGCCCTGACGCAACTGTTGTACGGCCCGGTGGTTGTGGGCTCCGTACTAGGTCACTGCTTTTGCCGCCGACCAGAATTCGATTCGAGCGGTACCCTCATTCGTGTGGCTCTCGATGGGCTTTCGTGCGTCGAAGTGTCTAAAGCAGAACCCTCATACGGGTGGCTTTCGATGCACATCTCTCTTCGCAACCTACGTCGATATGCGGGTAGCTCTCTACGGATTTTCTTCTTGGACCGTCATCGGGACACTCATCCGGGTGGCTCACAATTGGGGTAGGCCCTCGATGTTTCGGGTTGAGAGGTCATGTATACCTTTGGGGATGGTTCCCTCAAGGTTCGTGGGAAGTGGCCCTAAGGTTGATGGGACCCTGGTTGCACTCCACTTCCCTATGACCTTGGAGGTACCTCCCAAGAAAATAAGGGATTGGGTCGGGAAAAGATAGGAATAGAAGGTGGTTCTTGTTGCGCGAAAATATTCGGCAACAAAACCCACCCTCACCACCAAGGGAATGATCCTGGTTTTTAAAGAACCTAGATAATTTTTTCAGAGCTAGGATGACGTCACAACATGGGAAGCACGATTCCATCAAGGTTATATTGGAAGTCTAGTAATACCGTTGATCGGAATAGATTTAAGAAATTTGAGTAATTAAGATGATTAAAAAAACTAATTAAGTGCGACTTTAAAACTATTCGTCCGTGGCATCATGAAATGACTTAAGGTCCTCAACGTGCCAAGTACCGCATTCTCTCCCGTTCTCATCTACCAGCATGTAGGTCCATGGCGATAAATACTTTCGGATTCGGAAAGGTCCGACGAATTTCGGTGCCAATTACATCCGATAGTGTAAAGTTTCTTCGCCATACAACCTCGTTCGGGAGATATTGAACATCTCGCCGTCGGAAGTTGTAAGCTTTAGCGGACTTCTTGGTTGCTTACGCTAACTTTCCACTAATGTCTTTCCTCAGCTCTTAAAATCGTCGACCTACCTCTGTCATATCTATTTTTCTCTATCCTCTTCTCCCGCTTCCATTCTACTCCCAACACACGTATTGACTGACTTAGCCCTGTTTGAAAAATCAAGGCAACATGTGACCATCTCTCTCCCAAAAGTTGCATAATAGGGAGTAACCCCCAGGACCTCATGTTGAGCCGTCCGAATACAGCACCCCACTTTTGGCAGGTGTGTATCCCATGACCTATGGTTTTCAGATACATAGGCCCGCAGCGTCGTCTTTATTATCTGGTCAATCCTCTCAGCAGGATTAGCCTGCGGATGGTAATGTGCGGTGAATTTAAGTTGTGTACGCTTCGCATAGCGCTTTCAGTTCCTTAGTACGGAACTGGGGACCGTTGTCACAGACGATCCACTTCGGTGCTCCAAACAAAGTAAACACATTATCTTCAAGATCCTTACATACCGACTTTGCGGTTGCGGATCTAAGGTCGAACAGTAGGGGAAATTTCGAAGTTAGGATATACATAAAACCCCTACTCGACTTTGGAAGAGGACCTACTAAGTCAACACATATCACCTCCCACGGGTTCGAAGTATCTATTCTTTCGACCATTAAACCAGTTGGCTTATCATTCACAGGTTTCGCACTTTGACATATCTTACAATTCCGGACGTATTTTGTTATATCTCACCTCATCTTCGGCCAGTACTATTTAAGAGCTCGGATAGATAAGGTTTTTCTAACCCCCATATGACCCGCTAATGGATTATCGTGGCAAAACTTTAAAATCTTAGCCCGATCTACTTCCGGTACCACTTCCTTCCATTCTAACCCCTCTTCGCGAACTACGGTATGATTGGCGCTAATAAGTTTGAACAGGATTCCCCTTTCGACACCCCAGGCATGGTAAGCTAAAGAATTTGCCTCAATTTTCGTGATCATCTTGGCGATCCAAGGATCCGAACTTATCTCATCGATTCCGGCAGCGAAAGCTGCATTCCTCGAGAGCATATCCGGAACCGCATGGTCTTTTCCTTTCCGATGCACGAAATCGAATTGCTGAAGCCGAACTGCCCAACGCGCTAACCTACCACACGGATCTTTGAGGTTACTCAGCCATACGAGGGAATAGTGATCCGTTACGAACGTAAACCGAATACCTTCAAAATATGGTCTTAACTTCTCCACCGCCCAGAGTACAGCCAAGTACTCCTTTTCCGTGGTTGAATAGTTCCTTTCGTTCCTATTCAATGACCAACTCAGGTAACAGATAACCTTTTCCCCGTCTTCAGAAGTCTGGCTCAGTACTGCTCCAACCCCATAGTCCGACGCGTCCGTTTGCACAACAAAGGGTCGCTCAAAATCCGGACAGGTTAGAATCGGGGCAGTTATCAGGCATTCTTTTGCTCTCTGAAAACTCCCCTCGCACTCCTCAGATCAGATGAACCTACTCTTCTTTTTAAGCAAATCGGTTAACGGTTTCACCAAAACTGCAAAGTTTGGTATAAATCTCCAATACCAGGATACCGTTCCGATAAAGCTTCTAATTTCTTTCACGTTTTTGGGTGGAGGAATCATGATCATACATTCTACTTCCTCTGGATCAACATACAACCCGTTGCGATCCACTACATAGCACAACAATTTTAACGACGACATACAAAAGTTACATTTTTCTCGGCTAACCTTCAGGCCGGCCGCAAACAGTCGTTTAAACACTTCCTCCAAAATTCCAAGATGTTTAAACGACGGTCTTTAGTCTTGATTATAAATATATTTATTTTTAAGGGTCTACGATGAATATTAAGGGGTGTTCTGACTTGCCTATGTCATAGAGATTGCACTTCGACCTAAAAGATCTTTTGTGCTAGAAGTCACAGAGCCTCTACTTTCCTAATGTAGCTGATGATACGATCAGCAGAAAGATTCTTAATAGCATCAGTGCTAATTACTTCTCTAAGAAAAGCAGTCCTTCTTATTCCGTATAGGGCCGGGCACTCACATATGATGTGCTCTGCAGTTTCGTCTTCTTCAGGACACAGTTGGCACTCCGATGAGTCGACTGTTTTTAGTTTGCGAAGGTGATATCTTAATCCGTGGTGGCCGGTTAGGTACCCAATAAAATTTGTTATATCATGCCTAGATAGATTAAATATCTTCTCATATTCTCATGGCACCGGAAATACCAATGCATGTGAGCCGTTGTACCTTATTGAATTCGTTTATCGCGGACTTTTGGGTCCGCGTCGGAATACTCTATGACATTATCATATGTAGAAATTTGGTTTAGATTTAAATGTCTTCTCTATGTGAAAGGAACTTTGACAGCCTTATTCGGATTGATAGAGAGCCTCTTTGTAACACCAATTCAAGACTATCTTAAGAGCATTTTGCATACGCGTAGTTACATCGTCTGCTTCAATGCCCCTAATAATGATGACCAGGTTATCGGCGTATCCAATTACGTGGAAGCCTAAATTACTAAGGTCTTGGAGTAGATTGTCAATAACCATTGACCATAGTAGGGGTGAGAGAACTGCTCGCTGAGGGCAGCCCTTAGCGGCTATTACTGATACTGAGGTCGGTGCTGATGTTGCAGTTATTTTCCGACTCTGTAGCATCGCTTTGATCCATCTGATCGTAGGTTCGTCTATTCGTCTATGAACCAAGGCGTTTGATATTGAATTATATTCAGTATTATCGAAAGCACCCTCTATGTCCAGGAAGGCGCACAGTGCAACCTCTTTGCAGCTAAAAGTACTTCGGATTTGCTCTATTAGATTCAACAGTAATCCTTCTGTGGACTTGCCTTTCTGGTATGCATACTAGAAAGGGTACAGAGGTATGCCATTTTTTAAGCATTCTCTGATATGTAAGTCTATTATTTAGAGAAAATGACGTTAAGCTAATTGGACCATATTAATTAGGTAGTTCGCTGGGTATACCTGGTTTGGGGATAAATACCAGGTTTAACTCCCTCCAGATTTGTGGTATATATCCCCTAACTAAACCTAAATACGTCAATTTATTTGGGAGTGTTCTTTGGATACGAGCTACTTCTGGATGCTCTTCGAGTCTTTCACAGAGGCTCCGCCAGGATGCTCTCTCAGATCTGCGCAATTTCTGGCTCTATTGGGTAAGAAGCGATTTGTATTGGTCCCACTTACCGGTGCGTTTAGCGCTATTGAACAATTTTCTTACTCTTCTATGGGTGCTCTCTATGTTCTCGTTCCACCATGGTAGGCACCTTTTTACCACAGTGCGTTTAACCTTACAGCTAATTATAAAAATTGAGATGATAATGTTATTAAGCTGACATTGTATATCTTCCGCATCGTTTATTTTTAATGGCTTTACTGGAAGCATGTCACATTTAATCTTAGATTTAAATAATAGATTTTCCCTATATGTTCGCCAGTTTGTGAGTTTATTGTTGTATCGAACCGGCGCATGTTCTGTGTTCCGCTTCATTTTGAATCTTGTATGCATATGATCCGATAGAGATGCTTCATCGGACACATGCCAGTCTTCAACAATATTTTGCACAAACGGTGATGAGAGGGTGAGATCTCTTCTCTTCTCTGATCGCATTTCTGAAAGTCGAATTTTTGTAGCGGTCCACGAGTATTACTACCAGATCTCTAGTCACAAAACCTGGAATGGGAGAAAATTTTCAATCTTTTGCAACAAAAAGAGCTGCCCATGGCTCCTGAATTAGTCTGAGAGCGATTGTCTCTGAACCATATTTTCATTATTGAGAGGATTACGATCGAGATCTATCGGCACAACCCCCAATCTGACAAAGCTCATTATATTACTATATGATGCTTTGTCGATGGTTGTCTCGCCAGAGATCGTTTTGCATCAGACTGCATGCGCTCCACTTCGGAACTCCATAGATTTTTTTGACAGTTATCCTTGCCCGTATTTTATCTTCTCCATCTTTTAGCCCTTGTTTAAAACCACGCCATTCAGATGGAGTAAATTTCACAAAGCCCGACTCTCTCTGACCCGCGTTGTCAGAGATGTTGACCTTGTCCATGTCATCTCTAAACTCATCAGACAACTTGCTCTTATTGCACAGGGTGCTCGTTTTTGATATTGAGTCGCTAAGAAGAGCCGCATTCTCATCTCAGCATCTATTTGCATTGATTCTGCCCGAGTGGCGAGAGTGATATAAAGCCATCATTGACAGGGTGTCCCTATGTAGACTGTAGAAACTCTATTTTTTTATGTAGGTTTTCAATTTTGGACCCAAGAGTAATCGGGATATAACGGCCGCTCGTGGACTACCCGTATAACCACAGGATGGTTGGATTGAAATCAGAAGTTACCTGTTATCTGAAGTCCGCAAACTAAGAGCCACACATCCCTCAGCGTTTACTGTTCCACCTTGGATTGTGATTTGTGGTTTACTCCCACCTCTATCTTAGTGTATTTCGCTTTTGCATAATCGTATGTTGCCAGGAATCGCAGCTTACGGTTAATACAGAAGTGAAGATCCTTGACTGGGCGTTATTCATTAAAATGCTGTTTTCTTCGAAAAATTTCATAGAAACCGAAAAAAAATGTTTAACAAGCTATTCAGCCAACATTTTTTCCAATATATCGCCCATACAAACTTTTTGGTCACGCCCACTATTTGGTTGGGTTTTTTCAAAAAATATTTTTTTTTTAATTTCATAAAATAAAATTAAATGCTATCCATCATCTTCTTAATGCTGTTTTCTTAAGAACATATAGGGATATGGAGAGGGTATCATACTGTTCTTATTTCTGATGTTGAAAATTCACTTCACATACACAAGGGTGGTTGTTTGCTGGGTGAACTTACTTTACTTAACGGGCTCCCGACCAGCGAAGAGTCCCTGCCTGAGATACGGCAGCCTTCCATCCTCTGCGATCCCGAGCACGCTGCTTACAGTTGTCCAGACCAAGCGCTCTGGCATCCGCGATGGCTTGGTCTTTAAAACGGAGGTTCGGTCTTCCTTGTCGTCTCGCACCTGAGGGCTGAGATTCGAAGATCTTCTGGGCTGGAGCGTAGTTGTCAATTCGCTCGATGTGGCTGAGGCAATGTAGTGGACTTTTCAGACTACATCCACATCTTGGTACAGCTCATAGAGTTGGCGTTTTTATCTTCTCCTCCGTTCGCCCTCCTCGCACACAGGACTAAATATCCGTCGAAGGATTTTTCTTTCAAAGTATCCCAGTATTAACACTCCTGCTTATCGTCCAGCACCCGGCGCTGTACAGCAGAACTGGCAGGGTAAGGGTTCTGTAGAGCATGCACTTTGTCCTTTGAGTTACAAGTTTTGAACCCATTTGTTTTGCCAAACCGAAGTAGCAGCGGTTTTCTAGGGTAATTCTTCAACGGATCTCCACTAAGATGTCATTTGTGGAGTTGATGTTTACCCCGAGGTAGATGAACTCCTTAACTACCTCGAAGTTGCTATCAACAGTTACATTTTGTCCTAGTCGGTGGACAGATGATTGTTTTTTTTTGATAGCATATATTTAGTCTTGTCCTCATTCACTTCAAGGCCAACTAGTTTCGCCTGTTCTTCAATAGCCATGAAAAGCCTCTATCCGATGATATCTACATCGTGGGTTCTCTTCTTGCCCCATCACTCTCTCTACAATTTGTCATTTTGGCAGCTGCTGGAAATGCTGCTTAAATACATCTACTATTCCCTGCGCGTCGGTGAATAGGTTGCCTGCGTTCCGGTCTTTAAGCCAGCAGCCAGTTGCTTTGCTTTCTTATAAAACTTCCGGATGTTGTTTCGGTCGCGGGACTCTTCGATCTCCATGAGCTGGGAAACTGGGTGCTTTTTTTTTCCTACGCAGGATCTTCTTCTCCTCCCTTCTGCCTTGCTGCCGTTGTTTTCCTCTGCAGCGTTCTAATGTGTGCATCTTCTGTCACCTTTTGCCGGTATACGCATGCATCATCATACCACGGGCTTTTTCTCTGGGGTGGCTGGTATCCGTGGGTGGTTTCGGCTACCTCCTTG
This sequence comes from Ferdinandea cuprea, assembly GCA_963576555.1. Taxonomy (NCBI): domain Eukaryota; kingdom Metazoa; phylum Arthropoda; class Insecta; order Diptera; family Syrphidae; genus Ferdinandea; species Ferdinandea cuprea. Next base: position 39,835,657 of record OY754962.1, on the reverse strand, counting down.
ATGATGTCGCGCTACTGAGACCACTGGTTGTTGGCGTCTGTGGTAGTTGAATGCACAGTGGAGAGTTTTTCACTCAGGCGCTCTTTGTAGGCTCTGGCGACTCCAGTTGTGCTAAGGCGTTCAACGTCGAATTTCTTCTTTTGTGCAGTTCGCAGCTTCTTCTCGTTGAACAGTCGAGCTCTGAATCTAGCTGCAACAAGGAAATGGTCAGAGTCGACGTTTGCCCCTCTGTAAGTGTGCACGTTCAAGATGTTGGATGCGTGCCTCGCATCGATTCGCACATGGTCGAGTTGGTTGGCGTTTCGACCGTCTGGAGAGCGCCAGGTTGCTGTGTAAAATGCATAGAATTCTTCCTTGATAGGGTCCTCAAGCTAATATTTTGGAATGTATTTCTGATGCGGGTCACAGCCAGGCGATCACTTATCGACTTGAAGTCCATTACTTTGGATCTAAGCCGATTCCCCACGACGAACCCGCAGCAATCTTTTGTGACAACTGTAATAAAAATCTCAATTTTATCTTTTCATAGTTCCTGATCCTATCGATAGTATCTCCTGGATCATGGTAATGTTGGCCTTGTACTGTGAAAGGACAGACCCAAGTTTTTGAGTAGCACCTGGAGTGTAGAGTGTCCGCACATACCAGGTACACACTCGCATGTCCGTTAACGTTACGGGTCTATTTTGCCCTTGAGGTACATTTATATCCAAAGCTGCCATAGTCCCTCCCATAACTATATGTTTTTGACGTGGTCGGGAAGTTACCCTGACGGCACAACCTCCAACCTTCTTTACCCTAGGAAAGTAGGTCGGTAATTCCATTGCCAGTAACCCACATCGGGGATGTGTGTGCTGCCGTTGACCCATCATGGGCTCATCCGCCACCAATTCTTTTCCAACACCCTGGCTTAGTTTCATAGGGATATCCTACAGACCTGGGCTTCAAATAAGTTAAAGCAGCTCATATAGGGAGATCACTTGTTCCACCTAACTGGAACTGTGTACGGCGCCATTGATCCATCCGTAGAATTCGTCCGCCGCCGTCCGAAAACAGGAGAAGTGCCTTAGTGAGGTGGCATTCTTCCCCCCTCTCTCGTCAGCAGCCACCAACGACCTTCAACGGGGGCTGTTTACCCCATCTCCAGGGGAGAGGTACTAGGCACCCAGCAGTCACCACGGGGAGGTGAGAAGTAGGAGTTGATAGTGTCATGCTAAAGTGCGAACGCTTGTGTTCTCATATTATTGAATTCACCATCCTTTTCACCACCTGTTTTGTGAGTGTATGATTTAGTAAAACTGATCACAGGATAGTTCGGAAAACTCTTGGCCGCACCGCTTTGTTCACCATGCGTATCTATCCAAACAAATCGACGCTGCCCGTAAGAAATGTAATCTAAACTTTAGGAGGATCAACGTAATTAACGCAATCACTGCTTATTCTTCATGTGAATTTATTATATAAATTTGCAAAGACTTTCGGCCTCTTATTCATAGAACAAAAATTTGCAAAATCAAAACAAACAGAATGAGCCCAGCTCCGCACTTATCGGCGACCAGCAAAGAAGATAGAGATCGTCGTGGCGGGAAAAACTAAAAAAAATTAACATTTCGTCAAGTAGTTAGGTCGCTTCCGATTTCATATTTGACAAAATTCTTCACTCCATTTAACGACGAGATTATGATCAGGATTATAGAGACAATAACCCACCCTCTTCGCTGCAATACTACTGGGCCGCCTGTAGGGTTCGCCGGTTCGACCTCAAAAATAATTTCCAGGCCTCCCGATTTTGGATCACTTCATAATTAAGGCCGATCAAATTCTGATGTTTCTGCATTTTGGTGATCCAGGAGTTTTAAGGCCTGCTTCTTTTAGGCGATTGTAAGGGAACGTTGGTTGCCATCCTCTTTTTGACGGGGTTCGTAGGATCCCTTCCTTGAACATGACAATACCAACAGAGTCGGTCGTGCTCCAATTTTTTCGAGATGGGTTCTTTGACGTGAAGGCTTCCTCGCTTTCCTCAAGCTTTGTTACTCCTGCTGTCACGTAAAGCATCTTCATCTCAGCTGCTGTCAACTTGCCCTCGTACTTGTTGTATATTGTCCAGCTTTGTGAACCGTATGTGAGCGCCGGACGCACAACTGCGGTGTAGAGCCTTCCCTTCAGCTTAGGGGGCATTTTTCGGTCACAAAAGAGTTCTCCAGCCACTTCATCCACCCTACGCTTACACGATGGTTGATGTCTGCATCAACGGTTGCTTCGCTGTTGATCATTGATCCCAGATATTGGGATCTTTTCACACTTGGGAACCGCCACCCCATTCAAATAAATGTCTGGAATGGGTTGACTTGGGTCAGAGAATGGGCAGTACAGATAGTCTGTCTTTTTTTGGCTAATACGATACCCGTTTCCTTTTAAAATATCTACCCAAAAGTCTGATCATCACATATAATGGCTGCATCGTCAGCAAAGAATAACTGATATACTTTAGGGTCCGTAACTTTTCTCTCAAGCAGATAATCTAGGACCGCGATAAAGACCAAAGGACTTAACACACTTCCCTGGTGAATACCGACTTTTATTGGAAATCCATCGCTGACTTCTGCGGGACATCTGACTTTTGTCTTCGCTCCCTCATACATGTCCATGATCATCTGTACGTAGGTCTTTCGAATGTTTTTTTCAAAATCAACCAGAATCATATGCAGATCCTTTAAGGAATCACGAAGCTTTTCCATTATGATCCTTATACTTTGGATTGCATCTGTGGTTGATTTACCCGCGACAAACCCGCACTGGTCATCAGACAGCCGTATTATTTGTCTTAGACGGCCATCTAGTACCCGCTTAACAATCTTCATGGTGTGTGACATCAACTTAATTGAACGGTAATTATCACAGTTTCGCGTATCTCCCTTTCATTTGTGCAAAGGAAGAAGATAACTTTCCCTCCACTGATTGGGCTTTGGATCACTTCTCATGAGTTTGGAGATAAGAATCGCAATATCCTCGCCACCTGAGTTTTCGTCGTCCACAAGTAGTTGGCCTTGAGCATTGTTAATGAACTTTGGCGAACGAATTTCTTGAGCATTTCTTCTTCTCTGTGCGGCTATCTTGAAAATTGTTGTTCGCTTGTTCGTGTTTTGTCGAAGCACATGGGTTACCTGGATCCTGTCAACAGGCGAAGAAGATACCTCCTACAACTCCTGATACAGAATCTCCATACACTTAACTTGAATTTGAACACACTTTTTCTTTGCGATACTTCTTCATATCTTCATATTTGACGTTTTGGGGATGTATTCACTCCGAGCGCAGTCGTAAACATTTACATATAGGTATCTCCATAACTTAAAGCATGTGTACAATAGTTTAATAGAGCCGACCAAGACCTCTCTCCATTCAGAATTCGAAAATAAATTCGTCTGATCTCTATTAGATTTGACATATTCCATGAGAATTTACGATATCTCCTCGTTCATTGTGATTGCAGAGCCCACAGATTCCTGGAAGATCTTGCCTGTAAGGGATAAAAATTACTCTGCGTATTTCTAACCTTGATCTAAATATAATAATAATTTTAGAGATACTAATACCATCAGTAAAATGGTTATTTTATGTTTAGGGTGTTTGTAAGTAAGTAAAGTGCGTTAGGGATGAAACGTCCTTGGTGATATTGTCTAGATAGAACCTCTCATCTACTACTGCTTTTAGAACGTAGAGTATTTCTTGCCACTGTTCGAAGTTTTCAGTAAGATTCAGGTAGAAGTTGTGATCATGAGCTTATCTAAACCAATCTTCAAATACACTCGTTTTGGACATCGGGATTTGATAACAAATCGTTGGATTTTTTGAATCTATTACAATACAATCGGAATTAGCCTTCATATTACGCTGAATGTAAGACGTATTCCTAATTCTATATATATAGCGTAGCATTTGGGAGTTTCAACAAATGTTTAAAGAAAAACCTCTGCAATTTTTCAACTGGCGGCAACCATAAACCTTCCGTAACACAAACAAGAGTTTATATATTGCAATAAAATTGTCTCCATATGGTGTTGATGGCCAATTTCGCAAATGAGATTTTACTCTGAATATGTTTACTCCAGCTCAAATTCGAGGATAAGGTCACATCCAGATATTTTTTCTCCCCGTACTACCTCTAATCACTCGTTGAATTTTTTTCCACAGACCATTACATTTGATTTGACTGTGTTTATCTAAAGATCAAAAATGGGCTTTCTTTAAATCGGCATTCACATATTTTATTGAATAGTTGTGTTAATTCACAAAAACATAAATCGATAGCAAACTCAAGAAACTCTACAGTTATTCCATCAGAACCAAAGACTTTTCCATTTGTCATATTTTCCAAAGCATATATATTTGTTTACTATAGAGTTGAATGAAAAGCCTAACGGGCTATGAGGTGAGTCAACATTTAAAGAAATTGAAGGGACACATTAATGCTTTTAAGGTAAATATCCTGCAACGCAGATAAGGGATAACGACGCGTTCAGTTGCTTAGTCTTCTTCAAGGCAAGGACACATTACGGATAGCTAATTTTTATACCCTATCCTAAGGGTATATTCATTTTGACGCATAGTTTGTTACACACCTAAATATACGTTGTAGACCCCTAAAATAATATATATATATTTATGATCAGGAACAAAACCAAAGACTACTAAGCAATGTCCGTCCCGTACGCAATTTTGAGGCCTTTCAATTCAAGCCGGGAAGCTGAAATTTTGACCACATATTCTATAGGGTTCCAAAATGGGTAAATGTAAAATTTGTTTTGATACACCCTGCCACGCCCATAATTTAGTAAAACCCGTTTGATAACTTTTACATGATATGTTTGCCATATAAACTCTTTTGCCACGCCTACTTTTTGAGGGCGCTTTTCACTAAAAATCTGTTTTCCCCGCAAATGGTCATAAAAACCAAAACAAATTGTTTAACAATATATTCAGCCAATATTTTTTCCAATATATCGCCCATACAACGTTTTCGACCACGCCCATATTTTGGGGGTCTTTTAAAAGAAATTTGTTTTTTTATAAATTTCATGGAATAAAATAAAAAACTGTCCATAATGTTCTTAACGCGTTTTGCTTTGGGGCATATAGGCATATGGAGAGGGTATTATACTGTTCGCCCCAAGCGGAATGTAGCCTTTCTTAATGTTTTTATAAAAGTTTATCTTAAACCGTGATGAGCTGTAAGGAAACCTAGATTCTATAGACATCTACTGACATTGTTATCAAAGGGTTGGGTAGCATCTTGATATAGTTCTACTTTAGTACCTTATCTGGCTAGAGTGTCACCACGATTCCGCATTATTTCCAGAGTCGAGTTTGTGAAGGGTGCTGTGCTATGCAAGACTTTTTTGGAGTCAATGGTATGCGAGCTAATATCAGAACTGGCAGGGTAGCATACATTTTATCTTTTGAGTCAGAAGTTTAGATCGTAGGGTACTTCTTCGACGGATCTCCTTCAAGTTTTTATTGTTTTAGTTGGAGTTTACAGCTCAGATAAACTCAAAAACAGATTTTTGTTCGTTCCGCATATCCATATGGGCGGATCAATTCAAGTTAGTTCCTTTCCTGCTGAATACCTACCCTGCGCACTATCTGCTCAAGAAATGCATTAAAGAAATCAGTACATATTTAAAAGAGTTAATATGAGCTGCTGCCAAACTACCCATGCACCGCGTTGGCCCTAGGGTCACGAAACACAGCTGGATCAGTTTTGACGGAATAATAATTTTGACTATCCTATGCATCTTTGAAATTTATAAAAAGATGGTGTGTCCTTGGTCTTTTACAGAAATTGTCCTAGTATGAACATTTAGTCTGCTATCGATTTATTGGGACAGAAGCCATGCTGCATATGTGCCGATTATTGTCCACGCATGACGTTGGATAATATGTTAACATTTCATTTCAAGCAACATTTAGTAGGAATATGCCTCTATAGCTCTTGCAAGACATAGAATCGTTTAATGATTTTGCTTCATAAAGCTTCCCTGTTAATTTTAAAGTGTTTTGCCTATATCTCGGACGTAAATAAATCATATAAAAATAACAAAATATATATTGGAATTAAACGTATCCTTATTTTATAACAACACTGCGATTTCGGTTGAATCATTTTAATCCTAATGTTTAAACAGCAGAAAGATTCCTGTTAAATCATAATGATCCCCATGTTAAAACAACGCTGCGATTCCAGTTGAATCATTATAATCCTTATGTCAAAACAGCAGGGTGTTTCCTGTTAAATCATAATAATGCCTATGTTGAGTTAACTTGAAAATTTATTTTAATAAGAATTTCAGGTTTGTTTTTAAGATTTTATTTTATTATTATTATAACAATAAGTAACAAACATATATTTTTTATACCCTATCCTAAGGGTATATTAATTTTGACACATAGTTTGTAACACCCCTTAATATTCGTCGTAGACCCATAAAAGTATATATATTTATGATCAGGACCAAATCCTAAGACTATCTAGCAATGTCCGTCCGTTCGTCCGTCCGTACGCAATTTTTAGGCCTTTAAAATTAGGCTAGGAAGCTGAAATTTGGAACACATATTCTCTAGGGCTCCGAAATGGTTAAGTATAAACGTTTTTGAATACGCCCACAGCTACGCCCACAATTTAGAAAAAACCGTTTTAAAGCTAAAGTTATAGAGACAGAGTGTTACAACCTTATGTTGGCGCTGCCCTGCTTTATAATTTTGTCATATAAATTTTTATGCAAAGCCTACTTTTTGTGAGCGTTTTTTACTAAAATGCTGTTTTCTTCGAAAATTTTCGTAGAAAGCGAAAAGAAATGTTTAACAAGATATTTAGCCAATATTTTTTCCAACATATCACCCATACAAAGTTTGCGGCCATACCCACTTTTTAAGGGCGTGTTTTTAAAAAAAACTGTTTGTTTTTTAATTAATAGAATGAAATAAAATGCTAACCATCATCTTCTCAATGCTTTTTTCTTTGGGGCATATAGGGATATGGATAGGGTATCATAACGTAAGCGGACTGTAGCCTTTCCTTATGTTTAAATATATTTTTCCACTATTGTTTGGGAAAAGATGCAAAAGTGGACTTGTAATATATAATTTGCTCTTTTAGTGAACCCACTTCATATGATTGAAAACGATCATCAAAAAAAAGCATTTTAGAACATACTCGAGAAAAATATCATATATTATTTAATTTTAATATTTCGTTAAACAATACAATATTATCTAGCAAAAATGTTTTTAAAATTATTGCCTAGTGTACTTAAATTTTTAGTATTCATTTCAAGAGCAAAACTTAAGCCTTTTGTACATAGAGTTAAATGTACATTTGCTGTAGAGTTAATATTACTAAAATTTTGAATTAATACTTGTATTAAATTAAAGCGAAAATCCAGGCTTGTCAAGAATGAGTCAACTTTTAGAAGTGTTTTATCAAAATAAACGTAAAATACTTTCAGTTGGTAGCTAATCCAACAAATATTAAAATTGTTTGAACAGTCGAAACTTTATTGTAATACTCCGAGATAAACTTACAAGTTCCTGAGTTCTTGCAATCGAATATAGTGGCCAGTTACTTAGGAGCTCATAATTTGTTAAAGAAGATTTTAGCTCCATCTGCCTTAACAAAAATGTGCGCTGCCATCTTTAACGTCATTCAAATTTGAAAAATACCATGAGAGATAATCTTTTAGAGCAATCATAATTTGGTTCATCTATTTCGGTATTTATTGTGTGAGTAATTGGATCTGTCAGCTCCAAGTTCTCATTTAGTTTAACGGATTACCTTGAACGTTTTTTCCTATGGTTGGCATATCTGTCCTAAAGCTTACCACAAGAGTTGTTTTCCTACCACGAGGAAGAAAATAATATTTCTGGAATTAAAAAAAAAATTATATTAAAAATCAAGTTAAAATGAAAATATATACATGTAGACTTACTATTATTTCGTTGGGGAATTGCTCCAGGATTTCTTCAACTAGTGATGGAAATTTTTTTGGTGATAGCTTTATGCTGTGGAAAAAATATAGTCCAAAATAATATTAATAATATCCGTCCGAAATGACTAAATTAAATGACCGTTGTTTTTATAAAAATCTATTATGGCTTTTCCTTTTAAGCTTTCTTATAAAACAAGTTTAAGACTCTAAAAAACAAAAATATAATACGAAAAGATATGATATTTGTTCAAATTTTTATAAAATACAAATTTTTAGGGCAAATACTTCAGAAAATGATTTTTCCTTGCACTAGATAACTGTGACCAAATTTCAGATTTCGAGCTCAAACTTGAGGCTGCAGAAATTGTACTGGACGGACGAGCAGAAGAATTATAACATTTAATAAAAAAACATAAGGAAAGGCTACAGTCCGCTGGGGGCGAACAGTATGATACCCTATCCATATCCCTATATGCCCCAAAGAAAAAAGCATTAAGAAGATGATGGATAGCATATTATTTCATTCTATTAATTAAAAAAAAACAAACATTTTGTTTAAAAACGCCCCCAAAAAGTGGGCGTGGCCAAAAACTTTGTATCGGCGAAATGTTGGAAGAAATATTGGGTAAATATCTTGTTAAACATTTTTTTTCGCTTTCTATGAAAATTTTCGAAGAAAACAGCATTTTAGTAAAAAACGCCCTCAAAAAGTAGGCGTTGGAAAAAACTTTATAAATATGACAAACTTATAAAGGAGGGCAGTGCCTACACATCTTGTGAAGGTTGTAACACTCTATCTCGACGAATATTAGGATAGGATATAATTATTCAATGTAAAATTGAATTTGCTAAATTTTATTTCAACAAGAACGCATACATATGTACTACATTGTTGAATTCACCATTTTGCTTTTAAAACCAACATTTTAGTATATTAATTCGAAACTAAAACTACTTTTATTCCAACTATTGCATCATTTATAATCAACAATTTTTGGTTTTTATTTTATAATTAAATAAATTTTTCCGTGTGCATCTTACATTAATGTTCTTAGTTCTTCCGTCTTTCGAAGAACGATGAGAAGGAGCGTTAGTGATGAAGAGCATATATGTGTGGCACTTACCACGTCCTGAAAATCTGCCACCTGATGCGAGCAAAGACCGTTAGCAGGACAGGTGGTGTTATCGCTCAAGAGAGTTCCTAGCCTTGGAAAAAAATAAAATATTATTTATTTATGATCTCAAAGTAGTCGATTAATAAACTTCCTTGATTTGAGTTCACCATCCGAGTCATCAACAGAAATGCTGTTGAGAACTAAAAAGGCATAATTATGAAACATTTCTATGAGCTGCTTGCCCTGATAATTTAAAGTAGCGTCCTGAAAGGACCCAATTATAGCGTACAATCATTACATTATCAGAGCAATCATTCAATAACAAAACATTTAGCTCTTCAAATTCCTCTGACCAATTGGTACAGTTAAGATAAACAGAAACAATCATAAGTTTATTTCTTGAGATACAAATTCAATTATTGGAGTACTTGAAAATAGACTAAACCTGGCCATCATGTCCACGGTGGTCACGAAAATAGAGCTTCACTGTGTGATGCATAATATTCTTCCAGAAAATACAATTTAAGAAAATAAATTAAGAACATAGTTGTAACTAAAGCAGAGTATATTTTATTGGTGCTAAAACAGAATGTAAATTATTTACGAAAAAACATTGTAAAGAAAAAAATTAACAAAAATTAATTAAAATAGAGCCACTTTCCTTCTTTGTTTCAAAAACTTACAAAACATTACATTATTGCAGCTTCGCAGCGTTTCGGCATTGAAGTAATGAGAGCTTGGCATCGCTGGACAGGTGTGGACAACAATTCTTTCTGCACAATTTTGTTGTATTTTTGACTTGGTACTGCCGTTTTGAGTTTCTTTCATAAATTCTCAATCGGATTTAGGTCCGGTGATTGAGCTGGCCAAGGTAACACTATCGCGTTATTGTCCTAGAAGAATTGTTTGGCCTACTTTGAGGTATGCTTTGGTTCATTGTCCTTCTGGAATATTCTTCTTAATGGCAAACGATCCTCGGCAAACGCGACCATAACGTTGCCAAGAATATTTACATATTCGTGTTGGTCCATAGTTTGTTTTATCTAGTATATTGGACAAAGACCATACCAAAAAAATGAGGCCCCTGTTTCACGGTTTTTTTGGTATACATTAAAAAAAATTCTTGGGTTTGTGGGCGTCTTACGTACTTAATCTTCGTCTCATCACTCCTCTATTTTCTCTTTTTCTTACCTCTTTTGAGCCGTTCCAGAAAGACAAAGACAATTAGTCAGATTTATATTATTCATTTAGTATTGCCATTTAAACAGTTCCGAGGAAACTTTAACCTTGGAGCAAAATAACGGATCTCAGATCTAATCTAAAATAAGATCTTCACTTGACGTCTTAGCTTAGGTAGCGGCGGAGATGGTGTTTGTTTTATATTTGTTTATTGTGATGTAGGGAATTTAGAGTTGATGTGAGCAACATTCGTGGGCTGAGTTCTAATTTGTTTTCCCTGTAGGCCTATATTTCTCACAGTAAGCCAGCTGTTCTGGCACTGAGTGAAACACACATTGGCATTGATTCCGATTTAAAGGAGTTTAGCCTATCTGGATATAACTTGGTGTCATTCTTCTTTCCACACCGCGGTCTCGCCGTTTATATACGCAGTGATGTTGTAATAATATAGTACAGAACAATGTATGTAAATATTTCGTAAGCACATCACCACCACCATTATAGTGTAGGCATTGTATACGAGTTATAACTCTCTCTCTTTAAATGGATTTATGATCTAGCTAGTATTAAGTTGACGGTGATTGTAATGAGACCAATGAATTAAGAAAAATAAAATTAAGAAAAACACGGAAATAACAATAATTAAAACATGGTGTCAGAAGTAAAAAAGTAGAAAAAAATGATTTATCAATCTTTTCATTGCCAATAGTGAACATATGCTTTCGCAAACAAGAGAAACTAACGAACAAAAAAAATCATTTTGCTTACAATACTGAAAAAAGAAAACAGACCTGAAATTAAACGGAATTTGCTAAAACAAAAAAATTATAATAATAATAATAATCTACCATGTGAGTTGGACTGCAGCAATCTTGCGTCCGAATGGGAAAACTGGAAGAGGAACTTTCTAATATGATAGCCACCACCAAAATTAAGGAAACCGAAGCACGGAAAATAGCTACATTCTTGTGGCTTGTTGGTCCGAATGCGTCGGATATCTACAAAACATTGTTTCCTAACGAAGCAGCAAACGAGCTAGGTGCACAAGCTAAAGACAACATGTTAACCAAGAACATGAGAGCGCGTTGCCTTTATTACTGCAAAGAATCGCATCTGAAACAGTTTTGAAGCCCTATGATCCAAAACAAGAAATATTAATTCAAACCGATGCTTCTAAAGATGGTTTAGGCTGTGTATTGTTACAGGACGGACACCCGGTGGCTTATGCATCACGTACGTTGCCGTCCAATAAATATCAAATATTCTTACATGAAGATTAACCTTTGCTCCGTATTGACGAATGAATTTGTTAACTTCCGCAGTTATTCTATTGATTTCATTGAAAATTGTGGTGATTGCAATACTGCCATAATGTCTGGTGACTTCGTTAGCTACGGAGGGATATGTTCCAGGAAATTCCAAACCCCATTGATGCTTTCCAGCTCATGAATACAAGTGAGGGACATTGCTAAAATCGCGTTAATAAAATTAAGCCTATAATCGGCAATAATAATTCTGCGCTTGATTTTGTTCTAGCTCCTCCAGCTGAACTGCATGCCGCTGGTTTTCGCGTTGACACAACGGAAAATGCATTGACAAATTACATTTCAACTAAGTTGGCCGTATTAATTGCATTAAATTAGTCAAGCCGGGAATTCATGTTTTCTGCCAAAAAACGGAGTTGAGTTGCCCACCGCAGAATTCAAAACATAAGCATTGATCAGCTGCAACAGAAATGCACCACCGTTTTAAATTATTCGCGTTCTTATCAAAATATGGGTGGTATGAGAACGAAAACGAAAGAGATTTTTTTTGCGCTCTCTGACCATCAATATGATGTTATTATTTTAACGGAGACATGGCTGCACCCACACATTTTTTCTACAGAGATCTTCGATTTAACATATGTCGTTTTCGTTTAACGAAATCATCGTTGCCGAAAAAGCAGCCAGCGAGGCATACAAAATTTGTATGTAAAACGCGTTCAATACATAGGTGCGGTATTGTTAATAATTGAAAATACTTTTTGTATTCGGTGACTTCTATATTGGTAATGTATCTTGGAGGAATGTGGATGTGGAATGTGGATTGGCGATAAGAAGTTAATATCATTTAACATCAACCATTTTCTTAATTAAATAATATTAATTCTGCGTTACAATTACAGCTTTTCGAAAACCAATTTCGTTGCTTTTATTTGAGTTGTTTTTAGTATTTTAGTTGAGATGAACTGCCAAAAACCCCCAATTTAAAAGGTAACTTTGTTATATTTTCGGATAAGATCAAATCTGGTTTTGAATTATTTGTACGCCTTGGGGATATGCTGAGTTGACTATTTGTATAATTACTCATCTGTGCTTCTGTCCTTATTGATTTCAATGCGGACATTCTTCGATAAATTGTTTTTTTAATAATGATATTGGTGAGGGAACATTTTTAGTATATACTAACTTAGATCTAGTAATAAAATTGGAGATTTATCTAGATAATATGTTATTCTTAATTTTGTGCAATAAATTATTGATCCCATTTTTGGTTTGGTTTTTCCTCTTTGTAAAAATGAGTTGGTTTTTTAAGGTAAACACTTTACAGTGACATCTCAATCGCCAAACATATTATAAGGGGATTAAAACACAATTAGTGTCCTACCCAAAACTAGTTGAAGATCAATAATGGTTCGTATGCCTGTTTTATACCAATAAATTAAAAACACAAGCAAATCGGAGATCAAGCTAAAATAACATAAATAATAATGTGAAATGTTTCTTGCTGCTGTGAGTCAACATGGTACCGCAATCGAAGTCCCCACTATGCTGACTATTGTTTTATTATTTTGCGACTCAGCTGGCGGAGCGCGATCGTTGTCCAAAGTAAATGCTAATTGTTGTCATTTTAGCTAAATCCAAATTGTGTCAAAGTTAGATTAGATTGGATGCCAAGTGTTATTATAACACTCGACCCGTGTACTGGACACTAAGTGTCCAAAGGAATATAACATGCATATTGGTTGATGATATGCAAGAAAAAAATAATTTTTAGTGCATTCAATTGCAAATTATAAGAAAATTTACTTTACTACTTCTCTAATAGGCATAAATAATTTGGATTAAAATAAAAATAAAAATTTAGTTACATAAATACTTTTAAACTTTCTCGTATGCATTAGTATACTAAAGACAAAGTTATTTCAATCATGCGGAAATTTCGAACTCAAATTGAGTATGTGCTGTGCTGTGAGCCAAGAGCCTTAAGCTCTATGCTTGGATTTAATTTCGATAACATTAACTGCCTTAATGGCCGCCTGACTATCAGTGAAAATGGTAATATCATTACGTGGTATTGCCAACACTGATACAGTCTGATGGAGTTGTGTATGTTTAGTTCCTCTGAGAATAGACCGGCACCTGTTCCACAATCCATCTTCGATCCATCGGTGTACATGGATATAGATTTTATTTTCGTGGCTTCATTCGTTTTCCATTCCTCCCTGCTCGGAAAGGAGCAGGTGTATGGTTTGTTAAAATCCATGTAGGGAATCATGTAGTCGGAGCTAACGTTCTTTCCTACATACAGTTTCAAAATCTGTGCGTTCCCCCGAAAACCTGGGTTCCAGCTGACTATTTGGCTGATCCCCAAGGTGCTCTTGGCAGCTGATTCGTACAAGTATAGATCCAAGGGTATCAAATGTTGAATCACTTCCAAGCCAGCGGTTGGTGTCATTCTCATTGCACAAGTTGTCAATAACTTAAGATTGGTTGATTTGTTTGCGGCTTGCCACCAGACTATACTGCCATATGTGAGTATCGGTCGTACAATTGCCGTGTACATCCACAGAATTACTTTGGGTTTCGGTCCCCATCTTCTGCCGAAGACACGGTTGAATGCATGAAATGCATTTGCTGCCTTCCTTACTTGTTTATTGACATTCAAACTCCAGTCAAGTTTCCTGTCAAGGATAACGCCTAGATACTTCGCACTCTCCGCCACCTTTAGAGTGATCCCCTAAATAGGTGTAGGTTCAAATTATGGTATGTTCCTTTTATTTGTGAACAGCACAAGTTCGGTCTTCTGGGGATTTATCCCAAGACCACATTGTTTTGTCCACTCGTTATGTGTTCGTGGTGAGTTTTCAAACAGTTCGCTTATAGTTGATAGGAATTTGCCTGACGCAAGCAACACAACATCGTCTGCATAAGCAATTACTTTAACCCCTCTGTTTTTTAGTTTCATGAGTATTTCATTGATGACGAGGACCCATAGTAGTGGAGAGATGACACCTCCCTGGGGTGTTCCTCCGAATGCTGTAACTCTTAGGTCAGTGTCACCAATGTTAGCATATATATTCCTTTCGCTGTTTGTTTTACAGGTATAGGACTTCGAATTGAAATAAAACACAAGAAAATCATTTTAATGTCCATCAATTTGGCTTTATTGGAAGGACAATTTTGTGCCATTAATGTTTAAAATGATTTCGGACATGTGGCCGCTGCAGCTGGATCGAATAAATACAAGTCTAGAGGTCCAATTTTCAATCACTTTTTCAAGCATTTGGGGCTGTATGTTGGCAATAACGCCACGAATGTTGGCATCCAAGTCCCCTAACGTTTCTGGTTTGTTGGCGTAAACGAGCGACTTCACATATCCCCAATGGAAATAATCCAATGGTGTCAAATCACACGATCTTGGTGGCCAATTGAAATGGTCCATTCCGCGAAATTATGCGCTCATCGAATGTTTCCTTCAATAAATCGATTGCGACGTGCGCTGTGTGGCATGTAGCGCCGTCTTGTTGGAACCACATCTCATGCACATTCATGCCATCCAATGCGGGAACTAAATAGTCGGTTATCATGGCTCTATACCGGTCTTCATTAACGGTAACTCACTCCCCAGCATCATTTCGGAAGAAGTATGGCCCAATGACTCCACCAGCCCATGGAGCACACCAAACAGTCAGTTTTTGTGGATGTAATGGCGTTTCAAGGGTCTCATGTGGATTCTCTTCACTCCAAATGCGGAAATTTTGCTTGTTGACGTAGCCATTCAACCCAAAATGAGCTTGCGGTAAACTTCGCGAACTGAACCATTATTTTCGAAATAAATTTGCACGATTTGCAAGCGGTGTTCATTTGTCATTCTGTTCATGATGAAATGACAAACCAAACTAAACATAAATGACATTAGGGTTAGCAGGTTGATGATTACGTTAGTGATAGTACTAACGTTGGAATCTTGCAATGTTCCATTTACTGCGCATATTTTAACATTGTTGAATGCTCCTTCAATGTCTAAAAACGCTGCTAATATGCATTCTTTGTCGTTTAATGATTTCTCTATAGTGCTGACCACTACATTGAGTGCGGTTTCTAGCCCTCTGCCTTTAATGTATGCATGATGATATGTAGAACGTGCACTGTAATCAAGTCTGTCACGAATATTTTTCAAATTAATGCATTAATTTTTCAAGGGTTTTCAGTACGAATGATGTTAGACTTATGGGTCTGAAGTCCTTAGCATTGTTGTAGCTAGGTTTTTCTGCCTTGGGAATGAAGACAACCTCCACTTTACGCCAGGCCTTTGGAATGCAGCTTAGTTCAAGACTTCTTATGAATAGTCTTTTGAGAATCGGTAAAATTATGGCCTTAGATTTCTGTAGCATAATTGAAAATATCTCGTCACCTCCAGGGGATTTGAAGGGACTGAAGCTGTATATTGCCCAGATTATCTTTTCTTCCATAATAGAACCTTCTGGGACTGGCAATGCAGCTTATGAGGTGCTATATGTAGTCTGGTTATTACTATCACTTGAAATACATCCCGGAAAGTGAGCTTGTAATAAGAGATTGAGAGTTTCCTTGCAGGATGTTGTCCAGTTTCCATTACTGTCTTTTAAGTAACCAGGAACTGCGGGTTCCTTGGACAGAATTTTCCTGAGCCTTGCTGATTCCGTAGTACTTTCAATATCACTGCAGAACGTTCGCCAGGCTAAACGTTTAGCACTGCCTATCGCGCTCTTGAACCTACGCTAATTAGCCTTGTATATGTCCCAGTCTAAGTGGGAGTTTTAAGTTTTCGCAGCATTAAAAGAGGTTCTTGCTTTCTGTCTCATTTCAAATAGACTTTAGGTCCACCAAGGTGGAGAATTCTTGTCTTTAATTGTCCGTAGAGGACAAGCTTTTTCGTGAGCTTCCTGTAGAATCTTACTGAAGACTTCGGTGGTAGCGTCGATTTCTTATGATGTTTTCAGTGTCTACTGCTGCAGTTTTTGAATAATAAAATTCTCCCAGTTTGCCGTTTTGGGGTTCCTGCAGTTTAAAAACAAGCTTTTGAATTCTATTATTATGTGATCCGAAAAGGATGCCTCGGGTGAAATCTTCCAATCTCGCATAGTAAACATCTGTAAATTGCTTTAAAGTGTTACGTCTAATACATCACGTCTATTACTAGTAATGAATGTTGGTTCATTACCGTTGTTAGCTATAAGTAACTTATGCTCTAAAATAAATTCAAAGAGAGACTCACCTCGCACATTTGCGTCGGTGCTTTTCGATTAAGCATGGTGGGAGTTGTCGTCGCATCCTAGGACGAAATCCCCTTCTCCTGCTCTGATTTAATGATCAGCGAACTGGTACTTGGTACTGTAGTTAGGTTTCTGTTTCCTTGAAACAATACATGTACGTGTCTTACTATTTTCTGGTGCATTAATCTTAAACACTACCAGGTCTCAAAGAGTTCAGCCCTTTTATTTGTCCCCGTATTGTCCTTTTTTATTGAATAATGGCGACATCTACCTTCTTAGTGTTCATTAGAAGAGTAAGGTTGGCGCTGGCCGCCTTACTGTGGTGATGATTTACTTGTAGTATCTTCATGACGGCCAGTCGCTTTTCCACTTTCCCTGTTCAGCGTTGCCGCCACAAGTCGTATCTTACACCGTGTAATGCCAACGCGAACCTTGAAATTATTCTTGCGAAGCAACGTCAGCGATTTATGGCTGAGAAGCACCAGGACGTCTGTGCCATTATGTTTACCCACTTCGATGATCTCCTTGCTGTATAGCTCCGAGTTAAGGATCCGCAAGTTGCGTTCGAATCTCTCCGCGGGTATGTAGGGGCTTTAAAGGTTAATTTGCCCCTTCGGTCTTGTGTAGTTGAGAATTTCTTTCCTGTCAAAGACACGCAGGACAGCATTTTGCAAAGGTGCTTCAGTGTTGACGATGAAATTCTTAAATTCTTCAACCACTCTAGGTTGCTCTTATTGTCACACTCAATGATCTTGAATCTTTTAAAGGTAGTCAGCTGTCCAAAAAGTGGAACCTTGCCGTCTGCCTACAGGATGGTGCCGTTGACGATTGTGTCATCGTGTTGGCCTGTTTTGGAATTTCCCAGAGCTTCTTCAGGTTTGAACGCATCCTTACTTGGAGCAACTGCGGGGCGCTTTGTACCAGACGCTGTCGAGATGAAGGTAATCGGCATTTCGTCCTAGCTGCGGCTGGTTTGACTGCAACACCTTTGGAGGCCTTCACCCTATCTACATTAGGACCTGTTCTCCTATTGTGCATAACCGTCTTTGAGCAGCAAGGTGTCTGCTCAGCTGAGGACTCATCCATGGCCAGGCCGTCACTTTGCTTTACGGACTTTGACTTGTCCAAGCCGGATGGCAATCGGCATTCCTCCCGTGCACTAGTCAAACTCATTTTTCCTTTCAGGGTCTGCTTCCTTTCTTTTTGGCTACGGCGCCATATACTTACAACACAAAAGAATTAAACAAATAGAAAATTTCATAAAGTATTTTTATATAATGATCATCTGTTTAAGTAAATGTCAAATGTAGATGTGGTAATACAGTTCACCCGGCGGATAGAAGAATAAAGGGATTCAGTGAAAGGGAATCTAATAGGTGAATAGAGTGTGCGATTCCCACGAATAGCAGAATCGGGCTGTTTGTTAGGAAGAACAGACAGTCCCATTATTTATGGAAAACAAAGTCGTTATAGTGTTCAAGTTACTGTCTGGGCTATCAGTAACGCATTCTGTCAGTCCAATTTTCGAGGATTGCTTAGCTGTTTTTGTCATTAAGTGCTTGAATCGTTTTCGGATTGTTGGCATAACGTCGGTCCTTCACGGTTCCCCACAAGAAAAATGTCCAAATCCTGCATGAACTAGAGGTCGTGCAAATTCATGTCTTCAATTTTAGATAAAAAAAAAGTGGGTTAACATGGAGCTGCAATCCTCACCGTCAAATGGGGATTACAAAAAATTCAAAGAAAAATGGTCCAATCATGTCACCACTCCATAATCCGCACCAAACTGTCACTCTCTGTGGATGCATTGGCTTTTCAATAATAACGTATGGGTTTTCCGAGCCCAGAATGTGGATTAAACTGCGCCTCGTAAGAAAACAAAATTTTTCATTCAAAATCGTTTTCAAATTCAAGCTGCTGTAGGGCTCAAACTGTGAAGCGATAACGAAGCGGATGGTCATGCGCCCTCAATTGCTGAGTCAATTGAACCTTGTAATTTAATTATCCGAGACCTTTGTGCAAAATTCTACTCAGGCTAGTGCGTGATATGTTGAGATGTTGAGAACGATGGCGATTTGGGTGTTCGTGAAACAAATTCATTTTTAATGTTAATAGTAAATATCAATTATTATTTGAGCTCTGTTTATTTGAAGATATGTATATATTTTTGGTTCTTGTTTTTATATGTATTATGAAATATTTGTTCTTTTCTTATTGTTATAAAATTGTTAAAATGGAAAGGGGCCTTAAAAACTAATTTGTGTTGAAGACAATTGAAATAAATTAAATAAAAAAATATTACTATATTAATTGACAGCCAAACGGCCTAAAAGAAGCATAAAATGTTGTCGAAATAAAATCAAAGTTGGTCCATCGCTTCCGCATTAACCTTAAGGCTCTTGGATCACATGTCAGGGCATGTCTCTGCTCGATTCCGCAGGGACATAACCGGCAATGTGATGGCCGACGAGCTAGATGGATCATGACCGCGAACTTCAGTAGTTCAAACTGCGACTCTGCAATCTTAGAGAACGT
Organism: Ferdinandea cuprea; assembly: GCA_963576555.1. Taxonomy (NCBI): domain Eukaryota; kingdom Metazoa; phylum Arthropoda; class Insecta; order Diptera; family Syrphidae; genus Ferdinandea; species Ferdinandea cuprea. Next base: position 39,816,326 of record OY754962.1, on the reverse strand, counting down.
GTGGACAACAAGATCAGAATGAAGGCCAGTAACAGGTGGAAATCGATAACCTCTTGTAAAATATCACGGAAAATATGGCCTGAGTATAATAGGAACCGAACTAACAAGCTTTTGCAATATGACAGAGCATCACTGTCCAAACTGATAAGTGCTCTATGATGAAATTAAATCTCAAGGATGACGACATTTGTAGAGGCTGCGGTGATGAGGAGCTACACGAGGACACACCTCACTATGTCTGCCACTGCCTTAGGTTCCTGGAGACATCCGGATGGCTTGACAATATTGGGTCGTAACCAATGTAGTAGTAGTAATTCTTTATAAGTATTAAAAATACTTTATATTTTACAGTAATAAATACAATAAATTTATATCTTATCACAGTTCATTTAAGTGTTTTTTTTAACAAACTCTATACATTTATTTTTAAATAATCTTGGATTGAGTTCATTTTTATTGCAGATTGTAGCAGCACTATCACTTACGGCAACATTCAAATAAGAATACATGATTACACAACATAAATGTAATACTCAATTGTGCAACAATAAATACACAGCTCAACCTCCATGTACATAGATAGCCCCAGACAGATACCGTAAATATCACACCAGCAGACTCTGATGCTAAATACTTTTCCATTGTTATCGGTTTCCACCCATATCATAAAATATGGAACGAGAATTGATCAAGCACCATCAGTGCGCAGTTATCGTTCATCAGACGCCTTTGAAACACAGAGATCTCCGTAAATATTAAGCGTTTTATATTTATTTGTTGTATAAAAAATATTTAATTTTAAATAGTTTCTTTTTATTTTCTCGAGGAACTAAATTGGTGACCCCGATGACAGCTTACAATTTTACAATGAGTGATGACGAATCGAAGTCCAGCGATATTAATCCTTCGCTACCATTAGCCGCTCCAATCAGTGAACATGCAAGCGCTGACGCGGACGGCCATACGCATATATTCAACGCCAGCCGCATTAAAACACAAGAATTTCTTACATCCGATCCAGAGCTTTGGTTTTTTCTTTTAGAGTCGAAGTTTGCGATAAATCGAATTACATCGGACACATCGATGTAGCACAGCGTTGTATCTTAGTTAAGCCAAACCGTTGCCGAAAAAGTTCGTGGATTTTTACGACAACCACCTGCCACAGGAAAATACCTCGCCCTCAAAAACCAGCTCATTAAGGAATTTACTCCCAGTGACCATGGTAAGATAAAAAAATTCTTTCGCAAATGGAGTTAGGGGAAAAGAAACCATCGCGTCTACTAGAAGAAATGAGAAATCAATCTGGAGGCAATGTTGAGGATGAATTCCTCGCAACACTGTGGCTGGCCTGTCTCCTATCAGCAGCAAATCCTATCACCCTGGAGCGATGAGACACTTGACAAAGTGGCAGAAATGGCAGACCGCATTATAGAAACGACAAACGTGGTATCGGTGGCAACAACCCTGCCAGCGCGGAATTCTCGAAGAGAAGACAAGTCGCCTTCGCCATTAGCCAGGTTATCTGCTCAAATGGATGACATATGCAGAGGTTTTCAAATACTCGAACAACGGTGTCGACGCGATCCTTCCCCATCGCGCTCAAGGCAACCAGGCTCTCAAGCGACGAAATGCAGACCAGGTTCATTCACTTCGAAAAACTAGAAAGCCGACAACATTTGAAGGCGATTGAACTCCGTGGCTCATCTGCTCGCCTTTTTGTATATGACAAAACCACCGGACGTTATTTTCTGATAGACACGGGGCAGACGTTTCTATTATGTCACCAAAAAAGCGTATGTGCGCTCTTACCACTAATCAATCAGACTTTGCGCTGAAAACGGACTTTTCCGTGGCATTTCACAGTTGCAGATGTACAGGCGTCCATCCTAGGCGCTGATTTTTTTTTTAAGTTTTTAACTTTTCGGTACATTTAGGCAGCATTGTTTTCTCCAACACCCCTCAGGTAACAATAATCGACTCAAATAACCCATGTTCATCTCTTTTGAAGGAGTTCAAAGATTTATTCGAAAAACAGCCAACGAAACGTCAAAACGTAAAAACGTAAAAACAGGAATTACACACCATATTCTTACAACTTGACCGCCCGTAACCGCAAGACCTCGCAGATTACCGCCCGAAAAATTACAACCAGCAAAAGCCATATTCCATCAGTTTATGGAACAGGGCATACGACAATACTTGGCGGCCATGGCGACCCTATAGACGCTTTAACGACAACACTGTTCCGGACAATTATTCGATCGTTCACGTACAAGATTTTGTCAACATATGTCATGATAAGAAAGTTTTCAGCACGATCGATCTCGAAAAAGCCTACCACCAAACTCCTGTTGAACCAGCGGATGTACCAAAAACAACGATTACTACTCCTTTCGGACTTTGGGAAATTCGATTTATGACAAAAGGACTAAAAACCGCAGCGCAGTCGTTTCAGAGTATGCTCGACGAAGTATTATACCGTACATTTATGATGTTTTGTGTGCCTCTAAATCGCTGGAAGAGCATAAGGATCATCTTCACATCATCTTTACTAGTCTCCGTGAATATGGACTAACGGTCAACTTATCAAAGTGTGTTTGGGGTAAGTCAGAAGTACTATTTCTAGGTCAACTAGTTTTACCGGAAGGATTCAAGGCTTTGCCGAATAAAGTTGCTGCGATTCAGTAATTAGAGAAGCCTAAAATCACCAAGGACTTACGACTGTTCTTAGCAATGATAAACTTCTGCAGGAGGTTTATACCAAACGCAGTTATCATCCAGGATCGCCTTCAAAATCTTATAGAAGGTAATGCTAAAAATGACAAACGTCAAGTTAAATGTGAACCCGACTCCAAAGCAGCATTTGTTGAGTATAAGGCAGCGCTCTGAAAGTAACTTTACTCTTGCATCCTACTGCTAATTGCAAAGTGTCGTTGGCAGTAGATGCTTCTGCGCTAGATGCTGTTTTAAATTAAACAATTAATACAGACACAAAACCACTAGCTTTCTTTTCGAAAAATTTTTCAGGTTCACAACAGAAGTACTCAACTCTTACGATAGAGAGCAATTGGCCATATACGAGGCTATTAAACATTTCAGACCTTTTTTGGATGGACCAGATTTCACAATATTTACGGACCACAAGCCTTTAGTCTACGCTTTTCGTCAAAAAGCGGACAAAGCCTCACCCAGACAAGTTCGTTATTTGGATTTTATAAGTCAGTTCTCGACTGATATACGCCACGTCTCAGGAAAAGAAAACATCCTTCCGGATTTGCTTTAGAGACTTGAAGAGATAACAGCAAACAATGTAATCGATCTTAAGGAACTGGAGAAAGACCAGCAAACTGATACAGAGTTGCAAGCTTTACTGGCAGACAACGAAAATTCTCTTATACTAAAAGCAGTAAAAAGCACTGAAAAAGCAGTCACGTTATCACTTGAAAACCGAACTACCTCGAAACTTTTACAACAGCACTATGTATGGCCCAATTATGCCGCAATATTTTCCTGCATTGTTCAAGCGTATACACAACCATATTCGTTCAGCGGAATAGCGGTATATTATCTGTCAAATTAGACATGACCTTAGTGTTACCGTTCGCGAAATAAGCACTAGTTGAATAAAAAAAACGTTAGATGGTACACAACATAGCCTGCTTGAAAGATTTGACGATCTTCATATGGATCTAGGTGGACCTTTACCGCCGTCAAATGGATATTCGTACCTGCTAACAATCATCGATCGACAATACGGCGGAAAGCGTAGCTAAAGCTTTTATAACAGGCTGGATATCTCGTAACGGAGTTCCAGCTCGCATAACCACAGATCATGGCCGACAGTTTGAACCGGGTTTATTCCGTCACCTGAATAACTTATTGGGCGTTCGTCATCTAAAAACCACCGCACATCATCCTCAAGCCAACGGGATGATCGAACGATGGCACCGCTCATTAAAATCTGCATTCAAGACGAAAATGCCAGGAAATTTTTCGGACGAGCTACCACTCATAATGCTTGATCTTCGCGCGCTTGCAAAGAGGACGTCAATGCAACACCAGCCGAAATGCTTGATGGTAAACTCCTAAGAATTCCTGGTAAATTTTTTTTATCTCCACACGAAAATGTCAACGAAAACGACTTTGTGAAAAAGCTTTCACAATCATTAAAGAAGTATTGTCTCGCGGACCCAGATCATCATAGTTCATCCAAAGTTTTTTTTATCCAACCATCGTTGGAGACCTGCACTTATGTTTTCGTGCGGCTGGATGCAGTATGAAAGCCACTTCAACCACCATACAATGGACCAAATATGGTTGAAAAGAAATATAAAAAGTATTTCAAAGACAACATCGACGGCTCGGTTAAAAAAAACAGAAACGTCGACGGGAAGAAACGCATCACACAAAGGAGAGCCGTATAGAACGCGCTCTGGCAGGTTGGTTTAACTCCGCTTACCTTAGCCCTCACGCTAGAGGGGGAATATTGTAGCACTAAAATTAAGCAAAATCGGCAACACTCAAATAAGAATACATAATAACACAACATATAATACATAATTGTGCAACAGCTCAACTTCCATGTATATATTTAGCCCCAGACAGACTCCTTAATATCACGCGAGCAGACTCTCATGCTAAATACTTTTCCATTGTTATCGGTTTCCACCCGTGCATTGAGCGATACCTTGGATAGAGGACAATCCCTGGGCTTATACATAAGAGGTTGTTCAATAAGGCCAGACACCTCTATGGCATACTGTCTGCCAAAGAAATATCCTGTCTCACTCAGAAAGAGCTCGGATCGCTAGAGTGGGCCGGAGAGACGATTGCCAATGATGTAGCCACGAGACCTCCGGCCAGGGCAAGGCGTAAGGCTAAAGTGTCGGCTGGCAGAGGACGTATATCTAGAAAGCCGAGGGTCGAGGTCTCTGCTAAGACTGACCTGAAGGCCAACAGAAGCGTCACTGTCAGGGGAGGGGGAAAAACAATCCATGGTACCGGAACAAACCGGGCCTGAGCGGATTACAGAGCAGAAATGCGGAGAGGCAGAGAAGAGAAGAGTTCGCCTCAAAACGAATGCGGTCTTCCGAAGACGCACCCAAAGCGCCAAAAAAAAGCTAAATTAAGTGTAGCCACCGGAAGCCCCATGAACGCAACTGTGAGCCGGGGTGACCGATATAGCGAAGTGACAAGTAGTGGACTCTAAGAAGCCGAGTAAACTGTACACTTTGGAATGTTGCAAGAAGACAGAGCAGGCATTACGGGCAGCCATTGTCAGCCACATTTTAAAGGGGACTGGTGCGAGCGCCCCGGCCTACGGGAAAATGAGATGGTCCAAAGGCATCACCTACATCGACTGCAAGGACCAGGCCTCGAACGAATTTGCCAGAACTCCTCGAAAAGGAGCAGCTGGATCTAGCCCTAATTCAAGAACCCTGGGTCAATAAGAACAGGGTTTTAGGATTGGGGCTGAAGAACTATTGTACTTTTTACAATAGTAACAAAGGAAAGGTGAGAACTTATATCGTAGCGAAGAATAACCTTCAAATACTAATGTTATCTCATTAGGTGACCTGACGGTGGTGGAAATCAGAGGGGTGGATGAGACCTGCACCGTGGCGTCGGTCTATATGCCCTACGATAACGGTACCTCGATCCCCCGGACTCAGTGAGGGCGCTAGTAACAGCGTCCGAGCAAGGTAAGAAAAACATAGTCTTAAGTTGTTATGTTAATGCCCATCATACCATATGGGGCAGCTCTGACATCAACACTAGGGGTGTGGCTTTGTTTAATTTTGTACTCTGATCCAATTTTCTCATCTGTAATAGGGGTAACGATCCCACCTTCATTACATAACAGAAAGGAGGTTTTGGACGTAAGTTTAGTATCCCAAAACAGTCTTGTTCAAGTCGCTAACTAGAGGGCATCTAGCAGGGCATCTCTATCAGATCACTGCTGGATACTCTTTGACCAACTGTTCGGCTTTCGCGACAGGAAATTTTTCAGAAAGGAGATCAAACTGGGAAAGGTTCAAAAAAGAACTTCAGAGGATTGAAATTCCCTGCCCTAGCAGAGATCTCACCTCCTAGCAAGAAGTCGACGACACAGTCAAATACCTTACCGGGGCGATCTCTGGCGCCTCGAAAAATCCGGCCCAATTGGCAGTAGCAAAAGGAAAAACCGCCCGCCCTAGCGGAACTCCAAGATCGCGGAGCTCATCAAAAGCTTGCAAAAGAGGGTCTTATCGAATGGACAACATACAGGGAGAGCGTAAAAATCCTTAAAAAAGAGATCAGATACGCTAAGAGGACCTCGTTGAGAAGTTTCTGCGAATCGATCGACTCAACAACAGAGGCGTCGAGGCTCAGGAAACTTCTATCCAAGGACTATCCAATACCGGTATCCTCGCTTAGAAAATCCGACGGTTGTTGGACTGAGACTCATGAAGAAACGCTGGAGACACTGACGGAGACCTACTTCTCGCAATGCACGGAACCACTACTCGGGTACGATACAGTAACGCAAGGCCCCCGGAGTAGAATGAACGAGGAACATGTCAGACCGCTAATCGACGACAAGAGACTGACTTGGGCAATCAACTGCTTTCCTCTCCCCTCAAAGCACCAGGGTTGGATAACATAAGGCCTAAAATGATTCAAAAAGTAGAAAAAGCAGAAATTATTATTCCATGGCTGAGGATCATTTACAACGGCTGTCTAAGGCTCCGCTATATTCCCAAAGCTTGGAGAGGAGTCCGTTAACACCGCACTGCATAACGTAATATCAATGGCAGAAAAATGGATTCAAAGACATATAAGGAACGTTTAACAACATCCGGGGATGGGGACTTAAACCACACATGGTACACGGTTTGTACACAATGGTTGTTAGGCCCATTCTGACATACGGTGCAGTTGTTTGGGGGAAGGCTCTGGAAAAGAAAAATCTTCTCTCCAATCTCACCAAAGTCCAAGGGACGGCTTGTATGGGTATAACTGGGTCCCTAAGGTGGCCACCCTCCTAGTTTCTTTACGAAGACGCTGCAGTTCTGAGTTCCACCAGGGTACCGATTTTCTGCGGGGGGTTTAGAAACAGGGCACGAAAGTTCCAAGCAGCGGGTGAGGACGTTGTTCAGATCCTGAGCAGACCTCTCCACTCCCTGTCTTGATCTTAGTTTGAGGAAACTTTGACAGAGTTGGCAAGCTCCTCTCTAAACTCGGATTTCTCCTCTCTTGCGAAGGTGAAAGTTCGCAGTTGATTTGAAATTCGATGTATATGTGATCTGATAAGGTGGTATCTGGCGATACCTTCCAATTAATGATAGACTTAAATTCCTGCTTGACAGGATGACATCAATTACTTGCTGTCTTCTGGCTATAACAAAGGTAGGTTGATGACCTACATTGTTAATGGTAATATCAGACGATAAAATGAAGCCCAAGAGTCGATCTCCCTTATGTTGCATTTGCTGCAGCCCCAAACAGTGTTCTGAGCATTAGCATCACAGCACAAGACAAGACCCAACCTTTTTGATTCACAATAATCTACGAGCTCTACAACAGCCTTTGGTGGAGGAGGGGTTAGAGAGTCATAGGGGAAATAAGCCGATGTAGCAACAAAGGTTTCCCAATTATAATTAGCATGATAATTTGGAGACAGGGCGTAGGCAGACACAGGAGCTTGAGGATGGTTGTATCTCTTAACGAGCTTGGGTCGCTTCTTCTTGTTTTTCGGTTCAGCAGAAGAGGATGCATTCCTTATGAAGGAGTCAGTTCAGCTTCCGTTTGAGAGACTTCCACCGACCTATCCCGTTTCATAGACGCAACCGAAGAGCCGACCGGAGTGGGCGCGCTTCAGCCTGTGTTTGTTATTGAATGGTTACTTTGATAATGTAATGATTGTTGGGGACTATAACGCTAGAATTAGGTCTTTTCAAAACCCACATTCTGGTTTAGTGAAGCTTCAAAGTAACTTCAGCGAGATGAGAACATCAAAGGTCGCTACTTTAAATTATCAGCGCAAGCAGATCATAGGAATGCTTCACAGTTATGGCTTTTTTAGTACTCAACGGCATTTCTGAGGATGACTCGGATGTTGAACTCTCTTTTATAGCTGGTCAGGGATGTTCATTAATCGACTACTTTGATGGATGAACTGGGTATTCAATTTTGAAATTCAGAGCAAAACGCTTTTCGCAAGTTCCTATGTGTCTGGATATTTCATTCAAAACTAACAATGATTATGCTCAAAGACAGCCAAATTTATATACAAATTTAGGCGGAGGAAGATGTGAAAGCTCAGTACAGAAGAAATCTTGATATATAGAACTATCACCTTAGTTCTACATCATCCTATTCAATGGAAAGTACGTATCAACTCCTATAACGTATTCAGAATGCGGTAACAAAAACCGCTTCAATAAACCCAATATCGACGAAAATAAAAAGAAAGTCTCCGTAGTTTGATGCAAAATGTGGGAGGCTAAGAGAGGTCTGTTTTGCATATTTGAATCTGTTTCGACATACAAGTGCACCGTAAGGTATCTGCATGGTACAACAATGGACAAGTAGTTGTGGCTGAGCGTTCCATGGCACGGTAGCAACCTCCAAAAAAAAACATCAACAAGAATTTATCCAAATCCACAGTAGGTTACCAATCACCAGAGAAAAACAGTCCGTGGTATGATGAAGTGCGTCCACCGAAAAATGTTAACAGGACGCGCACGTTTATAAGCGCTGCAGCCGAAAACAAGACCAGACTTCCACGGTTGAAAATCGAGCCAGGAGAACTGAAGAGCAGAAAACTCTGCGTAGAGAGAAGAGGGCGTAAGCAGACTACTCCCACCTCAATATACGGATGTCGGCTGGCTTAAACCTGGTCTCCGGCTTTTCGAAATTGTGATGAAAACCTAGTCACCGAAGCGCAGGGAATTGAAGTATCCAGCTGCTGTTAAATGGGTATCATGTCGAGAGAGTGATAGGGCAAGAAGTAAACCCATTGTCGAAAAAGTCAAACCTCCCAGTTTATAAGAGGCGATTTAACTATTGAATATTATTTTTCGAATTATTGCGTTCATACGTTCACATTCCGGCTTTTAGCGGCTTTACAATTAATGACTAGAAATACTTAGAAACTAAATAAAAAATACCATTTCAAGTATCCTTATGCTCAAATTTAATTTATCCATCATCCATCATCTTCTTACTGCTTTTTTCCTTGGGGCATATAGGGATATGGATAGGGTATCATACTGTTCGTCCCAAGAGGACCGTAGACTTTCCTTATGTTTTATTATTTATATTCATTCTGTATAAATTGATTCTGGCTGGCGTTGTAAATGGTAGAGGTAAGTCATATAAAGTTGTGTTGGCTTGTGAAAACGAAGTTAGGAGGACTTTCATGTTCCCATTTTCAAATTCATTAAGAGTAGAAAGAACTTAGTTTGTTATGCGCTTGGTTTGAATAAATTGTTTAAAAGCATTAAACTTCACTTCGACACTTGGTAGCTCTTCGTCGTCAAGTGTAAGTATGTCCCCTGTAGTATCAGATCCAAAATATGAATCCAGATGAAGGCTTGTGGCGAAGGCTTAATTCTTCGCAGCAGTGAGCTGAATTCATTATCAAGATCCAATCTAACTCTTAGCTTTATAATTTGATTGAGACACTGTACCTGTACTGAGAGTTCTTGATATTCCTCGTTAGCTCTAGTCAAATGTCTATGAGAGATCCATATTAATTTTTTAGCCAAATGTTTCGAACTTTTAGGAGATTCTTTGTAAAGTTTGAAATATTAGTGTATATAAGATAATTTACCTTTTTTGTAACTTGGTCATTTTCAACACAGTTAATAATTTTACCATTCATTTCATTAATAAGCTTATCAATAGAAGCATTAGACATATTTTCACTTATTGGCAACATAATTCTAGAGAGACTACCGTGGAGCACTGATGCCAGATCGTGGGATTTTCTCTTTTTATAAGAATTTCACGTGTAAATATGCTAAAAGGGATAGAGGCATTTTTCCAAGCTCGTAGTACAAAGAAAAGGGATTTTACAATTTTCACAAATATTTTCTTATCATCATTTTATTAAGAAACAAAAAATATTTTTATTCAATTAAAATCCAATAAAACATTTTCATGTTCGGAAAGCACTCACTCGAATTCTATGTGCCTACATGAATGCGTTCAGATTTATACACGTGAAAAGTTAATATGCAATAGATTACAATTTTGGTAGGTGTGCGCTTCCAAATCACAACGCCATGCACAAAAACGGATGTAGGCATATACAGAGTGTAGTAGGTATAGTTCTTACCTCACACCTACTTTAAAATCAATAACACCATAACCATTAATCTATAGTGCAATCGAGTGAAATATGTACATATCTAGAAGGACAAAACCTAGAAAAATTAAATAAAATAGAATGTACAAAAACTAGGAAGACAAAAATCTAGAATAATCTCGAAAAATGAAAAGAAATTCTAGATTTTCTTTTTTTCCTTTTTTGAGGGCTTTTACAAATAATAAATTATACATACATATCTAATCTGCTGTTAATCAAATAATTTTTTTTCTTGGCAAAAGAGCAGCAAGATATCAAAATTTAACAAGACATTTAACAATCACATTATACCTATACAAAAAAAATTTTTTTTTATTTATTTAGAAATTTTTTACCTATTTTGACATTGACATAAATTATGTTAGCCAAAGCTTGCATATAATTTTTTAAATTTACAAACAGATTTATATATATATATTATATAAAAAATTATCAATTTCAAATTAAAAAAAAGGTACAAGTAAATAAAGTAAAACAAAAAATATGTATGGGACACCCCCTGCGTGGCGTCGCTGTTGGATTTGAAATAGCAGCAAGGTTGGTTATAATATGACAAAGATTCTTTGGATATCAACAAAGTTTGCATGCATCCAACCACGCGCTTTCTCCAAATCCAACAGCTACCGCACCGCAAGCAAACATATTTCATTGTTTATGCATTGTGTACGTACATGCATAAAACTAATTTCACTGACTTGAAGAAATATTATGCCCATTCGAGGAATTCAAAGCGAAACAAAACCATTTGACATTATTTCACTTGGACCTAACTTTTAGGCACTCTCCACAAGCAATATTAATTCTAGACTTTGGTCGTTATAGGTTTTCGTCATTCGAGAATTTATGCGTTTAGATATTTGTTTTCGATATTGTTTAGATATCGTGGTAGACCCCAATGAAACATCAAATACGAAAGTAACAATTCAAATCAAATTTGACAATATTACTTGCTTACATAATCTAAAATTGATATATTTTTCGTAATAAACTAAAAAATTAATTCTTTTATTTATTATATCGTGGGAAAATCGTGGGATATTTATAACAACGGCGTGGGAAAAAGGGAATTTGTGTGTATCACTATGGGAAAACCTGGTCGCAAGCATTGGCATCACTGCTGTGGAGTTCAAGTCTGAAAGCATCCCAATTCGTTCTTTTAAAATTAGTGTAGCTAGTTGGAGGTGTTAGTATTGGAAAAAAAAATAAAAATATTAAGATAAGATGATCAGTAGGAGACGAAAAAAAAGGACCTCTGTAAGCCCTGTTGCTTATAAGGTTAGCATTGATATTGCTCATAGTATCACCCCAATTAAGGTGTCGGGCATTAAAATCCGCACCCAAATTCCAATATCCAATTCTTTGAAAAGATCCTGCCCAGCAGAAAATAGAATGTAAATACTTCCAAGGAGTATTCGCTTTTTAGATCCATGACGATTTCTACAGATTAACAGACCAAGGCAAGTTGACAAAGCAACACTGTGGAAGGACACTTGGTTTAGCTTAAACTTTTCATCAATAACGATAGCTGTTCCTCTACCATCGTCATTTCTCAAAATATTTTAACCTTCGAATGAAGGAAGGACAATTGGTTTAGCTTAAACTTTTCATCAATAACGATAGCTGTTCCTCTACCATCGTCATTTCTCAAAATATTTTAACCTTCGAATGAAGGTTTGTGTCTCTCATGTAATCGTGTTTCAGATACGAAACATATTTGGGTTTTTTTATTATTTAGAATGCCTGCGAGAGATAACATTTTTTCGTGCGATATAATATAATGTATATTAATCAAGATAGTTTAAAGAGCTTTAAATGAAGTCACTATACCACAATGGATGCTACAAATTGAAGATATGCCAACATCTTATCCTCTTTATTTGGTGATTTTAGATAATTTGGCAAAAACTGTCTTATTTTGTACAAAAGATCTTTAAATGAAATGTTACAAAGGCTTTTCGCTTCATTTAAAAAGTCATTAATAAAAGTAGTCGAGGGCTGTAAATTATTTTCCTTAGGGTCAACTTGGGAAGCATTTTGTTGGGCGGTAATTTTTCCGAAATTGCTAGCACCTTTGGCCATATCGGCAAAAGAGATGGCAGCAGTTAATGCGATGACTGTATCCTGCACACGAATTCTTGTACGATTCACAACAAGTCATTCTGAGGCAACATAATTGTTTTTTCTTTTCATAACCGCGATCAAAGTGCATTCATTATGCATTATTTTTAATTCACTTCGCCGATTCCCCGATGTAGTCAAAAATATGCCGAATTTTGGTGGCAATCCTCGTTTGCTTTTAGACTTTTTAAGTAACGTGGAAGAAATTCTACAACATATACAACCAATAATAACAAAAAGTTATGGCCAAATAATTTTAAGAGCAAGTCGAAACAAGATCACGGGTCCAGCAAATGAAATATTAAACATGTATGGCAGTTCCACAAACTGGAAAGAAAAAAAAATAATTAACTACTAAATAATTAATTAATAAATAACTTTTTAGGGGGCCTACAAAGTTAACAGAAACTCTTAACTTTTGTTTAGAGGAATAAAAAAGGTTTTATTACAGAAACCATTACAATATCTAAAGAACATCTCAAACTAGGTCCCAAAGTATAAGACAACCCCAAATAAATACTATTCACACAGGAAATCATAATCCACGATACTTTAACCAATACATACCCAGAAATTTTTACACACCGCCTAGACCATATCTTCCCCAAAATGTTTACTTACCTCCTAGGCCCCATAATCGTCAACATCCCAATTAGCAATATCCCGAAGCTAAACAAAACAATAACAATATCACCTACAATAACAGACCCAGCCCATGGATTGCGATAGTACTTACTCAAGAAATAATTCATTTTTAAATAGGAAACAGCAGTTTTATAATATAGAATCTGAATATTACAACAACTATAATGAAAATCAACAAAAAGTACATGAGCCCCAAACGAATTTTTTTCCTCACGATAACTACCAATACTTGGATAGTCTCTTATAAACAACAAGAGGTGGATGATACGGATTTTCGTTTACAAGCCTCGGAAGATCAGTAGGTTATTTAGATATTAATAATTTCAATTCAAGTGTTTTACCTTACATTACCATATACAGTTTATATGACTGAATTGAAATTCATGATTGACACAGGCAGTAATAGATCTTTTATATACCCAAACAGCGTTAAACATTTACAGCCTATTAAAACACAGCCAATAGAAATAAAAACACTTTTTACTACTCAAATTGTTGATTAAAACACCATTTTGCAAAGACTTCCAGAATTGAAATCAAGCCATTTATTTATTTATTAATTTCAAATATTTTTTTTTTAATTTCCAGTTTCAAAACTAATTTGATGGTTTAATAGGAACTGATATCATTAAACAGCTAGGGATCATTATCGATATCAAAAACTCTCGATTAGTTTGTGGCGATGGAAACATTCCATTACATTTCAAGCCAAATCTAATGTTCAGACTGTTGAAGTCCCAGGTTTAAGCAGAACAGTATGCCATCTACCGGTTGACGGGTAGAATGGTAGCATTCATATAAAACCAACGTATATAACACCAGATTTGTTGATTCCAGAAGGATGTTGTAATACTCGAGATTGATATTCTTACATTGAAGTCATTAACAAATCCGATCACCCACAGACTTTTCTAATCGAGTAGTCATTAAAAGCAGAAACAACTGAGACTTATGGGGCGGTTCACAATTTATCCATAGAAAATGTAAAGAGCTCGAAAGTTAATTTTAAGAAAACTCGAAGAACAGAACATCTTAATATGGAAGAACAGTCCTTATTATTTAATATATAAGAGGGAGATCAGTTAACCTTTTCTAATAATATTAAACATGAAATTAAAACTAAAGATGACAATCCTATATATTGCAAGTCCTACAAATACTTATATATACACAAAGAGGAGGTACATAGACAAATAAACGAGCTTCTAAATCAAGGTATCATTCGACCCAGTTTTTCTCCTTGGTCAGCTCCAATTTGTATTGTTCCGAAGAGTTGAATGATAAAACTGTAGACGACTGGTATCCCATTCGGAATATTACAGAGATCCTAGACAAGCTGGGTAGGTCCTTATACTTTAGTACTCTAGACCTAGCCTCGGGTTTCCACCAGATCGAAATTAAAGCTCAGGATATCCCTAAAACAGCATTCTCTGTAGAAAACGGACATTATGAGTTTCTCCGAATGTCTTTCGGCCTAAAAAATGCTGAATCCACTTTCCAGCTATAAATAATGGATAACGTTTTAAAGGATCTTCAAGGAAAAACATGTCTCTTTTATATGGACGACATTATTGTATTTTCTACCTCTTTGCAGGAGCACCTAGAGAACTTAAAAGCAGATTTTCAGAAATTAAGAGTACAGAATTTGAAAACTCAATCTGAATTTCTCCTTAAGGAAATCTCATTTTTAGGCCACATTATAACATCAGACGGAATTAAGCCCAATCCTGATAAAATAAGTGAATAAGTCAAAAATGTTTCTATCCCAAAAACACAAAAACAGATAAAATCATTTCTTGGTCTACTGGGATACTACAGGAAATTTATTAAGGATTTCCGAATCTGACGAAACCTTTGACAGAATGTCTGCAAATGGGGAAAACTATAAAGCTTGATTCCATCTACATTAACTGCTTTGACACCTGTAAAAATATTTTATGCAATAATCCCATTTTAAAGTACCCCGATTTTACCATACCTTTCAATGTCACTTCTGACCCAAGTAATGTTGCCTTAGGTGCAGTTCTCGTACAAGGTCATCTTGGCTCAGATAAGCCGATTTGCTATGCAAGTCGGACTTTATCAAAATCAGAGCAAAAATAAAAAGCTCTTAGGAATTGTTGTCACCTGACCGTTTTCTCTTAACGAGCCAAATTCCAAGACAATTCGTTGGAGACTAAAATTAGAGGTATTTGATTATAAGTTAGTTCATAAAAAAGAAAAAACGAATACGAATGCCGATGCCGATGCACTTTCTCGAATTGAGATTCACATAAATGAAACAAGCGTTCTCTAATGTGACACAGAAAGATTGAATAGCGTTTCTATGTAAAATAATATCGATGCATTCAAAAATATATTAATATATAATATATTTACCATCTGCTCGGGACAAGAGGATATGAATGATGGTATTCCAATATCGGAACGACCAATCAACGAATTCTCTAATCAGTTAATAATAAAACAAAATTCCTCTAAATTAGAAATCTCTACTAAGTTACAGATTTTTTTTAAAAGAAAGAAGGGATATGTTATAGAACATAAGTACCCCAGTAATGAAGCAGTAAAAATGTCCATTTACAAAAATTACCTTAATTCAAAGAGACTGACTGCAATCTTGCCGGATGATAGCACTTTTGCTACGATACAACTTATATATTCTTGATATTTTAATCAATCACACATCAAATAGTTTAATCAAATGTTCTCTTGAAAGACATAACTGAGAGGGATGAGCAAGAAAAATTGGTAATTGGAATATTATGAAACTTTTTACCATAGGGGTATTACGGAGACTTTAGAATATCTTAAAAGAATATAATATAATTCAACATACTATATGTGCGAAAACATCTAATGGAAATTCACCTATAGAATGCTTCCATTCAACGATAACAGAACTTGTTCGTAATATCAAATCACAGCGAAAATAGATCCCTATTGGAGAAATCATGGATGAGGCAGTTTTAACGTAAAGTAATTCAATGCACTCCGCAACGAAATCAACTCCTTTTGAACTTACAGGTTTCGGTAAAACTGGCGCCCTAAGTTTAAAAAAAAAATGTATATATATTATGTTTATAATTATGTGAATTAGTAAAATATAATATTATATAATCTGTAATCTTAAAATCTTCTTTAATAATGTATTTTAGATTTAGTTTCTTTCTTATTAACTTCATTTCTTCGGTTCTTTTTTTTCGGGAGAAAGTGTTACGTCCAACGATATACATATGTTTGCACTTAAATTCATAACCCAGGAGTGTAGTGACGCTGACTGACGCTTCAAACGATAGTGAGTGGAACACATTGATCTCTAATCTCAGACAACTTGGAAATAATTTTGGAAATTAATTAATATGGTTAACTTTTTTAATTATTTATTTATTTATTATATACTGTTGAAATCATTTTTCAGAAGAAAGATATAAATGCATCAAATCTCTGTACCTTATGCTGTCAGACCCCTCTTTCCCAGTGGGCACTTTGGGCAAGTGCCCAGGGCCCCGCGATCGATAGGGGCCCCCTCACATCAACAAAGTCAATAGTTCCTGTCAGATCACCAAACGATAACCAATATTTATCACCAAAAAACTTATATAATTCGAAGAAATCGAACCTAAATTACTGACAACAATACCAACTTACTAGCTTTTACTTGCGCGAAGTTATTCTCCTCTCGCCCAAAAGTTAGGCTTTCCGACTGCAGCATGCTTAGATAAATTTAAATATTATAATGGTATACTAAGCGCACACACATTTTAAAGAAATATCATCAGTAGTACACTCATAAGTCATAAGTGTGTCTCGCTCCATTTAAATTAAGCGAACGAAACGAAGCATGAAGCTCCAAGTTGAACGTGAACGAACGTGAACGACTCGGCGGTCGGGAATTCCCCTGAATTTGTATGTGGTGTTGTGACGTTTGTTGTGTTTGTAGTTGTTATTGATTGTGTTCTGTGGTACCTATTCTTTAATTAAATCATCGTTTACTTGTTTCCTTTTGTGTTAGCGACTATTTTCGGTGTAAAAATAAATACCTGCTGAATTATAGTATAATGTCGAAACGCATATATCCTAGTGGATCTGAAAAACGGAAAAAAACTGTACATCAGAAGGAAGTAATTGAAAAGTTACCAAAATTAACATCATATTTTGCTACTACTACTGGAGGAACTTCTGTAAGTAGCAACCAAATCAAAAATCTTCCAAATGATGAGTCGTGTCGTTCACAAATTGAGGAAATTTCTGAATCCTCATCTTCAACAATTTCCACCAGCTTTGGAAAAGACAAAGAAAGCGACGAAAGAGCAACAAATTCGGTGATTTCACAAATAGCTACAACTGTGTCAGTAGAACAACAACAGTTTTCCAACCCGGAAGAAATATCACACGATCTCGCCGATTATTTTCACGAAAATTTTACAGAAAAAAATCGCGAAATATTGATTCGTAAGGGATCTGCATATTTTCAAAATAAAGATTCTGACTTTTCCGATACATCCAGAGCCTACAAAGATGGTAATAAATCGATAACAAGGTATTTCAACAAAGCATTATTTATTCGCAAATTGAAGAACAATAGCGTCGAAAGAAAATGGTTGTTGTACTCGCCATCCAAAAAGTCTGTATTTTGTTTTTCATGCTCTTTGTTTAACCCATCTGATGTAAATCTATGCTCTTCGAGTGGATGTAATGACTGGAAGCACATTAATCACATAATTTTAGCACATGAAAATAGCCCAGCACATAGGCAATCTATGATGACTTATCTAGCACGAAGTAAAGCGGTTGGTAGAGTAGATGTTGACTTGTTATCTCAACATCAAAAATAAGTGGATTATTGGAGAAATGTACTTAAACGGATTGTAGCTGTTGTAAAATTTTTGGCATCGAGAGGGCTTTAGGATCTCCTAATAATGGAAATTATTTGGGATGTGTGGAATTATTGAGTGAATTCGATCCGTTTATAGCAGATCACTTAAAAAAATTTGGGAATCCTGGAAAAGGTAACATTTCTTATTTATCAGCGAATATTTGTAACGAGTTTATTGACGTAATGGGAAAACAGGTTCTAAAGAAAATTATAAATGAGGTTAAATTAGCAAAATATTTTTCCATTAGCGTTGATAGTACGCCCGATCTGTCTCATGTTGACCAGCTAACTTTTATAATTCGATACGTGAATGGCAGTGTTCCTGTTGAAAGGTTTCTGAAGTTTATACCTATTATAGAGCATAAATCTGGGTATTTAGCGGAAACCATCTTGAATTTTTTAGATAACCATGATATTCCCATAAAAGATTGCAGAGGACAAAGCTACGACAATGCTTCAAATATGTCGGGGAAGTATACTGGTCTCTAAGTAAGAATCAAGGAGAAATGTGAATTTGCCACTTTTGTACCATGTGCGGGACATTCATTAAACTTAGTAGGTGTACATGCTGCTGGGTGTGTATCGGAGGCAACAAAGTTTTTTGAAATGGTTCAGAAAGTTTACAATTTTTTTTCGGGCTCTACTCGTCGGTGGAATATATTGACAGAACATTTAGGTTCAAAAAAAGTTGTTAAAAGTCTTTCACAAACCAGATGGTCAGCCCGAGCAGATGCAGTAAGCGCCTTGCATGAAGGTCATGAGCAAGTTATAGAAACTTTGATATCCATCGCAAAAGATACAGAACAGGCACGAGAAACTAGAGACGAAGCCCTTAGTCTGTCCAGAAAAATGGGGAAACTAGAATATATTATACTAACGGAAATTTGGAACTGTATATTGGAAAGAATAGACAAAATAAGTAATTATCTTCAGAAAGAAACAATAACACTGGACGTTGCAACTAATATGTTTACTTCACTTGATGGTTTTATTATTAATCTCAGGGATAAATTTGATTACTTCGAATCGTCTGCCAAAGAAAGAAACCCGGAATCTGACTACAAGGACCTATCTCAAAGAATAAAACGCAGAAGTTCTCGCCAGAGTTTTTTTGATGGCTCTGCGCCGTCAGTCCAACTGAATGGAAGAGAGAAATTTAAAATAGAAACCTTTCTTCCCATAATTGATACCCTCAGCTTTCATTTAAAACAGCGATTAAGTTCGTATAAGAATATCAGTAAACGTTTTGATTTATTTTTTTGCTTGGAAACTCTGAGTTCTGAAGAGTTGAGACAAAGTTGCAAAGAATTTGCTGAATTTTATTATGAAGATATTAATGAGAAAGAGTTAGAAATAGAATGTTTGCATTTAACAGAATACTTGAAAATTGTTGACAGTGAAAATAAGGATTGTATATTAAAAATATATCAACTTTTGAATGAAAACAACATTGAAGACACATTTCCAAATGTAGAAATCGCATTGAGAATCTTTTTAAGCATGATGGTAACTAACTGCAGTGGGGAACGTTCCTTCTCCAAATTAAAAAGAATTAAAAATGAATTGAGAAGTACGATGCTTCAAGAAAGATTAACCAGTTTGTCGCTGATGTCCATAGAATCTGATATGCTTAAAAGCATAGATTTTGAAGAAGTGATTAACGATTTTGCCCATCTGAAATCTAGAAGGGTTCCTCTTCAAATAACATAGATTTTTAAACACTAACCTGTAAATGCTAAAAGAGTTGCTTTTGTGGACTATATTACATTTATATCTATTCGTTTCATGTGATTGTTAATAAAAATAAATACTTAAACTTGTTTATCTACTTTCTTTGTCTATTCTAACAAAATAGTGTTCTGTCAAAGTCATAGGGGCCCCATTATCCTAATATGCCCAGGGCCTCCAATAGGTTAAAGACGGCCCTGTATGCTGTGCGATTACTAAATTATGTTAATATCTTAATACGAAATAAAGAAATCTATCTACCTATCTATCTTTCGAACACACTAATCGACACGTATTCAGCATGGCTTTCGGCAGGGTAAATCGATAATAGACAACATTTTCTTACTAAGATAATTTTTGGAAAAGTGTAAGGACACACCATATTTTGATCGACTCCAAAGACAAATAAGATAGCCGAAATTAAGATCCCGTCAAAACTGATCTAGCTTTGTCGCGTGACTCTAGGATACACGCGGTGTAACGTGCAGTTTGGTAGCAGCTCGTATGACCTCTTTTAAATATGAAACGATGTCGTTAATGCAGTTTTTGAGCAGATAGTGCGCAGGGCAGGTATTCAACACGGAAGGCACTATCTTCAACTCATCTGCACAGATACAGGGATATGCGAACGATATTGACAATGTCAGTTGCACCCAGCATGATAGAGGCCTTCCTTGTCATCGAAGAACATCTAAAACTAGTTGGTCTTTCAGTAAATGGGGACAAGACGGAATATGTGGTATCAAGCACCGAACGAACAAACATCTGTTTATGAGTTTATCTACGATGTAAACATCAACTACAAGAATTAAAACTTAGAGGAGATCCATCGAAGAATAACCCTACGATCGAAACTCCTGACTCAAGAGATACACTGTATGCTACACAGAACCCTTATCCTACCAGTTCTGCTATTAGCTCGTATACCGCTGACTCCAATTCAATCATGCACTTAAACCATGCGGTATTGTGGTGGCAAACTAGAGATAAGGCACTAGTATTTAATTTGCTGTCCAATCAAAATCAGTAGTTGATTTAGCTATTAAGAGCTGGAAGCATACGGAATGCATATCATAATTGGAAATCAAGCAAGATTCCTAACCCTTTGATAATAATGTCAATAGATGTCTATACAGTGTCAGTACCCTTGCCGTTCACGATCATGTGAACTTCTAAAGATTTACCAAATAGAATTAACCAAGAACAATGTCTTATGTAATCCCCTAGAAGGAACCTCGATTCAGGATGGGGAAATAAAACGTAATGCAGGAAATTGAATACTACGCTGGAATTGTGACGGATTATGCCATAAATATGTTAATTGCACGAAGAACAGACGTATTTTCTGTTATGGTTGTGGTGCACTATCAGTTTTTAAACCAAACTGCCGAAATTGTTCGCCCTCGGGAAACTCATGGGTGGATACCTCCAACAACTTAAAAAGGTTTCTCATCCTTTCTTCTAATTTCTCATTTATTTAATGCCGTATTACTAAAACATTATAAGGCTGCTAACAATCCCTTTTGCACGTGCAAATTATAAAAAAAAAACACCAGGAGACATCCATTCCACAATGCACAAAACCATCGCTCGACTAAAGGCACATAAAGATCAGAAGAATATCAAAAGCTCAGATAGTAATTCATTCCAAACCATTCCACATCAGCTGCATGGGCTTGTACCGCAGCAAATCAGATTTTAGGTTCCAATGTACAAATTGAGAAATTCAAATGGTTTGTAAGAACAGTAGACGGTAAACCTCAACACGTTGTCGGAAGTGATAACGGACCACGCTATCCTGCGTTGGCTAACTTATTAAACTGATTTGCTCGACTTAGCTCGACGGACATTAAAATTGAAATTCACCCAGTTAAAACTTTTACCTCAAAGACGGTAATTTAATTTTTGAAGGAGCACGTCTTTAAAGTGTTTGGCACTCCAGAAACGGTGAAGTAGAAATAAGTCGCAAAAATAGTGCGCTTCGAAATTCGATTCATCAAAGCCTCAAACATATGAACTTTTCCGAAAATTGCAATCTCTTGAAGAACCGACAATGAACTTAGAAAAGCAGGACGAACTAATGCTTGTCCGCCATTCCATAAAGAAGCATATAAGCCTTATTCAATCAGAAAACACTTAACCTCCGATCTAAACCAATATCACGTTGCCGATTCGTCTAAATATGTTTAAATACTAAGCTATCGTCAACCCATCGCACAGAACGAGTTAAGGAATGCTTACGATGTCTTGTTCTTATAATGCCATACCATATCCTAGAGCATTTAGTGGGTGCAGTGGCTTAGTGGTTAAGTGCGTTGGACCACTGAGCGAGAGGTCGCTGGTTCAAATCCCGACCGGTACCACCTGAAAGTTTTTATTCGCTGCCCCACCTCTTCCGCACGTCTGACAAACATCACCGAGTAAGTAATGTCATGAGAAGCTTCTCAAAAATAAATTGCCGTTCGGAATCGGCATTAAGCTGTAGGTCCCTTCATTCGTGTCAAAAACTATAACTTCTCACACAGAATGGTTGGAGAAGCTAGGCTTTAAGTCCTGTATAGGCTGCTTACGCCTAGTATTTATTTTTTTGTTTTTACTATGTCCTAGAAAATTTTGTCGGAAATATTTTTGGGGAGTGACCTAAGCGCGCAACTTTTTTCCATACCGTTAACCAAAATTCAATTCCAATTCGCGACCATTGATTTTCGAAATCGAGGACAATGTGATATGTAGTTTTCCAAGAAGAAATCTCCATTCAAGATGAAGAAACAATACATTATGCAAGAAATTCGATCGTATGCTGTAAATGTTCGCCCTCGGGAAACTCAAGGGTGAATACCTCCAACAACACCAGGAGACATCAATTCCACAATGCAAGAAACCATCGCTCGTCTTAAAGGTACATAGAGATAAAAAGAACATCAAAAACTCAGATAGTAATTCATTACAAATCATTCCATATCATAAGAGATTAGAGAAGTTAACAAAACCAAGTCAATAATTTTCTCTTAGAATAAAACTAAAGCAATTCGTCGGTCTACCGGGCGTATACGTACTTTTTTGGCAAAAAGCAAATTCTATTCGGAAAAAGCTTATTCTTCAATTATTTAGTGTCCGGAAATAATCAGTGTATTGCCTATGTAGCAATTGATGCAAACGCCCATTCTGTCTAAATTCAAGCGCGTAAGTTTACCGTCCAATCTTTTCCGTCTTTTGAAAAAGAAGGACTGGGTACAACATCTCTTATCGAACATTCCGTCGACGTAAAAAAAGCCAAACCGACTAAACAGCGGCATTTATCAATATCTCTTGCTGTATCTAGTCGCTGATGGGGGTAGAATCGATAGGATGCTTGCCATAGGTGTAATCAAAGAGTTGCATAGTGTCAGACCGAAGCCATTCCACTACCTGTGGAAAGTTGACGTGGTAGGGTACTAGGAAAGGCCCCTGTGCAGCCGAGACATGCCGTTCTTTGGATTTTTTTTTTATAATTTGCACGTGCAGAAGGGATTAAATTTCACAGTTCGATCGAATACAGGCTTTAGGGTGAACTGATGAGCATTCCTGGCATGGCGAGTATTACGGTTGAAGTGTTGAAGGGGAGTAATGCAACTGGCTATTTCGTTTGAGCACTTGTGATGGTAGTATCGATGGAACAACGATAGGCAGGAGACATTACAACGATGACTAAGAGGGCCAAGCGAGTTCGCAATATCTCGGTCACCAATGAGTTTTATCGCACGTTTTTGAATTCTGTTAAGTAACTCCAAATATGTTATTGGTGCACCGGACTAGATATGAGCATTGTATTCAAGTTTTCGGCGAATAAACGGCCTGTAGATTCTAGCCAGATCAGAAGGGGTAAAATATTTCTTGCATCGCTTTAGGAAGCCTAGGCACTTCGCAGCGTTCCTGGCGACGTCGAATATGTGGTCATACCAACGAAAGTTGTCATTAACACACATACCGAGAATGGAAAGTCTTTCGGATTCAGCGATGCAAGTGCCATTCATGGATAATGGCAGAATATTGAGATTTCGCTTTAATGACAGAAGACAGCATTGTGTTTTGGAAGCATTAAATTCCACTATTGGTTTTACCCTACTCAGGAATGCTATCAAGATCGGAAGTTAATGAGCTTAACATACGTTGCCGTTCCAGTTAAAGGCCCGAAGATGAGGGGCGTTGCCCAGGAAACAAATATGTAAAGCTGAGGGTACTGTCATCGGAGAAGGAATGAATAGGATTAGAAATAACAGAGAGTAGATCATTTATAAAAATGAGGAAGAGAGTCGGAGATAAAACGCCTTGGGGAACACCAGTGTTGCTTCTCAACAAAACATGATGAATTTGTGCATCTGCAGGAAACGAACGACTCGGATGAAATCAATTATTAATCATCCCAAGTCACTAGTTCGATGCATGCACACAAATCGATTTAAATTAAAAAAAAGGGAAAATACAACAGAAAACAATAATAATAAAAAAACCACGCACAACACAACACACGACCGCACAACCAGAAACAAAACCGACAACCACAGATGAGTAATTATACAGATAGTCGACTGAGAGGATTTTTGGCTCTCCCGCCTATCGTTTTTTATTTGCTTCAAAAAGGCACAGTACTGTGTTCGTATATGTTTTTACATGCAAATCAAATTGAGCCAGCTCACGCACACAATAGCAGTTCTGCGCCTAAGAATCCATTTTGGAAAAGATCTCATGTTGGCATATTAAAAGTCAAAACTGGGCTGTGTCCAATAACATCGTAATAACATGCGACGATTTATAATAAATTTGCAACAGAATAAAATTTTGGTGAATGTTTTTAATTATTATGTAAACTAAAATAATAGTTTTACCAAACAAGCATATTTTGGGTAAACATTTTTAAGCAGTTTTGTAAATATTTTGGCAGTTGTGCAAGTTAAACATAAAATAAGGGTTATCATAATTTGTTTGCCAGTAGTTAAACTAATTTAGCAGTTTTAAATTGTCATTAATAATAAAATAATTTTGGTGGTTGACTTATCTAATGTCGAGTAAAATAAATAAAATCAAATAATTTTTAAAAGGAAGGTTTAATAAATATTTCAGCAGTGAATTAATGAAATATTCTGTAAAATTACTAAGATTGTAGGCAAAATAAATAAAAGCTCAATGAATGAAATTAATGAGTAACGCGTGATTAGTTAACTGACCATTTTAATAATTGAACATAGTATTTCATAAATTCACTGCTATTTTATTCACCGCTATTCACTATTCCAATTCAAAGATAATAACGTTATTAAATTTGTTCAGCATGATGAAATAAATTTTATAACTTTATTATCTTGGAATTGAAATAGTCAAGTCTACAATTTGTGTTTAAAAATGCATTTAAAGCTATTTCGTCGCAGTTTGTCAATTCGCTCGCTCTCATATAAACGTTCCGAATATGTGTATAAATATATTAAATGTTCATATGTTTAATAATAACATAATAAAACAACCAACGAATTTAATATACATGAAACACTAATCCAAAACTATTAACTATAAATATTTTACACCCAAACATTACTAATTTAGTAATATTCATGCAATTATAAAATAATATATACATTTTATCTCACTCTAATAACCAAAATGGAAAAAATACAACAACCCAAGTATGTTTATTTTAAGGCAGATAAAAAATTGAGAACTATTTCTTATAAACACAAAAATTATTCGAATTTATTATACAACTTCATTATTTATTATATACCTAACTATTTTTTTTTATAACCATTAAAATATCAATTAACCTTGAACTACGTTAACTCAATACTTCGCAGCACTTCACCAACACATCCGCTAAAATCAGCTGTTTTTTGTTGCCATTTGGAATTCTTGCAAAACAGCTCGCGCTAATGACATATTTTTGACACATCAACCCCTCCATACTTTATTTGGCTGGCTCACACGTATTCACAGATAGAACATTTGAGAGAGGATTTTTTCTCCATTTTTAAAAATTTTTTGCGGGTTCTAAGGGACAGACGTATGCTGAGTCGACTATCTGTATAATTACTCATCTGTGCCGACAACTGTCAAAAGCCAATATGCACGTTGGTCATGCCTATGCAGTTACATGGCTAAATGGGTCGATCTCGCTTCAACGCATGGTGTACCAATTTGAAGATGCAGTTGAAACTTCCACCCAACTGCAGGGAAAATGCATTATGGCCGATTGAATTTGAAGAAGAGGCGCTTGACCACTCTGACACACACTCCGAAGATGTGGGGCATTAATGAGAGAGAAACAAAAACACCTATTACAATACCACCACTACTACAGATCTTTCAGATTTTCGCTGAGCAATTAGTAAATAGGTCAGGGTGATTGACCTACATTCGAATCAGCTGGGTATTACATAAGCCAGCAGAAACTTAAAGGAAGAAAAAATGAAGATGTAAAATCATTCTTCTTTAATTCATCAGTGAATAAAGTTAAAATTAAAATCGAAGGTTTGGTCTTTTTTCTTGGGTGTGTGTTCCTTTGTCTGAGTTCGCCTAATTCAGCAATCAACTCTTGGCTGCATAACAGTCACATACGAATTTATAATATTTAGTTTCCCGCTCGCCTCAGCGTGAAATATGGTCCTTCGTGTCCTTTAGTAGGAATCCGCGTTATTAAATAAATATTTTTTTGAGTTAATAAATTTTTTATTTAATTTAAATCAAACTTAATTTAAAGTGGGAATACCACCAACATAAAAAGTGTA
This sequence comes from Ferdinandea cuprea, assembly GCA_963576555.1. Classification (NCBI taxonomy): domain Eukaryota; kingdom Metazoa; phylum Arthropoda; class Insecta; order Diptera; family Syrphidae; genus Ferdinandea; species Ferdinandea cuprea. The sequence goes on along the minus strand of OY754962.1, from coordinate 39,789,847 downwards.
TAGTGAATCAACTATTCACAAAAAACAATAAAAAAACTAGTAAAGTGTACTGTGGGTTAGTGCGAAATTGGTTTAAAAATCAAAAATTTTTAACCCGATCATCGACGTACGGTCAGTCGGCCACAGTACCCAACGAGGTAACCAAATACCGTATCCAACGGATCGACAACGGTCTGAAAGCGGAACACAGCTACGAACTATGCGACACAAAGCCTTCTGCAACTGTGACTTAAAGTGATACATACTAAAGTTGCAGTTGCTTAAGCAAATTAAGGTAGGAATATTTTTCCTCTTATACACCTTTTATTGCAATATCTCTAACGCATATTTTTACGTTACGTAACACGCAAAACAACGAGTATCCATCGGAGTTCTATTAAAAAGCGGTCTATAACCGAGACAACGGTCTTCAAGCAGTTACGGTTTGCAGTCACGGTTTGAAGGAGGGACAACGGTCTGAAAGCGGAACACAGCTAGGAACTGTGTAACACAAAGCCTTCTGCAACTGTGACTTAAAGTGATACATACTAAAGTTGCAGTTGCTTAGCAAATTAAGGTAGGAATATTTTTCCTCTTATACACCTTTTATTGCAATATCTCTAACGCATATTTTTACGTTACGTAACACGCAAAACAACGAGTATCCATCGGAGTTATATTAAAAAGCGGTCTATAACCGAGACAACGGTCTTCAAGCAGTTACGGTTTGCAGTCACGGTTTGAAGGAGGGACAACGGTCTGAAAGCGGAAACACAGCTAGGAACTGTGCAACACAAAGCCTTCTGCAACTGTGACTTGAAGTAATACATACTGAAGTTGCAGTTGCAAAAGCATATTAAGGTAGGAATATTTTTTCTTATTTTTATGCCTTTTTGCAAAACATATACACACATACATGATTACATACACAAATCAACAATACATATAAATTTGGAGTGTTCATTATCGTGAATAGTATTAAAAAAAACACAGTTGATTACAAAACTTAACGCCCATATCTAGTGAAGTAAAAATGGCAACCTCAAAAATCGCGAAATTAATTGAACGCCAAGAGCTTATTTTAAACGAAATTAAAAGCGATTTAGATGAATTTAAAAAGGCAAACGAAGCGCGAAAATCAAGGGGGTACGTCAACGCGTGTTTGGTAGATAGTGAAGAATGCTTCAAACGCGCAAAAAAGGATCACGAGGCAATTGTAAATTGTCCAACCGATCCTCTCAAGGACGCATACTTTGAAGCCGAAACATTCGCAAAAATTAAACGTGAATATTTTACATTTACCGGTATTTTAAATGACCTTCACGATCAATTTGCACATGAAACCAATGCAAATTTAGAGGTTTCTCGGTTGAACATTACCAAAACTTCGGTGTGTGACATTCGGTTACCGCCAATTCAAATAAAGAAATTTTCTGGTTCGTTAGACGAATGGTACGAGTTTCACAACTTGTTTGAAAGCATGGTTGATCAGAATGTTAATTTATCTGACACCCAGAAGCTTCAATTTCTAAAAACTCACGTTACCGATAGTGCTGCGCTATTAATTCAGCATTTGTTGGTAGAAGCTGATGGAAAAAACTATGCAGCGGCTTGGGAAATACTAAATGAACGTTACCAGAATAAACGAAAGTTAGTTAACAAACAATTAAGGGTTTTAATGGAACAGGAATCCGCTGATGCGTTAAAATCTCTGCATGATACAAGCATCAACAGTATTTATGCACTTTCTAATCTGGGAATGGCTGTTGAGACTTGGGATCCTATTCTCATATATGTGATTTATCACAAACCTCCTCTCCAAACACAAAAGGATTGGGAAGAAAAGCTTGGTAGTTCAAAATGTATTCCGGAGTGGAAAACATTTGCCAAGTTCATAGAGGGGAGATTTAGCTCTCTGGAAAATATAATGGAGTCAAATGAGGGTACAAGGTTCCAAAACCAGCCATATTCAGCGAAAAAAAACACACCAAAGGCTTACCATGTAAACTCGTCATACGAGACAAAGAAATTTCTCTGTCGACTTTGTAAGGCATCGCATGGTATCAGACAGTGCAAAAGGTTTTTAAAAATGGAAGTAAAGGCACGAGTCGACGCAGTAAAAAACAATTCTGTCTGCTCGAATTGTTTAGGGTATGACTATCATTCCTCAAACTGTAAAAGTGATAACCGTTGCCAAAAATGTGGTCAAAAGCACCATACGCTTTTACACATCGAACACCAAATTAATAACCGGGGTAACAATCACCAATTTTACCCCCATGCAGGATAATTTCAAGGACAGAATCATACAGAGTATAATACTCACTTGATTTAAAACGCGAATCACGTCATTCCCCAAAATAGGTGGAGCAATGGACCAAATGATGCACCAGCCTACACTTCGCAACATAATTTGATGCAAAACCCGAATCAATTTATCCCAGCAAATCAGTGGAGCAACGGACAAAACGGTGCTTCAGCCTCCGACTTCTATAATAATAATAACACTCATAACTCGAGCCGAAACACCTCCCAAAATGGGGGGAACAATGTGCAAAATGTTGCATCCACATCGGCAAACAACAACGTCAATTCTTATTTTAACCAAATGCGATCTAAAGTGCTGCTAGCGACTGCATTAGTTAAACTTATAGGTGCAGATGGAGGCCAACACGTTGTGAGGGCATTAATAGACCCCGGCTCCGAAGCCACATTCATAACTGAAAACATTGCACAGCTTCTTAGCTTCTTAGGATCTAGGACAAATGTCAACAGAAACATCCAATTCTCTTGTCGATTTAACTATGTTTTCACTTACCAATCCTTCATTCTGTCTTGATGTTAGGGCGTTTGTCTTTTCTCAGTTAACCTCTGTGTTACCAACACATCGAATCTGCACTTCCTCGTGGAAGCATTTGGCGAACTTGCCATTGGCAGATCCATCTTTCTGCAATCCTGGGAAGATCGATATGCTGTTAGGTGCCGATGTTTATGCGACGATCATCCTGGAAGGACTAATTCCAGGGCAAAATGGATCCCCAGTCGCACAAAAGACGGCGCTGGGATGGATTTTAACCGGAGCGGCATGTTCTAATCCCTCATAAACTACAGTGACAGTACGAACACACCACACAACATCAGAGGCACAACTTAAGAAATTTTGGGAAATGGAAGAGGATATGGAAGAACGCAAGCTGACACAGGAAGAAGAGAAGTGTCAACAGCACTTTCAAAACACAACAAAAAGAAGAATGGATGGCAGATATGAGGTACAGCTACCATTTAAGGAAAACATTCGACCTAACCTTGGCAACTCCAGAAGAGCAGCTATGGCACGACTGTTACAAATTGAGAAACGGCTTAACTCAAACGAAAAACTCAGACAGGCATACACGTCCTGCATTAATGAATACGCGGCACTGGGGCATATGAAGGAAGTTACAACCGACGTCGAACATGAAAAAGGAAAACATTACTTTCTTCCCCACCACGCAGTATTTAAGGAATCCAGCACAACAACAAAACCTCGGGTAGTTTTCGATGCCTCATGTAAAACTTCCACAGGAGATTCACTAAATGACCACTTGATGATTGGTCCGCGACTCCAAGTTGACATAATTGACCTGATAGCACAATGGAGAAAATTTAAAGTGGCCTTTGCAGCAGACATCAGCATGATGTACCGTCAGATATGGATGGCTCAGGAGGACACCCCATACCAACTCATTCTGTGGAGGTCAAAATGCGACGAGCCGATCAAGACGTTTGCACTCAACACGGTGACATTCGGAACAGCATCGGCTCCATATCTTGCGGTACGAACTTTGCAGCAATTAGCGATGGACGTCGAAATCTCTCAACCACATGTTGCTAAGGCAATAATGGGGGGCTTCTATGTAGACGACTTCATATATGGAGCTGACAATGAAGAAGACGCTATCAAGGTTCAATCCGATGTCTTATCTGCATTAAGTTCAGCTGGTTTCCCGTTACGAAAATGGGCCAGTAACTCAACAACAATTCTTCAAAGGATACCTGAAAATGAAAGAGAAGTGAATCTTCCTTTAAATTTCGATTCACAGGACGCTATTAAGATGTTAGGCATCCAATGGCATCCTGCAAGGGACACATTCACATTTAAAATCAACATACCTGAGGTCAATAAGCATACCAAGAGATCAGTACTTGCCGACATCGCACGCTTATTTGATCCTCTGGGATGGATTTCGCCATGCATAATCAAGGCAAAACTGATCTTGCAACAATTATGGGCCAAGGGATTATCCTGGGATTCCAACATTACTCCGGAAATAGAACTTGCGTGGACGGAACTTCGCGCTGGGCTTCAAAGGCTGGAGAAGGTAGAAATCCCACGTTGGATAGCGAGCGAAGGAAACTCGCACATCCAATTGCACGGATTTAGCGATGCCTCAGAAAGGGCATACGCAGCAGTCATATACGCACGAGTGTTTTCCAGTGGCCAAGACAGGATTCACTTGCTTGCATCAAAAACCAAGGTGGCTCCATTAAAAAACATATCGCTGCCACGGCTGGAGCTCTGTGCGGCATTATTACTAGCAAGGCTTCTTCAGAGAATGTCAAGGGCTATGCAATTTGACCAGTTGGACATGTTTGCATGGTCCGATTCTATGATCACTCTGGCATGGATAAAGGGAAGTCCAGCTATTCGCACCACCTTCGTAGCGAATAGAATAACTGAAATTCAATCCCTCACGAGCAAGGATATCTGGCGACACATAGGAACCAAGGATAACCCAGCAGACATCGGGTCTCGGGGATTATCTCCCGAAGAGCTAATCGACAGTCAAATGTGGTGGCATGGACCTCAATTTCTTAAAGGTTTTTTACCAAGCGAGGTACCACCAGCAAATCAGCTGGAAACCATTGAGGAAACAAAAAAGGAAGCAAGGCAATGCCTCTTCATTCTAATCCGAAGAGAATTTTTCGAAAACTTTTCTACCCTTAAACGTTCAGTTCGCGGCACAGCAATATGGCGAAGATTTTTCGAAAACATAAGGAATAAGAAAACAATGAAGCTAGTGGATAAACATCCAATCACTGCAGACGAACTGAGGTCATCTTACTGTCAGCTCATCAACCTTGCACAAACGGATAGAAATAAATGCGTTACGAAGCAAAAGTCCGATACCAAAGTCAAGCTCAATTCGAAAACTTGACCCTTTTCTCGATTGACAAATTCAACACTCACATTTAACCAACGGCACCCTGTAATCCTAAAAGAAAGTCATCACTTCTCAAAACTGCTCGCAGAAGATATTCATCAGCAAACGCTTCACGGTGGTCAGCAGCTAATGATAGCCGAAATTCGAAACAACTATTGGATAACCAATTTGAAAAGGCTTGTCAAAACAACAATATACAAATGTGTTCGTTGCCATCGCTATAACGCAAAAATGCAAGAACAGCTGATGGGAAATCTTCCATTGGAGCGCGTTAGTGTGTCAAGACCATTTTCCAACACCGGCGTTGACTATGCTGGACCTGTGGAAATCAAAATGTGGAAAGGAAGATGCAACAGAATAACCAAAGGGTATATTTCCGTGTTCATTTGTCTTGCCACAAAGGCAATCCACATTGAGTTGGTCAGTGATTTAAGTGCAGCAGCATTTATCGCAGCGTTTAAGCGATTTACAGCCAGACGTGGAAATTGTGTCAACATGTTTAGTGACTGTGGCACCAATTTCAAAGGAGCGAACAACGAACTACGAAAAGAGAGCAAATTTATTTCAGCTGAATGGTCAGCCGAAGTAGCAACATGCCTTTCATCGTATCAAACGACTTGGCATTTTAACCCACCATCATCGCCACACTTTGGAGGTCTGTGGGAAGCATAAAACATCACTTAAAGAGAACGATTGGGTCTTCAAAATTAACATTCGAGGAATACGCTACACTCCTGACACAGATGGAAGCATGCCTTAACTCTCGACCTCTTTGTCCAATGACGTCAGTCCCCGATGACCTAACGGTGTTAACGCCCGGACACTTTCTGATCATTGCGAACTGTGCCAGAAAGAAACTTAGCAGAAAAGAACATCAACAACCTAGAGAGATGGAGATACCTGCAAAGACTGAATCAAGACTTCTGGAAGCAGTGGAGCACAAGCTACCTCCACCTACTTCAACAACGTCCAAAATGGTTTCAGCAGCAACCTGGCATAAAGGTGGGAGACATTGTCATCGTTAAGGAAGATAATCTCCCTCCAGCGGAATGGCTACTAGCGCGAGTCATCGACCTGCACCCCGGTTCCGACGGTTTAACGCGCGTAGTGACCATAAAAACAAAAAACTCAACACTTAAACGACCAATCGCAAAATTATCGCCCCTTCCGATATCAATCTAAGCATTTAACCTATTCAGGAAACAAAATTCCCCCAACTCGTAAAAAGAGGGCACCCCCCTAGCAAACCCCTAAAAAACTAAAAGACAGGAAACTCACCTTTATAGCACGTTCACATATCTGATGAAATGCCAACTCAAGGCATTATACACCTAGTGCAATCACATTTTTGCATTTAACAACTTTGCATTTGTAAAAACACAACACTAATGCTTGTTTTTTGTATTTTTATTTTCACATGCACCTATCCTCAAAAACCGATGAGACAACATGGCTGAAACGATCGCGACACGAAAGCAAATCAACACCCGAAAAATGTATCAACACCAGACATCACTAGTTAAAACTTGGAGGCTGAGAACAAAACTTGGAGACCGAAAACAACCTTGGTGGCCGGGAGCAAAACTTGGTGGACGGGAGCACAACTTAGAGGCCGGGAGCATGTTGCTTCTCAACAAAACATGATGAATTTGTGCATCTGCAGGAAACGAACCACTCGGATGAAATCAATTATTAATCATCCCGAGTCACTAGTTCGATGCATGCACACAAATCGATTTAAATTAAAAAAAGGGAAAACACAACTGAAAACAATAATAATAAAAAAACCACGCACAACACAACACACGACCGCACAACCAGAAACAAAACCGACAACTGTCAAAAGCCAATATGCACGTTGGTCATGCCTATGCAGTTACATGGCTAAATGGGTCGATCTCGCTTCAACGCATGGTGTACCAATTTGAAGATGCAGTTGAAACTTCCACCCAACTGCAGGGAAAATGCATTATGGCCGATTGAATTTGAAGAAGAGGCGCTTGACCACTCTGACACACACTCCGAAGATGTGGGGCATTAATGAGAGAGAAACAAAAACACCTATTACAATACCACCACTACTACAGATCTTTCAGATTTTCGCAATTAGTAAATAGGTCAGGGTGATTGACCTACATTCGAATCAGCTGGGTATTACATAAGCCAGCAGAAGCTTAAAGGAAGAAAAAATGAAGATGTAAAATCATTCTTCTTTAAGTCATCAGTGAATAAAGTTAAAATTAAAATCGAAGGTTTGTTCTTTTTTCTTGGGTGTGTGTTCCTTTGTCTGAGTTCGCCTAACTCAGCAATCAACTCTTGGCTGCATAACAGTCACATACCAATTTATAATATTTAATTTCCCGCTCGCCTCAGCGTGAAACAACCAGTATTTATTTGGTAAGTTGAAGACTTAAACCGTCCAAAACAACTTGAATTGAACGGTCCAAAAGGTAAATTCTAATCCATTGAATAAACGTATCATCGATTCCAAATGCACGCATTTTCGACAAGAGAGCTTGGTGCCAAACTCTGTCAAATGCCTTTGAAATATCAAGCACAACGACCATACTTTCACTACGGTGAATAGATTGGTTCCACTTTCCGGTTAGATATGTCATCAAATCACCAGTGGACCTGTTGCCGCGAAAACCGTACTGCCGGTCATTAAGAAGTTTCCGCGATTCAAGATATTTCATCAGCTGACGATTTATCAGCGTTTCCATGACCTTGGAAAGAAGGGACGTAAGTGCAATTGGTCGGTAGGAGGAGGGAAAGGAAGATTCGCCTTTTTTGGGATGGGCTGGACAAATGCTGTTTTCCATCTTCTCGGGAAGAGCCCTGAAGAATAGGACAGATAGAAAAGCTTACGCAGTGGTTTTGTCAGCGTGGAACAACACCTCTTCAGAACGATAGGGGAAATACAATCTGGACCAGCGGATTTATGTATGTTGAGATCTCGAAGAACTCGTGCCACTGTACGAGTTCGAAAATGTATTGGTCCCATAGTATATTCTACGTGCTCGAGTACAGCGGGAGATAAAGCACAATCTGGCAGCGTTGAGCTAGTTGCAAATTGAGCACCAAGCAGATTGGCTTTATCCAAAGAGCTGACAGCTGGAAAGTCATTGCAACTGAGTGTCGGGATAGATCTTGAGGCCGAACTTTTAATATTCTTAAGAAACGACCAAAAGTTTTTACTACCGGTGGGACTTTTTAGTACTTTTTGCCTCAACTTTTGGTCGTAGAAGAATTTCACAAGGTTAATGTAGGCATTGCAATCATTTCTGGCTCGTTTAAAGTTTATTCGATTTTCCTCAGTTGGCTTGTACTTATAAGACCGGAAGCCTATTAGGAATAAAAATTTTCATACCCAAGTGAATTATGTTTGTTGGGTGCGATTACTAAATTATGTTAATATGTTACTACGAAATAAAGAAATCTATCTACATTTCTATCTTTTGAACACACTAATCGACACGTATTCAGCATAACTTCCGGCAGGGTAAATCGATAATAGACAAAATCTTCTTACTAAGACAATTTCTGGAAAAGTGCAAGGACACACCATGTTTTTATCAACTTCAAAGACGAATATGATAGTCGAAATTAGGATCCGTTCAAAACTGATCTAGATGTATCGCGTGACCCTAGGATACACGCGGTGTAACGTGCAGTTTGGCAGCAGCTCATATGAGCTCTTTTAAATATGAAACGATGTCTTTAATGCAGTTCTTGAGCAGATAGTGCGCAGGGCAGGTATTCAACACGGAAGGCACTATCTTCAACTCATCTGCACAGATACTGGGATATGCGAACGATATTGACATCGTCGGTTGCTCCCAGCATGATAGAGGCTTTCATGGTCATCGAAGAACAGCCAAAACTAGTTGGCCTTTCAGTAAATGGGGAAAAGACGGAATATGCGGTATCAAGCAACGAACGAACAAACATCTGTTTATGAGTTTATCTACGATGTAAACATCAACTGCAAGAATAAAAACTTAGAGGAGATCCATCGAAGAATAACCCTACGATCGAAACTCCTGACTCAAGAGATACACTGTATGCTACACAGAGCCCTTATTTTACCAGTTCTGCTATTAGCTCGTATACCATTGACTCCAAATCAGTCATGCACTTAAACCATGCGGTATTGTGGTGGCAAACTAGAGAGATAAAGCACTAACATTTAATTTGCTGCCCCACCAAAATCAGTAGTTGATTTAGCTATTAAGTGCTGGAAGCATACGGAATGCATAACATAATTGGAAAGCAGCCCACATCAAGCAAGCTTGCCAACCCTTTGATAACAATGTCAATAGATGTCTATGGAATCTAGGTTTCCTTAGAGCTCATCACGGTTTAAGATCAACTTTTATAAAATAACAAAAATAAATCAACTCTCCGGAGTCATTACAAACATCAGTAATATGAATTTGAACAAAGCTCGTCCCAGTACACTTGCCGTTCACGATAAAGTAACTTCTAAAGATTTACCAAATAGAATTAACCAAGAACAATGTCATATGTAATCCCCTAGAAGGAACCTTGATTTAAGATGGGAAAATAAAACGTAATCCAGGAAATTGAATACTACGCTGGAATTGTGACGGATTAGGCCATACATATGTTAATTGCACGAAGAACAGACCTATTTTCTGATATGGTTGCACTATCAGTGCGCTAAACCAAACTGCCGAAACTGTTGGACGGTGATGCAACCGTCAGCTGCATGGGCTTGTACCGCAGCAAATCAAATTTTAGGTTCCAATGTACAAATTAAGAAATTCAAAAGCTTTGTAAGAATAGCAGACTGTAAACCTCAACACGTTGTCGGAAGTTTCATAGTGGATGTCACTTTTCGCGAAGTTATTCACCCATAAGAGGTTTATATAATTCCAAATCATTCTCTAGATTTGTATCTTGTATTGATTTTTGAAAAAATGTTCAACTTGCTTCGGAAATAATTAGTGGAATTCCCGATGTAGCAATTGACGCCAACGCCCATTCTCTGTCTAACATTCCATCGACATAAAAAAGCCAAACCGATTAAACGGTATTTCCCGTTATCTCTTGCTGTAGAGAAGCTGGTGGGGGAAGAAATCGATGTTTTCGTATATCTCCATGACCTTTTACTAGTTTCCGAAGATTTCGACTCATATGTAAAACTTCATAAGGAAGTGGAATAAATTTACAGTGAAAACGGACCACGCTATCCTGCGTTGGCTAACTTATCAAACTGATTTGCTCGACTTAGGTCGACGGACATTAAAATTGAAATTCACCCAGTTAAAACTTTTACCTCAAAGACGGTAATTTAATTTTTGAAGGAGCACTTCTTTGAGGTTTTTGGCACTCCAGAAATGGTGAAGTAGAAATAAGTCGCAAAAATAGTGCGCTTCGAAATTCGATTCATTAAAGTCTCAAACATATGAACTTTTCCGAAAATTGCAATCTCTTGAAGAACCGACAATGAACTTAGAAAGGCAGGACGAACTAATTCTTGTCCGCCATTCCATAAAGAATCAGAAAACACTTAACCTCTGATCTAAACCAATATCACGTTGCCGATACGTCTAAAAATGTTTTAATGCTAAGCTATCGTCAACCCATCGCACAGAACGAGTTAAGGAACGCTTACGATGTCTTGCGCTTATAATGTCTTACTATGTCCTAGAGCATTTAGTGGGTGCAGTGGCTTAGTGGTTAAGTGCGTTGGAACACTAAGCGATAGGTCGCTGGTTCAAATCCCGGTACCACCTGAAAGTTTTTATTCGCTGTCCCACCTCTTGCGAACGTCTGACAAACATCCAAGAGTAAGAAATGTCATGAGAAGCTTCTCCAAAGTAAATCGCCGTTTGGAATCGGCAATAAACTGTGGGTCCCTTCATTCGTGTCAAAAAATATAACTTCGCACACAGAATGGTTGGAGAAGCTAGGCTTTAGGTCCTGTATGGGCCGTTTACGCCTAGTATTTATTTTTTTCTATGTCCTAGAAAATTGTGTCGGAAATATTTTTGGACTAAGCGCGCAACTTTTGTCCATACCGTTAACCAAAATTCAATTCCAATGTATCGTCGTATCGTACCGTCTTGTTTATCTTGTGAATTTCTTTTTGGCACTACTGGATTCAGGAGTGGGTAAGAAGGAGTTTGAATTTCTTTCGTTCACAAATTACAAACTTCACGAGAAATGACAGTCTCTTGATTTTAAATTTAAACTTGGATTTATTAAAACCGTGTTTCTTCTTCTTTGACAACTAATCCTTACTTCTCTATAGACAAGTTGTTAATGCCATCTATGAGCGATCAGGAAATTGTGCAAACTGAACCTTACAGATAAAAACTTCTACAATTTTCATTTCGCTAAGTGCCTGGCTGCACGTTCATTGGAATGACTTTCATTCCCTAGGCACTAATAGATCGCATATTAACCCCACGTCATTCGCCGTCAGCGACATTGCAGTTTCTTTTGGCAGTCGCTTTCCTGTTCAACGGTGACTTCGACACCACTTGCAACCATCTTTGTAACATTGAAATCGACGTTTACACAAGTGTTTTGAACGTTGTTACACATACACCTCTGACCTTTTGATGGTGCCAAACGTTCAACTTAATTCTAGTTAATTACAGAAGCAAATTTTTTTTTAAATGGAAACCGTGTCTGGGTCTCTTGTTTGCATCCTTTTGTCATTGAGGGCATAAAAGCCATAAACATCTCTGCTTAAATCAAGCTCTGGTACCCATTGCTGGACTTGCGAGCTTTTTATCCTTGCCTTATAGGCTTCATAGCCAATATATACCATGAGTGCAAGCATCGGGAAATCTACGAAATCATTGTATCCATATTTTATGGCTTTATTTTATTAATTAACGATGGAAATAAAACTTCTTTTCGTACTTTGTTTATGTGTGTAATTACTTTTTTGACAGTTTGTTGCTTTTATTTTTAGTTCGACCAGTTCGATTTAACATTTGATTGAAGCAATCGAGTGTGTCATTTAAGATTGGGTTACAACGAATTGCTTTATTTTATGCATAGGTTAAGTTTTTTAATACCTCATGAACATTTCTAAAAAAACAAAGTGGGTAGGGGTGATTATAATCTGTTGTTTTGTTTTTTCGTAAAAAAATTATTCGAACATAGTTTTTGCTTAAATAAAAATTTTGTTAATTATGCTTTTTCCGTATTCTTCACGTTCAGGACTGCGTCATACGACACTTTCTCGCTACATGATGTGCATTTTTAAATCGACTAAAAAAATGATAACTTCATCACATACCAAATTTATTTAAATCACTTTTTAGGTTTTAAAAAATTTGATTTTTCTCAAAAACAGCACCCGCGATTTTGATTTAGTTTCACATATTGTGCACCTTGTATAATTGTTAAAAATACAAAAATTGATCAAAAGCATTTGAGCTCTTTTTGAGAAATGGAATTTAGTTTAAATCTAGGAAAATCGGTTTATGACAAAAAAAAATATTTCAAAAATCGAGGGACGAATTTTTTTGAACATAACATCATAAAGGAAATGGTAAATTTTTTCGGAAGTCCCTCTATTAGTTTTTGAGATATTGGTGTTTTTATATATTACCGTTATTCGAATTTTTGCCAAAAACTAAGTATGAAGTATATTTTGCCCCATCCCATGTATCCTTTGAACGACCAAAATCCTTGGAACCATTTTCTCGAAAAATAGTAATAAGCAATTGTAAAGTATTTGTTTTGTGACCAATACTTTGAATTTTTTGCGTGAAGTTTTGAATTTGAACTTTTTTGGTCAAATATGTTATTTTATGTGAATGATACCATTGCCATACATTTTTTCCCTACGTTTCGCTGGTATTCCTCAGCTTCTTAGTAGAACACTAAATAAATAAATGTTCCTCAAGAATTTGAGGAATACCCGCGAAACGTATGGAAAAAAATGTATGTCAATGGTTTCATTGACATAAAATAACATATTTGACCAAAAAAAGCTCAAATTCAAAACTTCACGCAAAAGTAATAAGCGATTTCACAAAAAAGAAAAAATAAATTGTATGGCAGGTACTGTTGTTTCAAACGATTCATGCAAAAAATAAAAAAAATACTGCGAGATGTAACCCCAAAAACCTTTGAAGCAAATTCATCGAAACGTTTCGCCATACGGCGCCCGAACAGACAGACAGACCGACAGACCGAGTAACGGCATTGGCGGACCCACTTTCTCTATAGTCGTAATTTCTTACCTCATACTCAGTTAGAATTCGAAATATCGGCACGATCGCAATAACTTTCTCTAAGTATACTAATGTATACGAGAAAGTTAAAAAAGGGAGTAAAGTACAGAAAGTCATTTAGTTCTAAATTTTCGGTTGTTGAACTGACACTTACATAAGTTTTTTTTTTTTAATTATTTCCACTTTGTAACATTGTGCAAAAGTAACAATCCCTTATATTGTTGATAGTAACACAGCATGAGCATTAAGGAAATTAGTAATCAGACAGAAGGTGAAACCTTTAGTGACAGCAGTTTTTGAGTAATTTTAATAAAACCACCGAAAAAAAATGTTCGCAATTTTAGCGACAAGCCTAGACTTGGACTTTTGTGTCTCGAATTGACCACCATAATGGCCAGATAACTTATTCACACAGCTTACATTTTTTTGTTTGAAGACTTCTTGACGAGATATATACAAAAAGATAATTTTGTCTGTTAATTGTCGCCTGATGTTAAAGGTGCGATCAGTCATCCAAACTTATCATCCGGATGACATGCTGACGGCACTATGACGCAGAATTTATCTTAAAGCAGTCATCCCGTCTGATCGCCTGTTATCCGGCATGTCATTGAACGGGTCAACCGGATGACATACTAGATGACAGGATTTCTATGTCATTCAGAAGACTGATTTTAATGACCGTGTGATCGCTGATCTTCGCTATTGGGACTGGATAACCAAATTTCTTTGACAGTGTGACATTTGAATGACACATGCCAGGGATGACACTGCTCGAATTTCCACAGTGTTATCTAACTTAAGATTGATATAGTTCTAAAAGATAATTTTCGTGCACCAAAAAATTTATTTTTGGTGGAAAATGAGTGACAACGACGGTATGACATCATACAATTATCCAAAATTAAAAATGAGAGGATTATTTTACGATATTTGTCATTCCATTGTATTACTATTTGATTCTGATTTTCCTAATATTATAAAATCGAATTCTTCCCCAACTTGCTCAAAAATTTCATGCATGATGAATTCATTTCCATTTTAAATTCTTTTCGGAATAATCATTCAATAAGTGGTAAAAATATCCTAAGACGAAACATTAAAACTTTTTATTTCACAACAAAGTTTATCCATTTCAAGTTTTATTACTTTTTTTAATACTGAAATTCCAAAAAAAATTTGGCAGCACTGCTTGCACACAGAAATATAATCTATATACCATGGAACAATTGAACTTGAAACAGTGCCAGATAAAATGTATATATGATGTCAATTGTCAATAACAATACGTGCATAGGTATTGAGTTGAAAATTGTGAAAAAAAAACGAAAATGAAAAAGATAAAAAATGGCTCAGTAATAGAATATGTCATTATACATTTCAGTTCCCGATGTATTTATATAGTTTTAAAATAAAGATGAACACAATTGATGATGCAGAAATGTTTCCATTAATTTTGGAACAAGCTCGGTTGCGTCGATATCCGATGTTGGATTTGCTATATCAATTAGAAGAAGTGGATGCAATTAATTGTCCAGGAGATGACATAGACTGTGATGTGGACATGCAACGAATAGACAATTTGGACGTATATTGGAAAGCATACATAAAGCGGTAATAATTGAGTACCTACTATGCTTTGCAAAAGTAATATGTTTATTTTTTGTTTATTTAAAATCGTAATGGGACACTTTCAGGAATTATTAAAATTCCAGTGTAATGGTGTCTTAGAATTGATTACTTTCACTAACCTTCATGATTTTTATTATTTAAAATTATGTCTTTTGTGTTGTTCGCTTTCTGTTGAAGAAGGAGGTTCATACTTAAATGTAGTTTATACCACAAACTTGTATTTCTATGTTTACGCTTTGTTAAACAATATCTATCTTGAATACTTCCTAATTGGGTGAATAAAATTCTTTTATATAAACCGATATTTTCTAATCGGTCTACTTCTGCTTTAATTTGCATCTTTGTACTATTTTTTTGAAACACACGGAACTAGGTGTAAGAATTGTGTAAGGGTAACTTGTGAACTATTGTTGTGTTAGGGAGGAAGGGCATACGTGTTAAGGCAGGCATCTTGGAAAGCGATGATTGGTTATATACATGCGCTTAACCTCAACAAATTGTTGAAAAAAGAAGAGTGAACATTTAGTTAACTTGAACCAGGGGTGATTGTAAGAGTTTTGTGTCGTGATTGAGGGGTTAGCTAATAGCTATGCAAATTTTGGTGAGGTGATTGCGGTTAAAGATTAAATGCGTTGCATGTTTGCTTAGATTATTTAATTAACAAGTTGCAGTATCAGCACATTGGGTAGTACCTATTGGCCAGACAATATGTGTGTTCATGGACTCATGTTTAGTTGCGATCGTTTAATGTTTTAATTTCATGCTGAATATCAGTTTTATATGTAATTTTTTTCAAATAAATCGTGCGAATACGGACCTCTCGAATGTACATACTACATTGCCTCCGACGGAGTATGCGTTGCAACGTAAACCTCGCTATGGCATATTGTATGCGTTCACAGTTAGGGCTAAAAAAGCACTTTGCTACGACTGCTAATTAAATGATTTTGTAAATTGGGTTCTATGTGCGGATGCCACGACATCACTTAGACTTACATTTTTGCAGACATGCCTTTACATACCTGTAAAAGTGTAGAGGGTCGTCAGACAGTCGCATAGCAAGTGAAGAATTACATTTATTTTCTTTGTTAGAGGAAGGGCCAACAACAGCCTATGCTCCCATGTTCTATCTCGCCACAGTTCTTTTGCGTGTCAGGACGTGTCGAGATTGGGCCGTTGTACATTAATTTTACTCTTGGACTCAATGTCAACCTATAGATTTTAGGACCAGAGATGTATTTCTTTTATGCTTGGCTGTTTAGTACACAAAAACATGTTACATATACAAAAGTATCAATTGAGTTAAGGCCTTAAATTGTGGCTTACTTACTTACTTAGGTGGCGCTACAGTCCGGGGTGGACCTGGGCCTCAACCAATACGCCTCTCCAGTTAGCACTATCTTTGGCTAACTGCCTCCAGTTGCGCACTCCAAGTTGGTTGAGGTCCCCTTCCACTTGCGCGCGCCACCTTAGGCGAGGTCTTCCTCTACTGCGTTGTCCCTCCGGGTTGGATTCGAAGACTCTTCGGGCCGGAGCGTTGGTGTCCATTCGCTCTACATGTCCCAGCCATCTTAGACGACTAATCCGTATTTTTCTGACCAGGTCGATGTCGCTGTACAGCTCGTAGAGTTCGCTGTTAAATCTCCTCCTCCAAAACCCGTCAACGCAAACGGGACCGAAAATCACTCGAAGAATTTTGCGTCCGAAACGACCAAGGAGATCTTCATCGGCCTTTGATAACGTCCATGCTTCTGCGCCATACAGCAGGACTGGGATGATGAGGGTCTTATATAGAGTCTCCTTGGTGTTTCTCGACAAGGCCTTACTAATCAATTGCCTCCTTAGGCCAAAGTAACAGTGGTTGGCAAGTGTAATTCTTCGCTTGATTTCTAACGATATGTCATTGTCAGAGTTAATAGCAGAGCCGAGGTAGATAAAGTCCCGAACTACCTCCAAGTTATAGCTCTCTATCGTGCCGTTCTGTCCGATTCGTCGATGTTGTACATCCCTTGTTGACAGCATATATTTCGTTTTGCCCTCATTCACTTCTAAACCCATTTTTGCCGCCTCTGTACTGATACTTGCAAACGCACCAGTGACAGCTTGCTGTGTTCTGCCAATGATGTCGATATCGTCGGCGTAAGCAAGTAGTTGCACAGACTTTTGGAAAATTGTGCCCCTGGTGTTGGCTTGCGAGTTTCGCACAATTCTCTCAAGTATGATATTGAAGAAGTTACATGACAGCGCATCGCCCTGTCTAAATCCTTTTTTGACATCAAAGGTCTCGGTGAGATTGTTTCCGACCTTAATGGAGCAGCGAGAGTTCTCCATCGTCATCCTGCACAATCTGACGAGTTTGGCAGGTATGCCAAAACTGGACATGGCTCTGTATAGCTCGTCTCTATAAATGCTGTCATATGCGGCCTTAAAATCGATAAAAAGATGGTGAGTATCGATCTGGACTTCTTGGGTTTTTTCCAGGATCTGCCGAAGTGTGAAAATCTGGTCAGTTGTGGACTTACTGGGCCTAAAACCGCACTGATAGGGTCCAATCAGTTCGTTGACGAATGGTTTCAGGCGTTCACACAGCACGGCAGACAGTATCTTGCGATGTTGAGGAGACTTATACCTCTATAGTTGGCGCAGTTAAGAGGGTCTCCTTTCTTGTGGATCGGGCAAACAATGCTGAGGTTCCATTCATCAGGCATACTTTCCTCTGACCAAATCTTGGAGACGAGCTGGTGCATGCTCTCTACCAAATCATCTCCCGCTGCCTTGAAAAGTTCGGCAGTTGTCCGGCCCGGCAGCCTTGTTGGATTTCAGTTTGGATATTGCTATCCTCACTTCATTTTGGTCAGGTGGGCGGGAGTCTTGGCTTTCATCACCCATGTTGAATGGTTTATTCTGCCTGACAGCGGAATTTGTGTCATCATCGCCGTTTAACAGTCTGCAGAAATGGTTTTTCCATATCCTCAGCACCGACTGTGTTTCCACTACTAGGTTTCCTTGTTCGTCTCTACAGGTATCTGCTCGGGTAAAGTTGCGTTGACACGTTCTTTTTACCTTTTGGTGAAACTTCCGAACATTGTTCCTGGAGTACCACCTCTCTATTTCCTCGATCGCGCGCTTCTCATGCTCTTTCTTTTTCTTCCGGAGAAGCCGGTGTTCTTCCCTCCTCATTTGCTCGTAGAGCTAACGAGCCGCTCTCGTCCTTCTGTGCAGCGCCGCTTCGTAGGCACGTTGTTTTGCTGCATGCGCTTGCCGGCACTCTTCATCGAACCAGGGGTTTCGTGGGGGTGGTTTGGTGAAACCAAGCACATCAGTTGCGGCGCTTCTGATGGCTTCTTGGCATCGATGCCACTGGTCTTCAGCACTTGATGCTGGCAGCACAGGACTTCTCGAGAGGTTGAGGGATACGCGATCGGCAAAAATTCTGGCGGTTTGTTGCGCTTGTAGCCGCTCAACGTTGAATCTCCTCACAGTATTTCCTCGCTGTTGTGGTGTCTAGGATATCCGCATACGTACCTTGGCTACAACAAGGTAGTGATCGGAGTCTATGTTGGCCGCTCGGAAAGTTCGGACATCTAGAATACTGGAGGAGTGCCTTGCGTCGATCGCAACATGGTCAATTTGATTGACGGTTTGGTGATCTGGTGACCGCCATGTTCCTTTGTGGATATTGAGGTGAGGAAACCGTGTGCTAGCTATAGTAACATTACGTCCCGCAGCAAAGTCAATTAGCCTAAGTCCGTTTCCAGACGTGGTGTCGTGTAGGCTATGCTTTCCGATTGTGCTACTAAAGATGTCCTCCTTTCCTATTTTGGCGTTAAAATCACCTAGGACGATTTTAACGTCGTATTTAGGACATTGCTCATATGCTTTCTCGAGGAGCTCGTAGAAACATTCTTTGGTAGCATCATCTTTCTCTTCTGTGGGGGCGTGAGCGCATAAAAGGCTGATGTTGGCGAATTTAGCCTTGATGCGGATGGTTGTAAGGCGTTCACTAACGTGTCGAAAGCTCAAGACTTCTTGCCTAAGTATGCCGCTTACAACGAATCCACATCCAAATAGACGCTGCTTCTGTTCCCTATAGCAATCACCGTAGTAGATGTCACAGTTTTTCATTCTTCTTTTGCCCGGTCCATCCCATTGCACTTCCTGGATGGCGGTGATATCTGCATTGTAGCAGGTTAGGGCCTCCGCTAATTGTTTGGCTGCTCGTGGTCTATTCAGGGTTCGAACATTCCACGTGCAGATCCGAAAGTCATTGTCCTTTTTCCGTTTTGCAGGGTCGTCAACAGTGAATCCGTCCGTATCCGAGGCTTTTGGTTGCTTCGTAACCATGTGGTTTTTCCGTGGTTGGGTTGTTAACCCCACGCACAACCCCCAACCGTTGGCCCATAAAGGGTTCATCCGCCACCATCTCTATTTCAGCACCCTGACTAGTGCTGAAAAAAAAAACCTTACAAAAAAACTCTAAATATGTCAGAGTAGCTCGCTTTAGTCATCTGCCATCCCGACTGTTGACAACACCGTTGATTCAATATAGCGAATTCATCCGCTGTATGTCCTCTTTCTGAGGGGCTCATGTAAGACCTCTGAGCCTCATCAGTGAGTCATTCCGACAGAGCATTATAGTGTTGCTACTTCTTTCGTGTTCAACACTCGCGCTTATAAGTTTAGCAAGTCAAGCCCGGGTGGGCGAGACCAGTATCCGGCGGTTACCACTCGGAGGTAAAATAAGCACAATTGATGTATACGAGATAGTTACAACGACTGGGCATCGCCAAAATGATGCCAATCAGCGTCTACCCTATTCATACACACCCAACCACCTTAAATTGTGGCTATAGGCTTAAATTCTTCCCGAAGCAGATTTCTATTGCACTTCACATGGTTTGCAACTATACGTGTACTATCGTCATAAGAGTAGCGTAGTAATTTTCGATGTAGGTAATGAATGTTTATGATTGTTTATTGCTAATGACGATTTGGTTTTCATTGCATCAACAGTTATGCAGACATCAGAACCACAGCTTATGCAATGAGAGTTGGGTGTTATGTTCGCTGATGTTGGATTCTTCTTTGATGTTCTATGTTGTTTCCAGATTTTTAACCACGGTTGTATAGCGGCGGTGCAGCCACGTAGAAGTCCTTAAATTAATCTTCTTAAACTATTAAAAGATCTGGTTCAATGAAGGCAATCACGTGTGGATATTTATGCTGTTGGTGAAAGCCGGCTAAGAATCACCCTAGGAAACCGCTGCTACTTTGGTTTGGCCAAACAAATGGCTTCAAAACTCCTATCTCGAAGAAAAAGTGCTCTACAAAACCCAAGTTCTGCTATACGGCGCAGAATACAATTCGACCCATATTTGGTCCTGTATGTGAGGAGGGCGAATAGAGCAGAGAAACAACCGCGAACTCTATAAGCTGTACCAAGATTTGGATGTAGTCCAAAAAGCCAAGACACGTTGACTACATTGGCTCGGCCACATCGACCGAATGGACAATAGAGCTGCAGCCAAGAGAATCTTTGAATCCCACACCGAACCTCCGTGTCAAAGACCAAGCCATCGCGGATGCCATAGCGCAGACACTCTTCACAGGTCGGGAGCCCATTAACATATATATATATATATTTGTCGTAGGTTGTTACTATCCGATGGAGCGCTCAGACACAACTACAGGTCCATTGTACTACCATTCAGACACCTTATATTAATGTGCTTAGTACTAATGTCTT
This sequence comes from Ferdinandea cuprea, assembly GCA_963576555.1. NCBI lineage: Eukaryota > Metazoa > Arthropoda > Insecta > Diptera > Syrphidae > Ferdinandea > Ferdinandea cuprea. Next base: position 39,769,061 of record OY754962.1, on the reverse strand, counting down.
TCGAAGAAAAACGATAGGGAGCTTCAATGATGAAGAGCTTAGATGTTCCGCACTCACCAAATCCTCTTCACCGCAAGCAGGACAGGTAGTGGTGTCGCTTAAGCCAAGTGTTTAGCAAAAGCTTGCTGGCCCGAAATTACAGCTACAAGCAGCCTACAGTCGATTCTTCTCAGAGATAGAAGAAAAAAAGCTGAGCCTTTGCAAATGTCCGGGCGCAGTAGTTTGGTCTGTCTACATCCACCGCAATCGCGCCACCAACCCAAGAATCAATGGACATGACTAAAGATGTAGGTAGACCTAACACCGGTTCGGGTCCTGAGAAAACTTCTTCTGAACCTTGGCTAGTAAGCTCATCCGAGATCTCATTTCCCTGGATGCCAGTGTGACCTGGTACCCAGACAAAATTCACTGTATTCAGTCTTCTTCAGCTTTTAATGCAGGTTGACTATCATTGCATATGCAAATGCCTCTAACCCTCCACCTGTTGTTCACAATATAGCGCATAGTCATTAGGATGGCAAAAATCTCCGCTTGGAAAACATATGCATGTTTATGCAAAGGGTAGTAAAGTCGTATGTCAACGCGTTCCACAAAGACTCCAAAACCAGACCCAATGATGATTCCAATCCGTGAAAATATGATGGGATTCAATCCATGGTTCAGACTCTGACCGAAGCCAATCCGTTACCTGTGAAAATTTGACGTGGTAGTTTTTTTCGCAAAAGGATTTCTGGTGTCATTGCATCAGACGGCATATCCATAAGACAGGTGTCAAAGGATAATTCTCAAGCTAGTTCTTCAAAATTCCAGTGCGCATGGTACCAAAAGCCACCTCTCTTTAAAAGAAAGATTGTTTTTAGCTTACACCCCATTATATGTAAATCGAGGGGGGGAAGATTCATCAAAGCATCTAGAGCAGAGCCCGCGGTGCTAGGTAAGGCCCTTGTGCAGCCGAGACATGCCGTTCTTTGGAGAACGTTAAGTATAGTACGTTAATTTTTTCGCACTGTAAAATATTGCTGAATTGGGCTGCGTACACGAGGTGAATTCCTCGGGATGAAAGAAGGTTATTTTTTAAAGAAGGACGAGACGAGAATGGAAGAAGAAAGTAGTAAACTAATACAAATACAACTTTCTACAACTGCAAAATGCCTAACCAATGAAAACAGGTTCGTGTATGTATACATTTTATTTCACCAAAATATTTCATTCCGTATACGGAGGCCTAATAGTATGGTGTTCTTCTACCTCCAATGCGATAACTGGTATTGAAAGAATTCAAAGGTCTTTCACTGGGAGTGTTGTCAAACTATTAAAATGGAGAATTGATATTCCTTTTTATCGTTCGAGGTGCGCCTCGATTGGGAATGTTTCTTCGGAAAAATGCGTTTAGTTCTGTGTGTACTATTTTTGAGATGTATATTCCAGAGAAAAGATTTTTTTTTAAATCCTGTACATATAAGTATGTATAACTGGTATTGAAATAATTTAAAGGTCTTTCACTCGGATTGTTGTCAAACTATTAAAATGGAGAAATATGGATACAATGAATATTTTAATATATATATACAACTTTTTAATTCTATTTTCAACGAACTTGATCTCTTTTCCAAAGGGTTGCATAATAAATCTAGATTGCCGTCTAAAGTATGGAGCGACAATTGTTTTCAATGTTTCGATTTTCATTTTCGAATAGCATTAAAAATTTGCACAATTAAGTAGACCACCCGTAAAAAATAATACGAAAAAAAATCACTTTGCTTAACCCTCTATCACAACTTAAAGATTAGCAAAAATGGCCTTAATTTGTTTTGTCGGCTCTGTAACTTTAAAAGTACATGTCCTACAAACAAATATTCTTAATATTAAAGAAATGTAATTTAATTTCCTAAAAAAACGATGTGATTAACTTCTATCTACGATAAGCCATTCTCATGAAATTTATTAAAAGCCTTTGAAAGCTCAACAATTAAAATAATTTTTTGAAAGCAATTTTAATCATAGTTGAATAAATTGAAACGGGTTGAATTTTTTTGTTTGTTGACGAGGACAACTTGTTGCTCGGTCCTAAATGCACCTGGTCCAAATTCTTAGTTCTAAATCCCCTTAACATTTTCTTGAAATAACTGGAAAACGAAAAACCCCATTACTAAAATGAAAAAACTAAGAACCCACTAAGATTTTTAAAAGCCATATACCTCATTGATGGCAATACAGCCTGTTACCAATGATGAATTTAAATATATACTTCTTGTGAGAAATTAACTTAAAAATATGTATCATGGAAAGCAGCCAGGTATTGCTCAAATAGTTGAAAGCCTAGGACTAAACATACTTGATGTTTGGATGACTGCATCTCTCCAGAATCGATCAAAATACATACTTAAAATATATTACCATCTTCTTACACAAACAAAGTTATTAACAAATAAAGATATAAGGTAATTTATGATTTGTTTATTATGAATTTTAAAGTTTTATTTTTAAGTTGATTTTTATATTTTTGTTTCCTAATTCCGCGAATAGGAACAAGTAAGATAACTTTGGCGCCAAAAACTGATAACGGTGTTTTGTAGAGGTTTAGAAAAAATAAATTTTTGTTTTGGGAGGGGGGTCTATCTCGCCCCGTTCAGGAAGTTGTAGCAATTTTAGTAAAAAATGGCTTAATATGGAAAAAAAAATTTTAAAAAATCACGGCACCAATTTATTTGTGTGAATAGTTTTTGAAGAATTCGCAAAATTTTCCAAAATTGTTAAATGAAGTGCTAAGTTTGCTTTTTGTTTCTTAGCATTCATCCTATCAATTATGAATCGAAATCAAAAAACCGTTTTCTAAATATAGGGTGATTTTTTAGCTGGTTTGGTTGTGGCAACACTGGTTTTGACAGCTGACGTGTGTTTAGTACCTTGTGTCAATGTCAAACAGCTTCAGTTTGGTTTGCAATTTAACCATGGATCGTCTTACAAATGAACAACGCTTGCAAATTATTGAATTTTACTATCAAAATTCGTGCTCGGTTCGAAATGTTCATCGCGCGCTGCTTCCATTTTATGATCGGCATTCTCGACCTTCTGAGCAGTCTATTCGGAAGATTGTGACCAAATTTCGCACCAAATTTACTTTGTTGGACATTAAACCACCAACACGTTTACGTACTGTGCGTATTGAAGAAAATATTGCGGCCGTATCAGCTAGTGTGACAGAAGACCGCGAAATGTCGATTCGGCGCCGTTCCCAGCAGTTAGGCCTTTGTTACAGCACTACGTGGAACATTTTGCGGAAGGATTTGGGCGTAAAGCCTTTTAAGATACAGCTGGTGCAAGAACTAAAGCCAGCCGACCTGCCACAACGCCGAATTTTTGGTGAATGGGCTCTTGGAAAGCTGGCCGAGGATCCGCTTTTTTATCGAAAAATTGTGTTCAGCGATGAGGCTCATTTTTGGTTGAATGGGTACGTAAATAAGCAAAATTGCCGCATTTGGAGTGAAGATCAGCCAGAAGCATTGCAACAGCTACCAATGCATCCCGAAAAAGCCACTGTTTGGTGCGGTTTATGGGCCGGCGGCATTATTGGGCCATATTTCTTCAAAGATGATGCGAATCGCAGCGTTACTGTCAATGGTGAACGCTACCGAGCGATGATAACAAACTTTTTTTTGCCCGAAATGGAAGTTCTTGACTTGCATGATATGTGGTTTCAACAAGACGGTGCCACATGCCACACAGCACGCGAAACAATGGCGCAATTGCGAGGCGAGTTTAGTGAACAGTTAATTTCACGTTTCGGGCCGGTCAATTGGCCGCCTAGATCGTGCGATTTGACACCATTAGATTATTTTTTGTGGGGGTATGCCAAGGCTAATGTGTATAGGGACAAGCCCGCTTCGATTGATGCACTGGAAGCCAACATCAATGCATTCATTCGTGAGATACCGGCCGATATGTGTGAAAGAGTATGCCATAATTGGACTCAGCGGATGGGCTACCTGAGACGCAGCCGCGGTCAACATTTGCATGAAATTATCTTTAAACATTAAATTGCAAGGTTCAAACTATCGATTCAAATAAATATTTCATTCATTTTTTCGAATTTTTTGTGTTTTTTTTTTAAAAAAAGTTCTAAACCTCTTAAAAAATCACCCGTTATATATAAACGTTGCCCACAGTTGCACATTTAAAATTTTCAGACAGTGAAATGTAATACATTTTAAAAAATTCACCTTACCTAGGTACTACTGTACGACTGCAGCAAATTTATATAATTTCTTAATTATACTGTGTTGATGTCACACACCATGAAGATCGTTGAGCGGGTATTAGATGGTCGCCTAAGACAAAGTATACGGCTGTCTGATGACCAGTTTGTCGCGGGTAAATCAACCACAGATGCAATCCAAAGTATAAGGATCATAATGGAAAAGCATCGTGATTCATTACAGGATCTGCATATGATTCAGGTTGGTTTTGAAAAAGCATTCGATAGACAACCAAGAGGTCTGATATGGGTAGCGCTAAGACAACGAAGAGTTACTGAAACCTACGTACAGATGATCATGGACATGTACACGGCAGCAAAGACAAAAGTCAGATGTTCCGATGGGTCACCGATGTTGTCTCGGTGTCGGTGTTTACCAGGGAAGTGTCTTAAGTCCTTTGATCTTTATTACAGTCCTATATTATCTGCATCGGATGTAAAAGCAGGATGTAAATGTACTGGTTTCATCCGGCTGATCTTAAAAAACTGCTCTGGATACACGGTTGTTACTTTGGTAACTTCTAACCAAATTTGGTCATTACTTTTTCACTTAATCACATTGTCCATTTTTATGTCATTAGGTCATTGTTCTACGAAATGAAAGAGAAACTCTATTACACATTTTATGTTCTCAAAAATAAAATCTATACCTAAAGCACTTTTTTTTCATGGCACAATGTAAACAGTGCATTAAGGGGCCAGTTATAGCTATCATTGAAATGCATCATTGGAACAAATCAGTGGAATAATTGTTTCATTTTTTTGACAAGTCGGTTATAGCAATCATTGAAAAATTTCTGTCAGGCCACTGGTATAGGTTTTCATGTTAGGTGCCAGTTATAGCTAAAATTGAAAATCTTGTTTTACGATTAAAAGACGGCTAAGCAAACAATATAGTCTTTTAATGGTATCAAAATAAAGCTAATCACTTAAAGCTATAGAGCTTTTTTCAATGCTGTGATATTCTGGTGTGACTTATACGTAAATATAAGAAAGGATACTTAGATTTAACGTAAGTGCACTTTGATTTATGTCGGCCAGAGTATGCTCAAATAAATATGGTGAATTTATTGTTCTGTGTTTTCAACTGTGGATTTCGAACTTAAATTATTTTGGTAATTTTTGGCTACAGTTGGTCAATTTTATTTTCAAAGTTGGACGCAAATTTGTTTTTATCAGGTGGCAACCGTGTCAGGATCTGTTGTGTGCATCTTTTCGTAAAGCAGAGATGTGCAGAGAGTGCACATCTCTGCTTAAATTTAGCCCTCATACCCACTGCTGGGTTTGCGAGCGTTTTATTCTTGCCTTATAGGCTTCATAGCCAATATATCCCATTGCAAAATCTTCGAAACCACTTTTATCCGTTTCTTATACCATATTCACACCGCACTTAAATTTGAGGTTTCCACAAAAAGATTTCGAAATCCCGTCAAAGCATTCACACCGAACAAGACGTGGGTTTTGTTTGACGTTTCAGTCAGCCATCGAAAAATAAAAGCGACTTAACAATTCGTTCTAGATAAATTTGTTTTATTTTTTATAAATAAAAAAAATTAAAATGAAAATTTTAATCTAAAAAGCACCTTACGGAAACCAAAAGATTGCGAATGAGAGGCAAACATCCCTATCTTCCCTGTACTGCCAATTTATGTTGGACAGAGTATAGGTGTTAGAATTGTGTAAGGGTAACTTATGACCAATTGTTGGGCTTAACAACATGGCATACGCGTTAAGGCAGACATCTTGGAGAGCGAAGATTGATTATATACATGCGCTTAACCTGAACAAAATGTTGAACAAAGGAGAGAGAGAGGTAGTAATTTGCAAATTTTGGTGAGGTGATTGTGGTTAAATGTTAAATGCATTGCATGTTTGCTTACATTATTCAATTAAAGAGTTGCAGTATTAACACATTTGAAATACCCATTGGCCAGACATATTTGTGTTCATGGACTCATGTTTAGTTGGGAGCTGTTTAATGTTTTAATTTCATGTTAAATATCTGTTTTTTGTGTAATTTTTTCATATAAATGGTGCGAATACGGACCTCTCGAATGCCAATACTACATTGCCCCCAACTGAGTATGCGTTGCAACGTAAACCTCACTATGGCAGATTGTGTACGTTCGCAGTTTGGGCTAAAAAAGTACTTTGCTACGTCTGATAATTAAATGATTTTGTATCCGCCTATGTGCGAATGCTACGAAATCACTCAAGACTTACATTTTGGCAGACATGTCTTTACATAGCTGTAGAAGGGTAGAGGGTCGTCAGTCAGTCGCATACAGCGTTACCGAAAGTACTCCTATGTACTCCTTGTACTACACGTCCGTACTCCCGTGCCCCTCCTTTTACATCCGCACTGCTAGTTTTGTTTAGCAAAGTGAAAAAGTCTATTTCATTACAAATTCAATGAAATTTTGGCAGCACTTATCTTTCAAATTGTTGTGAGAAAGGGAATGAGGGCATTCCGTGTATCTTTTGCCTGCAGCACGGCCGCTGATTGGTTGAAATACTTAGGTAGTTAGGGGTTTTTTTGTCCTATTTCTTTCTTATTTCCTGTAGGGGAAGGTTTATGGAAGAATGTCAAAAAAATCTCATTGCATTCCATGATACTTGGGTTTGGTTAGGTAAGGTTAAGAAAAAAATAGTTAAAGATTTAGTCGAAATTTAGTCAAAAAACTAAATATTTTGAAAACTTCTTTTACTCGGTGGTTTGCTTTTGAACAGGTTGTGGCAAGAACATTTGAAAAGTAGTCTGCATTGGTACATTATTTGTTGGAGAATTCGTTTGAAAGCTCTAAAAGACTTCACATAGAGTGGCGAACACTTCGCAATCAATCCATGGTTTCTCATTCTTTTGGAATCTAAGAATTTTGGTCAGAGATATTAAAAAATCTTAATAAATCACTTTTTCCTTTAACAAGAGATTTTGTTAGTGCATTTGTTGTGTATGCAGTCGTTTGCGTATGCGTTGTGTTGTGGATGCAGTCGCCGGCCAGTCGATCGCTTTAAAAAAGATATATTAAATAATAACCCGCGCATATTTAATATTGGCGACGAGGATGGGATATAATAAAAACAACATTTAAAGTGCGCGAGTTATTAAAAATAAAAACAACAATTAAAGTGCGCGAGATAAAACTCCGATATACATACGCAAATATATGCCTACTCAAAAACGAAACACAACGTGGTACATAGGCAAATCGGCTTATCATAACAGCAGTGCATAGCGTGCGTGTCCGTTACATTTGTTTGACTATACATGGAAATATAGGGAAAATCGGCTGACTATAACAGCAGTGCATAGCGTGCGTGTCCGTTACATTCGTTGATACATGGAAACAGTTGAAAGTACAGACACTTAAATTGCAGTAGTAAAGACAGCGAGTACTGAAAATAATCAACTCGTGAATACTGACAACACTCAACGACTTATGATGGCTGGAGTTGGTAGTTTGGAACCTTTCGATTTGAATCATCCAACAAAGTGGACGCCTTACATGGAGCGTTTTAAATTGTTCCTGCTGGCCAATGATGTCAAAGATGAGGAACTTAAAAAAGCTGCTTTTCTCACGTTGGCCGGTGCGCCGTTGTACGATCTGTTGACATCATTGGCATCTCCCAGAAAGGTAGGTGATTTGGAATTGGTTGAAATAAACAAAATATTAACCGATCATTTATCCTCATGTCCATCGGAAATTGCTGCATTTTACCATTTTCATAAACGGGATCAACAACCGGACGAGTCCGTCAGTAGCTACATGGCAGCGCTAAGGACATTAGCGGTTGATTGTAAATTTGGGGCAGCACTGGACCGTATGTTGCGCGATCGTTTTGTGTGTGGCTTGAAGGATGAAAGCCTGCAAAAGAATTTCTTAGCAGAAAGCGAACTGACGCGGCGTATTCCGTTCGCCATCAAGGGTCTATACGAAGAGGAAATCAATCGCCTTTGTAGTCAAGGCATTCTCGAACCAGTAGAATACTCCGAATGGGCCACTCCTACAGTTCCAGTTATTAAGAAGGATGGCTCCATCCGCATATGTGGAGACTACAAATCAACTTTAAATCGAGCAGTTAAGCCTCACTGCCACCAAATTCCTGCAGTCAGCACGCTACTAGCGTCCATTGAAGGTGGGTCAATTTTTGCTAAGATCGATTTGGCCCAAGCATACATGAACGTTCAGCATTGCTTCAAACAATATCCACGCACAAGGGTGCATTCAAGGTAAAAAGGCTTCAATTTGGAATTTCATCAGCGCCGGGAATTTTTCAAAGCTACATCGAAAACATCCCAAGAGTCTTACCATATTTTGACGACATTGTGGTTATGGGGAAGTCAGAAGAGGAGCTGGCAGCAAAGGTAAATGAGGTGTTGTCAGGTTTTGACAAAGCTGGACTGCGCCTGCGTAAGGATAAATGTCAATTTGGGGTGCCGTCCATAGAGTTCTTGGGTTTTAAAATTGACGCTCTGGGGATAGAAGGTCAAGGCGATTCACAACGCACCAGCACCAAAAGAAAAGAAACAGCTACAGGCGTTCCTGGGGTTAATAAATTTCTACCATGCATTTTTGCCACACAAGGCTACTGTGGCAGAACCATTACACCGGCTTTTGGATAAAAAACCACACTGGTCGTGGGACCAAAGCCATGAAGATGCTTTCGTTGCACTAAAGAAACTCATCGCATCAGACGACGTGCTAGCTCACTACGATGGAAAACTACCATTAGTACTAACATGCGACGCATCACCTTACGGACTCGGAGCAGTCCTCAGTCATAAATTAGCAGATGGGTCTGAGAAACCCATTGCATTCTACTCACGAACACTTTCTAAAGCTGAGCGAAACTACGCACAAATCGACAATCGTACACATTGGTCACAGATCATCGACCGCTATTGGGTATCTTCACTAGAACGAAATCAGTCCCCAACGTCATTTCCAATCAAATGCTTCGTCGATCGGTTTTCTTCAACGCTTATAAATTTAAGCTGGTATATCGAGCCGGAACCAAAATAAGCAATGCAGATTTCCTAAGCCGCTGTCCAATATCGACCGAGGGAAAGATAACGTCTACCGAAGAAGTTCTCATGATCGAATTAGCAGCTACGCCAGTGGTGAGCGCACAGTTATTAGCATCACAAACTTCAAAGGACACGCAGCTCGTCAAAGTTTTAAACTGGGTGTTAAGGGGGTGGCCCAGCACAAAAATCGACTGTGCAAGCGGATTATACCCTTATTATTATCGACGAAATGAACTCTCAGCCAATAGAGGAGTTCTAGTTTGGGGAAATCGTGCTGTCATTCCCCCTCCGACTCGAAAAGCAATCTTAAACGCTTTGCATGCACCACATCCAGGTATTGTCAAAATGAAGACATAAGCACGTAGTTACGTATGGTGGCCTAACATTGATGCCGAAATCGAGCTGGTCGTGAAGAGATGCACATCATGCCAACAGACTCGAAACGAGCCACCACAAACTACAACTCACCATTGGGAGTCAGCCAAACGCGCGTGGTCCCGTTTGCATGTCGACTTCGCTGGGCCATTCCAATGCAGAACATTCTTCGTGGTTGTCGATTCTTACTCAAAATGGCTCGAGGTCTCCGTGGTGAAATCAACATCAGCAGCTGCAGCCATTAAGTTCCTTCGTTAACTTTTCGCCACCCATGTGCTTCCAGACGAGTTAGTATCAGACAACAGGACTGCGTTTACATCTTAGGACTTCAAGACCTTTATGCAAAATAACCTAATCAAAGCACAAAAAACTACTTGAGAAGATTGGACCACAACACAAATATCGAGCTAAGTCTAACCAGATATTTGTTCAAACAACATATTACTCCGCATGCAACTACAAATCGCTTACCCGCAGAGCTGCTGCTCAACTGCGAGCTCAAGCCATACTTCGACAAAATACAACCACACGAGATAACTTTTGGTAAGGTCTGCGATGCTGTTAACACTAAACGTTTTATTACAGGTAGTCCAGTTTGGGTCTGCAATTATGCTGCTGGACCAAAATGGATTGAGGGTCGGGTATCGTGTCAAACTGGACCCATCTCCTACAGTATCTGTCTAAACGATTCCGAGTAGTTAAACGTCATCAAGACCAGTTACGCAGTCGTGTGCCGTCATCATCACACTACGATTCCGATGGCGATACCTCATCCGACAGCGATTCAGAAGTCAGTGCATTACCTGAAGAAACTGAACTGAGTACTGCTGGAATAAACGTACGTTCAGCAATTGCCGACCCAACAACTACCGACGTGCCATCACCTCCGGATGTGCCAGCGACACCGAAACATATGACGCCCCGTAGATCTGGTCGCAACAGAAAGGCCACACAATTCTATAACGCATCTGGGTGTTAAGGGGTGTTGTGTATGCAGTCGTTTGCGTATGCGTTGTGTTGTGGATGCAGTCGCCGGCCAGTCGATCGTGAGATGTCAAACGCAACGCATGTAAAATTGTGCACACATTCGTCAATTGTAACCACCATTATATAATAGCTTTAATAAAGATATATTAAATAATAACCCGCGCATATTTAATAGCATTGTTAAGTCTTCCTCATAGCAACGCAGCGGCAGAAAGATATTTTTCTCAACTTTTCCTTATAAAGGATAAAAAACTATATATATTGAAATTTAGCACATTGAACTCAGTTCTGAGTGTATATTGTTGTATGTTGTAGTAAATGAAATCCTTCAGTAAGGATTTTGACAACATATAAAAAATTCTTTTAGTTTCTCTTTTATTTTTCATATATTTGCACGATGCAATGAAAATAATGAAAAATTATATACAACATATTCCTGAATTTTCTTCTTAATTTAAAATAACTTCTGCGTTAGTCTGAATTGTTTCTGTGTTTATGATTGTTTATTCCTAAAGAGGATCTGGGTTTCATTGCAACACCAGTTGTGCATACATCAGAACCACAGCTTATGCAATGGGAATTCGGTGTTATGTTCGCTGATGTTGGATTCTTCTTTGATGTTCCATGTTGTTTCCGACAGATTATTAACCACGGTTGTATAGCGGCGGTGCAGCCACGTAGATGTCCTCAAATTAATCTTCTTAAACTACTCCAAGATCTGTTTCAATCACACTGGGAAACCGCTGCTACTTCAGTTTGGCCAAGCAAATGGTTTCAAAACTCCTAACTCGAAGACAAAGTGCATGTTCAACAAAACCCAAGTTCTGCTATACGGCGCAGAGTGGATGATAAACAGGAAAGGAGAGTATATATAGGGAAATATTATTCGACCTATATTTGGTCCTGTGTGTGAGGAGGGCGAATAGAGCAGAAATACAACCGCGAACTCTATGAACTGTACCAAGATTTGAATGTAGTACAAAAAGGCAAGACACGTTTACTACATTGGCTCGGTCACATTGACCGAATGGACAATAGAGCTCCAGCCAAGAGGATCTTTGAATCCCACGGTCGGGGGACGTTAATACGTTAATAGTACGTTAATTTTGTTCCCTGTGTAAAATATTGCTGAATGGGACTGTGAATTTCTCGTGGTGAAAACCGGTTTTATTGAAAGAAGGAGGAGAAGTGTGCGGTATGAAAGGCAGTAAAATCTTCCTTCAAATTTAGAATGGAAGAACGAAGTGTAAGACTTATACATACACAACTGCAAAATGTTTAACCAATGAAAACAGGTTCGTGTATGTATAAAAATTGTTTTAACAAAATAATTCATCCCGTGTACGACGGCGATAACTCGAATTGAAAGAATTCAAAGGTCTTTCACTGGGTTTGTTGTGAAACTATTGAAATGGAGAATTGGTACCCCTTCTTATCCGTCAAGGTGCGTCTCGGTTGGGAATGTTTCTTCGGAAAAAGGCGTTCAGTTCAGTGTGTATTGTTCGTTCACGATTTATTTTTGAGATGTATAATCCAGAGAAAACATTTTTTTTTGTAAATCCTGTACATATAAGTATGTATATAAATATGGGTACAATGAATAATTTGGTAATTATATAGTATACTTTTTGAGTATGTTGTACAGTTTTTTATACTGAAATATACCCTGGGGGTGATTACCGCAATATTTGAAATTTAGTATTAGTGCATACATAACAGCACTGGAGCCCACACTCCGAATTTAGAAAGACTATGGCGCTATTTACGCGGTAATGGCAGATCATGAAAATATTGTAAAAGATATATATTTTTTATTTGTTTTTACTTAAACGCAATTTTTCATACACTGAGCGAATAAAAGCATTTTTTAATACAATGTCAATTTACTTTCCGAACAAAAAAGATGTGAACAACTTCTATCTATGATAAGCCATTCTCATGAAATTTATTAAAAGTTTCCGTAAGCTCACCACTTAAAATAATTTGTTGAATGCCATTTTAATAATAAAATTGAAATAGGTTGAATTATTTGTTTGTTGCCGAGGAAAAATTGTTGCTCGGTCCTAAATGCACCTGGTCCAAATTCTTAATTCTAAATGCCCTTAACATTTTCTTGGAAATAATTTACAGCGAACATTGGAAAACGAAAAAACCCATAACTACAATGAAAAAACCAAGAACCCACTACGATTTTTTAAAGCCATATATGTACCTTATTGTTGGCAATTACCCCAGACATAAACGCTACAGGTAGCCCAGTGTGTAACCACTTCCTGAGAGTAATAAACGATAAAAAATGTGCAATAAAGAAATCGTAACAAAAATTCGTATTCGTATTTTATTGCGCCGCCTATTTTATGAATATCACTGTAAGGGATTTCCAAATCCTTTTAGAAATCTGTAATGGGTGCTTCGATCATTTCGCATTTTGCTTGTAGGCTGAGCGATAATAAAAAATATGTTGAGCAAAAAAATTAGTCGGGGGCTCATTTTCGTAACCTGTTTCTCTTGCAGATTGTGATCCATTAAAAATGTTGCAATTATATCATAGTCGTGCAATAAGCTGCCAAGGAACAACATGATTTTAGTTATGTATCTCTTACCTATTTTGCTTGATTTAAAAAAAAAACTAAAAAATGTTGAAGTGAGTGACGCGACAGGAATTGGGCTGCCCCAGGCCATATAAATGAAAGACTGTACAGCAAACGCCGATGTAATAAAAAGTATACATTTTGTGAGAAATTAACGTAAAAATATGGATAATGGAAAACCGCCTGATATTACTCAAATAGTTGAAAGCCTAGGACTAAACATAACTGATGTTTGGAGGACAATCCAACTGATAGCTTAATAACACTTGCTGAATATATGGATGGCTTCGTGTAAAACCATATTAAGTTGTAAAAGAATGCAATCATTTGGTATTGCATTCTTTGAAATCTAACTCAATGACTTCAGATTGGAAAAAAAATACACCATTCACACGCTCCAGAAGACATCATCAGCGGACTGCTCGAAGCTGGATTTAAGGCGCTGAAGGCAACAGCCTTCAAATCACCGAAAAACAAATCCACAATCTATAATGCCTTCGTTATCGAATTCGAGAAGGGAACTACTGTAATGGAGGTTGTCAAAACGAAGAACCTGCTTGGCGAAGCAGTCGTATGGGAAAGACTTCTCCCCAACGAAGTGACACAATGCCGGAATTGCCAAAGCTTTGGCCATGTCAGCATCAACTGCGACATGAAACCGAGGTGCGTCAAATGCAAGGACGAGCATGAGCCCGGTCAGTGCAAACGTACAGACGAGAAGGAAGGAAAGCCGTACTGCGTTCTTTGTAAGACAAAGAGACAAGCAATTACCCGGCGAAAGCCGGCGAAGCTGCGGTTCTCGTACGGTCCTCCTTTCAAGCAAAACCTCATCGATTAGAGGGTTTTAAAACTTTCGAAGTTACTTGCGTAACAATCCCGTTGGTGAATAATAACAATCTCATGTTAGTATCTCTCTACAACCAATGTACTGCGACTAGCTCAGACATTAAACATGACCTTGACGTTCTGCACAACTTCTGCAAAAACTACACCCAATTTATAATTGGTGGTGATTTTAATGCTCGCCACCCCTTGTGGATGGACTCACAAATATCACCACCTGGTATGGCTATAGCCAACTGGCTTCAAGCCAATTCCCACCAACATTCTTTCGAGATAGTCTTTCAGCCTGGTTTCACGTTCCCTCGCACCCCCTCACTTATTGACTTTTTTATATGTTCCTCTAGTCTTGTCTGTAAAATTTCACATCTTGTGAATTATAGATGTGCGACCATTTTATCAGACTCTGACCATTTTGCCGTTAATCTGAATATCCGATTAAAAACCAGTATTCAGGCCTTAATTTCACCTACTGACCATTTCACCTGGTCTTTTGCGTTTGTTCTTCTAACAAATTCTTGGACTAGGCGCAGGGACACTCCAAATTAAACATTTCGGTAGACAAGAATGTCTCTGCTCGTTTTAATTTCACGCCTTCTAACCCCCGGACTGATCGATGCCATCATGTATTTAACAAGCGATCCACTACCTCAACATTACAATGAACACCAATCACCGTGCAGGTAATAAACCAGAAGTATTCAGCCAGAATTACCGTTTCTTCTTTATCATCTAGCCATGATCCACCCAGCCCACAACCATTCTATACAATGAGTCTTTGAATAGAATCTTAAGGGCGGTGTTGCTTTGTAGTTTATACTTATGGAGCTTTACCAATAACAAAATTAATGTTAAGATTATATTCGTGGTCCCTTTCTTTAAAATTATGCCTAAGTGCGTAAGGAACAACAAATTTAAACTCAAATTTTTTAGTGGTACCGGCATGGTGTTTTCGTTTGGTAAATATATAAATCGATGGTATCCGCCAATTTGCTTCCAATTGGTTATTGAACCGCCAATTGAACGAGAAGAAACCTGTTATGAATTATAAAATTTCCCTAGTTGCATTTCGTCTTAGTTTTCGCAGGGTGATTCGTGTGATTAAAAGTATTTTAAATTATTTAATATCTTTTGTCTCCATACGCCAGCGTGTATGCGTGTAAGTTATTGCAATAATTGATAATTTACAAATTATCTTACTACTGTAAAATTATTATTTTAGTTAGAGGGTTTATTTTGATAAGAAGCCGATTTAGAGGAAAAATATGACTAAAAAACTTTAATTGAATTTTTGTATCACAGATAATTTTGGAACTAATACAAAAATGAATAAAAATAAACAACAAGTTTTTATTGCCCAATAGGACAAAACAGAAAAGAGTAGCAACATATAACATAGATATACATAAATAAATAAATAGATCATTAAAAAAAAAAATTAATAAATAAATAAATAAATAGATAAACAAATTAATTAACAAATTTCTAAATAAATAAATAAATAGATATATAAATTGATAAATAAATATGTAAACACATTATTAAGTTAACATTATAAATAAGCATTTGTAAGGTTTTTGTTAGGACAAGAGGTTTTCATGCGCCGCACATTTTTCAAAAAATCTTTCATTAAGAATTTTAATTTTCCTTGCAACTGGGACGACACCCGATTTTTCGTGTAGCTACTGTCGAAAATAAACGAGATAGTCGTAACATCATCTTTGATATTTAATATTTTATTTTGACATATTTGCAGTTTTTTTCTATGCATTTTAGCACATTAACCCCAAGCCGGACACCCATACAAGATAATTGCCTGAAAAACAACCTTAAAGATTGTAATTTATTTTTATTATGTTAAGAGCATTTTGAAGATTGAGTTCTATCTTTGAACCGAGCTTATCTGATGTGTAAATTGCGTCATCATCTGCATGATGATATCTTCGCAGTTGGGGATAGTCGGAAAGTCAGACGGAGCCCGTACGAACACCAGCTGCAATTGGTCTTTCTGAGGAGTATACACCGTTTAAAGAGACGAAAAAGCTTCTATTTTCTAAAAAGCTTTGAAATATTTTTATCCAGTACTTCGGAGAGTTATAATTTCTTAGTTTACTAATTGAGCCTTTATGCCAAACGGTTTCAAATGCTTTATCCACACCCAGGAGCACTAAGCCCGCTGATTTTTTACTTTTAATTTTTAATGTATGCTTAACAAATTTGCAAATCCCTACAACTTTATGCGAAGTGTTGTGCATTTTTCCAAAACCAAATTTTTTTAATCAGATCTATTCCTGCAAATTTTTTGTAATGTAGGTCAAATATAATAGGCAGTGATATGTTTAGATTGTTGCAACCATTTACCGATTTTTCTACTAAATCAGTAGTTATGGGGTTTGAATTTGTGTAGGCGATATTATAAATTTGGGCGAATGTATCAGCCACTAATTCTACCGTAGTCTCATTGCTCGTGAAAATGTTACCCGAAGACTCAAGGTGGGGAATTTGTTTATTTTGTTTTTTATTTTTTTACAAATGTTTCAGAACGGTTTCGAGTTTGAGTCTAGTAAGCTCAACTTTTGATTCCACTGGACATTTCTGAACTCAAAAAATTTTCTTTGTAATTATATAATCGAGATGATTCATTTCTCTAAAATCGTTTGCAATCTAAATCTTTGCCATGTCCTTCTAATCGAATTTCTCATTTTAATGATATTTAGAACAGCACGAGGGAGAATAACTATTCTTTTATTCGCTGTTATTTGTGGAACGGACCTATGAACACTTTTTAGAATATTTGCTTATAATAACAAAATACTGTCATCTGTCACTGTCAAACGTTTTCTTAATTTTGAGGACAGTGACGAAGGTTTGAGTTAAAATGAGTTCTATAAAGGTTAAAATCCGCATTCTTATAATCTAAATATTGTACATTATTTATTCTAGGTTTATGCGAAATATCACAGTATACAGGCAGATGATATGCGCTTAGAGCATTTACTGCAGTCGGTTGCGTAAATAAGTTTGGTTGGGTGGTGAGAAATAAATCTAATGTAGATGGTGAACATCTGCTTTGTGTACGAATGAATGTGGAATACATTAGTGTAACTGGGTGTCCGATTATGATATCGGAAAAGAGATTTCCCCATGAATTAGCCCTAGAGCATTCCCAATCGCGATGTCTACTGTTTAAATCTCCACCTACTATAAATAGATCAACGTCAATTAACTTTCTCAAGTCCTTCCTGAAGCAGTACCTTGTATCAGTATCCGATGGTCCACCAAAGAAATTAGCCGAGTACACTTTAAATTTAGCATAAACTCCAATTTATTTCTTGTATTTAAAATTGGTAACATATTTAATACTTTTTTTTAAGTACAATGGCAACGTAACCACCTGATTAAATCTATGGCAAAAGTAATTGGACTTTGAGGATTGGACGTTTGGATTGAGCCGAATTTCACACACAAGTCATATATCAACATCTATGTTACAAAGAAAATTGGAAAATTTGTACATTTATTACGCATGCCTCTGGCATTCCAACATGTATGTTTCATAGGAATTTGCATATTACTTGAATATAAATACTTAGTTGCTAGCTGTGCGATAACATTAAATTGTTCAAATTTGGTCTTACATGGTCAGGATAACAAAATTAAGTCAAGAATTTTCTTTGGAAATAAAACTAAACTAATTCGTCGGTCTACCAGGCGTATACGTATTTTTTGACAAAATGTCTAAAATCAAAAATCTAATCGGAAAAAGCTTATCTTCGATTATTTAGTGTCCGGAAATAATCAGTGGAATTGCCTATGTAGCAATTGATGCAAACGCCCATTCTGTCTAAATTCAAACGCGTAAGTTTACCGTCCAATCTTTTCCGTCTTTTGAAGAAGAAGGACTAGGTACAACAATCTCTTATCGAACTTTCCATCGACGTAAAAAAAGCCAAACCGACTAAACAGCGTCATTTATCAATATCTCTTGCTGTATCTAGTCGCTGATGGGGGTAGAATCGATAGGATGCTTGCCATAGGTGTAATCAAAGAGTCGCATAGTGTCAGACCGAAGCCATTCCATTACCTGTGGAAAGTTGACGTGGTAGTTTTTTCGCAGAAGGATTTCTGGTGTCATTGCATCAGAAGGCATATCCATAATACAGGGGTCAAAGAATAATTCTCGAGCGATTTCTTCAAAATTTCAGTGCGCGTGGTACCAAAATCCAAAATCCACTCTTTAAGCGAAAGATGATTTTTAGCATATACCCCATGGTATATAAATATAGCGGGAGAAGATTCATCAAAGCATCTAGAGCAGAGCCCAGGGTACTAGGGAAGGCCCCTGTGCAGCCGAGACATGCCGTTCTTTGGATTTTTTTTTATAATTTGCACGTGCAAAAGGGATTGTTAGCACCCTTATAATGTTATAGTAACACTGCACGGGCGTTCAGGAAATGAGGGATTAGAGGAAAGGATGAGAAACCGATGTACATTGATTTTAAATGTTTGTAAATTTTAATGATCAGTCAAAACAGAGTGAGGTAGAGCATTCCACATTCGTGTTCTAAGGCAGAGGAACGAATCCTTAAATTTCACAGTTCGATCGAATACAGGCTTTAGGGTGAACTGATGAGCATTCCTGGCATGGCGAGTATTACGGTTGAAGTGTTGAAGGGGAGTAATGCAACTGGCTATTTCGTTTGAGCACTTGTGATGGTAGTATCGATGGAACAACGATAGGCAGGAGACATTACAACGATGACTAAGAGGGCCAAGCGAGTTCGCAATATCTCGGTCGCCAATGAGTTTTATCGCACGTTTTTGAATTCTGTTAAGTAGCTCCAAATATGTTATTGGTGCACCGGACTAGATATGAGCATTGTACTCAAGTTTTCGGCGAATAAACGGCCTGTAGATTCTAGCCAGATCCGAAGGGGTAAAATATTTCTTGCATCGCTTTAGGAAGCCTAGGCACTTCGCAGCGTTCTTGGCGACGTCGAATATGTGGTCATTCCAACGAAAGTTGTCATTAACACACATACCGAGAATGGAAAGTCTTTCGGATTCAGCGATGCAAGTGCCATTCATGGATAATGGCAGAATATTGGGATTTCGCTTTAATGACAGAAGACAGCATTGTGTTTTGGAAGCATTAAATTCCACTATTGGTTTTACCCTACTCAGGAATGTTGTCAAGATCGGAAATTAATGAGCTTAACATACGTTGCCGTTCCAGTTAAAGGCCCGAAGATGAGGGGCGTTGCCCAGGAAACAAATATGTAAAGCTGAGGGTACTGTCATCGGAGAAGGAATGAATAGGATTAGAAATAACAGAGAGTAGATCATTTAGATTTATAAACGAGAAAGAGAGTCGGAGATAAAACGGAGCCTTGGGGAACACCAGTATTTATTTGGTAAGTTGAAGACTTAAACCGTCCAAAACAACTTGAATTGAACGGTCCGAAAGGTAAATTCTAATCCATTGAATAAACGTATCATCGATTCCAAATGCACGCATTTTCGACAAGAGAGCTTGGTGCCAAACTCTGTCAAATGCATTTGAAATATCAAGCACAACGACCTTACTTTCACAACGGTGAATAGATTGGTTCCACTTTTCGGTTAGATATGTCATCAAATCACCAGTGGACCTGTTGCCGCGAAAACCGTACTGCCGCTCATTAAGAAGTTTCCACGATTCAAGATATTTCATAAGCTGACGATTTATCAGCGTTTCCATGACTTTGGAAAGAAGGGACGTAAGTGCAATTGGTCGGTAGGAGGAGGGAGAGGAAGATTCGCCTTTTTTTGGGACATGCTGGACAAATGTTGTTTTCCATCTTTTCGGAAAGAGCCCTGAAGAATAGGACAGATAGAAAAGCTTACGCAGTGGTTTTGCCAGCGTGGAAGAACACCTCTTCAGAACGATAGGGGAAATACAATCTGGACCAGCGGATTTATGTATGTTGAGATCTCGAAGAACGCTCGAGTACAGTGGGAGATAAAGCACAATCTGGCAGCGTTGAGCTAGCTGCAAAATGAGCACCAAGCAGATTGGCTTTATCCAAAGAGCTGACAGCTGGAAAGTCATTGCAACTGAGTGTCGGGATAGATCTTGAGGCTGAACTTTTAATATTCTTAAGAAACGACCAAAAGTTTTTACTACCGGTGGGACTTTTTAGTACTTTTTGCCTCAACTTTTGGTCGTAGAAGAATTTCACACAGTTAATGTAGGCATTGCAATCATTTCTGGCTCGTTTAAAGTTTATTCGGTTTTCCTCAGTTGGCTTGGCCTTATTAGACCGGAAGCTCACCTCTTTTACACACCATGTTCACCTTGGGTTTGATACTTTTAATCCTATTAGGAATAAAATGTTTCATACCCAAGTGAATTATGTTTGTTATCATATCAGCAGAAGCATCCATATCGCCATCGAGGAAGCATAGCGACCAGATAAAACTCCTGAAGAAACCGTTTAGTTCTTACCATTTGGCTTTCTTGTATTGCCATACGGTTCTTTTAGGAGCTTGTTCTTTAACTTTGTGGTTGGAGTACGAGACCAAGGCCAAGCTTTTTCTGTGGGGGGGTTTAGAAACAGGGTACGAAAGTTCAAAGCGGAAAGTTCAAAATTCAGCGGGTGAGGACGTTATTCAGATCCTGAGCAGACCTATCCACTCCCTGTCTTGACCTAAGCAGCAGAGTCATTATCTAACTAAAAAAAATGATAGATATTGTTTGGGCATAAGTAACCCTGTAATTTAATGAAACGAAAAGAACTTTAAACCTTTTTAAAATGTAAGCACGCAGTGGAATGATCTTTCAAACACACCTACATCAAGGAGCTACCTAAAATCCGTGTCAAAATGTTGACATACGTTATGGAGTTTGTTTGAAATTGCAGTATATTCCCCTTTAGTAGAAGATTGCAAAAGTGAAACCGATATTAAAAGCAATCAATCCCTTAAATGATCCAAATAATTACCGACCAATCAGTCTACTTAGTAATTTGAGCAAAACTTAATAATGAAATCTTGAAAAAGTATGTAAATGAAGACAAATTGGAAGCAATCTTTTTCAAAAGAAAAAGAAAAGCTTATTTTCTTCCTTTTTTCTAGCTTACAGGTAAATGGAGTTAATATGGGGTTTAAGAATTCCGTTAAATACCTAGGTATTTACCTTTCAGGAACATTACAGATTATTAATAAAGTAAAAATCGCCACTAAAATGCCAAATAAAATCATCTTTATCTCTAAAAAATAAAATAATAATAATGAAAGTTATTTTTCAAGCAATACTTCTCTATGGCGGTCCAGTATGGGGAACATCTGCAAAATGTCATTTGAAGAATCTGCAAGTAGCACAAAACAAAGTTCTAAGACTTATGTTACTTATACTACTTATGTTAAATCTATCGTGCAATTATACCACTTTTCACCTTCACAAAAAAGCGGGTGTTGAGCTGATATCTTCGAAAATATTAAAACAAACAGATAAGTTTATCAATTCCTGCGCTTTTTCTGACGATCGCCTAGTTAATTCCCTATTTTATACTTATAGCAACTATAGCTATTAAAACAATTATTCTGAACTTATCTGTTTCTATATTTATTTTTTTTATTTATAATTTACTTACCAATTATCATATTTTTTGTTAATTTGTTCATAAATATATATTTATATATTTGTTTTATTTATTTGTTATCATTTTTAATTATTTATTAATTAATTTATTTATTTATCGATCATATTGTCTGTTGGTTTTTAATAAATTTGTATTAATATAATATTTTATTATTTTCCTCCAAAAAACCAATGTTTATAAATGTAAATATTTAATGTGTCTATACTGTTGAAATCATTTTTCAGAAGAAAGATATATATGTATCACATCTCTGTACCTTATGCTGTGCGATTACTAAATTATGTTAATATGTTAATACGAAATAAAGAAATCTATCTACATTTTTATCTTTCGAACACACTAATCGACACGTATTCAGCATAACTTCCGGCAGGGTAAATCGATAATAAACAAAATTTTCTTACTAAGACAATTTCTGGAAAAGTGCAAGGACACACCATGTTTTTATCAACTTCAAAGACGAATATGATAGTCGAAATTAGGATCCGGTCAAAACTGATCTAGATGTGTCGCGTGACCCTAGGATACACGCGGTGTAACGTGTAGTTTGGCAGCAGCTCATATGAGCTCTTTTAAATATGAAACGATGTCTTTAATGCAGTTCTTGAGCAGATAGTGCGCAGGGCAGGTATTCAACAGGGAAGGCACTATCTTCAACTCATCTGCACAGATACTGGGATATGCGAACGATATTGACATCGTCGGTTGCTCCCAGCATGATAGAGGCTTTCATGGTCATCGAAGAACAACCAAAACTAGTTGGCCTTTTAGTAAATGGGGAAAAGACGGAATATGTGGTATCAAGCAACGAACGAACAAACATCTGTTTATGAGTTTATCTACGATGTAAACATCAACTGCAAGAATAAAAACTTAGAGGAGATCCATCGAAGAATAAGCCTACGATCGAAACTCCTGACTCAAGAGATACACTGTATTGTACACAGAACCCTTATTTTACCAGTTCTGCTATTAGCTCGTATACCATTGACTCCAAATCAGTCATGCACTTAAACCATGCGGTATTGTGGTGGCAAACTAGAGAGATAAAGCACTAATATTTAATTTGCTGCCCCACCAAAATCAGTAGTTGATTTAGCTATTAAGTGCTGGAAGCATACGGAATGCATAACATAATTGGAAAGCAGCCCACATCAAGCAAGCTTGCCAACCCTTTGATAACAATGTCAATAGATGTCTATGGAATCTAGGTTTCCTTAGAGCTCATCACGGTTTAAGATCAACTTTTATAAAATAACAAAAATAAATCAACTCTCCGGAGTCATTACAAACATCAGTAATATGAATTTGAACAAAGCTCGTCCCAGTACACTTGCCGTTCACGATAAAGTAACTTCTAAAGATTTACCAAATAGAATTAACCAAGAACAATGTCATATGTAATCCCCTAGAAGGAACCTTGATTTAAGATGGGAAAATAAAACGTAATCCAGGAAATTGAATACTACGCTGGAATTGTGACGGATTAGGCCATACATATGTTAATTGCACGAAGAACAGACCTATTTTCTGATATGGTTGCACTATCAGTGCGCTAAACCAAACTGCCGAAATTGTTCGCCCTCGGGAAACTCAAGGGTGGATACCTCCAACAACTTAACACGATTTCTCATCCTTTCTTCTAATTCCTCATTTAGTTAATGCCCGCGCCGTGTTACTAAAACATTATAAGGTTGCCAGCAATCCCTTTTGCACGTGCAAATTATAAAACAAAACACCAGGACACATCCATTCCACAATGCACAAGACCATCTCTCGTTTTAAAGGCACATAGAGATCAGAAGAATATCAAAAGCTCAGATAGTAATTCATTCCAAATCATTCCATATCATAAAAGAGTTGTTGGTCGTATACGTAGGCGTATACGTACTTTTTTCGCAAAAAGTAAAATCTATTCGGAAAAAGCATATCTCTTTAATTATGTCGTGTCCTTCGGGTCTCAGACCGTATGCTACAGTCACTATTCTCGGCAAAAGCGTTTTAGGACTGTTGGACGGTGATGCAACCGTCAGCTGCATGGGCTTGTACCGCAGCAAATCAAATTTTAGGTTCCAATGTACAAATTAAGAAATTCAAAAGCTTTGTAAGAATAGCAGACTGTAAACCTCAACACGTTGTCGGAAGTTTCATAGTGGATGTCACTTTTAGCGAAGTTATTCACCCATAAGAGGTTTATATAATTCCAAATCTTCGAGACATATGTAAAACTTCATAAGGAAGTGGAATAAATTTACAGTGATAACGGACCACACTATCCTGCGTTGGCTTACTTATCAAACTGATTTGCTCGACTTAGCTCGACGGACATTAAAATTGAAATTCACTCAGTTAAAACTTTTACCTCAAAGACGGTAATTTAATTTTTGAAGGAGCACGTCTTTGAGGTGTTTGGCACTCCAGAAACGGTGAAGTAGAAATAAGTCGCAAAAATAGTGCGCTTCGAAATTAGATTCATTAAAGCCTCAAACATAAAATTGCAATCTCTTGAAGAACCGACAATGAACTTAGAAAAGCAGGACGAACTAATGCTTGTCCGCCATTCCATTAAGAATCAGATAAAACACTTAACCTCCGATCTAAACCAATATCACGTTGCCGATACGTCTAAAAATGTTTTAATGCTAAGCTATCGTCAACCTATCGCACAGAACGAGTTAAGGAACGCTTACGATGTCTTGGGCTTATAATGTCTTACTATGTCCTAGAGCATTTAGTGGGTGCAGTGGCTTAGTGGTTAAGTGCGTTGGAACACTAAGCGATAGGTCGCTGGTTCAAATCCCGACCTCTTGCGAACGTCTGACAAACATCCAAGAGTAAGAAATGTCATGAGAAGCTTCTCCAAAGTAAATCGCCGTTCGGAATCGGCATTAAACTGTGGGTCCCTTCATTCGTGTCAAAAAATATAACTTCGCACACAGAATGGTTGGAGAAGCTAGGCTTTAGGTCCTGTATGGGCCGTTTACGCCTAGTATTTATTTTTTTTTTTTTTTGCTATGTCCTAGAAAATTTTGTCGGAAATATTTTTGGACTAAGCGCGCAACTTTTTTCCATACCGTTAACCAAAATTCAATTCCAATGTATCGTCGTATCGTACCGTCTTGTTTATCTTGTGAATTTCTTTTTGACACTACTAGATTCAGGAGTTTGAATTTCTTTCGTTCACAAATTACAAACTTCACGAGAAATGATAGTCTCTTGATTTTAAATTTAAACTTGGATTTATTAAAAACGTGTTTCTTCTTCTTTGACAACTAATCCTTACTTCTCTAAAGACAAATTGTTAATGCCATCTATGAGCGATCAGGAAATTGTGCAAACTGAACCTTACAGATAAAAACTTCTACAATTTTCATTTCGCCAAGTGCCTGGCTACACGTTCATTGGAATGACTTTCATTCCCTAGGCGCTGGTACGTTTCGCTGGTATTCCTCAGCTTCTTAGTAGAACACTTATTTTAGTAGAACACTAAATAAATAAATGCCCCTGAAGAATTTTAGGAATACCAGCGAAACGTAGGGAAAAAATGTATGTCTATGGTTTCATTCACATAAAATAACATATTTGACCAAAAAAAGCTCAAATTCAAAACTTCACGCAAAAGTAATAAAAAAAATAAATTGTATGGCAGGTACTGTTGTTTCAAACGATTCATGCAAAAAATAAAAAAAATACTGCGAGATGTAACCCCAAAAACCTTTGAAGCAAATTCATCGAAACGTTTCGCCATACGGCGCCCGAACAGACAGACAGACCGAGTAACGGCATTGGCGGACCCACTTTCTCTATATTCGTAATTTCTTACCTCATACTCAGTTAGAATTCGAAATTTCGGCACGATCGCAATAACTTTCTCTAAGTATACTAATGTATACGAGAAAGTTAAAAAAGGGAGTAAAGTACAGAAAGTCATTTAGTTCTAAATTTTCGGTTGTTGAACTGACACTTACATAAGTTTTTTTTTTTTAATTATTTCCACTTTGTAACATTGTGCAAAAGTAACAATCCCTTATATTGTTGATAGTAACACAGCATGAGCATTAAGGAAATTAGTAATCAGACAGAAGGTGAAACCTTTAGTGACAGCAGTTTTTGAGTAATTTTAATAAAACCACCGAAAAAAAATGTTCGCAATTTTAGCGACAAGCCTAGACTTGGACTTTTGTGTCTCGAATTGACCACCATAATGGCCAGATAACTTATTCACACAGCTTACATTTTTTTGTTTGAAGACTTCTTGACGAGATATATACAAAAAGATAATTTTGTCTGTTAATTGTCGCCTGATGTTAAAGGTGCGATCAGTCATCCAAACTTATCATCCGGATGACATGCTGACGGCACTATGACGCAGAATTTATCTTAAAGCAGTCATCCCGTCTGATCGCCTGTTATCCGGCATGTCATTGAACGGGTCAACCGGATGACATACTAGATGACAGGATTTCTATGTCATTCAGAAGACTGATTTTAATGACCGTGTGATCGCTGATCTTCGCTATTGTGACTGGATAACCAAATTTCTTTGACAGTGTGACATTTGAATGACACATGCCAGGGATGACACTGCTCGAATTTCCACAGTGTTATCTAACTTAAGATTGATATAGTTCTAAAAGATAATTTTCGTGCACCAAAAAATTTATTTTTGGTGGAAAATGAGTGACAACGACGGTATGACATCATACAATTATCCAAAATTAAAAATGAGAGGATTATTTTACGATATTTGTCATTCCATTGTATTACTATTTGATTCTGATTTTCCTAATATTATAAAATCGAATTCTTCCCCAACTTGCTCAAAAATTTCATGCATGATGAATTCATTTCCATTTTAAATTCTTTTCGGAATAATCATTCAATAAGTGGTAAAAATATCCTAAGACGAAACATTAAAACTTTTTATTTCACAACAAAGTTTATCCATTTCAAGTTTTATTACTTTTTTTAATACTGAAATTCCAAAAAAAATTTGGCAGCACTGCTTGCACACAGAAATATAATCTATATACCATGGAACAATTGAACTTGAAACAGTGCCAGATAAAATGTATATATGATGTCAATTGTCAATAACAATACGTATTTGGGATTCATTTGGGATAAGAACTCTTTGTTTATTTTTGTTCGGCTTTCAATTGAAAATTGTGAAAAAATTAAGGGAAAATGAAAAAGATAAAAAATGGCTTTGTCATAGAATATGTCATTATACATTTCAGTTCCAGATGTATTTATATAGTTTTCAAATAAAGATGAACACAATTGATGATGCAGAAATGTTTCCATTAATTTTGGAACAAGCTCGGTTGCGTCGATATCCGATGTTGGATTTGCTATATCAATTAGAAGAAGTGGATGCAATTAATTGTCCAGGAGATGACATAGACTGTGATGTGGACGTGCAACGAATAGACAATTTGGACGTATATTGGAAAGCATACATAAAGCGGTAATAATTGAGTACCTACTATGCTTTGCAAAAGTAATATGTTTATTTTTTGTTTATTTAAAATCGTAATGGGACACTTTCAGTAATTATTAGACAGTCTTCGAATTGAGTACTTACTTTCTTAGAATTGGTTGCTTTCACTAACCTTCATGATTTTTATTATTTAAAATTATGTCTTTTGTGTTGTTCGCTTTCTGTTGAAGAAGGAGGTTCATACTTAAATGTAGTTTATACCACAAACTTGTATTTCTATGTTTACGCTTTGTTAAACAATATCTATCTTGAATACTTCCTAATTGGGTGAATAAAATTCTTTTATATCGGTCGGCTTCTGCTTTAATTTGCAACTTTGTACTATTTTTTTGAAACACACGGAACTAGGTGTAAGAATTGTGTAAGGCTAACTTGTGAACTATTGTTGTGTTAGGGAGGAAGGGCATACGCGTTAAGGCAGGCATCTTGGAAAGCGATGATTGGTTATATACATGCGCTTAACCTCAACAAATTGTTGAAAAAAGAAGAGTGAACATTTAGTTAACTTGAACCAGGGGTGATTGTAAGAGTTTTGTGTCGTGATTGAGGGGTTAGCTAATAGCTATGCAAATTTTGGTGAGGTGATTGCGGTTAAAGATTAAATGCGTTGCATGTTTGCTAAGATTATTTAATTAACAAGTTGCAGTATCAGCACATTGGGTAGTACCTATTGGCCAGACAATATGTGTGTTCATGGACTCATGTTTAGTTGCGATCGTTTAATGTTTTAATTTCATGCTCAATATCAGTTTTATATGTATTTTTTTTCAAATAAATCGTGCGAATACGGACCTCTCGAATGTACATACTACATTGCCTCCGACGGAGTATGCGTTGCAACGTAAACCTCGCTATGGCATATTGTATGCGTTCACAGTTAGGGCTAAAAAAGCACTTTGCTACGACTGCTAATTAAATGATTTTGTAAATTGGGTTCTATGTGCGGATGCCACGACATCACTTAGACTTACATTTTTGCAGACATTTCTTTACATACCTGTAGAAGTGTAGAGGGTCGTCAGACAGTCGCATAGCAAGTGAAGAATTACATTTATTTTCTTTGTTAGATGAAGTGCCAACAACAGTCTATGATCCCATGTTCTATCTCGCCACAGTTCTTTTGCGTATCAGGGCGTGTCGATATTGGGCCATAGTACATTAATTCTACTTTTGGACTCAATGTCTACCTATAGATTTTAGGACCAGAGATGTATTTCTTTTATGCTTGGCTGTTTAGTACACAAAACCATGTTACATATACAAAAGTATCAATTGAGTTAAGGCCTTAAATTTTGGCTATAGGCTTAAATTCTTCCCGAAGCAGAATTCTATTGCATTTCACATGGTTTGCAACTATACGTGTACTATCGTCATAAGAGTAGCGTAGTAATTTTCGATGTAGGTAATGAATGTTTATGATTGTTTATTGCTAATGACGATTTGGTTTTCATTGCATCAACAGTTATGCAGACATCAGAACCACAGCTTATGCAATGAGAGTTGGGTGTTATGTTCGCTGATGTTGGATTCTTCTTTGATGTTCTATGTTGTTTCCAGATTTTTAACCACGGTTGTATAGCGGCGGTGCAGCCACGTAGAAGTCCTTAAATTAATCTTCTTAAACTATTAAAAGATCTGGTTCAATGAAGGCAATCACGTGTGGATATTTATGCTGTTGGTGAAAGCCGGCTAAGAATCACCCTAGGAAACCGCTGCTACTTTGGTTTGGCCAAACAAATGGCTTCAAAACTCCTATCTCGAAGAAAAAGTGCTCTACAAAACCCAAGTTCTGCTATACGGCGCAGAATACAATTCGACCCATATTTGGTCCTGTATGTGAGGAGGGCGAATAGATCAGAGAAACAACCGCGAACTCTATAAGCTGTACCAAGATTTGGATGTAGTCCAAAAAGCCAAGACACGTTGACTACATTGGCTCGGCCACATCGACCGAATGGACAATAGAGCTGCAGCCAAGAGAGATAGATAGAAGAAAAAAAGCTGAGCCTTTGCAAATGTCCGGGCGCAGTAGTTTGGTCTGTCTACATCCACCGCAATCGCGCCACCAACCCAAGAATCAATGGAGGACATGACTTAAGATGTAGGTAGACCTAACACCGGTTCGGGTCCTGAGAAAACTTCTTCTGAACCTTGGCTAGTAAGCTCATCCGAGATCTCATTTCCCTGGATGCCAGTGTGACCTGGTACCCAGACAAAATTCACTGTATTCAGTCTTCTTCAGCTTTTAATGCAGGTTGACTATCATTGCATATGCAAATGCCTCTAACCATCCACCTGTTGTTCACAATATAGCGCATAGTCATTAGGATGGCAAAAATCTCCGCTTGGAAAACATATGCATGTTTATGCAAAGGGTAGTAAAGTCGTATGTCAACGCGTTCCACAAAGACTCCAAAACCAGACCCAATGATGATTCCAATCCGTGAAAATATGATGGGATTCAATCCATGGTTCAGACTCTGACCGAAGCCAATCCGTTACCTGTGAAAATTTGACGTGGTAGTTTTTTTCGCAAAAGGATTTCTGGTGTCATTGCATCAGACGGCATATCCATAAGACAGGTGTCAAAGGATAATTCTCAAGCTAGTTCTTCAAAATTCCAGTGCGCATGGTACCAAAAGCCACCTCTCTTTAAAAGAAAGATTGTTTTTAGCTTACACCCCATTATATGTAAATCGAGGGGGGGAAGATTCATCAAAGCATCTAGAGCAGAGCCCGCGGTGCTAGGTAAGGCCCTTGTGCAGCCGAGACATGCCGTTCTTTGGAGAACGTTAAGTATAGTACGTTAATTTTTTCGAACTGTAAAATATTGCTGAATTGGGCTGCGTACACGAGGTGAATTCCTCGGGATGAAAGAAGGTTATTTTTTAAAGAAGGACGAGACGAGAATGGAAGAAGAAAGTAGTAAACTAATACAAATACAACTTTCTACAACTGCAAAATGCCTAACCAATGAAAACAGGTTCGTGTATGTATACATTTTATTTCACCAAAATATTTCATTCCGTATACGGAGGCCTAATAGTATGGTGTTCTTCTACCTCCAATGCGATAACTGGTATTGAAAGAATTCAAAGGTCTTTCACTGGGAGTGTTGTCAAACTATTAAAATGGAGAATTGATATTCCTTTTTATCGTTCGAGGTGCGCCTCGATTGGGAATGTTTCTTCGGAAAAATGCGTTCAGTTCTGTGTGTACTATTTTTGAGATGTATATTCCAGAGAAAAGATTTTTTTTTAAATCCTGTACATATAAGTATGTATAACTGGTATTGAAATAATTTAAAGGTCTTTCACTCGGATTGTTGTCAAACTATTAAAATGGAGAAATATGGATACAATGAATATTTTAATATATATATACAACTTTTTAATTCTATTTTCAACGAACTTGATCTCTTTTCCAAAGGGTTGCATAATAAATCTAGATTGCCGTCTAAAGTATGGAGCGACAATTGTTTTCAATGTTTCGATTTTCATTTTCGAATAGCATTAAAAATTTGCACAATTAAGTAGACTACCCGTAAAAAATAATACGAAAAAAAATCACTTTGCTTAACCCTCTATCACAACTTAAAGATTAGCAAAAATGGCCTTAATTTGTTTTGTCGGCTCTGTAACTTTAAAAGTACATGTCCTACAAACAAATATTCTTAATATTAAAGAAATGTAATTTAATTTCCTAAAAAAACGATGTGATTAAATTCTATCTACGATAAGCCATTCTCATGAAATTTATTAAAAGCCTTTGAAAGCTCAACAATTAAAATAATTTTTTGAAAGCAATTTTAATCATAGTTGAATAAATTGAAACGGGTTGAATTTTTTTGTTTGTTGACGAGGACAACTTGTTGCTCGGTCCTAAATGCACCTGGTCCAAATTCTTAGTTCTAAATCCCCTTAACATTTTCTTGAAATAACTGGAAAACGAAAAACCCCATTACTAAAATGAAAAAACTAAGAACCCACTACGATTTTTAAAAGCCATATACCTCATTGATGGCAATACAGCCTGTTACCAATGATGAATTTAAATATACACTTCTTGTGAGAAATTAACTTAAAAATATGTATCATGGAAAGCAGCCAGGTATTGCTCAAATAGTTGAAAGCCTAGGACTAAACATACTTGATGTTTGGATGACTGCATCTCTCCAGAATCGATCAAAATACATACTTAAAATATATTACCATCTTCTTACACAAACAAAGTTATTAACAAATAAAGATATAAGGTAATTTATGATTTGTTTATTATGAATTTTAAAGTTTTATTTTTAAGTTGATTTTTATATTTTTGTTTCCTAATTCCGCGAATAGGAACAAGTAAGATAACTTTGGCGCCAAAAACTGATAACGGTGTTTTGTAGAGGTTTAGAAAAAATAAATTTTTGTTTTGGGAGGGGGGTCTATCTCGCCCCGTTCAGGAAGTTGTAGCAATTTTAGTAAAAAATGGCTTAATATGGAAAAAAAATTTTTAAAAAATCACGGCACCAATTTATTTGTGTGAATAGTTTTTGAAGAATTCGCAAAATTTTCCAAAATTGTTAAATGAAGTGCTAAGTTTGCTTTTTGTTTCTTAGCATTCATCCTATCAATTATGAATCGAAATCAAAAAACCGTTTTCTAAATATATATAAACGTTGCCCACAGTTGCACATTTAAAATTTTCAGACAGTGAAATGTAATACATTTTAAAAAATTCACCTTACCTAGGTACTACTGTACGACTGATGACCAGTTTGTCGCGGGTAAATCAACCACAGATGCAATCCAAAGTATAAGGATCATAATGGAAAAGCATCGTGATTCATTACAGGATCTGCATATGATTCAGGTTGGTTTTGAAAAAGCATTCGATAGACAACCAAGAGGTCTGATATGGGTAGCGCTAAGACAACGAAGAGTTACTGAAACCTACGTACAGATGGTCATGGACATGTACACGGCAGCAAAGACAAAAGTCAGATGTTCCGATGGGTCACCGATGAATTCCCAATTAAAGTCGGTGTTTACCAGGGAAGTGTCTTAAGTCCTTTGATCTTTATTACAGTCCTAGATTATCTGCATCGGATGTAAATGTACAGGTTTCATCCGGGTGATCTTAAAAAACTGCTCTGGATACACGGTTGTTACTTTGGTAACTTCTAACCAAATTTGGTCATTACTTTTTCACTTAATCACATTGTCGATTTTTATTTCATTAGGTCATTGTTCTACGAAATGAAAGAGAAACTCTATTACACATTTTATGTTCTCAAAAATAAAATCTATACCTAAAGTCCTTTTTTTTCATCGCACAATGTAAACAGTGCATTAAGGGGCCAGTTATAGCTATCATTGAAATGCATCATTGGAACAAATCAGTGGAATAATTGTTTCATTTTTTTGACAAGTCGGTTATATCAATCATTGAAAAATTTCTGTCAGGCCACTGGTATAGGTTTTCATGTTAGGTGCCAGTTATAGCTAAAATAGAAAATCTTGTTTTACGATTAAAAGACGGCTAAGCAAACAATATAGTCTTTTAATGGTATCAAAATAAAGCTAATCACTTAAAGCTATAGAGCTTTTTTCAATGCTGTGATATTCTGGTGTGACTTATACGTAAATATAAGAAAGGATACTTAGATTTAACGTAAGTGCACGTTGCTTTATGTCGGCCAGAGTATGCTCAAATAAATATGGTGAATTTATTGTTCTGTGTTTTCAACTGTGGAATTATTTGGTAATTTTTGGCTACAGTTGGTCAATTTTATTTTCAAAGTTGGACGCAAATTTGTTTTTTTCAGGTGGCAACCGTGTCTGGATCTGTTGTGTGCATCTTTTCGTAATTGAGTGCACATCTCTGCTTAAATTTAGCCCTCATACCCACTGCTGGGTATGCGAGCGTTTTATTCTTGCCTTATAGGCTTCATAGCCAATATATCCGATCGCAAAATCTTCGAAACCACTTTTATCCGTTTCTTATACCATATTCACACCGCACTTAAATTTGAGGTTTCCACTAAAAGATTTCGAAATCCCGTCAAAGCATTCACACCGAACAAGACGTGGGTTTTGTTTGACGTTTCAGTCAGCCATCGAAAAATAAAAGCGACTTAACAATTCGTTCTAGATAAATTTGTTTTATTTTTTATAAATAAAAAAAATAAATAGGAAATTTTAATCTAAAAAGCACCTTACGGAAACCAAAAGATTGCGAATGAGAGGCAAACATCCCTATCTTCCCTGTACTGCCAATTTATGTTGGACAGAGTATAGGTGTTAGAATTGTGTAAGGGTAACTTATGACCAATTGTTGGGCTTAACAACATGGCATACGCGTTAAGGCAGACATCTTGGAGAGCGAAGATTGATTATGTACATGCGCTTAACCTGAACAAAATGTGGAACAACGGAGAGAGAGAGGTAGTAATTTGCATATTTTGGTGAGGTGATTGTGGTTAAAGGTTAAATGCATTGCATGTTTGCTTACATTATTCAGTTAAAGAGTTGCAGTATCAGCACATTTGTTCATGGACTCATGTTTAGTTGCGAGCTGTTTAATGTTTTAATTTCATGTTAAATATCTGTTTTTTGTGTAATTTTTTATATAAATGGTGCGAATACGGACCTCTCGAATGCCAATACTACATTGCCCCCGACGGAGTATGCGTTGCAAAGTAAACCTCACTATGGCAGATTGTGGGCGTTCACAGTTTGGGCTAAAAAAGTACTTTGCTACGTTTGCTAATTAAATGATAAATGTATTGTGTAGAAGGGTAGAGGGTCGTCAGTCAGTCGCATATAGCGTTACCGAAAGTAATCCTTTGTACTCCTCTCTACACGTCCGTACTCCCGTGCTCCTGCTTTTACATCCGTACTACTATTTTTGTTTAGCAAAGTGAAAAATTCTATTTCATTATAAATTCAATGAAATTTTGGCAGTACTTATCTTTCAGATTGTTGTGGGAAAGGGAATGTCGGCATTCCGTGTATCTTTTGCCTGCAGCACGGCCGCTGATTGGTTGAAATACTTAGGTAGTTAGGGGTTTTTTTTGTCCTATTTCTTTCTTATTTCCTGTAGGGGAAGGTTTGTGGAAGAATGTCAAAAAAATCTCATTGCATTCCATGATACTTGGGTTTGGTTAGATAAGGTTAAGAAAAACCAGTTAAAGATTTTTTAACGTCGAAAAACTAAATATTTTGAAAACTTCTTTTACTCAGTGGTTTCCTCTTGAACAGGTTGTGGCAGAACATTTGAAAAGTAGTCTGCATTGGTACATTATTTGTTGGAGAATTCGTTTGAATGCTCTAAAAGTCTTGACATGAAGTGGCGAACACTTCGCAATCAATCCATGGTTTCTCATTCTTTTGGAATCGAAGAATTTTGGTCAGAGATATTAAAAAATCTTAATAAATCACTTTTTCCTTTAACAAGAGATTTTGTTAGTTCATTTTTAAGTCCTCATAGGAGGAGCGGCAACTTTTTCTTATAAAAGATAAAAAACTAAATATATTGAAATTTAGCACATTGAACTCAGTTCTGAGTTGCAAAGAATTACTAAATGGTGTTGAATGTAGTAAATGAAATGAAATGAAATTAGTAACTTTTCATACATTTTACTTAGGTTACTTAGGTAACTTAGTACTCAGCTACCAAAAGACTTACAATTATGATTTCTTACATAAAGGTTGGATTTAAAGAACAAACTCGGAAAAAAATTAAATATTGTTTATGTTCCATTTAGGAGGCGGCTACCTTTTCTTTAACTTTGCACCCAAAAGATTTAGGGCTATGAAATTATATGTGGAGGAAGGATTTGAAGAACAGACACAAAATTTGTGTATATTCCTAAGAAGAGGCGTGGCAACCGCCCATATATCGAACCCGTGCTATAGTTATGAAATCTTACATGTCGGTAATTATTTTAAGGGCAAACAAGGAAAGTTAAAGAATAGCCAAGTTCTTTGATACAAAAAACGCTTTTGCCTTACAAGTCAGCTACAAAAAGTACTGAGATCTGTTCATTGTTCATAAATTTGTGAAAATTGAAAATTGTGTTTTCTAAGGCTTGTGCTACGTGTATTAAGTAAGAAGTATGTGTTAATTTAAAGATTAAGTAAACTTAAGTAAGCCTCAAGGATTTATTGTAAGATAAGTACAATCTATACTAACATTTTTTCAATATCCGTTATATAATTTTTTTTAATTTTTTTCTCCAATATTATATTTATAATATTATTATCACGAACATTTAAAAAATTGTACATATCTTTATGTATAGATATATACACATAAATTGATTAAATTATTTATATACAACTATAAAGACCAGAAAACATTCATAAAAGTATTTACGTGTTTAGCTCCAAAATGCCTAGGTTTAAAAGCGTATTTGCAGCTCAAAGACGCTTGAATAGCCGAAATAGATCGAGGGATTTCTCTGACGCTAACTATCGCTAAACGGATAATCAAACTAATAATCGTCATTATGCTTCTCGGCATATTGATTCGCAGTACCGAGAGGTAGAGCAGCTTCACAATACCGAACAATGGAGATTGAGACGTCAAAATATGAAATTTAGGATTACCGAAAAAGAAAGGAATTCCCAAGCACATTTGGCTCAACGTGAACTCCCTGATTATAGGGCAGTGGAACTACACCGAAATACTCAGGAACATAGGATGCGACGACAACATATTTAATACAGGAACATTGAACGAGAACGGAACACGCAGGAATATGAAACCCGAAGGCAGAATGCAGAATACAGGGAAGCGAAACAACAAGGAAACAATCGGGAACATCAGACTCGACAAGAGAATCCGCTATACAGGGCAATCAAACTAGAACGAAACACGAAGGAACATGCATCCCGGCGGGACAATGAAGAATGCAGGGAAGCGGAACAAGAACGAAATACTCGGGAACATGAGATAGTTTGAGATAATCCTTAATAGAGGGCATTCAAGAAAGATCGAAACACCCGGCACCATGAAACCCGACGGGAGAATCCTCAATACAGGGCATTCAAAAAAGAGCGAAACACCCGGGATCATGAATCCTGGGAGAATCCTCAATACAAACAAAACCGAAACACTCAGGAACATGAAACCCGACGGGAGAATGAAGAATACAGGGAAGCGAAACAAGAACAAAACACAAGGAAACATGACGCAAGACGTCAAAATCAAGAATTTAGGTACATTGAGCAAATAAGGAACTCACAGTTAAGAAGGGAATCATATAGAATATTACTCCAAAATCAAGAAGAATTTCAATTACATTCTTCTGTTAGAGTTCGCCTCTATAGAATCGACGAAAACAACAGGGCTAATGCTAATATCCGACAATCACAGAGAAATCAGGAGGCTAGAAGTAACATGTCTACAGATAAATATAATGAATACCTTTTTCAATCTGGAAAGCCTCAAAGACAGCGTTCCCTTCGCGATCATAACAACACTGTCCGACAAGGACCCACAGTAGTAAGTAACTGCTGTGGGGGACCTTGATTTAAGGGTAAAATTAAGACCTCAAATAAATTCCTAATTGAAGGAAAATTTTCTACAGATTTCACGAGTAAAGTATTTTGCTTGTCCACTCAATTCAATTCAAGCGAAAAGTTTCAAATATCTGTCTAGCAAACGGCCTCAAATTTGCGGTAATACCTGTATATTTAGGTCACCTGGATGTGATAGACAGTGTGGATTAAAAGGTGCTTTAGTAAATATACTACTCGTTGTTGATGATAATATTTATGCATTTCCGCGTACCTTTGATCAACCTCACGTCATTCAATTGCATTTAAAACGTAGAATAGCATTTAAAACGTAGAATATTGCGCACTAGAGTATCTGCTAGGTTAAATTAGGTTATATGGGAATAGTTCCTTCCTGCCACACTTAGGTCTTTGTGGACCCATTGTGATGCCCTTAAAAATGGGGGATATGCCGATATTGTGGCTTTCCTTGAGGTTCTTTCCCTCTGCTTGTGGTTACTCAATTTGGTCAAGCCATCCCGATGTCTCCAGAAATCTGCAAAGATAAGAGAGTGAGACATGTGATAATTCCTCAATATCTTGGAAGAAGAAACTTCCAAGTGTTATATTTCTCAAGTGGCAGAGGCCCGGGAAATGATAAAGATAGTGAGGGGTGTCCTCGTGGAGCTCTTCATCGCCGCAGCCTCTACAAATGTCGTCATCCTTGAGATTTAGTTTTATCATGTGGCCTTTCAGAAAATTATGACCAGTTAAAGCACCGACCAGCTTGGAAAGCGACTCTCTTTCGTACTGCAGGAGTTTTTTTGTTCGGTTCTTATTATAGTCTGGCAATAGCTTTCGTGATATCTCATCTGGTTAGAGATTTCCACCTACTGTTGGCTTTCATTCGATCTCGTATTCCACACGTTCTCTTAGGTTGCAGAGTGGTGGTTTGATCGACTGAAGTGCCAGGTCGCGATCAACTTCGGATCCTTTTCATGCTAGCTCGTCAGCCGTCACATTACCGGTTACGTCCCTATATCCAGAAACCCAGCAAAGACAAACCTTGTGCTGTGAGCCAAGAGCCTTAAGCTTTATGCGACAGCGGTGAACCAGCTTGGATTTAATTTCAATAACATTAACTGCCTTAATGGCCGCCTGACTATAAATGAAAATGGTAATATAATTACGTGGTATTACCAACATTGATACAGTACGGGCCGCTTCCGCGATTGCTAGAACCTCAGCCTGGATAACACTACTTTCATCAAGGAGTCTGATGGAGTTGTATTTATTTAGTTCCTCTGAGAATAGACTAGCACCTGTTCAACAATCCATCTTCGATCCATTGGTGTATTGGATATAGATTTCATTTTCGTGCATATATTAGTTTTCCTTACCACCCTGCTTGGAAAGGAGCAGGTGTATGGTTTGTCAAAATCCATGTAGGGAATCATGTAGTCGGGGCTAACGTTGTTTCCTACATACAGTTTCAAAATCTGTGCGTGCCCCGCGAGACTTGGGTTCAAGCTGACTATTTGATTTGAACTTAAGATTGGTTGATTTGTTTGCGGCTTTCCACCATTGTTTTTGCATCATTGAAAGAGGTCCTTGCTTTCTTTCTCATTCTAAAAAGACTTTTGATCCACCAAGGTGCAGAATTCTTGTCTTTAATTGTCTGTAGAGGGTATGCTTTTTCGTACGCTTTCTGTAGAATCTTACTGAAGACTTCTGTGGCAGCGTCGATTGATTGTGATATCTTCAGTGTCTGCTGCTGCACTTTTTGAATATTTTTTCCCACATCTGTAATAAAATTCCCCCAGTTTGCCGTTCTGGGGTTCTTGCAATTTTAAGGCAAGCTACCGCTCTCATCAATCTTGAATTCTATTATTCTGTGATCCGAAAAGGATACCTCGGGTGAAACCTTTCCAATCTCGCACAGTAAGCATCTGTGAATTGCTGTAGAGTGTTATGTCTTAAACCTCACGTCTATTACGAGTAATGAATGTTGAGAGACTCACCTCGTACTTTTGTGTCGGTGCTTCCCCATTCAGCATGCTGGGAGTTGGCGTCGCATTCTAGGATGAAATCCCATTTCACCTGCTCTGATTTAATGATCAGCGAACTGGTGAACTCGGACGGTGAATTCGTAGGAGAGTCAAAAGGCATGTTTGTGGCCGCAAGTATCAGTGAGCACTTCCCCTGTCGTTCCAATTTAACAACTGTTTGTTACTGTCGCTAGGTAAGAAAAAAAGGTTAATCTGTTTCCTTGCAACAATACATAAACGTGTCTTACTATTTTCTGGTGCGTTAATCTTAAACACAACCAGGTCTTTAGAATTCAGCCCACAACAAGGGCGATATCTACCTTCTTAGTGTTCATAAAAAGAATAAGGTTGGCGCTGGCCGCCTTACTGTGGTGAAGATTTACTTATAGTATCTTCATGTCGGCCAGTCGCTTTCTCACTCTCCGCCGTTGCAGCCACAAGTCGTTATTTACACCCCGCAATGCCAACGCGAACCTTGAAATTATTCTTGCGTAGCAACGGCAGCGATTTATGGCTGAGAAGCACCAGGAATTATGTGCCATTGTCCTTATGTTCACCCGCTTCGATGATCTTCCACTCCTTGCTCCGGGTTAAGGAACCGCAAGTTGCGTTCGATTCTATCCGCGGGTATGTATGGCCCTTGAACGTTTATGCGCCCCTTCGGTCTTGTGTAGTTGAGAATTTCTTTCCTGTCAACGACACGCAATTCAGCATTTTGCCGAGGTGCTTCAGTGTTGACGATGAAATTCTTCAACCACTCTAGGGTGCTCTTATTATCACACTCAATGATCTTGAATCCTTTAAAGGTAGCCAGTTGTCCAAAAAGTGGAACCTTGCCGTCTGCCTTCAGGATGGCGTCGTTGAAACCATCCAGGATTCTTAACACCATAAGCAGCCATTGGTCGCTGGTAAGTCTCCGATTTGGATTACCATGGTCGACAACAGCGACGCGGAGACTTTTCTTGACCTTTTCTGCGATCTCTCGCTTTTTGACTTCCCTAGCTAGAACCGGGGAGATTGTGTCATCGTGTCGGCCTCTTTTGGGATTTCCCAGAGCTTCCTCAGGTTTGGACGCATCCTTACCTGGAGCAACTGCCGGGCGCTTTGAACCAGACGCAGTCGAGATGAAAGGCAATCGGCATTTCGTCCTTGCTGTAGCTGGTTTCACTTCAACACCTTGGAGGCCTAAGCTCTATCTACTTTACGCCCTGTTCTCCTATAGTGCATAACCGTCTTGGAGCGGCAAGGTGTCTGCCCAGCTAAGGACTCATCCATGGCTGGGCCGTCACTTTGCTTTACGGATTTTGAAAAGGAATCGGCATTCCCCCCCTGCACTAGTCAAACTAATTTTTCCTTTCAGGGTCTGTTTCCTTTCTTTCTGGCTACTGCAACATACACTCTCGATGTCTCAAATGACATCCCGAGACCTTTCTAGCTGAGCCGCTTTCTCTCCCGTTAAGGTACTAAGCTCACGGCTCCTACACATGCCTATTATTAGGCGCGCATTCCTGCGCATTTTTAGCGGGTCTACAGCCAGGTTTGCCTCCGTTACGGCTAAGCGGTTAATTCCGAACATGTGCTTTCCTTTGGTTCACTAGGCTTAGCAACGACCGTACAGATGCTGTCTAATCAAAGAGTTGAGAAAAAAATTTTGGATGAAGATCTATTGGTACTGGAGAATTTGAATACTGAAGATCAAGTGACTTTATTTAACAATATACCAATTGAGAATGTGCCAACGGATCAAATTGCAATTGCTCCTGGTGTAGGTCGACGACCGCTGACATGATTTTTGATAGTCGTTCTGAAGAGCTTTTCTTTCCTAGTATTTATTGTAGTCAAGCTCGCAGATGCTCGGATTTATCATATAGCAGAACCGCTCGATCAGAGCTGAGGCGGTATGAAAGATGGTGTGCTACTTTAATTAGCACTAATGCTAATAATAATCTTTCTGCTGATCGTATCATTAGCTACCAAGTAGCACCTCTACTTTCCTAAGCTGATTTTTAGCACAAAATATCTTTTAGGTCGAAGTGCAATCTCTATCGCATAAGTGAGTCAGAAACTAAAATAAAAAACTTTTTTTGTTAGATGTGTTTTACACATAGTTTGTAACACCCCTTAATATTCATCGTAAACCACTAAAAGTGTATATATTTATGATCAGGACCAAACGCCGTTTTCTTCGAAATACGCATTTTCGAAGAAAATGACAATCGAAATTAAATGTATAAAAATATATAAATTGTTGGTATTATTTTGTTAAAGGAAGAAATGGTCGCAGTGCCTGCTGATTTCTGGGTGCATTATAGATGCCTGCAGGTAGACATAAGAAAAGCAACAAAGTTGATGATTGTTGTGGATTGGTAAACAGGGGTTGTAAAAATGTATGACGTAAAAATAACAACATTGGTGTGTTGAATGCTCACAACCATTCTAAACAACATGAATGACTTGAAATAGGTAGAGAAGTGATTTTTTGGTTTGGGTTATACATATTAATACATCATTTTAATGTACATTTTGACGCCTCCTATTTTGTTTTCATTGTATGCGAAAGCATTATCTATCAATTATTGAAGTCCATTATTGGGCATTATTTTATGTAACCATCAATTATCCCCTTACTAAAATTTGTTACCTTATCTGTATTCGAACAGAAATGTATGTCTTCAGTCAAATACTCGGAAATACCCACACACATTAACATACACTTTTGAGGCTTTTACAACACGCATTTTGACCAAGAATATTAAAACTATTCAATATGTAATTGACGGAAAGCTTGGCAGCTAATACTAGCCGCGTGTTTATACACGAAAAGGAAACGCAGAAAATTAAATCTAATTAACTGCACATTTCGGTAGAAAACTAAAAGACTACGCAAAAGAGGAGGTAGATGTCTTATGAAATTCATTCCGAAATATTTCTTTTCTTAAGAAGGCAACCGTTTTTCTGAAAAGTGCAGCAGAACAAATAGTTATTAACGAATTAGCATTATATTGTTGAAACTAAAAGTCTGTTTTGTGGCGCTAAATATTAAAAAAAATATCAATTCAATAAGTTGATTTGGAAACATATAAGAAACAATAAAAACATTCTTCTTTTTTTTATAACAACAAAAATTCAAATCTTTATATGTTTCGAAAATTGTGAAGTGTGTGCAGTTAGAATCGATCAATAGTTGTTCATAAATTTCTATTGTGTTTTCTAAGCCTTATGCTACGTGTATTAAATAAGAAGTATGTGTTAGTTTAAAGATTAAGTAAAGTTGTTTTACCATTCCACGTAATATTGATCAACCAATTTAGTTTTAAGTGACCTTGAATATATGCTTAGAAAAATTTACTATTTGTTTAAAGAAAATATACATATATATATATACTTAACATAAAGCGAACCGATTTCATCTTCATGCAATAATTTCTGTTCCGAAAGAAGTGTAATTGGTAAATTAGTTTTGGTTTAATTCTACTTCTACTTAATTTTTAAATTAATTTAAAATTAACGGAAGTCTCAAGGACTTATTGTAAGATAAGTACAATCTATACCAACATTTTTTTCAATATCCGTTATATACATTTTTTAATATTTCGACGAAAACAACAGTCCTAACGTTAATATCCAACAATCACAGAGGAGGAGGCTAAAAGTAACATGTCTACAGATAAATATAATGAATACCTTCTTCAATCTGGAAAGTGAAAAGACAGCGTTCCCTTCGCGATTATAACAACACTGTCCGACAAGGACCCACAGAAGTAAGTAACTGCTGTGGGGAACTTTGGTTTAAGGGTCAAATTAAGACCTTAAATAAATCCCTAATTGAAAGAAATTTTTCTACAGATTTCGCGTGTGAGGTATTTTGCTTGTCCACTTAATTCCCTTCCGATTCTCAAATAATTGAATTTTTGCTCTTATAGTAAGATTGAAATTATTAAGGGAAAAGTTTCAAATATCTGTCTAGCAAACGGTCTCGAATTTCGTCCTGTCAAAGTTTATAGCGCACTGCAGTATCTGCTAACAACACCTTTATAGTTAGAGGAAAGCGTGATACTGACACAAAACTGGATGAGCGAAATGCAAAACGCGAATAACGCTCTTAGCGCAAAAAGTTGAGGAAGAAATTTTGGATGAAAATCTACTGGCACCGGAGAATTTGAATACTGAATATCAAGTGACTTTATTTAAAAATATACCAATTGAGAATGCGCCAACGGATCAAATTGCAATTGCTCCTGTTGAAGTTCGACGACAGCTGAAATGAATTTTTATAGTCGTTCCGAAGAGCTTTTCTTTTCTAGTATTTATTGTGGTCAAGCTCGCAGATCCTCGGAATTATTATATAGCAAAATTGCTCGCAACTGTGGATAAGTTACTCTACACTTATAAAAAAATCGACTTGATGAGTATTCGAAATGCAATTTCTATTTACATTCGGAAGAAATCTGGACAAAAAAACACTAATACTGCATTAGATCGTCACCAGCTCATTGGGAGGCTGAGAAAAAGAAAGTAATGGCAATGATACGTCAATTTGGATTGCCTACATTTTGTATAACGCTTTGGGCTGCATAAACCAAATGGCAGGAATTACTCGTAATTTTTAGCAAGGTTGTGGATAACGTGGATATTACCCCGGATGAAGCGGAATCAACGGAGTTTGCGCGAAAATCACGGCTTATTAGAGCGACCCCAGTGAAATGTGCCCGATACTTCGACCATCGTTTTCGAACACTATTTAAACTTGGAGGAATTTTTGGAGATAATAACGTTGGCCGTTTTTATTATAGAATTGAGTTTCAGCAAAGAGATTCCCCACATGTTCATGGGATATATTGGCTAAAAGGGGCACCAAACCTGGCTCTCGAGAATAACGAGAGTATAAAAGCAACAGAGGACTTCATTGACAAGTTTTGTGTTACTATGGCGAAAACCCGGACCTTAAATATTTCATTATTTACCAGCGCCACTCACATGCTCAATCATGCAGAAGCGATTTTAGAAATGACGCAGTATGCCGATATGGGATGCCTTATTTCCCAATGTCAAAAACACTTATTTTGAAACCTCTCGCAGAAGAAGGGCAGCAAAATGTTAACATGAATGGGGAAACACGAGATACAATTCAACTACTGACAAATTCTCCATCGACAGAAGACTTAAATTTTTCTGAATTTCTTAATAAGCTGCGAGTAACGAAAGAACATTACATTCAAAGCCATCACTCTTTCTCAAAAGGAAGTTTATTGACCGAAAGCTAACACAGATTTATATATTAATACATCCAGACCGGAACAACGCATGCGGATGGTCAAACCAAGACGGGAATTGCAGCAAATGGAAGCTGGCTCCATCTGTATTTTGATTCCAAATTTAATTGATAACTATACCCAACGT
Organism: Ferdinandea cuprea; assembly: GCA_963576555.1. Taxonomy (NCBI): domain Eukaryota; kingdom Metazoa; phylum Arthropoda; class Insecta; order Diptera; family Syrphidae; genus Ferdinandea; species Ferdinandea cuprea. Next base: position 39,724,902 of record OY754962.1, on the reverse strand, counting down.
CCAGATTCCATTGAAAGGTTGTACCTTGCAGATTTTGCTGCTATGTATAATTTCTTAAAATCTTTAACTATACGAGTAGGAAATAAGGATGAACAGGCGGACAATTTTGTAATTTATCCAAATCAGCCACTACGTAAACCATCACGTCATTCGCTGTAGGCGGTTTTGCATCGATAAAGACACAACTGAGTTTATTGGAGAGCATAATGCTTTTCGTGCCCTGAAGAAATGAGGAACAACAAACTACAACTTACAAAAACAAATATAAAACATTTCGTGACCAAAATATATTAGACGATGTCTTGGCTCAGTTTCGTGATGATCAACATCCACCCCAAGAAGAGCACAATTTGGATAAAGAATTCGCGATATTTGCAGTCCCCTAGGTTAATCCGAACGAAAATATAATTGCTGGTGATCCACGAGATAAAGTGCGTTTAAAACAAAACGCCTTATCTGATTTCCCAAGAAGAGAAGTTCTACAAAATCTACCATACAAAAGCTCAATTTAAAGCAAGGGTTATATTTGCAACATGTTCTTCATATCACAAATGATAGTGACCAATTCTGTGAATTGGCAAAAGTAGGCTAATATCCATCATTTTTTAAGCCATAATTAAGCGACAAAATGGCGTTCCTGGGGCAGACCCGAATATAGTCTAAGTTCTACTTTGTGCTCCGACTAGTAAAGCAGCATTTGAGATTAAAGAGCTTACCCTTCACTCAGTGTTTGCGCTGCCAGTTAGTCAATGCTCTGGAGAGTTGCTGCCGTTGATTAGAAATATTGTCAACCATTTTTTTCAAAGTTAATTGCTTTAAATTGATTATTATAGATGAAAAGTCCATGGTTGGAGCAAAAATATTTGCCTATAGATGCTCGGCTTAAACAAATTTTTGAGAGTCGTTTATTGTTTGGGGGCACTTTTGTGGTTGTTTTTGGGGATCTTAAACAATTGCTTCCAGTAGGAGATCGTTAGATATTCGCAAATCAAAATGATCCTTTCCGGCCGGCACTCCTCTTTGGGACACATTTAAATACTTACAGCTAACAGAAATAATGTGGCATCGAAATGATCGAATTTTTTCAATAGCACTTAATAATATGGCTACTGGACAAATAACGGAAAAAGATTTTCTTCTTATGAGGCAAAGATTTGAGACATCTCCCTGTAATGTAACGTCAAAAGCGATCCACTAACACTAAACTGAGATTAAACATCAATATAATGTTTTGTTATTGTTGTTGTTGTTGTTGTTGTTGTTGTTGTTGTTGTTGTTGTTGTTGTTGTTGTTGTTGTTGTTGTTGTTGTTGTTGTTGTTGTTGTTGTTGTTGTTGTTGTTGTTGTTGTTGTTGTTGTTGTTGTTGTTGTTGTTGTTGTTGTTGTTGTTGTTGTTGTTGTTGTTGTTGTTGTTGTTGTTGTTGTTGTTGTTGTTGTTGTTGTTGTTGTTGTTGTTGTTGTTGTTGTTGTTGTTGTTGTTGTTGTTGTTGTTGTTGTTGTTGTTGTTGTTGTTGTTGTTGTTGTTGTTGTTGTTGTTGTTGTTGTTGTTGTTGTTGTTGTTGTTGTTGTTGTTGTTGTTGTTGTTGTTGTTGTTGTTGTTGTTGTTGTTGTTGTTGTTGTTGTTGTTGTTGTTGTTGTTGTTGTTGTTGTTGTTGTTGTTGTTGTTGTTGTTGTTGTTGTTGTTGTTGTTGTTGTTGTTGTTGTTGTTGTTGTTGTTGTTGTTGTTGTTGTTGTTGTTGTTGTTGTTGTTGTTGTTGTTGTTGTTGTTGTTGTTGTTGTTGTTGTTGTTGTTGTTGTTGTTGTTGTTGTTGTTGTTGTTGTTGTTGTTGTTGTTGTTGTTGTTGTTGTTGTTGTTGTTGTTGTTGTTGTTGTTGTTGTTGTTGTTGTTGTTGTTGTTGTTGTTGTTGTTGTTGTTGTTGTTGTTGTTGTTGTTGTTGTTGTTGTTGTTGTTGTTGTTGTTGTTGTTGTTGTTGTTGTTGTTGTTGTTGTTGTTGTTGTTGTTGTTGTTGTTGTTGTTGTTGTTGTTGTTGTTGTTGTTGTTGTTGTTGTTGTTGTTGTTGTTGTTGTTGTTGTTGTTGTTGTTGTTGTTGTTGTTGTTGTTGTTGTTGTTGTTGTTGTTGTTGTTGTTGTTGTTGTTGTTGTTGTTGTTGTTGTTGTTGTTGTTGTTGTTGTTGTTGTTGTTGTTGTTGTTGTTGTTGTTGTTGTTGTTGTTGTTGTTGTTGTTGTTGTTGTTGTTGTTGTTGTTGTTGTTGTTGTTGTTGTTGTTGTTGTTGTTGTTGTTGTTGTTGTTGTTGTTGTTGTTGTTGTTGTTGTTGTTGTTGTTGTTGTTGTTGTTGTTGTTGTTGTTGTTGTTGTTGTTGTTGTTGTTGTTGTTGTTGTTGTTGTTGTTGTTGTTGTTGTTGTTGTTGTTGTTGTTGTTGTTGTTGTTGTTGTTGTTGTTGTTGTTGTTGTTGTTGTTGTTGTTGTTGTTGTTGTTGTTGTTGTTGTTGTTGTTGTTGTTGTTGTTGGTGTTGTTGTTGTTGTTGTTGTTGTTGTTGTTGTTGTTGTTGTTGTTGTTGTTGTTGTTGTTGTTGTTGGTGCCTAGTACCTCGACTGGAGATGAGGTAACCAACCCCGGTGGAAGGTCTTTGGTAGCAGCTGACGAGAGAGGAGGGGGGGAGGAGTGCCAGCTCACCAAGTCACTTCTCCTGTTTCCGGACGGTGGCGGACGAATTCTACGGATGGATCAACGGCGCCGTCCACAGTTCCAGTTAGGTGGAACAAGTGATCTCCCTATATGAGCTGCTTAGACTTATTTGAAGCCCAGGTCTATAGGGATATCCAACAGTAAGCCAGGGTGTTGCAAAAGAGTTGGTGGCGGATGAGCTCTTAATGGGACAACGGCAGCACTCACATCCGCGAATTGGGTTACTGGTACCGGAACTACCGGCCGACTGTCCTAGGGTCAAGAACAGGGCCTGGCCCTCCAGGTTGTGGGGTTGTGCCGTCCTGACTACGTCAAAAATATGTAGTTATGGGAGAGACTATGGCAGCCTCGGATATAACTGTACCTCAAAGGCAAAATAGACCCGGAACGTTAACGGACATGCGAGTGTGTACCTGGAATGTGCGGACACTACACTCCAGGTGCTACTCAAGTCTTGAGTCTGTCCTCTCGCGGGACAAGGCCGACATTACCGCGATCAAGGGGATACGATTGATAGGATCAGGAACTATGAAAAGACAAAATTCCGACATATATTAAAATTGTAACGAAAGATTGCACGTGTTAGGATGCTTAGATCCAAAGTAATGGACTTCAAGCCGATAAGTGATCGCCTGGCTGTGATCCGCATCAGAGCTACATTCCAAAACATTAGCCTAATATGTGCACACGCCCCTACCGACGAGGCTGAGGACCCTATCAAGGAGGAATTCTATGACCTCTTGGACGGAGCCTACGGAGCCTGTCCGGAGTACGATGTCAAAATTGTACTCGGGGACTTCAATGCTAAAGACGGCAAGGAAAACATCTTCGGCGGATTAGTTGGTAAGCACAGCCTCCACGAAACAACAATAGATAACGTCTACCGACTAATTGACTTTGCAAGAGCTTGTAATACGGTGCTACCTGGCACTCTCCAGACGGTCGAACTGCCAACCAAATCGACCATGTGCTAATCGATGCGAGGCACCCATCCAACATCTTGAACGTGTACGCTTACCGAGCGGCAAACGTCGACTCTGACCATTTTCTTGTTGCGGCTAGACTCAGAGCTCGACTGTCCAACGAGAAGAAGCTGCGAACTGCCCAAAAGAAGAGATTCTACGTTGGACGCCTTAGCACATCTGGAGTCGCCAGAGCCTCCAAAGATCGCCCGAGTGAGACACTCCCCACCGTGCATTCACCTACCACATGCGCCAACAACCAGTGGTCTCAGTATCGCGACATCATCAAGGAGGTAGCCGACACCACCCTAGGATACCAGCCACCCTAGAGAAAAAGCCCGTGGTATGATAATGTATGCGTATACCGGAAAAAGGTTACTGAAGATGCACACATAGGAACGCTGAAGAGGATAACAAGGGCAGCAACGGAGAAGTACCAAAGCCAGGATAAGAGAGGAGAAGGAGATCCTGCGTAGGAAGAAAAGAGAGCGCGCAGTCTCCCAGCTCAAGCAGATCGAAGAGTCTCGCGACCGACACAACACCCGGAAGTTTTATAAGAAAGCCAAGCTACTGGCTGCTGGCTTTAAGACCGGAACGCTGGCTCTTCGTAACAGCGATGGAAACCTTGTCACCGACGCAGAGGGAATAGTAGATGTATTTAAGCAGCATTTCCAGCAGCTGCTGAACGGACAAAATGTAGAGAGAGCGATGGGGCTAGAAGAAAACCCACGTCAAGTCAATAAAGAACCAGTCCCTCCGCCCAGTGTAGAAGAGGTTGGCTTACCTATAAAAAAGCTAAAGAACAACGAGGCCGCCGGCTCTAATGGTCTACCTGCAGTGCTTTTCAAATACGGAGGTGATGTTATGGTAGGGCGCATGCACCAAATCATCAACCAAGTTTGGGTGGAGGAAAGCATGCCCGATGACTGGACCATCAGCTCCATATGTCCCATCTACAAGAAAGGCGATCATATGTCTTGCAAGAACTATCGAGGCATATCCCTGCTTAATGTCGCATATAAGATTCTATCCAACATACTGTGTGAACGTCTCAAACCTTTCTGCAACACTCTAATCGGCACGTACCAGTGTGGCTTCCGGCCCGGCAGATCAACTGTAGACCAAATCTTCACACTAAGGCAAATCCTGGAAAAAACCAAAGAGTTTCAAGTCGAGACACACCATCTCTTCATCGACTTTAATGCCGCATATGACAGCATTCATCGTCAGGAGCTTTTTGTGGCGATGGCCGAATTCGGGATCCCGTCAAAACTGATCCAGATGTATCGCATGACTCTAGATAACACGCGATGCAATGTACAGTTTGGCAGCAGTTTATCTGAACTCTTTCAAACATGCACCGGATTTCGGCAAGAAGATGCGCTGTCCTGTGATTTCTTCAATGTTGTACTTGAGCAGATAGTGCGCAGGGCAGGTGTCAACACGGAAGGCACTATCTTCAACAGATCAGTCCAACTGCTAGGGTATGCGGACGATATAGATATCATCGGTCGATCCCAGCGTGTTGTGATAGAGGCTTTCACGGCTATTGAAGAAGTGAATGAGGACAAGACTAAATATATGCTATCAACAAACAAACAATCATCTGTCCACCGACTACGACAAAATGTCACTGTTGATAGCAGCAACTTCGAGGTAGATAAGGAGTTAATCTACCTCGGGGTAAACATCAACTCCACAAATTACATCTTGGTGGAGATCTGTCGAAGAATTACCCTAGGAAACCGCTGCTAATTCGGTTTGGCAAAACAAATGGGTTCAAAACTGCTAACCCGAAGGACAAAGTGCATACTCAGCAGAACCCTTATCCTGCCAGTTCTGCTATACGGAGCCGAGTGCTAGACGATAAGCAGGAAAGGAGAGTTAATACTGGGATCCTTTGAAAGAAAATCCTTCGACGGATATTTGGTCCTGTGTGCGAGGAGGGCGCATGGAGGAGAAGATACAACCGCGAACTCTATAAGCTGTACCAAGATGTGGATATAGTCCGAAAAGCCAAAACCCGTTGACTACATTGGCTCGGCCACATCGAGCGAATGGACAACAACGCTCCAGCCAAGAGGATATTCGAATCCCAGCCCCCAGGTTCGAGACGACAAGGAAGACCGAACCTCCGTTTTAAAGACCAAGCCATCGCGTATACCAGAGCGCTTGGTCTGGACAACTGGAAGCAGTGTGCTCTGGATCGCAGAGGGTGGAAGGCTGCCGTATCTCAGGCAGAGACTCTTCATGGGTCGGGAGCCCGTTAAGTAAGTAAACTGAGAGAGTTGCCTTCGCCTGAATTTAATTCTATTGCAACTGACAGAATTAAAAGACCCGTCTCTGAAAGTAACAGAACAAACACTTTTCGATCCTTACAGGGTTTTAAAACTTATGAAACTTCTTAAGATATGGCTTTGCAATTTGTTTAAAGTCGAAACAGTCGGATCTTTAGGAAGATTGCAGCACCGGCATTCTCGGGAATCACTATGGATTTGTGTTGAAAATATCCCTAAGGTATTTCAATATCGTAGAAATCAACACATTTCTATTGAGCGGGTTCAATTTCCAGTAGTACCTTGCGGAAGGTATTACTATTCATAAGAGCCAAGGCGGTACTTATACCGCTGTTGCAGTTCACTTACGTCCGGGAATGAACCGAGCATCTATGTATGTAGCATGTAGCCGAGCAACAACTGCCAACGGGCTGTATATAAATAAATGGGAATTTTCAAGCTCCTAAGCCATTTTCTGCAGCAGACCCAGTTCATATCGAGATGAATTCTCTTTGCAATGAAAGGCCTTACAGTCATTTTATGATTTTATCTATAATTCCATAAATGGGATAATTATAACGTATCAAAATATACAAAGTCTTAACTCTCATTTCGAAGATATAAAATCTAAGAAATTATCTTTAATGTCACAAATTCTTTGCTTTGTGGAAACTTGGACAATTCCATCCAGTGAAATAAGCGTTCTTAAGTTCTGCAATTTTTAACCTTCCAGTTGAAAAAATATTTCAGTATATATTATTTAAATATTAAGATGTCCACTATTTGGTTATATACAGAAATAATAATTTTGGAAAACATAGTCTCAAATCCAAAATAAAGAAACTATTTGATGTGTTTCAAATGGGTAATTTAGTTGTTTTAGAGAATTTTAACATTGATTAAAATTAAATTGCAACTAATGAGCTCATAAGCGCTTTTCTTCGTAGTAAAAATCTACAATCACTACTTTCTTCTAAATGTGCCACAACAACAGGGTTAACTCAGATCGATTATGCTTTCAGCAGCTTCCAGCATGCAATATTTGCAAAAACCTACGCAATAGTTTACAGCTACCCCGATGCCATAGTTGCCTCTGTTTAGTTGTAATTTATTAACTATAGAGCCCCCGATCTATAGAGAGTCTTTGCATGAAATACAGCAGTTTTCCATTCTCGACGATCCTTGGAATCCTGCTTCCACTTGTCAAGACCCATAACTCTTCTGTAGCAATTGTTTATTCGCAAGATTTTCCCGACTGAATGTAATCGACGTGTCTTAGCTTAGACGAAAACCACTGAAATTCATCGACGAGTAATACAGGCTTCTATATCGTACTATATCAATGAAACATGCAACATTTTTCATGATGCCGATGTCTGTCTCAAGCCAGGATTCAAAAATCAGAGAGGAAATGTGTGATTCATGAAAAATTAGTGCAACAATCACATTAGTTTTATGTCCTTTAAATTCTTTACAATATGTAAAATATATTTCTTGGACACCTTTTTATTCTATTAAATATGATCTTTGGTTAAATATGCAGTAGGTATATATATTTATATTGTGTAAGGATAGGGAATCATACAGTTCGCCCCAAGCGGAGTGTAGCCTTTTTATCAGTGTGAAGCCCAAGGTAAATTCATTTAATTTAATTTTAATTTTGGTAGGGGCGAATGCCCCCATTCTTTAGGCTTATTACAAGGTATATTAGTTATATACTAACATAAAAACTAAGATTTACCAACTAATATGGGAGGAATTGGGAAGGATATCGAGTGTGAGACAGGCAGTGCTGCGGTTAAAATCAAAAACCGTAAGTTTTGCGTTTATCTTTCGCAGCATACGGAAGATTGATTCGTTGGAACCATACGAGGTCCGGTGAGTTGATAAATAAAAAACGTAACGTAATTTACGACGGTAAGTGTTGAAGAAAATAGACGCAAGATCGATAGAACCTGAGAGGAGTCTATGAATGAAGAGAATATCTGCTACGTTCCTGCGTTCTTCAAGGATATTCAAGTTTATAAGTTTAAGGCGAGTTTCATAGGGAGTCAGGTAAATAGGGTCTTCCAGGGTAAACCTCGAAGAGGGAATCGAAGAAAACAACGTTGAATGCTCTCGATTCTGGATACATTAACTCGATGAAAGGGCGAGCACACTTGAATGCCGTATTCGAGAAGGGGCGAACAAAGGAAATGTGGAGGGATCTTGTCACATAAGGGTTAGAGAATTCTTTGGACCACCGTTTAAAAAAACCAAATGAAGAGTTAGCTTTAAGAATTATCTCATCAACGTGCGAACGAAAATTTAGCACCCTGTTGTACAGTATACCAAGATCGCGAAGAGATTGTACAAGGGATATAGGCTGACCGAGGAGAAGGTATATTCGGCGAGGGAAATGAAGTGAAAACTATAAGAACGGCTTTACAGGTAAGAGGAAATCCATTTTAACAATATAAGTTCGAAAACTAGGTCAGACAATTTGAAGATGATTAATTGATGAGATATCCTATCAAAAGCCTTACTGAAATCGGTTGCAATTACATCGACTTCATTTCCACTCTCTAAAGCAGAGAGGGAAAAGGAGACGAACTCGACAAGGTTTGTAGTAGTTGATCTGTCTTTCAGGAAACCAGGTTGGCAAGGGGATCAAATGGACTTACATTATAAGCTTAAGGCTTCGTATGAAATACTCTCTAAAAGTCTGGGTATGTGAGAAAGTTTAGCAATGGGACGATAGTTGGTTACTTCGTTCTTCGTTGCTTGTGTATCGGGATTATAAAAGAGGTCTTTCAAACCTGAGGAAATTCTCCATATGAAAGATAGATGCAAAAGGTTAGAAAGGGAAGCGAAAGGTTGGAAGAACATTTTTTAAGAAATATGGCGGGGATACCGTCTGGGCCGGGTATGAATTCATCATTGAGATTTTGTAACTTAAATTCGATAAGAGTAGGATCAAAGCTATGAGAAAGAAAAGAGACGCAGGAGAAGTTAAGTAGATAATTGAAGTAAGAGGGGTCCGGTTCGAAATAGTTATCGGCAAAAGATTGTTTGAAATGGGTAGTAAAAAAGTTGGCAATAGTGTGTTTATCGGTTAATGATTTGTTTTCGAAAGATAGGGTGGTAGGGTATCCGTCAGATTTTGGTTACCGAATTGGTAAAAAGACTTGGGGTAATTTATAAGATTGACTTCCGCATTTGCAAGGTAGCGCTCGTAAAGAAAATTACAAAGTTGGGTAAATTGAAAGTAAGTACCGAGATAGTTAGGTTACTAGAATCAAAGGAACACGTTTCGAGATATGCGTTAATTTTGTGAAAATTTGCTTTATGGAAGTCGTAGGGGGTGAGATCTGTTGAATGAATGGACTGGAGTGGAGAGTTGTGGAAGAAGGATGAAAGTTATTAATAGTAAATAGAGATAGGGGACAAAGCAAGACGGAAGAGTTAATGGAATCTGTTAAAATATGTTATTAAAAAAAAAGGTCTAATTGTTTACCCATATAATTTGAGTGCTTGAGGAAGACTTGAGTCTGTTAATCGATCAAGGAAGAGACATTCTTTTGTCGAGTTGCGATAAAAAAGGATTGATCATCTGATGGAGTCCACTGCAAGTAAGGCAGATTAAAGTCGTCGAAAATAAGCATATCATCAGGGGAGTCAGCTGAGTCGATAATTTTGTCAATCGCATCAATAGCAACTTGGTGGGATCCTTGGGTTGAGCTGGTAGGATATAACAACACATAATGTACGGGTACCTACGGAGGAGTGTTATTTTAATTGAAACAAAGACGATTTTAGTAGAAGTAGACACAGCAATGAGAGGCGAGTCAAAGCTGTTATGTACAGCCAGTAGGACACCTCGACAGGGAGAGCCAAGGTTACGGGGCTTAAGCTCGTCATCACGAAAAACATTAAATGTTCATAATATCAGGGATAAGATTGCTTTCGGCCAGAGCATAGATTTCGAAAGGGGGGGGCCATGAGTTTGGCCCAAAACAGTGCGGATTTTCGAGCGAAGTCCTCTACGTTTCGGTAGTAAAAAGTAAGATGAAGGCTGTTGGGAGGAGGTAAAGTTTCTTGCGTTACTGACTATGATCTTGAGTTAGGGACGAAAAATTTATCTAGGTCCACACAACTCCGTTGATGGTGTGACACTCCTTTGGGGTGTATATAATTATCGAAAGCAGCAAGGTCGTCCTCCACTTTTTGAGGAGACAAATTGTAAATCTCGTAGAATTACATCAGGTTTTTTTTAGTTTTCTTCCTCTTTTTGAGCTTTTTGAGACCGATTAGGTCGTTAGGGAGACCTTCCTGGTGAATGGAAACTTGTTTTTGTTTTTCCCTCATAGCAAACCGAGTCAGATTTGTTATGTAAATAAGCAAGAAAGAGACGTACATTCTTGTATTTTCTTTTCTCAAAGCCGATAGTGTATAACGTCATTCTGTGTTATCAATGGTTTCCTGCATTAGTTTGACTGTCGGACTCAGAAAGGGATCGAGAATAGGGGTGTTGTAAGAAGAGATTGTAGAGGATGGTCAGACACTGCTCTGAGTCTTATTTTAAAACATACATAGTTTGTAATAGTCATTAATATTCGTCATAGACCCCTAAAACTACATGATATATTTATGATCAGGACCAGTGATCTGCCGTGGGCTTTTAGTAACGTGTTCACATAATTATTTTCTCAGCATATTTATCTATCCCTTTTTTTTATTGACTTGACAAGGATGTCTTCCTTTTTTATATAAAGGGTGATTTTTTAGCTGGTTTGGTTTTGGCAACACTGGTTTTGACAGCTGACGTGTGTTTAGTACCTTGTGTCACTGTCAAACAGCTTCAGTTTGGTTTGCAATTTAACCATGGATCGTCTTACAAATGAACAACGCTTGCAAATTATTGAATTTTACTATCAAAATTCGTGCTCGGTTCGAAATGTTCATCGCGCGCTGCTTCCATTTTATGATCGGCATTCTCGACCTTCTGAGCAGTCTATTCGGAAGATTGTGACCAAATTTCGCACCAAATTTACTTTGTTGGACATTAAACCACCAACACGTTTACGTACTGTGCGTATTGAAGAAAATATTGCGGCCGTATCAGCTAGTGTGACAGAAGACCGCGAAATGTCGATTCGGCGCCGTTCCCAGCAGTTAGGCCTTTGTTACAGCACTACGTGGAAAATTTTGCGGAAGGATTTGGGCGTAAAGCCTTTTAAGATACAGCTGGTGCAAGAACTAAAGCCAGCCGACCTACCACAACGCCGAATTTTTGGTGAATGGGCTCTTGGAAAGCTGGCCGAGAATCCGCTTTTTTATCGAAAAATTGTGTTCAGCGATGAGGCTCATTTTTGGTTGAATGGGTACGTAAATAAGCAAAATTACCGCATTTGGAGTGAAGATCAGCCAGAAGCATTGCAACAGCTACCAATGCATCCCGAAGAAGCCACTGTTTGGTGCGGTTTATGGGCCGGCGGCATTATTGGGCCATATTTCTTCAAAGATGATGCGAATCGCAGCGTTACTGTCAATGGTGAACGCTACCGAGCGATGATAACAAACTTTTTTTTGCCCGAAATGGAAGTTCTTGACTTGCATGATATATGGTTTCAACAAGACGGTGCCACATGCCACACAGCACGCGAAACAATGGCGCAATTGCGAGGTGAGTTTGGTGAACAGTTAATTTCACGTTTCGGGCCGGTCAATTGGCCGCCTAGATCGTGCGATTTGACACCATTAGATTATTTGTTGTGGGGGTATGCCAAGGCTAATGTGTATAGGGACAAGCCCGCTTCGATTGACGCACTGGAAGCCAACATCCATGCATTCATTCGTGAGATACCGGCCGATATGTGTGAAAGAGTATGCCAAAATTGGACTCAGCGGATGGGCTACCTGAGACGCAGCCGCGGTCAACATTTGCATGAAATTATCTTTAAACATTATATTGCAAGGTTCAAACTATCGATTCAAATAAATATTTCATTCATTTCTTCGAATTTTTTGTGTTTTTTTTTTAAAAAAAGTTCTAAACCTCTTAAAAAATCACCCTTTATATATGTATATATAAAACTTATCTAGTTTTATTTGTTTGTACATATATACATTTGTATATGCTTTTTATAAAAGTACTTGCCGTCTCACCGGTGAATTCGCACTCGCTTGTGAGTGTTCTTTCAAGCTCCTCACTATCGCTAGCTAGCAGTTCCTGCTCTTCCAATGCTCCTACCAGTAGGGAGATGGAAGAAGTCAAAATTTAGTTTTCAATCACCTCTGATTTCTCCGGAACGGGGGTAGCCTTTTGTTTGTACCCTATCCTAAGGGTATATTATAGTTTCTAACACCCCTTAATATCCATCGTAGACCCCTAGAAGTATATATACCTATGATCAGGACCAAAACCTTAGACTATTTAGCAATGTCTAATTTTCATAGAAACGGAAAAAAAATGTTTAACAAGATATATAGCCAATATTTTTTCCAATATATCGCCCATACAACGTTTTTGGCCACGCACACTTTTTGGGGGCGTTTTTTTTTTTAATATTTTTTTCTATAAAGTTCATAGAAATCAAATGCTATACATCATCTTCTTAATGCTTTTTTTCTTTGGAGTACATAGAGATAAGGATGGGGTATCATACTGTTCGCCCCAAGCGGACTGTAGCTTTTCCTTATGTTTTTTTATTAGTTTTTGTTTGTTTTTTCCATTTATTAATTAATTTGATTCCCACGAGTTGCGGAGAAATAAAAGGTCCGTCTGCACAGAGATCCGCCGTATGCTATCTAATCCGGAGGTCACCAGGTATCCGTTTTTTCAAGCAATCATAACACGTCTATAGACAAATATCGAAGCTGTGTGAATGCGTTAAGGCGTGAATCGGCGACAAACGAACTCCGCCGCCACACGCCTATATAAGAAGTTAACCACGTAGTATATCCAGAAAAACATAAAAACATAATTTAAGTAAAGAATATTGCATTTGAATTCAATTGTTCTATAAATTGTGTATCGTATTAATTTACCTTAGAACAAAAAAATTAAAGTAAAATCTGTTCTTTAATAACTAAAGTACGTGTTTTTAAATCACTCTTATTATGCACTTTCATTTTCGTAGTAACGCTGTGAATATGCGAGGGTTTCACACTTATAAATGAGATACATGAATTTAGGTGGTTTTCTTTTTGGCAGTTTTTGGGCATTATATATAATATATACCCATTTTTTTTTAATGGGGACGTAAATTTCAATGCCAATATGATATAAATTAAAAAAATTTTTTGTTACTATTAAAGACAGAGCTCGAGTCTCTTTTGACGAAACAATTACTTTTACTGATGGCAATGCTTCTATACTATACCAATTTGAAAAAGCCGCTGTAAATGTCAAAAGATGTCACCACACATAATCACGTACACTTCCGCCGCCACACGGGTATATAAGCTCAAAACAACGCGTTTTGTTGTTGTTCTGTTGCCTTATACGATCTCATCTGATCACAATTTTTTTTTTTGAAAGTGCGCAAATACGTGACTTTAAAATAAACACATTTTAGTGGTATAACCTCTTTCGGTAAATATTTAAAGACTTAGAAGATTTAGATGAGCAAAAGTCTTAAAAAACCGCTAAAATAAAAGTCGCCTTCACATCAGCGAAACTAAATTCGAAAGTTGGTTAAATGAGCTCAAAAATTAGAGCCAAAGCTTATTATAGGCAACCAACTGCCTTTATATTCCACAAAAGAACTGGTGCCATCGACACATAACTACAATAAAAATAACATAAGAAAATCAAAGCCTAACTTGCATCCATGAAATTCACGCGAACAAAGGAGAAACTAACCAACAAAATTTGTAAATAGGCAACTTTGTTTGTTGTAAAATACCGCATGGTAGCATCAACGCAAAAACAACAAATATCGTAAATGGTTTCAAAGCTTGCGGTCTATTCCCAAGGGATAAATATGCCATTCGTTTTTCCAAATGTCTTAGTAGCAGCACCAGATATCTCAAAGAATTGAATAACGATGCGTTTGGAGTATTTTGTGCCACAATTGGTTCGCAATCCAATTGAACAACTTGAGAAATATTCTAGTTCAATATCGATTGCAGCGAGAATTTACTAATATTGCATAAATTTTTTCAATCAACGCCTCCGACAACGCCAACAGCAACCCTGAAAAAAATTCAAAAATCCCGATAGTATCCTAGGAAATTGTTGATTTCTTCGATGTGAATGATATTTTGGACTGGCCCGAAACACCGCTTCGAAAAGCTACAAAAACCCAGAAAAGCAATAAAAGCTTTGTTATTACGAACTCCTTATGGATTGCGGGAAAAAACGGAGAAAAAATAAAAAAAATTGAAAGCACTGGGTACTTTCCACTTTTTCCATGTAAGGTTTGTTTGTAAAAAAAAAGATCGAACGTCTTAAATGCCATAAATACTAAACGGTAAATTTAGTTTGCCTGTAAAAAAATATATATAATTTTATTTCATTTAATTTATTAAATTTGTTATGAATTAAAACTAATTTTTGTTTTCCTTTCAAAATGTATAAAACGTATTTATTTAATAACTTTAATTAACTGAATATTTTCTATATATAAAAAACTATGTATTTATGAATTCTTTTATAGCCATATGTGTACTAATATTTTTTTCTCTAATTCATGCTTCTTCAAACAATAAAGTAAATAAAAGTTCGTTTAAAAGAATAAAGCAATGTGTACCTTTTTATTATTTATTTATCTATTATTTTATTATTTAAGATAGAACATTTTAAAAACATCACGTTTTTCTGTTTTAAAGAGTGCCAAAAATTGTAGTGTTTGGTGCCGAAAATTATAATTGTAGTTTCTGGTAAGCTTTTTTTATATTGGCATTTTAAATATATTTTCAATAACTACACCATTTTTTATAAAACTTCACCAACGCAGAATTAAATAAGCTATACTCTGGTATACAATAAATTGAAATCAGCCTGCAAATAAAAAATATTATAGTTTATCAAATTTGAAATTTTCTTCGGGGTGCCAATAATTGTAATGTTTACGCTAATTTTTGGTTGATCTTCTTTAAGGAATTTTCATATTACTCTTTTTGTATGGCCTAAGAGCCAACGATTAGATTTTTTATTTTTTTTGAGATATAATTTTTCCTGAAGGTGATATCAGAGATTTTCTGAACATTTAACTTAAAAAATTATATAATAATTAAACTAGGCTGATACGATGTAAACAAATTTTAATAACTTATAACCTATATATTTATTTAAAATTTGAACTATTCATATATCTATGTATATTGTAATTGGTCTAACTATAATTATATAAAAATTTAATATAATTAAAAATTGAATGAATGCCTAAGAGAAACAATATTGAAGTAATCAATAAAATGCCTTACAATTTTTTTTTAAATATTCAAATCAAATTGATACATGATTTCATGTTAGTAGAGTTAATAGCGACATGAAAAATTTTAATGGAATTTAATGAACATTTTGCACAGTCAACATGTATACATTATATCAATTTTTTTTTAGATTCTTTAGTTAAAATTTATTTTTATTTATTAATAAATTTTGAAATTGCATCTACAATGCAAAATTATTTGAATTGTTTTTTTTATTTATCTTGATTTGATATTCGACATTATGTGTCGTTGAACGTTTGTTTTTGGTGCAATAGGGGAGTGCAATGCTAGTAGTAAGAGGGTACTGTAAGTCGTTCCTAATATCTTCTTTAGGGGCTATTAATCCGTTTTATTTAAATTTTTGACAGGCATGAGAGAATGTGCGGGTACCTAGCAGTAGATGAGAGACCCCACGCCTCCATCGAGCTAGTTCGTACATGTGCAAGCATGGCTGCTTTCTTCTACCTGAAAGGACAACCAACCCCTATAACTTTGTAGACAAATCCTGTATTTGGTGGAACGGCAGTACATCGCAGGTGCAGGGTAGGAAAATCTTTGCAATATCTGAAGACACTCACAAACGCATTAATGCCAGATTGTTTATCCTAATAAGAAAGAAAGAAATGAAAGGCTACACAACATAAATCTGATTTAATTTTTACGAGAACTTCCAGCAATTCCCTGCAAAACGTTTACGAGCAACACAATAGAAGCTTTTCTCTTATTTATTTTAAAAGACTTTTATTTATATCTAAAGACACCTACGAACCCCTATATGGCAGTTTCTTGGTCCTAGTGGAAAGAAAGAACAAATCAAAGTTTAAACAACATAAATCTGACTTAATTTTTACGATAAATTCCCTACACTATAGAAGCTGTAGTATGTGTGTAGTTAGCCAAATTTGGTGCGGTTTCCAATAATTGTAGTTGAAATAAATCTGTAGGGAAATATAGACAAAATTTAATTCCTTTTCAATGAAGTCTCTTCTTAACATATTGTGACACGTTTTCATTGAACATAAATATACAATATAAAAGAAAATAAAGCAAAAAATGTATGTTGTTTGAAGCTTCATAGTAAGATCAATGATAACTGCAGGTTTGCAAAAACACGTCTACAATTTTCGACACACACAAATGGCTCTAAATCGATTTCCGGTATTCTGCAAAAATCGATGGACATTTCAACTTAACCAATGCACATTAAGTATAGATAAAAAATTAAAATATACAAAGAAATTCTTAATTGCTACCTTAGCATAAACAAACAAGTCTCAAGTATTTTACCTGAAACAAAACTGGAGCAAAATCTAAAAATTAAATGAAGTCGCTCTGAGAATTAGCATAAAAAGACAAATTAACAAATAAATAAATTCCATTAAATTCATAAGTAATGAGAGGATATAAAGTGCCCAAGGTTTTGGAATATAATTTTAGACACCCTAAATATAATTTCAATATCCTTAAGGTGCAAATCGTCGCCTTCCTCTACCCTCTTCCCGGTCTTAATACTAAACTAACATTCAAAAGTATGATGTGAGAAAACGACGAATCGTGTTAGCTATGAGGAATGTCGGGACGGAGTTGGTTGAATAAAGTACTGAGTTTCATGATATAAAGGGTCCGCCATCTAACGTTTTTTTTCAACTAGTGCTTATTTCGCGAATGGTAACACTTAGCTCATGTCTGTTTTGACATATAATTAGTTTTATCCTTCCGCTGAACGAAAATGGTTGTGTATACGCTTGAACAACACTGGTAAATATTGCGACATAATTGGGCCATTTTTCTTCGGCAAACTAAAGGGTCCGCCAGCTAACTTTTTTTTTTTCAACTAGTGCTTATTTCGCGAATGGTAACACTTAGCTCATGTCTGATTTGACTGATAATTAGTTTTATCCTTCCGCTGAACGAATATGGTTGTGAATTCGCTTGAACAACGCTGGGAAATATATTGCCTTAATTGGGCCATTTTTCTTCGGCAAACTAAAGGGTCCGCCAGCTAACTTTTTTTTTTTCAACTAGTGCTTATTTCGCGAATGGTAACACTTAGCTCATGTCTGATTTGACTGATAATTAGTTTTATCCTTCCGCTGAACGAATATGGTTGTGAATTCGCTTGAACAACGCTGGGAAATATATTGGCTTAATTGGGCCATTTTTCCTTTTTTTTAAAAATGAGCAAAGAGTGGCCGTTACAGTTAATGGCGATTGTTATCGAGCCATGTTGAACGAATTTTTGTTCGCAAAAATTGAAGAGGAGAATATTGGCAACATTTGGTTTCAACAGGACGGCGCTACGTGCCACACAGCCGAAGCTACACTCGATGTTTTGCGTCCTGTTTCAAAAAAAAAAGTTATTTGTCGGACCCTATAGTTGCGACAATGAAAAGGGATTTTACCCCCAAACTAGCTAACATTTAATTGTTTCCTCCTAAAAATAATACGCATGCTTTAGCCTCTTAACATGTAGCAAGGTGCGATTCCTTAGTATATGTATATTATCAATATTACCAGGCACGACTTCCTTTGATTGGATTTTATTATCACTTTGATCTGATATTTCACCACTTTTGTATTACATTATGAAAAAAAAAAGATAGATACAATAAAGAAAGCTAGAGGGAGGGATTTCACAACCAACCTTAAAAGTAGATTCAAACATAATGATCAATTCCGAGCCAGATACATAAGAATGGCTAATCAAGTCACTATAATTGGAATCGTTCAGGTTACCTCTACAGGTTCAGCTATGGGGTGGATGAATGTTCTGTGTATTTTTGTTTGCCCTGAACGCTCTGGCTAAAATTTATTTAAAAAAAGAGTTAATTTCTTTTTGGGATAAGGTTGGGAAACAAATTTTATTCATATAAAATCATCAAATTGTGACAAAACAAAAATGAGTGTTTATATTTATGGGAAAAGTAGCTAATATTAATGTTTATTGTTGCTCAAATTTTTTGCATTTGAATAGAATGCAGCGAGTGGTGACCAATGATGGAACTAAGAAAACGAGTTGTGCTGGTACATATCTAGCAACCACTCGTATTTTTAAATATGCTTAGCTTTTTTAAAAGTGATTTTAGGGACCCTTATTATGGACAACAACAGTGCGGGCATTAGGGAAATTTATTTATTAGAGGAACGAAGGAAATTCCGATGCACATTGGTTTTGAATGTCAGTAAACTGTAATGTGTAGCTCAAGGGGTGGAATGTAACTGGCTATTTCTTTAAGCACTTGTTGTGGAAATACCGATAAAATAATGACAGGCAGGAGACATTAAGATGATGACTAAGAGAGTCAAATGATTTCGCGATGTCTCGATCGGCAACAACTTTTACAGCCCGTTTTTAAATCCTGTCAAGTAGCTCCAAATATATAATTGGAACACCGGAGCAGATATGAGTGTTGTACTCAAACTAGGCGCCTGATAAAGGTGAAATATTTATTGCATTGCTTTAGGAAACCCAGACATTTCTTAGCGTTCTTGGCGACATCGCATATGTGGTCATTTCAACGAAGGTTGTCAGTAACACACATACCGAGAATGCAAATTCGTTCGGTTTCAGTGATTCAAGTGCCATTCATGGATAATGGGAAAGTATTGCGGTTTCGCTCTAGTGACAGTAGACATTGGCATTGTGTTTTGGAAGCATTAAATTCTACTCTATTGGTTTAACACCACATATAAAAATGCTGTTAAGGTCATAATTCAATGACCTTAACATACATTACCGTTCCGGTTCTCATTCAACGCCCAAAGATGAGAAGCGTTAGCCTGAAACCGAATATTAAAAGCGATCCGGGGACAAAACGGAGCCTTGGGGAACACCAGCATTTATTTGGTGAGTACCAGACTTGAAACCTTCCTAATTAACTTGAATTGAACGTTCAGAACTATCATATCTAATTGAAAATGCACGCAGTTTTACAAGAGAGCTTGGTGCCAAACTCTGTCGAATACCTTTGAAATATCAAATGCAAAGTCCTTGCTTTCACTAACGAGAGGAATAGATTGTTTCCACTTTTCAGTTACATATATCATCAAATCGCCTGTTGCCACGAAAACCATACTGCCGGATCATCAAGAAGTTTTCGGAATTCAAGATTCAAGATTCATGAGCTGACGATTGATCATCGTTTCGATGACCTTGGAAAGAAGGGTCGCAATTGCATTTTGTGTGTAGGAGGAGGGGGAGAAAGATTCACATTTTTTTGGAACTGGCTAAATAAATGTTGTTTTTTATCTTCTCGGAAAAAGCCCTAAAGAATATGACAGATAGAAGAGCTTACGCAATGATTTTGCCAGCATGGAAGACCACCTCTTCAGAACAATAGGGGAAGTACCATCTGGGCCAGCGGTGTTGTTTTCATTAAAATCTTCGATTGCTTTTTTTAGCAACAACTCATCAAAGGACTTAGATATGTCAAGAAATAAGGCTGACGCTGGAAATTCAAATTTATTAAGTTATTTATGAACTAGTTAACATGCCATTTCTTGGAATAAAGATGGTGAACTTCGGAGAGTATTCGCGTACCGAGGAAGGTGAAGATGACTCACTCAATGAGTCACTTTAAACTTCTTCAACTCACATCCATCCTATTGGAGATCTTGGGATCGATTCAATTCTCCAACAATTATTATTACTCCTATACTTTGTTCTACTTGACCTCTAAGAATGGAAAAGAACATAACATTATAAGTAAATAAAAAGAAAATTAACATTTGGGGATTTGAGAACTGTAGATCTTGTCCTTATGTGAATTTAAAACTTGTTCCACGCTCATCCAGTTCGTAACGAACCTTTCGATAGCCAGTGCTAAACGTATAGCCTTGCGAACAATCTGTAGACGGCACTACAGAAACAGACATTGACAGCCAAGCGGCTTCCTCTCTCTCTAATCTTTGTAAATTTCTAGAGACATCGAAATGCCTTGACAGGATTGAGTAGCCACACTGAATCACAAATATGTATGTACGTCATATTGACAACAAAGTTCGTCTAATTAAAGAAAAAGTTTTTCGTATTGAAAACCATATGATGAACCTTAGTAGTAGTCCATTAAATGAATTTGACTGTCGATTTTTTTATTAAAGTAGCTCTTAATAAAATTGTTACAAATTATTATAGGTATGAGCTAGGAGGCATAATACCACTCACAACAAAGATTGACAGAGATCCAAAGATCCGAGGCAGCCTTAACCCATTAAGAATAAATTGAGCTCGACCGGCTCAGTTGGTGTTATCATATTCAAAGGTGCGATCCCGCGAGCTCAGTCAAAAGCAATTTCAATAAACGTTCCATCAAAAGCAAGCGCGAAAAAACCCTAAAATCCGGGATCACGCAAATGTGCAGATATTTTTGTAGGTTTAACTTTTTATAATTAAATCTTTGTCAGTCTCTAAATTGGTTTATATTGAATTAATTTTTCCCTATTCTATTTATCGAACCCCTACTCCGAGCGTCGAACTTGCCGAGTTGTAGGGGCTGAGTAGGGTCAATGATTGTCGAGAAGTTTTTCTCTAGATGAGTCCTGAAACCAAAGGACGTTCTTCCCTGTGTTTCCCCCCTTTTTTCTTCCTCTTCCTCTCCTTTCCTTTCCTTTTCAGTTTTCGTCCTCTTCCCTGGGCCGGACGAAGGTGTCATACGTACCGTGCCGAGCGTCAGCCCCCCCTGGCTGGGGGCCCAGTCAAAAAGCCCAGTCGCTAACGGAGTGTCCGGATATCTGGCGCCCTCCGGATTTTGCTAGCCTTGTCTGTATATTGCGGATCTCTGTACAGATCGACCTCCTTTCTCCGTCACTCGTGGGTCCTAATATGAACAATTAAAATCAAAATCAAAAACATAAACCAACATTCAAGACCGGTATCCCTTCCAAACCGGGCGATAGTATGGTGATTAAACTGTCTACCGGTACAGCTCCTGCTACGCCGAGGGGTGGTACGACTGTGGCTACTCGTGGTCCACCCTACCACGTGGCAGCTATCCTCCTGAGCAAAAGGAGGTATCCTCACTAGCAGTGGTAGGATTGTGGCACTTTATGGCCCTTCCACTGCTGGCAATAACACCAATAGTACGTATCGTAGTGGAAGTTCGCGACAACTCACTCCCTTGAGGTCGTACTATAAACAACGACGTGAGGCAATGCGGACTCTGAAGGTCTTTGGAGCTATTCTGGAGACCAACAGAACTCCGAAGCAGGTTGCCAAACTGAAATGGGCCCAAAATTTCATGACCAAGGACAAGGAGACCAGCGGTGACTTTACGTCTAAGAGCCAGAGGTCGGTGAAAGAAACCGCTCCGGTTTCAAAACGCCTCACGGTGCATAACACCAGCACCTCCGCCGTTAAACCTCTCAGGTCCTTCAGCGATGTCCTCAAAAACAAAATCGTGGTTGCTGTCATTGATCGCAGCGATATAGACGCCACGATATCTCCCGAACGGTGGCAAACGGTCAAGCTGAAGCTTCTAAGTAGCTTTCTACCCTTCATCAGGGCAACCTCTGGACTGCCACCGAACGCTAATCGCTTGCGCGGACACAAGATCTGTTGATCTTTATAAGTCGGCTGTAAGCAGCCTAGGAGAGGTTTGGCCGGGTGCTAAGCTCGAGGTCGTAGCAAAGAAGAACATCCCTAGCAGACCTAGGACTCGCACCTGGATCCCCATCGAACCACTATCCCCGGATGAAGTCCTTTAAGTCATCCAGCTCTGCAATCCCTCATTACCCACCCATGACTGAAAGGTCGCTAAGCTGGAAGAGCAAAGGGGTGCCTATAGATCTGCTGTTATAGTAATCAACCAGGAATCCCTTGCTCCTTTGGCGCAGACCAACGGCATGATAAGTTTTGGTTGGGAGAAAATCACTCTGCGAGTCTCTAACAAGGATGAGTTAGAGACTGGCAAACTGCCTCCTCACCCCTTTGACTCCGATTCCGCAGCCCCTGACCCGGGTATATCGGTATACTTTCCTTACATGAAAGACGATGTCTCCGCAGACCAAGCGGCTCCAACCAGGTCCACTGCCTCTTTTACTGACACTTTGTCGGACATGTTCCAAGAAGATCCGACGTTTTCGAGGCAAATTTTGTTTAGCGATGAGGCCCATTTCTGGCTCAATGGGTATGTAAACAAACAAAATTGCCGCATTTGGGACGAAGAGCAACCTGAAGAGATTGAAGAACTGTCACTTCATCCAGAAAAAACAAATGTTTGGTGTGGTTTGTGGGCTGGTGGAATCATCGGTCCATATTTCTTTAAAAATTATGCCGGTGCGAACGTAACCGTCAATAGCGACCGTTATCGTGCCATGATAACCGACTATTTGATGCCTGAAATTGAAGCTCGTGATGTCGGCGACATTTGGTTTCAGCAAGACGGCGCCACTTCCCACACATCAATCAATGGACTTATTGAGAGAACATTTCGGGGAGCACATAATTTCACGTGTTGGGCCGGTCGATTGGCCACCAAGATCGTGTGATATCACACCGTTAGATTTTTCGTGTGGGGATATGTAAAGTTAAAAGCTTATGCCGACAAACCCGTAGTTACGACGAACTACCCTCTCAATCTTGCCTGAAAAGGGCTCCTTAGGCATACCAGTTTCCACGTGCAAGCTCTTGTTTAAACTGGATGCATTAGAAATACAAGAAAAGGCTACAGTCCGCTTGAGGTGAACAGTATGATACCCTATCCATATCCCTATATGCCCCAAAGAAAAAAGCTTTAAGAATGTGATGAATAGCATTTTATTTAGTTCTATTATTAAAAAAAAAAAAGTTTTTTTGAAAAAACGCCCCCAAAAAGTAGACGTGGCCAAAAACTTTATATGACAAACTTATAAAGGGGGGCAGTGCCTACATATCTTGTGAAGGATGTAACACTCTAACTTTAGCTTTAAAACTGTTTTTTCTAAATTGTGGGCGTGGCAGTCGGCGTATTCAAAAAATGTTTACACTTAACCATTTCGGAGCCCTAGGGAATATGTGGTCCAAATTTCAGCTTCCTAGCTTAATTATATTATATTAATTTTGACACATAGTTTGTAACACCCCTTAATATTCGTTGCAGACCCCTATATGTATATATATTTATGATCAGGACCAAAATCTAAGACTATTCAGCAATCTCCGTCCGTCCGTATCAACTTTTGAGGCCTTTAAAGTTATGCTAGGAAGCTGAAATTTGTAACATATACTCCCTAGGGTTCCGAAATGTTAAAGTGTTAAAATTTTCAAAATACGCCGACTGCCACGCCCAAAATTTGAAAAAAAACCGTTTTAAGGCTTAAGTTAGAGAGATAAAGTTGTACAACCTTCACAAGATATGTAGATACTGCCCATCTTTATTAATTTTTCATATAAAGTTTTTTGCCACGCCTAATTTTTGTGGGTGTTTTTCACTAAAATGCTGTTCATAGAAATCGGAAATAAATGCTTAACAATATATTAAGCCAATATTTTTCCCAATATATCGCCCATACAAAGTTTTTGGCCACGCCCACTTTTTTGGGGCGCATTTAAAAACAAAATTTTTTTTAATAAATTTCATAGAATGAAATAAAATGCTATCCATTATCTTCCTAATGCTTTTTATACCCTATCCTAAGGGTATATTAATATTGACACATAATTTGTAACACCCCTTAATATTCGTCGTAGACCCAATAAAGTATATATATTTATGATCAGGACCAAATCCTAAGACTATCTAGCAATGTCCGTCAATCCGTCCGTCCGTACGCAATTTTTAGGCCTTTCAAATTAAGCTAGGAAGCTGAGATTTGTACAACATTTTGCCTAGGGCTCCGAAATGGTTAAGTGTAAAAAATGTTTGAATACGCCCACTGCCACGCCCACAATTGAGAAAAATCCGTTTTAAAGCTAAAGTTAGAGAGACAGAGTGTTACAACCTTCACAAGATATATAGGCACTGCTCTGCTTTATAAGTTTGTCATTTAAAGTTTTTGCCACGCCTTCTTTTTATGGGCGTTTTTTTCTAAAATGCTGCTTTCTTGGAAATTTTCATAGAAAGCAAAAAAAAAGTTTAACAAGATGTTTACCCAATATTTTTTCCAACATATCACCCATACAAACTTTTTCGCCACGCCCACTTTTTAAGGGTGTTTTTTCAAAAAAAACCTTTTTTTTTTAATTAATAGAATGAAATAAAATGCTAGCCATCATCTTCTTAATGCTTTTTTCTTTGGGGCATATTAGGATATGGATAGGGTATCATACTGTTCGCCCCACGCGGACTGTAGCCTTTCCTTATGTTTTTTTTTAATTAATAAAATGAAATAAAATGCTATCCATCATCTTCCTAATGCTATTTTCTTTGGGGCATATAGGGATATGGATAGGGTATCGTACTGTTCGCCCCCAGCGGACTGTAGCCTTTCCTTATGTTTTTTTTTTTAAATTGTACAATTGTTTTTCTTAAGCTAGTATAAATCTAATATTCTGCGAGTACTGAAGGGGCTCTGCGTTGTGGAAATGTTGTTTTATTATTATATTTTTATATAAACAAATATTTATTTTATCTATTATTATTATTATTTATCTCGTTCAGCGTGAGTGGCGCCGACGGTCAATGGTGTGTTTTGTTAGGACGTTTTATGAGTGCAATGCTTATGTATACCGGTGTATTTTTTCTACTCGCTTTCCCACAAGTTTTATCCATTCTTACAGAAGTTTGTTTGGTTAAACTACCTACCTGGCTTTACATCCAGTGGAATAATAAGCACATATATGTAGGTATATGTATCTTCAGCTGAGAATTACAAGGTCGTATGTGAATAGGAAATTCCGTGTACATGCGACCTTGTAATTCTCAACTGACGATATATGTATATATATATTTTTTTGTTCAATGAATACAGCAGCTAACTGTTAACCGCTCGTTTGGCTGGATGTATCATTGTAATCCCTCACAGGAACTTTAGCATTTTAATATCATATGCTCTATCGAGTTCTATGCCAAATTTAATTATAATCTGAACGGCCGGTCGGACGTGATTGAAAGACAAACATATTTTAGCGTTTATGATATTATTATATGTATGTATAATATTTTGAAGTTTGGTTGATAATTAAAAAAACTTAAAACATACTCCAGCTGTGAACATAACGAAATGGCTTGAGTCGCGGTGAGCGGCGAAAAGATCTAATTTTTCGAATTCCAGCCTGTATACTGAGGCGTAAAACTTTTGTCATTGTCATAAGGCTAAGTCGTCTTTGCGTATAGTATACCGAGACAGCGATGCGATGCGAAATTAGCTCGCATGCGATAAAACGGTTACGAATCGTCAGTTGAGAATTACAAGGTCGTATGTATACGGAATTTTCTATTCACATACGAACTTGTAATTCTCAGCTTTCGGTATGTGCATAAGAAAACGTAAACAGTTTATCGCATGAAAAAGCTTCTCGCATTAAACCTGCGATAAATCTGATCACCATATTTACCTTTCTCGTATATATGTATAAGTTTACTAAAGAGAAAGTTATCGCGATCGTGCGTGCGGTAATTTCAAACTCAAAGTGAGTATATATGAGTGAGGTTATTACGACTATAAATTAATTCAAAAAAGTGTGTCCGTAATGCCGTCCGTTCGTCTGTCGGTCTCTCGGTCCGGTAGCCGTATGGCGTAATCGATCGAAGTTCATATATAAAGTTATGGGGTAACAATTTGGGTTTTTTTTTTCATTTATCGTTTTTAATAAAGTTACCTGCCATACAATTTTATGTTGTAAAAATTACTTTGAATTACTCGTGATAGTATTTTGGCCCGTTTTTGTATTTTGAATACTTAGAGTGTGGCCGAAAATACTGCATTCTTAGTTTTTTTTTTGCAAAAAATTCAAATAAGGACAATTTTTAAAAATTCCAATGTCGCAAAAACTAATACAGGGAAATCCATAAAGAAATTAGCTGTTCCATAAAATACTGTTAAGTTGACTGGATTTTTAATATAATCTTTTTTTAATTTGTTGTCATATAACAATTTTCTTAAATATAAACTAAAGTCGTTTTCACCTTTAATGATTTTGATTAGCTTTTGTATATTGAACAATTAAGTTAAATGTGTACAAAGTGCATAATTACATTAAAATCGTTAAAGCCTTTTTTAAGAAATCTAATTTTTCGAAGCTAAAAAAGTGATTTAAATAAATTTAGTACGTGATCAAATGTTTCTATATTTTGTGTACAAAGTGCATAATTACATTAAAATCGTTAAAGCCTTTTTTAAGAAATCTAATTTTTCGAAGCTAAAAAAGTGATTTAAATAAATTTAGTATGTGATCAAATGTTTCTATATTTTGGAGGCGAATTAAAAATGCATTACCCATGCATAATGATGGTTTTATAATAACTCTTAGGGCACAAGTGGGTACTATAACTTTGGCTCCGAACATTTTAGAAGGTTTAGTGGATGGGAGGGGGGTCTATCTTCCCGTTTATGCGGTGCCCCTTCCGCAACACTTACAGGAAAGCTGTTTCATATTAAAATTAATTTTGCAGAATTGGAAAATGAAGCACTTATTTCGCATATTGCATTTACTGCCCCTATTAAGTCTTAATAAAACACAGTAAACCACATTTTTAATGTCTCTTTTAATGAGAAAATTAAAAGACGGTTCTGGGCGCTAATTTATTAGGCTACGATTGTTTTTTTTATATATTTATCAGTTGTGAGTTTTTGAGTTAAAAATGCATCAAGTTGTATGTGCAGTGTACAGTGTTGTGCAAAACATAACGGAATAAGATTATTTCACACATAAACAGTGGGGAAATAAATAGATTTATCTATATTTTTGGTTGATTTATTAAAAAAAATACTTATATAGATAGATATTGCTGAAAATCAGACGCGAAAAAATGTGGTACGGAAGAAAGTTCTATCATCACCCCAATTTAGGTTATATCAAGTTAAAGTAAATAACTACTATTTTACTACTATACTTTCTACTTTACCGCTTTTTTGTGTCTGATCTGTAGAAATATTTATTCTTATGAGTATTTTCTTAATAAATCAATCAAAAATATAGATAAAAATAAATTCCGGTATGTTTTGCACAACACATGATATGCAATGTGTGTGCTTTCATGAAGGGGGTCACCCTTCAATATTTCAATTAAGTAGCAAGTCACATTGTTAATTTTTTTTTTGCTTAACATGCACGAATTTCTTGATTTCTGAATTTTTGAGCAAGAAAGTCCTAAGTTCCACAGAAAATATTGCTAAATAGGTCTTTCTTGCTGTTGTGAATTGAACGCTATAAAGGTAAACAAAATGAAAATACCCTCTTGTGGTCTCAATCTATGAAGGACTTTAATGTAATTTATAACTTGATCTGCGCGAGTTCGATAAGTGGAAAAGGTTATTTGTTTTTTGTTACTTTTGTGTGGGTGTGTGTTAGGTCATTATCTTTTGCCGACCTTTTGAGGGCAATCATTCATCGTAGTGCATATGTGATCTCTTCAATTTCAAATCATATTTATAAAAGGGGTTTTCTAAAAGATGTTCGCTGATTAGCATTGCGACCAAAAAAATATCTTTTGTGCTCTCTATGAATATTTAAGATGTGATCTATGTTATTACGACCAAGGGCGTAATCCTTGGATAGAGTTTCATTGGGCTATGCGCATTTGGTGTTCCCATGTATTAAGTTCAAATCTGATATTACTGGTGGGTAGTCCACAGAAGTGCAATGGGCCAATAAAAGGGGAAGCTCGTCATCCGCTTCATTACAAAGAATTCCTTGGTAAGTCACTTACTTCTCTTTTCTTATACTGCACATATATGTTGATATGGAGATAGAATTTGTTTTTCCGATTTTTCTTCAAAAGCCATTTACTCAATTTAGCCATATCTACCTGTAACAATTTTAATGAATTGAAGAAATTGATCGACAGACATGGCTCCTCCCTTCCCGAATTCTCGATTCCCACCCCTCATTAGGGGTGTTTACCATCCTATGTGGCTCTGGTCAGGGCCAGACATCAAGCGCTTGGAAAACCATTCCTCAGCGACCTTTCAGAGATCTCAGATATCGGCCTAAACGATATCATCGCCTTCCTCAACTTCATCCACTTCACCGTCATCATTTTATCCATAGTTTCCATTAAGGATTTGGGTTGGAAAACGGCGCTATAGCGCTATTTACGTGTCCTGGCTAGTGCCAGCCATCGACCGCTTTACCTACCTACCTACCTATGAAAATTACTTAGGATTTTCCTCAATAACACGGGGGTGTATTTTACTGTACGGGTGAACTGATAAGCATTCCTGATACAAAATATATATATTTTTAGGAGCGAAATGTAACTAACTTTTTCGCTTGTGCACTTGTGGTGAAAATAACGACAAAGCAAGAGTAACAGGAAGTACGATGAATAAAAAAAACAGGAGAATAAATTTTATCCCACTTTATTGGATCCTGTCAAGTAGCTACAATGTGATTGTATTGTTACAATGTGATGGCTCACAGGGACATATGTCCCTTCTAATTGAGACATTATATTAGACTATATTGAAGGGTGGAGGTAGTCGTCAGATCACTGACGCCTCTCAAGGGCCTATTGAGCGTTAATGTGCGTTGTTGTTAATGAGCGTTGTGACGGGCGTTAATTGAAACTGGAGCTGTCAGGGAAAATGTAGATTATTTTATTCGTTATGCATTTATTTAGCCTCTCTCGGATGCAGAGTTCTATTGCTTGGATTTCCGCCTGAATTACATATTTCCATACTAGAGTATAGGTTAGTATTGGTGAGAAGACCATAAACTCCAGCTCCAACTCCGTAATTCGTTTTGGATTCATAGGAATCCTTCGCAAATATTGGTTTGTTCTGTTTCCATTTTAAACGTTCTGGGAATGTAACCATAATTTTGTGTTGGAGGTTATAACGCGGCAAACATTTGTCCGTTAGATGTATTAAAAGTAGTTCGGGATTTTTGAGTTCCTGTAACATTATAGGATGGACTAGATTAGAATTTGGTTCATCCTCTGTGATGAGTGTGTAGGCATTTACCAAAGCTTCTTTAATGTGTTGAGAAATGGTTGGTGTAGTTTCGATCGCTAGTCTCTGTATTTTATTTAGATAAGCCTGTGCAGACTTCTGCATAGCGTAGCATACGTTATCATGGGTCTAGCTATTGCCTTATACATCCCTAGTGCCATTTTAGGGTTGAGTTTTCACTTTTTACCAAGTAGACTTTTGCTGGTCCATAGTGATGTCCTGGCCTTGTCGATAATCTTGGTAAGGCTCCATGTAACTTCCGATAGAACCCTATTGATTCACCGAAGAGTTGCGCTTTTGAGTCGTTCTCGCCTTCTTCTCTTTCTGAATGCAACTATGGTACTTTTCTTAGGATTGACCCTGAGGCCAACCTTTGTGCACCACTTAGTGACCAGATTTAGAGCCTTCTGGGGGCGGTAATTGGGATATAAGATTAGGAGTATTTTTTTCAAAGATGAGACTTAGGCTCCGCTGGCGGTATAGGCTTTTCTTTAGATAAGCGCCTATGGCAACAGTACCTGGGTGGGCCGCTTTGTGGGATTAAGGCATTTCGACCCTCTTTTAGAATGTGTCCAAGTACAGACTGTGATAAAACGTATATATCAGTTAAATGAAATCAAACTACGAAAAATTCGAGCATATCAACGGGCAAGCATTTTTAATACAGGAGTTGAATAGTATGAATATCAAGGGCTAAGAAATTTATATAGACGTAAACTAAATTTAGCTCAAAGGAATTATATCTGTAATAAAATTTAAAATAGTACGGGGCAGAAAGAAATGTGGTCTCCCATTAATTAGTATTAAATTAGTATTAAAAGAAATGAGAAATACAATTTTTCGAAGGCAAAGAAAGTGATAAATCAGTGATTGCAAATAAATTCAACGCGTACTTTGTTGAAAGCATAAACAATATCAGCAATTCTATACCAGCAAGCAATATGGTAGATAGAGATAGATATTTTCTAAAAATTGAACCAAATTTTAATTCAAACGAATTGCACAGAATGAACTGTACAGAATATGCAAAAGTATCAAAAAAAGGGACGCGACAAAATTAAATATACGAATTATTATGGACTGTTTTTATATCATTTGTCCAATTATAGTTTAAATTAAATTAATTTCCGAAAAATCTTAAAGAAACAACTGCTATTCCAATCCCTAAAAAAAGTAAAAAAATAAAGTGTGATAAATTTAGGCCTTTAAAAAAAGTAAAACAATAAAGTGGGATATATTTAGGCCTTTAAATATGATGCCCTTAAAGGAAATAATTATTGATAAAACAGCTTATAATCAATTTTTTAATTTTTTGGTAAACAATAGCATTTTGATT
Organism: Ferdinandea cuprea; assembly: GCA_963576555.1. Taxonomy (NCBI): domain Eukaryota; kingdom Metazoa; phylum Arthropoda; class Insecta; order Diptera; family Syrphidae; genus Ferdinandea; species Ferdinandea cuprea. Next base: position 39,694,195 of record OY754962.1, on the reverse strand, counting down.
AAAAATCAGTCTGGGTTTAGACCAGGTCATTCGTGTGAAACGTCGCTATTGGCATATTATGAACTTTAAAAAGGAAAGATATAAAAGTATATATAAAGTGTTATAGCAATCTTTTTAGACTTTCAAAGAGCGTTTGAGATGGTTGATCGTGAAATCATGATGCTAAAGTTATTTAAATATGGTGTTAAGGATAATGAACTGCTGTGGTTTAAATCATACGTAGAAAATAGAACACAAAGAACCAAAATAGGTAGTGCACTATCATCAGTAACAGTTACGACTTTTGGTGTACCGCAGTGAACTATATTTGCCCCTTGTTGTATATAAATGAAATAGAAAATATACTAAAATACTGTAGGATTTCGTTGTTTGCAGATACATTTGAGTTGTGCTCTACAATCTCGTTCATGGAAAATGTTGAAGGCATACGGCGACTTAAAATTTTGCAAACACAAAGCTATGAGAATCGTTCTTAAATGCAATCGGAACACGCCAATCCAGTGGATGCTATCATGTCTGCGATGGATGAATATAAATCAACGAGTTCACTTCAATGCTCTAATCTTTGTTTATAAGATGAAACATCGCTTATTGCCGTACTATCTTTCATTAAACTTGCAGTATGTACAAGACGTCCGGCTTTACAATTTGAGGTCAAATTCCGACTTTCATTTACAGTTTTACAGAGACTTTAGAACTTCAAATATGATTATGTACAAAGGGCTTAAATTATTTAATGAATTACCTACTAAAATAAAAAAAGAGATCTCATGCCATGTCTCTGCAGCTTCTGCAGAAATCATTTGCAAAAGAATCGTAGCCTTTTAGCCATGTTGCCAAATGATACGGTGTTCGGTTAATACCCCGAGGAGCACCCGCATTTGACTTCTATAAAGGCCGACTAGGAATTTTGATTTTTTGGTGGCTATATTGGGCCTTAAGCCACAGACTTCTTCTTATGGCGCAACTGCTAGTGTTCCGCCATTGTTCCTCATCTAAGTGTATAATGACACCGTCGATGAAACTCTAAGAGATCTTATTCAAACCGATTTGGCTCAATTTAGCGAAGTTATTTACTTTCCTTAAGACCTTTGTTCACAGGCTCTATAAAAGCAATAGTTTTTTCTTAGATGTTACGTTAAGGACTTACAGAGTTATTACGGAAATCTTAACGAAATAAAAAAAAATCTTTTCTTTCTTATATTATTATATTTATTTTTTTGGTAGCGACATTAATTTCATCTTGTGTGAAAAAGTAGGTCTGCTTGATGGTAATAATATAAAAACTGAACTATTAAAAGATGAATATAAGCAGATATAGGTACTGTTTATTATTACTACCATTGGGGCTATAAAAATATTGCTTAGGCCAGCTAACTTTTTCCTTAAAAAAGTATAAACTCATATATTTTAACAAAATACAACCAACATTTGGAAACATTGTGTTGTATTTTGTGGTTTCTCAATTTCACATTTATTATTTATTGTACTTATCTAAGTCTATGATGGCCTTCCCTAATTGACGAAATAAATACCTAACTAAATAGTAATAATTAATTATTTCCTTTCATCAGTATTTTTTTTGCCGGTAATAAAGATTTAGTTGTTATCTAATCCCAGGTTGAAATCTCCACTATAATGATTGTGGCTTCTAATCAGAAGCCTTATAGTGAATTTTGTTAATGACTTGAAATAGCAAGCTTTACAGAACCTATATATTTCAGACTTCAGCCAACTAACTTCGAAAGGCCTTATAGCCAACTTGTTAAATAAGAATATCTCAATCACCTGTATAGTCGAGATACAATTCACTTTGACTTTGACGAAGGATTCTTTTTGTTTTCAATCCCAACTATTAAAAAATATGTTCAGCAAATTTTACTAAAATTTGAATTTTTTTGTAAAAAAGTCTGCCAAAAATTTCAATTTTCACTTCTTTTTTTTCCCTCCATTCAAATTCTAGTTTACGGTCTTAACTAAAATACTAACTTTGTTTGTTCACTTCTGATGAAGTTCTAAATTTCTAAAGTTCTGAAAGTTCTAATGTCAACGCGAACGCACCTTTTTCCGAGTGGTCACGGAAAATTACGTCACAATGCAGTGTTTTGAATATTTTTCTTTGAAAATTTCAAAAATTCCTTTTTAAATGTATGTATATTCTTAAGACAGTAAAAAGTTTGAATAAAATATTCCATTTTTGATATAAAAAAAATTGTTGAAAATAGACCTTTTTTTCCCAAATGAACTCATTTAACCCCTTAAAGAAACTGCATAAATATATATAGTAGGGTCTAACAGCATCCCAATTCAATTTTGTATATAAATTAAAAGTAAAAATTTACGATCTGCTGTCGTCATCCACTATTGCTTCACTCTTGATCATAGATTCCCGATATTTGTACTTTTCACACCGAGGAATCACTTTCCCATAAAGCCTGAAATTAACCAATACTACCTACAACAAAATTAAAGGTGGTCTGGGCAATGTCTATAAAATGCTTTCCGGCTGTATTTCAAAACGATTGTTTACCAATATCGTTGACATTTCTGCATTGAATTATCGTTCATATGCAAATCGACACAGGATATCAGACTTCAAGAAAAAGAAAAAAGTCGAAAAAAAATGTCCTACATGATTTAGGTCTCGAATTGACCAACGATTATATGTTCAGCGGACCAAGCCATATGATCACTTTCAATTTAATCAACGCTATATATTGCTCACCCCCTTCGAATGACCCTAATCGGTTGTAAATATTCAAATTCACCTGTCAAGCGGCCAAGATTAGTTTCACCACCACCCAAAAAAGCGTGTCATATGTGCTAAATATAACTAAGACATAAAAAACCAAAGAAAACAAAATTAATCTGTTCCTTCTGTGATAAAAAATGTTTTTCAAGAACAAACACAACCGGCACGTGTGTGTAAAGTAATCGCAGCGACCTCACGTATTCATTTATTTTATATTTTTAGTGAATTCTCACCCAAACTGCAACATACTCCCAAGATGTGTCCATTTTTGTATTTCTTTTCTAACAAAAAATAAATGACTGTCGAAAATGACACATTAACGTAAATTTAGTTGGTTTTTTTAACGTAGGGATACGGCTAAGATAATTTTTTATCACGAGTGGAGAATATATACCCCCCTACAATACAATCATGGTTCCGTCAGAACTTCAGGAGAATCGAAATACTTAAGTTTTATAGGTACTACCCTCAAGTGCATACGCTCATAAAATTAAAAATATTAATTTATTAAAATTTTTTGCTGCTATAATTTAAATCATGTGCCTTCATAAAATGTAAATTAATTTCCTTGTTTTCTTTTCCCTCTTCTGACATACATACATATGTATACAAATTTGTAAATAAATACAGCAACGAAACGCGCCTTAATAATGCTACAATTATTACCACACCTGTGTTCTACTTTTTTTTCATGTTCCCTCGTAAGTATTAACAAGTATGTATGTATATAGAAACAGCTTCAACATGTTTCCTAGTTGGAGTAGTACAAACACACAAGAACACGACACAAAACATCTATTCCAGATGCTCTGTTGTTTATTTTCTATCTCCTTCTTGGAAATAATTCAGAATAATAACCGCGCAGAGCCTACTTAGGTCGCAGGAAAAGTGGAAACAAATTTTATTTTGTTTTATTTTTTGTTAATTTCAACTTGATGCTTTAACCCAATTTTGTAATTTAAATATAGAAACATGAACAAGATATGTACATCCTTTTTATATCATATACAAGTCCATTCAATTTCTTTATCGTCATAATACGATTTACTCAGCATTGCAGCATTAATAAAAGCTTAAAATTTTGGCTTTCAATATCTGAAATTAGTTCAAGTCTTTTCCATATTTTAAGAGCGATTTTTAATCAACAACTACCCAGAATGCAAAAGAATCAAAAAGCAAACAAACGTTATTTTTGTCACACTGGATTATTGTTTATTTATATACGGTAAGTATAAAGATATGAAAGTTTACATTTTAAGCATCACTGTTGCTGCTGCTATCATCTACAGCGTCACTTCGTTCTGGCTTGTCCTTCTGGTAACTTAAGTCGAAGCGATCGGACAATCGCTCCATCCATGATTCAATTAGGTCATCACTAAATGGTCCCGTGCGGGAGTCATCTGGCATAAAAACATCGAAAAATTCAATTGTAAAATTCCTTAATTGTGCTGGATCCTTCAAATTGTCATAGGACTCCTTCAGCGCAATAATCTGCTTCCATCTTTCTTCTTGTTCTAAACCCATCTTGACTTCAATGTTTTGATGATTTTCTTTTGTTTAATTATTTTTCCTTTACTTGGTTGTCACCTTACCTATCGACTCGACAGTAAACTATTCACTAATGCTTTGTGTGACGTTTGATTTATGAACGAAACCTTTCTGGAATGATTCAAGCTGTTGTGGGAGAGAGCTACATGCAGGTAAAATATATGTATGTATGTATTGAGTATACCCGACCTTTCGGCGGTAGTGATGAGAACGGTGAGCACTGCAATTTGCAATAAACTTAAGCATCTGAATAATAGAAACATGTGGCTGCATTCTGAGATGAGAGAAGAATGAAAGTGTGTTGCACAAATTTACGTATATTTTCTTTTGAGAGAAATAGTAAAATTAGAAGCGGTTTATGTAAGAAAATCAGCGAAATATTTCTATGGAATACATTTTCGCACTTGTTACTGCTGACTATATATTAGAAGGAGTGACACTTTTAGATTCTTTTTTTTTTTGGTTATTCAAATTACTTTAGTTTAGTTTACTTTAGTTTAATATTTTTGTCTAAACTAAAAATGCATTTAATCAAAATGCGGTTATAATCCTATTTGGTTAGAACGTATTCTACTTGGTAAAGAATAAATTAATTCGAGAATGGGAATGGGAGATGTGTAATTGTCATTGCAATTGTTGGACTTTTACTTTCTTTGGAAGTAACTTGAAGATTGGCACTACTTCAGTGCGGTGTTTAGTACAATTTAGTGTGCACTTAACAACGATCTCAAAAAGTTCACCCATCCAGACTTGAGAGCTTTTTCATAAGCTCACAGTGAACAAAGTTATTGTTTTAATTTGCATTACACAGGTGCGCTAATTGCTTTCGGATTTCCTTCACAACAGTTTGTCTCAAACGTTAACAGAAATTATTGACGGTTAAGTATTTTTAAATAATTTTTTAATTAAATTTAATTTTAATTTTTTAATTAATTTTTTTTACTTTGTTCTCCTTCCATCATCGAATATCAATATTCATTTTGAGGATTAAGTGCTAAATACCTTGACTATGCCAAGCAATCATAAATTTGTGCGTCAACCCAAGGTTCCCATCGTCAGGGGCAGAAACCATCGCTGTGTTAGAAATACTGAAGTTGACAGAATTTTAGTTGAAATCTTTTTGTTTTGTGGCATCTTGCGTGATTGTCTATTTCGTTTGGCTATCTATCTATGGTTTTGATGAGGAATTGTTCAAATTAATAAATGCATACTGCTCTGATTTGTTTTCGAAGTGAATTAAGATAAATTTAAGAGAATATAATTTTAAACCATTAGTTATTTTGCTAAGTTAGAGAAAAGGTGGGGTTACCCCATTAATTCTTATACTGTAACTAGTCTTCAGTTTTTACGATGGTTAGACGTGCTCCAGCTAGCTCGGATGATATGTCAGTGACTCATTAAGTTACGTTTTTGGTTTCTTTTGTTCCTTTTGTAACTTAGGAAGTAAGTAAGTAACCATCGCTGTGCTGTGTTAGAAATACTGAATAATTGGAACTTAAGATGGAGCCAGCGAGTGTGCGTCCCAGCAAAACTTAATTTTTATGATTTTAGTTTAGTTGTTGGCGAAATGAGAGTGTTAGGGGGGGAAGGGGAAGGGGGGGGGGGTGGCGTGCGTGGATTGGCCAGATAAATAAAACGGAATAAAAAGTTTCTAACTTACTTCAAACGTTGCGGGTGTAATAACTTTACCAGTCCTTTTGCCAGCGCTTGGCCTTGAAATTACGATACATTTGCATTGGGTACGAGAATTGTCGACTTCTTTTAGATCACTTTTGGACAGTTCCGGATTCATAGAGTGGGTGGTATGATTGAATCCCTGTTGCCGAGGCTAGTTATATCTCGAAAAACTCATTTGTGATGATAACACAAGTAATAGCCCCGTATGCCAGACAAGTGGAACCTTAACATCATCTTCTCGATTCACACTAAAGGCGATCGCCGTCTTTGTACCAACTACAGAGACATTGGTCATAGGATGACGAACGAAAATGCTTGTTGCTTAGTCAAAATTGAAAGAGATTGTACCAACATTAGCCAAATGACTAAGACAACACCTCTACAACTTGAGAGAGTATTGCGCAACACCCAGGCCAACACAACTGGCACTGTCTTTCAAAAATTCATACAATATCTTGGATATGCACATGAGTTCGAAATAATGGGAAATTACGGGTCGATTTTCTTTAATGGAGTCGGAAGCGAATGGAAGGAGGATTCGCTGTGATCCAATAGGGTCGATTCCCCTCGCAGAACTGGACCAGTGAATTTTTCTACTTGGGACTGCTGTGAACTCTGCATAAGCGCTAAAATCGAGCGTAGGCCTGGTAAGCAACTGAGGAACAAAGCGCTATCGAGAAATACAGTTTTGCTGTAGAAAGCTCCTTTGGTACATCTTCGAGAGAAAAGTAATACGCACGATTTATGGTCGGTTTTGTGTCAATAGGCGAAATAACATCTAGGCGAAGATGAAACAACCAAGAAATTAACAGCAACGGGCCTTTGGTCAACTAAACAATGTGGTGACTAGATGACTAGATCATATAAAGCTAATCAAGGCTAAAACGAGAAACTCATCAAAAGCTGGTATAATTTTTGCACAATGCAGCAAATATCAGTTTTATTTTGACGTTGGTGAATAAAACAGATACAAAATAAACGACTCGATACCGACAACTCGATGCATATAACTACTTTTCATCGAAAATCATCATGAGCAAACGTAAACGTTCCAGATTTCTTTTTGATGGGTTTTGTAAATTCTAGGCCTCAAAAAGAATATTTGTCAAAAAAGCGAGATCATAAAGAAACTAGCCAAAATCGTCACTACATAGCCGATATCATTTTCTCAAAAATGTAACACACCAAATAAAAATATTCCATAAGCAGAATCAAAGTGTAAAGTAAGAGGTTCAATATCGTTTTAATGCTGATTATATCTATCTTTGGTAAAAGAAAGGTGAAGGAATCAATCACACACGTTAAAAGAAAACTCAAAATTTTACCATTTTTAATTCAAAAAAAAAAATTGATCCATCACCATCTCAAAACCATATTTTAATAATAAATAATATTTTTTATAAGGGAAACAAAGTTGTGTGTACTTTATAGAGAACAGCTGCAGAAGCTTCAGTGCCATATGATGCAACCGCATGCTTGTTTAGAAGTAATGGAGCAAACACAAAGATGTAGTACTTTACGCGTTCTAATAATAAAAACAAGTTTAAACAGCAAATACGATAACTTAGAAAACACCGGGAATAGCATTGATTGGTTTTTTTTTTTTTAAAACATAAGTTGCAAAACAAAATCAGCGCATGTTATGCAAATGCCTGTTAATATCAATAAATTCGTTACTGTATATGTAGTTACTTACCAACCTGCGTACTGTGAAAACAATCAACTTTCTTGTCTATAGAAGTGTAGCACAATTTTTTAGCAAACACCTTAACTTGAATTCAAAATGCCACCTACGAGTAGAACAGCAAACGCGAATGCGACAGGGACCTGTGCCACAAACTGAATGATTGACATAAATATAAATAATGTTTGTTTATGGTCGGTTAAAATTCTATATCGTGCCCCAAATAACTTTTTTTGCAGAGAGTATGATAAGAAAAAAATGGATCACCATAGCGCTACTCAACCCCCAATTGGAAAGGGCGGCGATAAAGCAACGGAAAAAATTTCGTATTGAAAGTCGACGATACAATAACATATGTCCAGAAATTTGAGCAATTAGCAATTAGGCATGCTATAAAGTTGCAAATAGTGACGGATTGGAATGGAGACAGAAGTGGATGTTAGGAAAAATTGCATACACTTAGACGACCACCATTTGGATCTTCTTAATACCTTGTTTATTTGGTAAAAACGTCCTCCCCACTCGTTAGCCCATGAAGCATATTGATTAAGAAGGTCACTATAAAATTTAATGACTGCCGAGGATGGAGAACCATTTTCTCATCCAACTTCAGGAAACTTCTGCAAATATCACTTTTATTCTATGGGTCGGTACTTAGTGATGAGGCCAGAAAGATCAGCAGGTTCCGAAATTTAGAGGGCTAAGAATCCAGCTTTAGCCGGATAGAACTATAAATCAATATTAGGCCTAAACGCCCCATACAGGACTTAAAGCATAGCTTCTCCGACCATTGTGTGTGCGCAGATATATTTTTTGACTCGAATGGAAGGGACGTATGTCATAAGATATATTTAAGTTGTAAATTCAAGGCATATCAGAGTAACTTTTTCTTATAAATTCACTTCTGTTGAATTGATTAACACGCGATCGAAATCGAAATATTAACAAAATTTCCAAGAGTTTTTAAACCTAGAATACACAAATGATGGGTTTAATATTCACTCAACAGGAGGAGGTGTTTCCCTACATTAGATCTAGTGTCAACAAGCCTTCTGACGGCACCCAGTCTTGTGACTAGTATTTGGGCTAAAATATATGCATTATCGCAAATTTGTATATGCCACCACATATTGCAAACTCGCTTGTTATACCCCCAATTTTTGGAGAAATATGTCACCTTGCACATATATTCATTGTCTGTGTGTTTTATTTTTGAGGATAGGTGGAAATTATTCCATTAGCCATTATGAGGACCGGCCGCCTGTGCTCATAATTGTGTGAGATTCTTACTTACTAAAAACACCTCCCTTCAAAATCGTTTATACTACAAATATGTTATTCCTATCTAGTAGTTCTCATTTCCATTTTTATACACGTTTGGCAGGTAAGCTCCCAGCGAAAGCACCTGCTAATACATCCAATTGCTCGAGGAACCATCTTGTTGTTCAAATGGTTTTATCCGTTAAGATAGGCGCACGAAATTTGTCTCGTTCAAAATTTGTATGATTTCGTTACTGCAGCGGCCAAAACTCTCGGTGGATATCACTGTTTTTTTATATATGTACATACCATGGAGTGTTTACAATTCTTCTAAGCACTTTATTTTGAAAAGTTTGTACAACTTATATGTTACCTGTTTTGCTAACACCCCAAAGTTGTATGCCATACCTCCAAGCCGGATTCAGAAATTTCTGGTATAAAAGCAGCTTGTTTTGCATGCTGAGTTTGGCAAATCGACCAAGCAGCCAATGCATTTGATTATATTTAATAACGAACTCTTCCCGTTTTTATACCCTATCCTAAGGGTATATTAATTTTGATACATAGTTTGTAACACCCCTTAATATTCGTCGTAGACCCATAAAAGTATATATATTTATGATCAGGACCAAATCCCACTGCAGCCACTGTATTTGTTTCTGCTTGATATCAACCAATGAGAAGTTCTCTGCAGAAGGAAGGGAAGTAGCATACCTGCACCTACACTCGAAAAAATAATTCATTGGCCATTTTTCAAAATATAGGAAAAACCTGCCTTAATTTTGAAAAAAAGGTTCTCCACTCCATACAGCTGTAAAATATTTTAATTATTATTTCTCTACATCTAGTGAAAGTGCAATTCCTCACATATCTTTCATGCATGGATATCGACTTGCTTATGAAGAGCGGAGGACGGTTATATCTTAATATGTTTAAACTAAAATTCTTTTCGGAAGGCTTTACAATTTCCTACGTTTCCTGACCAAAGCACATACCAATATTATTGCAGAAACAAATGCCTGATAATCCCTGACTTTATGGTTCTCCCTCTTCAAATTGTTTTCCATGTCCATTCTTCTGGTGAAGACATCCTAAGCATGTGCAAGTCATACGGTCTGATCGTTTTGAATACAATGTTCATCAAACAGAGCCGGCACTTGGTCACTTATAGCAGTGGCGGAAATGGAACCCAGATTGACTACCATTTGGTGGCAAATTTCATGAAGCCTAGAGTTAAAGATTGCAAAGTGATCTTGGGAGAGGCAATCACCCGGCAACACCATCTCCTTCTGACAGAAATATTCATGGAGAAGAAGAACAAAAATAAACAAACAAAGGTTTCTGCGAAAATCAATTGGTACAACCTGGATAAAGAAAAAGGCGAGTCATTTATTATCAACTTGAACAATTTCCTCGGTAATAACACCAACGAAGTTGAGGATGAAGAGTGCAGCGCACAAGATATGTAGGATTCCTTACAACAGCTTAGAGAATACCAAACTACTTCTTAGAGCCTCGAAGGGTCTTCTTGGAGCCTCGAAGGGTCTTCTTGGAGCCTCGAAGGGTCACACGAGTTCCGATAAAACATGAACAAGGGAACAACAATTTTCAAGATTGCCGCGCGGAGAAGAAGAAATGCTGAGGAAATTCGTTCACCGAAGTTCATTAACAATTCTAAAGGCCAACTACTTGTGGACAACGAAAAAATGGTGCACAGGTGGCGAGAGTATTGCGAGCAATTTTTAAACGAACAGTTTCCCTGACTATATTTTCCAGTAGCCCCCAACAATGGAGAAGTGACCGACGTAACAGTCGAAGAATTTGGGAAAGCGGTCAAGAACTCCAAGAAGAGAAAAGCAGTTGGGCCGGATGAGATAGCCAGTGAGTTCTGGAAAAAGATGGGAGACATCGGGCTCATATAGCTCATGATTCGTATCTCCAAACTCATGGTAGGTGATCCAATGCCCAAACAGTGGAGGTAAATTTATCTTCTTCCTTTACACAAAGGAAACTCGAAACTGTGATAATTACCATGATGATTACCAGAATGATCGATGGAATTAGAAGTTCCAGAATCCGAGGAAGCCTTCACGTCAAAGAACCCATCTCGAAAAAATTGGAGCACGACCGATTTAGTTGGTATTGTCATGTTCAAACGAGGGATCCTACGAACCCCGACAAAAAGGCAATGGCAATCAACGTTTCCTTACAAAGCGTAAGAGAGGCAGGCATAAAAACTCTTGGATCACACAAATGCAGAAACACCAGCATTTGATTGGCCTTAATGATGAAGTGATCCGAAATCTGGATGCCTGCAGATATTTTAAGTGGTCGAACCGGCGAACCCCACAGGTGGACCAGTACGAATGCAGTGAAGTGGGAGGGTTATGATCCCTGTAATCCTGATCATAATCTCGTCGTTAAATGGAGAAAAGAAGAAGAAAGACTCGATAGGCGACAGAGTGCAGAAAACTATAATATCTCCATTGGAAATAGTCAGACGACCATAAATCACAGTAGTGCAAAAAGTTGGTCCGAAAATGCGGTCCGTCGGTCTTTTTGTCTGTTTGGGTTGTTTTTGTGTTTTCCATGCTTGAGGTAATGCCAAGAATATGTGCTGCATACTCAAATTTTTTTTTCATTAAAACCTCTTGTTTAATCGAACTTGCCTCACAAGTCGCGATAAATAGAATTTCTAATATTGCAATGTAAACTTCTGCTCAAAGAGTATTTAGTACAATTGGTCTATTACTTTCAAACTTTTCTTGCATACTCTTACAATTTATTTCAATAGAAGTCTTTCATTCGCTTGTCATCCATCCAGCAGACCACTACAATAAAGATAATTAATTAAACAATAAAAAGATATTTTAATTTTTAATTATAAATTTTCCTTGACAGCCAGACATGTGGTTCGTTCGAATCGGATTACGATTTATTGGCGAGTTTTTGTGAAAAAAAAACATAAGGAAAGGCTATAGTCCGCTTGAGGCGAACAGTATGATACCCTATCCATATCCCTATATGCCCCAAAGAAAAAAATTATTAAGAAGATGATGGATAGCATTTTATTTAGTTCTACTAATTAAAAAAAAAAAAAGTTTTTTTGTAAAAACGCCCCCAAAAAGTCGGCGTGGCCAAAAACTTTGTATGGGCGATATGTTGGAAAAAATATTGGGTAAATATTTTGTTAAATAGTTTTTTTCGCTTTCTGTGAAAATTTTCGAAGAAAACATCATTTTAGTCGAAAACGCCCACAAAAAGTAGGCGTGGCAAAAAACTTTATATGATAAACTTATAAAGGAGGGCAGTGCCTACATATCTTGTGAAGGTTGTAACACTCTATCTCTCTAACTTTAGCTTTAAAACGGTTTTTTCTAAATTGTGGGCGTGACAGTGGGCGTATTCAAAAAATAGGGAATATGTGGTTCAAATTTCAGCTTCCTAGCTTAATTTTAAAGGCCTAAAAATTGCGTACGGACGGACGGACATTGCTAGATGGTCTTAGGATTTGGTCCTGATCATAAATATATACACTTTTATGGGTCTACGGCGAATATTAAGGGGTGTTACAAACTATGTGTCAAAATTAATATACCCTTAGGATAGGGTATAAAAACATTGGCGTCAGTCATTTTTGGTGAGCAAAACCACAAATTGTGTGCAACGTCAAACACACAAAACACACTTGTCGAAGCTCGGAATGCCATAGTTCGCAAATACAAATTCTGCCTTAATTTTCTTGCGGTAACACACTTTGTTAACAAATGTCATAGCAGAAACACGTGCTTTCGCTGTAAGGGAAAACATCACACCCTATTACATTCCGATACTTCTACGAGTTTATCTTCAATTCCCACTCCTTCTATTCCACTCACTTCGCCATTCCCGAATATACAGTCCACTTCCTCTGGCGCAACCGTCGCCATAAGTCATTTCTCTGCAAATCATCGGCCCGTTCTCTTAGTTAATTGACCAAGGTACAAGAAGTCCCAGTGCTGACTATGGCAGAGCACTATGTCGTTAAGCTACCCTTCAAGAAGTCCTTTCCGCAGAAACTCTATTTAGGGCGTTCCTGCTCCATTGCTATGTTTCAATTCGCTGAAACCGAAATTTGCTTAGAGGCTAAGCCTCCCTTGAAAGAACTGTATAAGGCTGTCCTCGTCGAGTACTTGAATTTAGGCCATATGACTCCCCACCAAACCCTATGAAGTAGTTCGCGAGAATCGAATATAATCATACTATTTACCACATTAGACGCTTTTAAAACCCCTAAGGACCAATACAAAACTGAGGGTGGTCTTCAATGCCTTAAGCGTTACTTTCAACGGTGTGAGTTTTAAAAACCTGTTGTACCCCGGTACAGTTCTTCAAACCGACATCACAATTCTTATCATGAGCTGGCGCTTTTACAAGTATGTGTTTACCAGTGACATGGAATAGATGTTTCGACAAATCCGTGTGCATCCCGATCACACACCTTTTCAACGAATCTTGTTCCGCCAGTCACCCATCCAGCCAGTAACAGACTACGAACTTCAGACCGTGACGTTTGGGGTCATGGCTATTCGCACCCTTCTTCAGTTGGCCGAACACATAAGGCTATCAAGTCCACTTGCGACCCATATCTTAAAAAAGGAATGTTATCTAATCAGGATAACACCACTAAGACACTTGGTTTTCTTTGGAAAGCTTCCTCATATACCTTTTCTTTCTCCGTGAATTCAATTGCCGTCACTTCATCTACTAGTAAAAGATCGGTATTATCAGCTTTTGCTAGACTTTACGACCCGGCTGATTGGCTCGCGTCAATCATTGTCTCTACGAAGCTGCTTATGCAGCAAATATGGAAGGATCGTACTGGGTGGGATGAATCTCTTGCTTCGGTCACAGCACAAAGATGGCAAGCGTTCTTGCATAATTTTGATGATATACAGTTGATCAAGATTCCGCGATAGATAGAATATAGCCCATGGACGGCACTTCAACTTCACGGATTCTGTGATGCATCTGAAAGGCTTCTGCCGCAGCGATATATGTTCGAGTATCACGCGGTCCCTCGTTATTTTCCACCCATCTATTATTTGCCAAATCCAAAGTTGCACCCGTAAATCCTATCTCTCTACCCCGTCTAGAGCTGCAAGGAGCCGTTTTAATTTCAAGAACGATTCGGGACAATTTGAAGTTTCTAGACACGAGTTAAATTCGGTTGGGGACTGATTTAACGATAGTCTTGGCATGGTTGAAAAAACACCCCAGTGTGTGAAAAACCTACATCGCGAATTGGACTTCGGAAATATTAACTAACGTTTCTTATATTACATGGGCTCATGTCTCATCGTCGGCCAATCCTGCCGATCTGGCTACACGTGGAACCACACCCAACGAATTACAATTGAATCAGTTATGGTGAAAGGTCCCGACTGGTTACAAGAACTTGAACCAAATTGGCCGATTTTTGAGCCTCCTTCTCCTAACGAATCCCTTTTAGAAATCAAGCCTTTGAAAAGGAATACTAATTTAATAAATACTGGATTCGTTAGCCTTTTAGACAGATTCTCCGAATGGCACAAGGCGCTGCGAGTTGTAAGCTATATATTTCGTTTTATTTTAGCCTCTCGCTGTCACCCCAAGAGATCTCAATATCATTCCAACTTGAAGTAATTCGGTTCACCAAAACTCGACTTATAGTACTAACTCAGCGGCATTATTTTCACAACGACTATGAAGCTCTATTGCAAAATACATCGCTGCACTCCAAAAGTAGTTTGCTAACTCGGAATCCCTTTCTGGACACGCAGGAGATCATGCGTTCCCACGACCGTTTAGCTTCATGCACTTTAACCTATAATGAGCGCTTTTCGATACTTTCCGTACCTATCGTCTTTTCATCAGCTTTATATATCCTACGTTCATAAGCTTTCGTTGCATGGTGAGATCCAGTTAATGACTCGCATCATTCAAGCAGAGTTCTGGTTACCGAAGTAAAAAAACCTGATCAAAAGGTGCAATCGAACGTGTAAACCCTGTACCCTGCAAAAGAAGGGATTGGTGTCACAATTAATAGGATCGTTACCCGTCGAGAGAACGAGCGTACCATTTACGAACACCGGCATATATTTCGCGGGCCCATTTCAGATAAAAAAACTATTTCGGACGTAGTTGTCGCCAAAGAAAGGATATACTTGCTTGTTTGTATGCTTTGCATGAAGGCAATTCATTTAGAGGCTGTCAGCGACCTATATACTCAAGCTTTTCTCGCTGCCTTCATCCGTTTTGTATCGCGTCGCGGTCTGCTCAGTCAAGTATTCTCTGAAAACGGAACTAATTTCTTGGGTGGCTCCACAGTGCTTATGCATGAGTTTCAAAAGATGATAATTAATTATACCAGGAATATATTCCATGACTTATCGGAGATAAAATGGAAATTCATCCCATCGGGCTCCCCTCATATGGGTGGACTCTGGGAAGCAGGTATAAAAAGTTTTAAAACCCATTTGCGTAAAATAGCAGGAAGCGCAAAGTTGAATGACTTTCATTCCTGTGAACGTGTAGCCAGGCTCTAATATTGCAATATAAACTTCTCCTCAATTGATCTATTACTTTCAAACTTTCCTTGCATACTCGTCCTACAATTTATTTTAACAGAACTCTTTCATTCACATGTCATCCATCCAACAGACCAATACAATAAAGATAATTAATTAAACAAAAAAGATATTTTAATTTTTAATTATAAAGTTGCATTGCCGTGGGACGTCGTTCCCCCTCCTCGGACAGGAGCAGCTGCACAAGAAGAACTCAGGCTAACAGAAGAGCAGAGAGAAGAACTTTTCCACAGGGTGTTATCAGCACTGCAGAAGCAGGCGCTCTAGTGCAAAACTGGCACTTTCAGAACTTTTTGGCACTGTGGCACTCTTTGGCACCCCAACAGTTTTAAAAATAATAACTTTTCCATAAATGTATAACCATAATAAAATAAATAAATTCCCCTTATAATGAATAAAAACATTCACACAATTGTTTTCTCTCGGATATAAGCCACCCACAAATCTACTACAATAAATGTTTCCATTGTGATTTATGCTTAAAATCAGGTCATTTTGTATGTAATGTCAAATTTTATTGGCAACTCACTAATTTTTTATACCCTATCCTAAGGGTATATTAATTTTGACACATAGTTTGTAACACCCCTTAATATTCGTCGCAGACCCCTAAAAGTATATATATTTATAATCAGGACCAAAATCTAAGACTATTTAGCAATGTCCGTCCGTCCGTCCGTATCAACTTTTGAGGCCTTTAAAATTAAGCTAGGAAGCTGAAATTTGGAACATAAACTCCCTAGGGTTCCGAAATGGTAAAGTGCTAAAATTTTCAAAATACGCCCACTGCCACGCCCACAATTTAGAAAAAACAGTTTTAGGGCTTAAGTTAGAGAGATAAAATTGTACGACCTTCACAAGATATGTAGATACTGCCCACCTTTATTAATTTGTCATATAAAGTTTTTTGCCACGCCTACTTTTTGTGGGCGTTTTTCACTAAAATGCTGTTTTCTTCGAAAATTTTCATAGAAATCGAAAAAAAATGTTTAACAATATATTATGCCAATATTTTTTTCAATATATCGCCCATACAAACTTTTTGGCCACGCCCACTTTTTGGGGCGTTTTTTGAAAGAAACAATTTTTTTTCTATAAATTTCACAGAATAAAATAAAATGCTATCCATCATCTTCCTAATGCGTTTTCATACTGTTTGCCCCAAGCGGACTGTAGCCTTTCCTTATGTTTTTTTTTAATTGGACACCCTTATAACGAGGTAATATAGTGCGGTCATTAGGGAAGTGAAGGATCAGGAAAAAGGAGAAACCGATGCACGTTGGTTTTAAATGTCTGTAAGCCTTTGACGAGGCGGCGAGTGCACATCACGCCCGATTATACTTAGTTGTAATCTTAAGTAGCATTAGTGTAAGGGGCACTTTTCACAAAAATTTTATTAATAATTACAAATCGATGTTTTTTAGTTTTCTTTCTTTAACATATATGTATTAAATTACACTTTTTGAGAACAACTTTAGCACAGGTCCGACAGCTTCAACAATATACTAAAAACTAAACTGGAATATACTTACCCCTACCTAAATGATCGACCGGTAGTCTCTTTCTTGTGTTTCTTTCTTTTCTTACATGTTAGGTTTGTTCTATTTGTTTCTTTCTTTCGTTTGGCGGCTACAGCTCGACCATCCTGACTAACAATCATCCCGATTTTGTGTGGAATTTCTTCTTTAGCGTTTACCCAGGGTTTCATATTTTCCACTTCCAATATTAACTCATACGGAACCTGCCCTATTTGACATGCCTCTACATCCCTTACAACATATCTGTCGTTAGGAAAAACTTTCACCACCTCATACGGTCCCTTAAACTTAGGCACCAATTTTTTACAAATGCCAGCTTGACTAACATGATTCTTGACCATAACGTAATCGCCCTTTTCAAATTCAAATCAAGACCTAAAACGATCTGTTAACCCCTTATTGTAATCTTGACTTGCTGCTTCACCTCTCATTCGTACTAAATTCCGTTTTATTCCTTTATCATTTCCTTCGCATTCGTTCAAACTTTCCTTCAGAAAATCTATAACCGTACCCCTTTGTTTGACCCCGAACAATATTCCCAGTAACACTACTAAATGTGTTATTCAATGCAAATTCTATCCTCGGTAATACCCCGTCTAGAGAATAATGTAAACCCGCACTCGTCAGTTTTGCGATCATAGGACCCAGGCTTCTATTAACACGTTCGACCTGTCCGTTCGCTTGAGGGGAACCAGTAGCAACCTTTACATGACGGACATTATGTTCTTCAATGAAATTCGTAAAATCTCCTAACGTAAATGCACTGCCTCTATCTGATATTAATGTTTTCGGTCGGCTATAGTGCGTAAAATAAGACCTCAAACAACTTAAAACTTCTTTAGTATTGGTAGACCGCATTGCGTAGATACGTCTATTACCAGAAATACATATGTTTTCTTCGCGTTCTTTAGTGAAATCGGACCGAAATGGTCCATGTGCATCGTTTCAAAAGGAACGTCTCCTGTAGGAATAGTATGCATTAGACCTTCATGTTTTCCCGACTTAGGGGAAAATGCGATACACTTAAAACAATTCTCGATGTGAGTCTTCACTTTTTCTCCCATTTTAGCAAACTCGTATGTCTTCATAATAACATCCACGAATTTGTCACGCCCCAAATGTCCCATATCGTCATGATAAATCCTTAGCTAAAGTTAACGTCAACGAAATACAATCAGTAACTACCTTAAATCTTAAGCCGTGTAAATACACTCTAAACCTTCTCAGAGCATAAATAATCGCTAATGTTTCCAATTCGAAACTATGAAACTTACTTTCTTGCTCAGTTGTTCTTTTCGAAAAATAAAATATTGGGGGGAACTTTCCATCCCCCTTCTTCTGCATAAGAATAGCTCCGAACCCAATAGAACTGGCATCGCAATGGAGTTCAGTTTCGTCTCCAGGGTCGTATATGGATAGTATAGGTGCTTCAATCAGTTTTTTCTTCAACTGTTCAAAACACCGAAGTTCGGTTTCACCGAATTTGAAAACAGCATCTTTTTTTATAACCTGATATAAGGGCTGTGCAATAATTGAAAATCCCTCTACAAATCGTCTAAAATATGAGCACAGTCCCAAGAAACTGTGCACAGCCTTTGCAGTCTGAGTGATTGGGAATCCACTTAATGATTCCAAATTTCTCACATCCGGTTTGATACCATCTTTTAACACCCTGTACCCCAAGTAAGTGATTTCCGACATCATAAACTTACATTTGTCTACCCTTATTTTTATTTTATTATTTTTCACTAATACCTCAAGAATTTCTTTTAGTACCTCAAAATGCTCCTCGATTGATTCGGTAGCCACCATCAGATCGTCGATGTATATCATTATCTTCTGCCTACTCAAAAGATCTTCAAAAACACTTTCAATATATTCCTGAAACTCCGAAGGTGCATTTTTTAGCCCAAATGGCACACATAAATATTCGAATTGACCCATGGGAGTCACAAACGAGGTGTATTTAATGGATTCCTTATGCATGCGAACGTGATAAAATTCATTTTTCAAATCTGATAACGTAAACACCTTCTTACCCGTAAATCCGTCCAATATATCTTCTATCAATGGAAGTGTATGATTTACTTTTAGACTTACTTTATTTAATATTCGGTAATCTACACATCTAATGTCACCAGTTTTTTTTTTTTTTTTCATTAAAACAATTGGAGATGAATATTCGGATTTGCTTTTTCTAACCTTCTAACCCTGTTTGACTAAATTGTCTAGAATAATTTGAACTTGTTCCTTTCGGTAATAGGACAACCTCCGCGGAGATTAGTGGAAGGGCTTTTCGTTATGCAATATTAATTTCATTTCTTGTATTGCCTCAGGACTTTCAGGGCGTTTGCAGTTTACATAAAATTCGTTTAACATTTCGTCGAACCTTTTTTTGTACAAATAGCCTAAATTTTCATTTGCACTATATATCTTTTGTTCTTCAACCTCTATCTTCATCAAATTCAAACACTCATCTTCATAAATACATTTGTCATACAATTTCAAATTACTCTTTCAGAATTACATCATTTTTACTATTAGTTACCATTTTATTCTTATTTTCATTGGACATAGGAATCATTTTCACACCAGCCTTTTTCAAAAGATCTTTACCTAACACCGCTGGATACCTCATCGTACCATCTGGTACAACTTACAAATTCAACGTGTCTGCAATAAAATAAAATAATACATTTAATTTCGCCAATTATGGCTAAAGGGCTTTTATTAATGCCAACAAAGTTACATTTGTTTACATTTTTTCTCATAAATTCTGGTAGTATTTATAAACTGCTGTCTTACGAAACTCACTGGACTCCCGGTATCGATTAATATTCCTAATGTTAACCGATAGCTATAATTTTAATTTATAAATATACATTCTAAAGCACTTACATATTCGTCCTCTTTTTCATCGTTGACATGATGTATCCGCTGGTTCGTTATCCTTTTTGGGCATTCCGTCGCATAGTGACCCATTTCTGCACAGACGTGTCATGCCCCCGGTTCGCGCTTCGGTTTACGATATTCATTTGCCATGTGTCCAACGGAGTTTTTTTTTTTTATAATGTACGCGCTCTAAAGGGACTTTGGATACCCGTATAATGAAGTGACACAGTGCGGGCATTAGGGAAATGAAGGATAAGAGAAAGGGAGAAACCGATGCACGTTGGTTTTAAATGTTTGTAAATTATAATGCAAAGGAAAAACAGAGCGTGGTAGAGCATTCCACATTCGTATTGTACGGTTGAGAAAGGAATCTTTATATTTCACAGTACGTCCGAAAACAGGCTTAAGGGTAAACTGATGTGCATTCCTAGCATGGCGAGTATTGCGGTTGAATTGCTGTAGGGGTGGAATGCAACTGGCTATTTCATTTGAGCACTTGTGGTGGAAATACCGATAAAACAATGACAGGCAGGAGACATTACGACGATGACTAAGAGAGTCAAGTGATTTCGCAATGTCTCAATCGCCAATTAGTTTTACCGCACGTTTTTGAATTTTGTCAGCAATTCAGTTGCAATTGAAACACCTGAACAGTCTTTATGAACCTCCAGCTACTGCTGCCTCTGACACTCGTAGAACTCCTGTTAAAACTGCCTTCTGCTTTGGTAGTTGGATTTTGCTGAACGCTTCCAAAAGCTGGTGTTTGGTCCGAAAACATTGCATTCTCGCTTGGGAACGTAAATTCATGTCGGGTATCCCGTCAATGAGGCACTCGAGTAATTCGTCGTCCTCCATTGATAGTTTATTGGCTATGAGAGTCTTCTCATGGAAATAGGTCTGACATGTTTCGCCAGCTGACCATTTTCTTCCTTCGGCTGCCCGCTTGAGGGTTAACCGACTTGTATAACCACCAAACATCGCCTTCATTTCCTTCAACAGCTCTTGTGTCGGCATGGTCAATGAATTTGATTTCGAAGGGAACCATTTGAGAGCCTTCCCCCTCAGCTGACAGGATATTAGCAATCTGATATTTTTTCCACCCAATTCGTACGCTGATATGAGGTTTTGAAGTTGTGCTTCCCAATGGAAAAAAAAATCCTCTTCACCAGATAATTCGGCCAATAGATCTTTCAAATTCGAAAAATTCGTTAAACTTTCATTTTCCCTACTGATCATTACTACACTTTTTTTCAACCACTCATTTTCTTTCTTTAGAATGTCATTATCTCTCCTTTGAAAGTCAACTTCTTTTATCAGCACTTCTATTTCTTTTGCCATTAACTTCCACTCATGTGCATTTATATCACTCGTTTTATTAATTTCACTCATTTTTGTTCTCTTCCTTTGGTTCGTTTTTTCACTGAATGACGTTGCAGCCATCGTGTTTTGTCCTTCTTCATTTTTCTTGTCATTTTCATGCTGTTCGTCATTGCGCTCCTCTGTAGTGTGTGTGTCACTCTCATCATCGTCGGCTTGCAATTCTCCAATGCTCTCCTCGTACATATCATCATCGTCATTGCTATCGTCGTCTGCAACTTCTTCTTCTTGAAGTGTTGTTGTGAATTCGTCACGCTCTTTTTCAGGAATATAGATAAGGCGCAATAGCAACTTGCTTTTATTCCCTGTCGTTTTCCTGTTGAGTTTTCCCAGCCACGCTTGCAACTGCAAAGCTGTGTATTTTTTAATTTTTCGGCATATGCCATTATTGCGTCATACAATATTATAGTTTTTCACTTTTAGATATTGTTTTTGATTAAATGAATTAATAGTCAAAAAATAAATGAACCACTGAAATTACAACCAATATGAGCAAGCTTTATTAATTTTTACCTTCTAGGTGTTGTCTCGGCTGCGATCAAATGCTAAGTGAACGAGATTAACAAAATTACAAATCTAAGCAGCATCCAAAAAAAAAGAAAAACCCACTCTCATGTATAGGTGCCATTGCAATATGTATGTCACTATTAGGTATTGCTATAGAGTAACAGAATAATAATAGAGAAAAAAAAAACCAATAGAGTATTACCAACAGTATTGTTGTAACATAGAATTAAAATGAGTAAACCATATACATTTTTTTGTTGGGTTACAGACATGAGATTAGGTTTGATTAATCTGTTTAAAGTACAGTGAGTTAAATGCAATTTGTTACGTTAAATTCAATTTAAAAACATAAGGAAAGGCTACAGTCCGCTTGGGGCGAACAGTATGATACCCTATCCTTATCCCTATGTACCCCAAAGAAAAAAAGGATTAGGAAGATGATGGATAGCATTTTATTTCATTCTATGAAATTTATAGAAAAAAAATAATTTTTTTCAAAAAACGCCCCCAAAAAGTGGGCGTGGCCAAAAACTTTGTATGGGCGATATATTGAGAAAAATATTGGCATAATATATTGTAAAACATTTTTTTTCGATTTCTATGAAAATTTTCGAAGAAAACAGCATTTTAGTGAAAAACTCCCACAAAAAGTAGGCGTGGCAAAAAAACTTCATATGACAAATTAATAAAGGTGGGCAGTACCTACATATCTTGTGAAGGTTGTACAACTTTATCTCTCTAACTTAAGCCTTAAAACGGTTTTTTCTAAATTGTGGGCGTGGCAGTGGGCGTATTTTAAAAATTTTAACACTTTACCATTTCGGAATCCTAGGGAGTATATGTTCCAAATTTCAGCTTCCTAGCATAATCTTAAAGGCCTCAAAAGTTGATACGGACGGACGGACGGACGGACATTGCTAAATAGTCTTAGATTTTGGTCCTGATCATAAATATATATACTTTTAGGGGTCTGCGACGAATATTAAGGGGTGTTACAAACTATGTGTCAAAATTAATATACCCTTAGGATAGGGTATAATGAGGAATTTGATATGATAACGAAAAGAGGTATGAACAATTTGAATCTGTGAATTTATATAATGCAACATGAATTCAGTTAAAATATGTAGTCTCAAACATCCCGGGAAGAATAGCTAGCTTTGTTATTGGTCGAACATATGTGCCTGGAGTAGTTGCAATGGTAGCAACACGTACTAGTTGGTCTGCACCTGGGGTGACCGATATTCTTCTTCCTAGAAGCCATTTGGTTGGGCGTAGATTAGGCTCTTTGATGATGACTACATCGCCTGGTTTGAGCTTAGTGTTTTCTGCTGCCACTTGGGACGAACTTGAAGTGTGGATATGTATTCCATCTTTTCCGAATCCCTGGACCATGCTTTGAATAAACTTCCAGTGTGACAATCGGTTTGGTGGTGTATCGAGGTGATTGGGCTCCGGAACGGTTGTTAATGGTTCACCGACGAGAAAATGTGAGGGGGTTAGAGGATTTATGTCATCATCAGATTGGGCGCACAAGGGATGAGAATTAAGTACTGCCTCAACTTGCGTCAACACAGTGTACAGTTTCTCAAAGGTCAAAATTGAGCTTCCGGTAACCCGTCGCAAGTGCAGTTTAACCGATCGCACTCCAGCTTCCCACAATCCACCAAATTGTGGACATACATACTAATACCGCGACATATGCCTTCGAAAGTGTTGGTTTATGTCCACGTGATAGCTTAATGGTGAGCGGGCCCGCATAGTCGCATGCAGTGTTAGAGAACGGTCGGCTTGATTGAATGCTTTGGTATGGTAAATCACCCATCAGCTGAGTAGTTGTATCCTTTCGTTGCATAAAGGACACCTTACAGGAGTGAATAATTTTACGAATCAAGTTCCGACTGCCTAATATCCAGTATTGTTGGCGAAGAATTACAAATGTCTCAGATACTCCGGTGTGTAGATGATCAATGTGAGTGCCTGTTACTATAATAAAGGACACATGGTTATTATTATTTAAAATGATAGGATGTTTCATATTGTAGGCGACATTTGCGTGCTTTATTCGTCCTCCAACACGAAGAACTCCATTTTGATCTACAAATGGCGAATATTTAATTAATTTCGATTTAGGTGGTAGATTTTTGTTGCTAATGAGATGACGAATCTCTTCACTGAAGGATTGTTGCTGTATGTATTTTATAACCAGTGTTTTGGCTTTATGGAGATCATTAACGGTAAGCCCAGCAACCGATCTATTTGATATTGAAGAACGGCAGTTTGAAATAAAGCGAAGACAATACGCGACGATTCTTTGCAATCGATTCCAAGATGAGATTCTGTCGATGACCCATTGCAGAGCATTGTCTTCTGAAGTTGCGGCGTGTGTTAATTTTGGTAGACGTCTTTCCTCTGTAGCTGTAGCTGAAGACAATGATGATTTGGGCCATTGTTGCTCAGGTTCCGAGAGCCAAGATGGGCCTTTCCACCAAAGGCTGTGGTTGGACAAGCTGGATGGTAATATACCTCGTGATACAGTCTGCAGGGTTATATTCCGAAGCGAAATGATCCCAGGATTGTATCGGAATTGATTCGAGGATAATAGATGTACGACTGGCAACAAAGGTAGTCCATCGTCGTGGTGAAGAAGAAGGCCAGTGTAGTACTATCTCCGAGTCGCACCACGCATCGACTGCTGTAATTTTGACTGCAATCGAAGATCTAACCAAGTTGTACAACCTCGACAACAGCAGGGCTCCACATTGTTCTAGCCGTGGGATCGACACAGTTTTTAGAGGGACAACCTTTGTTTTTGCTGCAATTAGGGTTGTTTTAAATTCACCATCACCGATTTGGCATCGTGCATAAAGTACGGCTGCGTAAGCTACCGAATAAGCATCACAGAAGCCAAGTAGCTCAATACCGTCATGTTCCGATGAAGAAAAATTTCTCGGAACTCGAATTCGTTTAAAATAAGGTAGTTCCAGCCGGTAGGTTTTCCATTTTTGTGCCAGGTGGACAGGAAGTACATCATCCCAGCCCAGGCTCAATTCCGGAGACTACAGGTCTTGATACAGAGTTTTAAAAGATCAAAGATTTTCGCGATTTCGGACAGCAAATTTCGTCGCGTCGGTGAGGCCATTTTAGTTGGTTGATTTATTCGGAAAGCAAACCTATCATATGCCGGACTCCAGAACATGCCAAGGACCTTAATACATGACTGTGATTGCTCACGATCGACCCAAGAAAACTCACAGTCAGCTCTTGGAATTTTCGCAAACAGAGGCCAACAGTTCGAAGTCCATTTGCGAAGTTGAAACTTGGCTTGTGACGAAAGCTCAACGAGTTCACACTGCAGAGCCATTAGTGTGTCGACAGAATTAGTGCCCATCTTGCAAAAGCACACGAGAAGCAATGGGAAATTGAGATTGGTAATCTTCAGTAAGTTGTTTTAATACTCGAACCGAAAGAAAAGGAGCAGAAGCGGTACCATAAGTTACGGTACGGAGGCGATAATGTTTTATTTCATCAGTCGAAGAATCGCGCCAGACGATTCGCTGGAATTCGGTGTCTTTATCAGCAATCCAAATCTGCCGAAACATCTTCACTATATCCGCAGTAAAGACGTATCTGTGCTGTCGGAATCCTTAACAGATCCATCAACGACAACGCGCAATTTAGTGGAGGTGCTGTCCGTCTGTTAAAGACGGCATGGTGGGGAAGATAGAAACACTTTCCGGGGGCCGTGTTCAATTCCTCCGAAGAAATTAGTGTCATATGTCCCAGAGAGAGGTATTCTTGCATAAATGTTGAATAAGCCAGCTTAAAATCTGGATTATTACAAAAACGACGTTTCATTGAATGCAGACGTGAAGCGGCAGACGTCAAAGATTGTCCAAATGTTGATGCATCACTGAATGGCAATTGGACTACATATTTTCCATCTGACGAACGAAAATGTCTTGCGAAAATGCAGTTCTGCTGGGTTACTAGAAGCATGTGTTTTTAAAGGAGACACATCTTCCAGTTCCCAAAACCTCTACAATAGAACATCAATATCAATAGTAAAGTAAAACGACGACAACGAAATGTTGCTTGGTAGATTGTAATCGAACACTTCTCCGATTATAACCCAACCAAATGTCGTGTTTTGGGCGATGGATGTGCCGGCGATAAACGAAACCTGTGATCCTGAGTCAAGTAAAACCCTACAGCTCACAAATTTTCCCTGGTTGTCTTGAACTGTAGCCAACAGAATAAGAAGAATAGTTAGTTGCGATGACCAATCTCAAGCGTAGGATTGTTTACGATTGGGGAAATTGAATTACTTGAACTTGGAATATTTTTGTCGGATAACGAAGGTAAGTCTGGTGAATGTGTAACGGGTGTGGTAGCAACGGGTATACCTTCTGATTCGATTGGATGAACTAACGAGTGGTGCCGAGATTTGCACACGCGACAGCGAAAGGTGGATCGGCATTTGTTGGACGAATGACCGACGCGAAGGCAATTATAGCACAGTGATTTGTCTTTTACAAAACTTCGTCGCGAACCGATGTCTAGGGAAACAAATTGCGTGCATTGCGATAAGAGGTGGTCACTAGCACACTTAGGACATTTGTTTTTACCGTTTGATGACTCCGAAAAATGCGCTTTAATTTGACCTTGTGTTTTTACCCGAGATAAAGTTGGACGCGCAAACAATTGACACGATAATAGATAAACAACCCACGGATCGCGGGTTTGTCCAGTTTGTTCAACAGCATGAAGTCCCCGAACAACTTTGTCCGCACCGTCTGTGAGCTTTCGGAGTAATTGCACATTGTAAGTATGCATTGAGGGCAGTGACAGAAAAGTTTGAATATATGAGTGCACTTTCAAAAGTACCCGGTCATATCTGTTTTCTAACCGCTCCCAGGCTTCCATATAATTAGAGTCTGATATCGGAACGTGCTTTATTAGATTCGCGGCGTCATCCCGTAAAAACGATTTGAGGTAGTGAAATTTTTGGGTGGGTGTGAGATTTGATTAGTTATCTACTGAACCCATTAACGATGGCCAATCTTTATAGCTTCCCGAAAAGAATGGCACCGTTATTTCAGATAGATAGATACAGTAGGGTGGTTTTTATTTATTGCTATCTCAAGGGACGAATGCGCGCTAAAATAACGATCTTCATATTCTGCGAATTCCGTTTCTAGCTCAACGAATTCTTCATCACCTGCTTCCTGTAGAAGCACTAGGTGCAAAAAAGAAAAATCTGCCCAAGCTTCGTCGAATTTGTTCAGCCTAATTTCCAGCATTTCCTTAGGGGTACTTTCATCTAATGAGTCCGCGTATATAGCCGCCCGAGTTAGACGCCCTTTAGTATTTCTTTCGTTTGGCGACTACATTAGTTAGATTTTAAGATGTTTGTATATATGTATAGTTTTAAGTATAGTTTTTTTTTTAAAAAATTAAGATAGCAAGTGGCGCATGTGAACTGTGTTGGCAGCTGCTGAGTGCTGTTAACGGTGTTGGAGGGTGGGCATTAAGCCATCGCAATTAAACCACGGAAGGCACTGCGAAACGTCGTCGATGGGCTGGAACAAACTAAAATAAATATATAAACCGCGGGATCAAGCTCGAAATATCTATTTATGTAAAAAACTCCTATCCTAGCCCTTAAATTATCAGAGGATGCAAACATGTCTGACCATGTAAACAAGTTTAGTGACTTTCTCGAGAAACTCTATGAAATTGAAATTGAAGTGCAAGAAGAGATGGCGGTTATCATTTTGCTGTCCTGTCTCCCAGAGTCATTTGATAATTTCGTTGTAGCTATTGAAACACGTTACGTTACATCATTGAAGCTTAAAAATTAAAAAAAAAATAAATAAATTAATTAACAAATTATAAAGGACAAAAATAATAATTAACAATAACTCAAAAATATGTTAAAGTAAAAAAAATTAATTAATAAAATTGCACGTGTCTTTTATCTAACTATTTTTGGAGAATTGTGTGTTTATAAAATCTTTCCTGAATTGTCCTCATTGATTTGACCTTCCTTCATTGAATTCCTCAAAATCTACGAAACTGGAAATATGTATTGTAATCTTTACATGTACTATTTACATGTTTTATATGTTTCGATTACTTACTGCCATAAATTCTTCGAAGAATTTTTCTCTCAAAGGAGTTAAGAATCTGCTCTCCTTTCCTGCTTATCGTCCAGCACTGCAGGGTCCATAGAGCAGAACTGGCAGGATCTGTGTTTTGTATTGCTAACACTTCGTTCTTCGAGTTAGAAGTTTTGAACCCATTTGTTTTGGAAAACCGAAGTAGCAACGGTTTCCTACGGTAATTCTTCGTTGAATCTCCCCAAGGTGTCATTTGCGGAGTTAATATCAACCCGGAGGAAGGTAAACTCCCTAACCACCTCGAAGTTACTGATTTTAACAGTTACGTTTTGTACTAGCCGGTGGGCAGATGTTTCCTTGTTTGTTAAAAGTATGTATTGGGTTTGTCCTCGTTAACTTCAAGGCTAACGCACTAAGCGCGCGTGTTCTTGATGTCGATATCGTCCGTATACCCCAGTAGCTGTTTAGATCTATTAAAGATGGTGCCTTCTATGTGTATCTGCCCTGCGCACTATCTGTTCCACAATAGTTTTGAAAAAGTCGCATGATAGCGCATCCCCTTGCCGGAATCCGGTACATGTTTGGAACAGTTTAGATGAGCTGCTGCCAAACTGCACATTTCACAGCGTATTTTTCAGCGTCACACGGCACAATTAGATCAGTTATGCCGGGATGCCAAATTCGGCCAATGCTATCATATGCAGCTTTGAAGTCGATGAAAAGATTATGTGTCTCGACTTTAAATTCGTTGCTCTTTTCCAGGATTTGTCTTAATGTGAAGATTTAGTCAATTGTCGATTTGCCGAGCCTGAAGCCACACTGATACTTGCCGATTAGTGTGCTGCAAAACGGCTTCAGTCGTTCACACAGTACGTTGGATATGATTTTATATGCGACATTAATTAGGATACGCCTCGATAGTTCTTGCAAGACATAGGATCGCCTTTCCTACAGATGGGGCATATGGAGCTGATAGTCCAGTCGTCGGGCATGGTTTCTTCCACACATACTTGGTTGATGATTTAGTGCATGCACCAAAGAATCAAAGAATCACCACCATGTTTAAGGAGTTCCGCTGCCCGGCCATCAGAACCAGCAGACATATTGTGTTTCAGCTTCTTAATAGCCATAGCAAAAAAATAAATAAATATTAGGCGTAAACGGCCCATATAGGACCCAAAGCCTAGCTTCTTCAACCACTGTGTGTGCGAAGATATATTTTTGATACGAATGGAAGGGACCTGCAGTTTAATGCCGATTCCGAAAGAAAATTTATTTTTAAGAGGCTTCTCATGGCATTTCTTACTCTTGGATGTTTGTCAGATGTTTGCAAGAGGTGGGGCAGCGAATAAAAACTTTCGGGTGTCACAGGTCGGGATTTGAACCAGCGACCTCCCGCTTAGTGGTCCAACGCATTTAACCACTAAGGCACTGCACTCACTAATACTAAATAGCCATACCAACTTCCTCTAAACTGGAAGGTGGAATTTCTTCTACACTACCACTCTCTCAACATTATGCATTACAGACAGGCGAACGCTTATTGGTCTAAAATCAATGACCTTTGATCTAAGCCGATTTCCCACGACGAATCCGCATCCTAATAGGTACGTGCAACCTTTTTTGGCAACTGTAACTAGCTAACGTATCTGCCTTTTACCGCCCAAATACAGTTTCCAGTTTTTAAGCAGCACTCGGGGTGTACAACGTACGTACTTTCCAGGTGAATACTCTCAAATCATAAGCCTTACGGGTCGTAATCTTAAAAGGATTTATTTTCCAACACCCTGACTAGTGCTGAAAACCCTCAATTGCCTTAGCTCCAAATATGTCGAAGTAGCTCATATAGCTCAGCGTTCTAAGCCTCATTCAGTCAGTCATCATAGACAAAGGAATTATAGCGCTGGTATTTTTTTTTTTCTCTTCAACACTCGCGCTAATAAGTTTAACAAATCATGTTCGGCTAAACGAGACCAGTATCCGGTGGTTACCGCGGTGAGGCTAAATAAGCACAATTGATGTGTAGAAATAGTTACGTCACTGGGTATATCCAATATTAAACCGGTCAGTGTCTACCCTATTCTACAACACCCAACGACCATATATATTTATTGTCTGAAATGACAATTTAGTCAGAAAGTGAAAAACAAAGTTGTTAGTGGTTTTCATTTTTTTTTTTCATAGCAGAAAAAAATTATTAACGAAAAATCCTAATTTATAGTGAATTCGCTGCAGTTGCAGTGCAGAATAGTGCATTTGGACTTATGAGCGTACAATCTCGTCGTTTTTTTTACCGCCATGCCTGTTGACGGTAGCGAAAGTCTAACAAAAAACCGAGAGTACTAAGTTATCGGACAGAAGACAATTTTCAAATAGGTGCAATTATAAATTTAAAGACAGGCATACGGATTTTGTTTAACAATACGAAATTATATATATTTTGTTATACTCACTTTCGATGTACATTATCAGCAATCGTAAAATATGTTAAATAGGCCTTTCATGAAATAAATATAAAAATAATAATTTTTATTTCATTTTGAAAGAAAATGAACGACCAAATAATTTGGCAGGCACACTACCAGCTTTTGATGAAATGCATCGAAGCAAATATTAAAAGTAAAGGCGCAAACGCAATGATAAATGAAAACAAATTTTATGCTCCCTGCGTTTGTTTTATTGTGTGTATATGATTCGCTATTTATTTCACATCACCACATCACACAGAATACGCCCGAAATAACGCGCGAATAACGCACGTAACTGTGTGCGTGCGTTATAAACACATAAAAAACAACTTTACGAAATTGGTCTTATCTCACTTTTCAAATGCGAAATGGCATTGTGTAATGCTTTGTGAAGCTAGTTGTTATAAGATACCTATTGTCTCATACCGGGCGCCATGTATTATTTTATTTGGCCCCATATATACTTTTATTTGACTGAAAGAATAAGTGAAAAAGAATGATTTGGGTTTTCATACATATTGAAAATTAACAACTTCAGTGTCTAGGCGCTCAACAATATCAGAGATTAGGTATAATAACTGAGTGTAGAGGAACTACAGTATCAATAGATGTCGCTACGTACACTACATCGAAATCAGATCCAGCGTTGTAGTTTTTTTAATTGCAAAAAGCAGGCATTTTCAGCTGTCCCTAAATAGGGAATGCTTACCATACCTGGCGAAAGCAAAGGGTATGGTGAGCTACAGTATGGGTAGGTTGATGGAGGTAAAATCAGGACATTTATCCTAATTAATAACCAAATAAAGGCATTTCTTTTGAATAATTTTAGCACACATGACCTGACGGTCATTTCTTTTTGCGAAAAGGAATGTGGTAAACCACTATGTTTGACCTCTGCCTATCTCCCATACGACTCTGAGGTAGTTATCTCGGAGAAGCTAATGGACCTGGCAAGTCAAAAAAATCGGATGCTGATGATAGGCTGTGATGCAAAATGCAGATCATACACAATTTGGAAGTAGTGACACAAGTGGTGAGTGTTTACATGATTTTATTATTTCTTCCAACCTAAATATTTATAGTAGACCCACTTTTGTGCTTAAAAATAGGTAGGAAGTATTAGATATCAGCCTTGCTTCAAATATAGAAGGGCTAGAAATAAGGAAATGGAGAGTAGTTGACGAATTGTCGATGTCGGATCACCAATGGATACGCTTCAAGGTGAACCTTCAAAATAAGGCATGTAGTTTTCAAAGAAATCCTAGGAAGACCGATTGGAACATATATACAGAAGTGTTAAATATACACCTGAATACCTATTCGATCACCTGTGATGATATTGCAAACATAGAAAGGGCGGTAGAAAATGTTAGTAAAGCACTAATGATTGAGTTTAGGTGTTTATTTTGCCCTTTGAATTGTGAATTCAGGTGGTTCCCGAGGGATCGCGATGAGCTCATTTTGGTGCCTAAAATTGTGTGGCGGATTTCGTTTTCACCACACCACTGTTAAACATAACCTAACCTAGCCCATTTTATAAATTTTGGGAGCCTAACAGCGAAAGAGGAGCCACCGATCACCTAACTTCAAAATTAAAAGTCTAACGACTGGAAAAGGAAAAACTCCCCTAGCCCATTTTATAAATTTTGGGAGCCTAACAGCGAAAGAGGAGCCACCGATCACCTAACTTCAAAATTAAAAGTCTAACGACTGGAAAAGGAAAAACTCCCCAAGTGGCGAATGCTGAAACACTGAATTAAAGCGTTTAGAATGAGAAGTTGTTTTTAAATTATTAGCAGACACAAAACACTTTGCATTCGTTTGGAGATAAGGGACTTGAATTGTGAATTAGTGGTGAAATCATTATAAATAAGTACATAGTATATAAAATTACTTGTAAATTATTGTAACTTAATCATGTTATGTAACTTTAAGGATTATTTATACAATAAAATTTTATCCTATGTTTGTTGTCGACGATTGACGTTGTGCCTTAACACAAAAAAAGAAAAATTTATAATAAATGAGTTAAAAATAAATAAACGAATTAAATACATTTTCAATGTGAAAGAAAAACTAAAACAATGTAAAGGTACTAAAAATGTTTTGCTGTGCTGTGTTGTTGTTAAATAATTTATAATTCAAAAAAGTCCGTCAGGTGTATAAAGTGAAAGTACAGTATAGAAAGAGAAATCAAGTTGAAAATTTGAATGTTCGTGCGGCGATAAGATAGACTTCGTACATTCCGCCTGAGCTGTATCGAGAAAGCATGTACTAAAAACATAACTTTCCAAACTTTCCAAAAAAATGAGACAAGATCATTTCGACGTTCTATCTCTATCAATTAGGTACCTTTAGATATTTTAAGAAAGAAAAGCCTATCAACGGGCCTATGTTAAAAGTTTTACCCGATTTTAGTAAAATTGTACTTTCATATTATTCCTATCTCTAATATTATCTCTAACCGTTAGTGTTAATACTTGAAGTTTAATAATTCATAAATTCAAATTTGGTCTCCTTTGAGACTTACTTTTTTTCAATTTCTCCTTTGTACTGGTCCTTGAAACCATGAGACTAGATGTGTTCATGGGAGTGGCTACGAACTAATATAACAATGGGAAAGATCACAATGCGAAAGGTAGTCAAATGCTTAGGTATGTTTTGCAATAGTTAGCTAGTTAGACAAATAAAAGAAAATGGGCGATACCAGTTGTAGCCAATCAAGCAACGTTAATTTGGTATGATTTATGAATAGTTGGTAATGTTATTACAGCGATTCATTCACTTAGACATTCGTTTAAGGGGAGTGGAAGACAAATTGAATTCGCATGCATTTCAACTGAGCACATCTATTACAATGATACCTCTGTACTTAGTAAATTGATCTTGGAACCGTGTATCCTTACAACAACCTATTTCCGTATATTGGAAAGCTTTATTTATATAGATAGATTTTATTTGAAAACAAAGCAATGCAGAAGAATCTTAGACTCTAATCGAAATTTTGTTGAACATAATATCAAAATCTATTTTCATTTATTTTCCCCCTTAATGTAGGGTTAGAATATAATCGAGGTAGGCATGCATGTCGTAAGGGGCGACTAATCTCCACCCTCCGTATAACGAGTTATAGCGTGTACAAAATATACAATGTAAAACAAAAAGATTTAAAACCCCAGGTGGCAGCCCAGTTTTACTAAAGAATCCACACTCCTCGGATGCAGGCTCAACGGATTCTGTGGAGAGCCATTTGTTGCAATTAATTGACCCTTTTAGAAATAGTAAGAGGGTAACTAGATTACCGCCAACAGGATCTGTAAAAAAATCAAACCCCAGAAGTAGTACTACGGCACCGAAAGACTCAGCGCGCATAACCCGAGACTCAATGAAATGTAAAAGCTTCGAGGAGAAAAATAATCAACTCCGCATTAAGCTAAGCAAAATCGAAAAATTATACAAAGAGCTAAAAAGCGAAATCGATCAGCTCAAAATCAAGAATAAATTGCAGTCCCGTTCGTCGCGATTACTCTACCGACGAAGAAGAGAAATAAATCCAAATACGAATAGGGGACCATCCAAAAAATTAATTCCCCACCAGTAATCGAGATCAATTAAGAAATAAAATATAAAAAAAAACCAAAAAGAAAAGAAAATTAATTGCACGAGAAAAAGCCTCGTGAAAGGGTATACCTTCCATGAAAAAAAATTATAGACTAACTTGTGATATTGAATACAAAGTTCAGGGAAGTATAATACTCTTTACAAAAAATTAAAAAAAAAGGTAAATAAAATATCCTCAGGAAATAACCAATTTGGTAAAGGAGAAAAGAAAACCGCGTAAAAAATGGCAACAATCTCGCGCTCCGGAGTATAAAACAATATTCAACAATGTTTGTAGCACTCTTAAAAAAGGACTGAGGACTTTAAAAGTCGCGAAGTTTCTTCATATCTTCATACCTTCAGGTCTCACAGCGGACAAGTGTACGAACTTCTCGTTGTGAAAAGCTATGAAAAGTATCAAAAAGCCAAAATCGCAAGTACCTCTAATCAGATAAAATAATGGCGAATGGGCGAAAGGGGACAAAGAAAAGAAGCTAAATAAATATCCTCAGGAAATAACCAATTTGGTAATGGAGAAAAGAAAACCGCGTAAAAAATGGCAACAATCTCGCGCTCCGGAGTATTAAACAATATTCAATGTTTAAAAGTCGCGAAGTTTCTTCATATCTTGAAGGTCTCACAGCGGACAAGTATACGAACTTCTCGTTGTGCAAAGCTATGAAAAGTATCAAAAAGCCAAAATCGCAAGTACGAAAGGGGACAAAGAAAAAGCCGAAAAATTGCCGAACATTTCAAAAAAACTTTTAAGCCCCTTGAGCTTAAAAAAAACAGACAAACAAAACTGTATGGCTGGCTGACCTGCGGTATGAAATACAAAAATTGAAATTAACCAAGTCTCCTGGATATGATTTGATAAGGGGGCAGGTCCTTAAAGAGTTGCCTAGGAAAGTACTGCATGTATATAACTAGAAGACAATTCAGCGTAAGGACTCTTCAAGTTACATGTAGATTAAATAAGATCAAACTTTACACGCGTCAATAGAACTTTCGCCCATTTCCTCCATACAATAATGACAACACAATCCACTTTGTAGAACTCTACGTAAAAACAAAACTCCAAGTTGGGATATTAAAACTCAAAGAATAATCCCTATTAACCAACAAAATCATTATAAATTCTTGCACTTAAAATATTGATGTACAAACATAATTAAAGTCTCACTTCTTAACAGCCTCTGGATTTGTTCTCCAATCGGTTGTCCATTCTTCAAGCAGCTTCGATCTAACGACAAGCTAATGTAGAGGTTCTCCATTAATGAGGCGGTTGTTATAGTTTTGCAAGTACTGGCAAGAACTTCCTGAAAGTGATCAGCACTCCATATTTTTATCTACAATCGCCCGTCTTGCAGCTATCTGCTTTCGATCAATAATGTGAACTATCATTCTCCTCGATTGTTACATGAAATGTTACAGTCTTGATTTTTTGCTTTATTCCTTCATAAAAACTGTACTCCAGTATTCAATTTTGCTTCCTGGGATTGGGGACCCAATTGTTGGTATGACTTTGTGTTTCATGATGCTTTCATTTGACTAGTCAAACATTGATTGCAACCGCACGGCAAGTACTTAACGGGATTTTAAATGCTGAGAACGAGGATATATGTTAGTCGTCAAGTGTTCAAGTGGTGCCCTTGATGGTAAATTTCGATCTGATGGCAGTTGTTGTGGTCGTTCATACCAAAATCGAATTTATTTAATTTCATCTATAGTTTCGAATGAAGCTACAACAACTAAAATGTAAAATCAATTAGCGAAAGTAGTTGAAATTTTTTTTTTTTTGTTTATGCTATTTTTTTTTTCTCATAAAAAAAATATCATCAAAGAAAAAATAAATGCCGATAAACCAAATGAAATTATAATTTTTTAATCAGTTTCCGGAATATGTTTTTATTAAAGTCCTCAATGACTTTATGGAAAAAAACTGTAGGTATTTTGGGTGTCGTTAAAATTGCCAAGCTGTTGGTTCCCAACTTCAGGGAGGGTCACATCAAAGATACTCGCAGTATGCAATATCCCACGATCAGTACGGTCGGAAAGAAAGAACCACAAGAGTGTCCGCAACACCGGCTTGTCCTCCACTGAAGGGTATCACAGTAGGTCTGCAGGGACTCAAGTGGAGAAGATTGATCTACATCGTCAACCCAATTAACCTAACTTTACCTATATGGGTAGAGGATGGAGTGCAACGCGGATTGATCTATCTCGCACTTGCAACAGCCAACATACAAGTAGTGGACATTGTTACGTGTCCTTGAATTGTAAGTGGTTGTAATTTAACGTAAAACATTTATATTAGTCCAGATATATAGACATATAGATAGATTATCACTATTCTTATCAACCAGCAAGCAATACGATACATTTTATAACGTGTAATTTTCAAGTTTCATTCTAAAGAGCTGCATAGATCTGGTCAACATTCTCTTGCTATGGAGAGATCGCTAATTGCTATTGACGTTTCAGGTAAGCACGTCAATACAAGATAGTGAGTTGGGCAGTTTGGTATGGCCTGGGTGTCAACCCTTACATCACTGAACTAGTCCTCTTCTCAAGAAAATATAAAATTCCACATATTGACTCCTCTTCTATCAACGGCACAAGAGGCTATAAATCTCGGTCATATGACCAATACTTACATACGGAGTAGTTGTCTAGTGGACTGCCTTAGATAAAGCAATTAATCGCAATAATCTAAGCAAAGTCCAACGATCAGCTTGTCTATTCATTGGAGGGGCGTTACACACGCCTCCGCTGCTTTGGACATTCTGTTACACCTGACCCCTCGACATTTCCAGTAGACAAACTCAAATACGGCTATTCGTCTTAAGGCTATATCACAATGTAGTAACAAAACTATTGGATATGCTTCCATCCAAAATAAAAATAGGGATCGTCCCAAGTGAAACTTCCCTTCCAAGTCGCTTTTCCATCCCTGTCATTTTGGGAGAAGAAGGGAATTTTGGTTCCAGACGGAAATAATGGCGGCTAAATAAATTAACTATTTTGGCTGATGAGGACCGTAATATCTCCGGTTTAAGGGAGCCAAACTGCAATCAAGTCCAATCAAGTCTCTGTAAACACCGCCAGTGGCCCTAGATTGTCGATCGTCTCTTCAGGAGATAGCGGAAGCGTTTAACATTCAACTTTGCTGGGATATTAGGGCATATAGATATTCCAGGAAACTTTTAGGCTGATGAGCTCGCTGAATTAGGAACCACCATCTCTCTCTCTCTCCCTCTTGATAAAAGGTGTTAGGTATTCCGTTCGCCACTTTTAAACTGTGTCTTAAGGCTGGCTGCTTCAGAGGTAACGAACCGTAGGTGGACTAGTGGAATCACATGTCTAGTCTATTTGAAACGCTCTGAGGATCTGATCTCTCTAAGTAGACGACACATTAGTACTACTATAGGTGTCATTACCTTGCACTGTTTTGTAGGCAGACATGCAAAACTTGGGGCATTCCCAAATGACAATTGCAAAAGCTGTATGCACGAAAAGGGATCTCCAACATACTCTCTCCATAAGATGGAAGCTCGATCTCGGACCATACTTCTGCAAAGATACAAATGATCTCATAAACATCGACATCAAACGTCACTTAAAATTGGTTCAACGACTAGGGGGGAGATTTTTATGCTATTAGATTCCTGTGGTATCATAACGGTCTAAAATTGGTCTAAGTTTGACGGTCTTATGCCGACAGCCATTTAAACTTAACCTAACCTAAATTCACATTGCTTTACAAAATGCACTAAAAACTTCTCGCTCGAGTTTGCTTACTAGAAACATCAGAGTGGCTTGCGAAAGGCTTGTACTTACTATATTTGATTGATCGCGTCACTGTGCGCAGTTAAAACCAAATATTATGGTCTCTTCGTGATTTCTGATGACATTTAAACTGCATAAATATGCGCTTTTGATAGCGCAAGACAGAATTATCTTCTTCCAATAATGAATGCACATGTAGATACCATTTGTTTTAAATTTTTTTTTTATTTTAATTCATTGAAATAAAAAAACAAAAATGCTTAAGCAAAAACCAAAGAAAAACTAAGCCCGAGTTTCAATCAACGGTTGTTATTAAATTTATTACGCAATTATTCGAATGCAAGCGAACGATTCTGATTGATATTTACAGTTGCACTCGCAACAGATTTAATACGTTGAACTGCTGAGAATAATAAATTTGGCCAAATGTTTCAAAGCATCGTGATGGCTACTAAAAAGTAAAAGTTTTCAAAAAGTATCTGCTTCGGTGCTCGAAACCACTTTTGGATCGCTTTCGATTTCTTCAAGATCAAAAATTTCACCAATTCAACTGTCTCTCCATGAAAAGTAGCTCTGCACATTGGCAAAAGGAACCATGAATTTAAGTTTGTGGTCTATCACGTTGTCCTTGTTTTCAATGTTCCCTTCGGTATTGGTAAATATATCGCTCGATCACGTTTTGGTTATCAGAGATTATTTCTAATATTGTTGGTAATCAATGTAAGTGTCACTATCGACGCACGTAACTCTAGAATCGATTCCTAGTGAAATCTCACTGGAATTGAAAATTGTTAGTTGGTGATATGGACAACGGCGCAATAAACCCAGTGAACTTTGTTCAATTTCGCCTAATGAATATTATTTCTTCAAAATAATCCGTGATTGGAAGAAAATCTCTTCATCAGGACTGTCTATGTCACATGGCTGCTGCAAAGCGCTCGCAAGATTATTATCGACGACCGCAACTTCTGTTGGATTTCCAATCTCTTTAGTTGGTTGCATAATTTCATCAAGAGCCTGGGGTTCTGGCTGGTTTTCCTGGGGGACGTTGGTATTCATTTCCTGCTTCTGTTAAAAAAGGTGCGTTGCATATTTTATTTTACCAGTTTTTTTCTCTAGAATGTTTCAGCAAAAAAAAATTTATAAATATTAGGCGTAAACGGCCCATACATGACCTAAAGCCTATCTTCTCCAACCATTGTGTGTGCGAAGTTATATTTTTGACATGGAGGGACCTGCAGTTTAATGCCGATTCTTACACTTGGATGTTTGTCAGATGTTCGCAAGAGGTGGGGTAGCGAATAAAAACTTTCAGGTGGTACAGGTCGGGATTTGAACTAACGACCTCTCGTTTAGTGGGCCAACGCACTTAACTACCAAGCTACTGAACCTTTGTATGTTATATTTCAACATGTTTTGTATATTAAACGAGTAGATTCCAGCTGCGGTTGCAGTCTGAAAATAAATATAGCACGACTGCGTCCTACGGAACTTTCTCGGTACATGATGTGTATTTTAAAAGCGCTAAAAGGAATGGTATCATTTCATCACATACCAAATTTATTTAAACCACTTTTTATGTTTTAAAAATTTAATTTTTTCAAAAACGGCTTCTACGATTTTGATATAATTTTCCACATTTTAACATAATTGTTTTCTTAAATTTAAATTAAATTCGTTTTCTCGAAAACTGCTCTTACGACTTTAATCCATTTTTGGACAATTAGGTTAAATGTGTCCCGTATGCAAGATTGCATCAAAATCGTTACAGCCGGTTTTGAGAAAATTCAAGTTTACAAAACTAAATAAATTTGGTATGTGATCAAATGTTTGTTTTTACTTGGGGCCAGTCAAAAATGCATTTATATGAAATTATGAGAAAGTTTCGTATGACGCAGTCGTGGACTTATTTCTACTTCAATGACTCAAATGATTAAAAAGTTAAGACCGAGTAAATACGATAATAAGTTTTCCTCGAAAAAAAAGAAAAATAATGACTTATAATGAAACTACAAGGAAACTGTTTTTTCATGAATTGTGTAATTACGCATGTTCTGTTACTATCTGATTTTTCAAAAATTCCAAATGGCAAGAAAAAATCAGCAGGTTATGGCGGATATGTTGGGAAGTGTTGAGTTACCGTAATTCAACTTTAATAGATATGTAAGCGCTTATGAAAAAAAAATTGTTAAATAGTAGATAATATTGAAGTTGTTGCAATTAAATGAGAATATTTTGTGTTTATAAGATATACATAGTTCTCTTACTATTTATCTGATTTTAAACTAAAATGTAGACATACCTAATTGGATGGATGAAAACGTGTAATAAAATGATAGGAATTAATATTTAGTTGATAGATAATGATAGTTTTATTGTATTATTGCATCTATATTACTTAAACATTAATGATTGGGTGTAAAATATTTATAGTGAAAACTTTTGGAATGGTCTTTTATATATATTGAAATCTTTGATTGTTTTATTGTGTTTCTATAGTTTAATTTATATTCATATTGGGAACGTTCATATAAGAGTTCATGATGATGAATAATGAATAATTTCATCATGATGAATAAATTGCATAGAGTTTTTATCTTTGAATTGGAATAGTAAAGTTTATATTTTTGTGTTTAAACAAATATTGTAAGCAGTAAATAATGGTAAGTTAAAAAAAGCGGTCAATAAAATAATTTTTAAACGGACCAGTGAATTAATGAAATACTCTGTTAAATTATTAAAGTGGTCAGTTGACTGTTCAAGCGTTTAACATTAATTTCATTCATTGAGGATTAATTTATTTTACCAACAATTTCAGCAATTTTACAGAATATTTCATTTGTTCACTTTTCAAATATTTACCGCACCTTCCGTTTAAAAATTATTTAATTTTAATTATTTTACTGGATTTCTGACATAATATAGATATTTCAGCAATAAATTTATTTTGGATTATTTCATTATTTGTCAATTAAGCAATATTGGATTTTTGTTACTATATTTTAATTGAGCCCTATTGATTTTGGGTATTTATCAATTAAGCATAACAATATAAGTATAAATAAGGTAGAATGGATGAAAATGAAATCAATGTTCAACCATTAATCAAAGATATTCATTAAATACAATTACAATATACAAATTCATTACCTCAAATGAGTCTGCTTGAAGGCTGTTGACTACGTATAATCGATGCAAGAATCAATATATACACTCACCTAAGTCTAGGTTTATGTACCTACGACAACCTCAGGTTGGGTAAAGAATCAAACCTTCCAACCGACCGTCACAGGACTCTGGTGTCCAACAAAAGACGAAATCTTCAAAGCATTATTGGTTATAATACCGTTTAGGTTCATAACACTATTTCGCGGTTGAGCGTAAACAGGGCCATAACACAGTTCATCCTAAATTCGGCCGCTGATTGATTAATCTTTTTCATCAGTTATTGGGATTACTTTGTTGAAAGGGGGATAAGATAGCCAGATGGATTTGGATAGGATAAATAAGGATCAAGAGGAAATTGGACAGAATAATTGCAGGTTATGGAGGAATTTTAAGAAATACTACCCTGACCGCAAGTCCGTGACCCACTTGGAAGAACGACTACAACAGTTGAACTCATTTTGGGAAGAGTTTGATAAAACGGACTCCAAAATCAGGGAGACAGCGGAGATCGGCCTCAGTCATCCCTATTTCAGCCGTGAATATTATGGAGAGATTAAGAAAATACAAGAATCATTTCCGGACGACATCCAGGATAAATTAAAGATGTCATATACAGCGACAATAGCTGACGCACCTTCCGTTCCATCATAGAGGGATGGATTGGAAATGGCAGCTAAGGGAGCAATGCCAAAACTCACCCAAGAACAACCGGCATTTCCAAGACGGAAAACAGAGGAGCACTCCAGCTGTGGAAGATACGCCAATCAAACAGCGATACAAACTTGTCATAGGGATCATTAGGAGTTCTATGGATAATAAAAACCAAGACCTTCTGTCAATGGAATAATCATTAGCTCAAGAGTTGGAAAAACCTTCAACAGCTATGTAAATGTCCAAGGTTGAGTAACCAAAGTTTGATTGTAACTACCTCCAGTTGCAGCAATTCAATAATCTGTACACAGAAATGAACCACAACCAAAGGCTGTCGGGTGGACAAAAAATTTGGTTTCTTAAATCAATCCTATTTATAAATGTAAACAGTTTTTCGAGTTAACATTATCAAAACGATAAAACAAAATAACCTGTGCATCAATTGTCTGCGAGCTGGGCACTTGGTTTCTTAAATCAATCCTATTTATAAATGTAAACAGTTTTTCGAGTTAACATTATCAAAACGATAAAACAAAATAACCTGTGCATCAATTGTCTGCGAGCTGGGCACTTGGCATCAAACTGCAGCTCTAGTAATTGTTCGAAGTGTAGCAAAAGGCATAACACTCTGTCACATTTAGAAATGAATGTCAATTGATCACCAAAATCCCCAATTATCATCAATAACAAGGAACCTACAACAAGTCGGGCAGCTGCGACAGCTAGGGAGCCGGAGCCAGTGGTACTTAACAATAAAAATCATGCATTCGTGCTGTTAGGGACTGCCAGAGTAAACATAATCGGATCCAAGAAAAAAAATTGTGTGCGTTGTTGGATTCTTGTTCAACAATAAGCATAATCAGTCAGCGGATGGTAGATAATCTTGGTCTCACCACTACGTCAGATGAATTGTCGATTAATTAAATTGGCCAAGGCAAGCGAATATCCAACCAAAGGATCAATATTTAACTACAATCTTGAATAAATTCATACTCGAGCAGAATCGAAGCCTTTGTCTTACCCAAAATAATATCCTATCAGCCAGCTCAGCCATTGGATACTTCTACAAGGAATCTTCCCAGCAATATTCCACTAGCCGACCCAAAATTTAACCGACCAGACAAAATCTACATCTTGTTTGGAGCAGAATTTTACAATCAACTCTTGCTTGTTGGTCAAATACGACTGGCCGGAGATCTACCAATACTCCAAAATATTGGGTTGGGTAATAGAAGGCAAGGTAAGCAAAGTAATTGCCACGGCGCTAAAATATGCAACGGGGACAGAAGAGAGATCCCTCACTACGAACATAGAAACGTTTTGGCAACTAGAAGATATTACGGAGGAGGCCAGCACCAATACTATATCAGTGCAAAAATGTGAAACGTACTTAAAAAAAACATTTCAGCGCGACCCAACCAATGGGAGGTATATAGAAAACATGGCCTTTTCACGCCAGCCTTCAGAGTTTGGGACTCTAGAGAAATAGCTCTGCGAAGATTTTTGGCGACATAAAGAAGATTAAACAACGACGCCGAGTTTAAAAGTCTTTATGTTAAGTTAATGAAAGAGTTTTTCGATCAAGGAAATATGAGCGAGGTCAACGAAAGTTCTCTAAGGCACGACACGACTTTCTACCCCATCACAGAGTTAAGCCCGAGAGTACCACGACCAAACTTAGGGTGACGTTCGACGCATTGATGAAAACATCGTCAAATATCTCATTAAATGACGTGCTGCAATCGAGGCCCACAATACAAGATGACATCTTCTCCATTTTTTACGCTTCAGAACGCCACGCATTTGTATTAACGGCAGATATCGAGAAAATGTAGCGGGTGATTTTTTAAGAGGTTTAGAACTTTTTTTAAAAAAAAAACACAAAAAATTCGAAAAAATGAATGAAATATTTATTTGAATCGATAGTTTGAACCTTGCAATTTAATGTTTAAAGATAATTTCATTCAAATGTTGACCGCGGCTGCGTCTCAGGTAGCCCATCCGCTGAGTCCAATTTTGGCATACTCTTTCACACATATCGGCCGGTATCTCACGAATGAATGCATGGATGTTGGCTTCCAGTGCGTCAATCGAAGCGGGCTTGTCCCTATACACATTAGCCTTGGCATACCCCCACAAAAAATAATCTAATGGTGTCAAATCGCACGATCTAGGCGGCCAATTGACCGGCCCGAAACGTGAAATTAACTGTTCACCAAACTCGCCTCGCAATTGCGCCATTGTTTCGCGTGCTGTGTGGCATGTGGCACCGTCTTGTTGAAACCACATATCATGCAAGTCAAGAACTTCCATTTCGGGCAAAAAAAAGTTTGTTATCATCGCTCGGTAGCGTTCACCATTGACAGTAACGCTGCGATTCGCATCATCTTTGAAGAAATATGGCCCAATAATGCCGCCGGCCCATAAACCGCACCAAACAGTGGCTTTTTCGGGATGCATTGGTAGCTGTTGCAATGCTTCTGGCTGATCTTCACTCCAAATGCGGCAATTTTGCTTATTTACGTACCCATTCAACCAAAAATGAGCCTCATCGCTGAACACAATTTTTCGATAAAAAAGCGGATCCTCGGCCAGCTTTCCAAGAGCCCATTCACCAAAAATTCGGCGTTGTGGTAGGTCGGCTGGCTTTAGTTCTTGCACCAGCTGTATCTTAAAAGGCTTTACGCCCAAATCCTTCCGCAAAATTTTCCACGTAGTGCTGTAACAAAGGCCTAACTGCTGGGAACGGCGCCGAATCGACATTTCGCGGTCTTCTGTCACACTAGCTGA
Source organism: Ferdinandea cuprea (assembly GCA_963576555.1). Classification (NCBI taxonomy): domain Eukaryota; kingdom Metazoa; phylum Arthropoda; class Insecta; order Diptera; family Syrphidae; genus Ferdinandea; species Ferdinandea cuprea. The sequence goes on along the minus strand of OY754962.1, from coordinate 39,649,764 downwards.
TACGGCCGCAATATTTTCTTCAATACGCACAGTACGTAAACGTGTTGGTGGTTTAATGTCCAACAAAGTAAATTTGGTGCGAAATTTGGTCACAATCTTCCGAATAGACTGCTCAGAAGGTCGAGAATGCCGATCATAAAATGGAAGCAGCGCGCGATGAACATTTCGAACCGAGCACGAATTTTGATAGTAAAATTCAATAATTTGCAAGCGTTGTTCATTTGTAAGACGATCCATGGTTAAATTGCAAACCAAACTGAAGCTGTTTGACAGTGACACAAGGTACTAAACACACGTCAGCTGTCAAAACCAGTGTTTCCAAAACCAAACCAGCTAAAAAATCACCCTTTATAAGCAAATCCTTGTGAGAAAGAAGGATCGGGGCTACCAGCTTCTATTTTGGCGGATCAGATCGGATAAAGAAATAAAATGCTATCAACTAAACACAGTAACTTGTGGTACCACATCAGCTCCCTATCTCGCAACAAGATGTCTTTTTAACAGCTTGCCAAGGAAAACTCGTTTATGTTACCATTAGGAGCCAAGGTCTTGCAATCAGCACAATTTGATATCGCCAAGAACGCTGCTAAATGTCTAGGCTTCCTTAAGCGATGCAAGAAATATTTCACCCCTTCTGATCTGGCTAGAATGTACAAGGCGTTTATTCGTCCAAAACTTGAGTACAACGTTCATATCTGGTCTCGTGCACCAATAACATATTTGGAGCTACTTGACAGAATTCAAAAACGTGCGGTAAAACTTATTGGCGATCGAGACATCGCGAAATGTCTACTGCCTGTCATGGTTTTATCAGTATTTCCACCACAAGTGCTGAAATGAAATAGCCAGTTGCATTCCACCCGTACAGCAATTCAACCGCAATACTCGCCATGCGAGGTATGAACATCAGTTTACCCTTAAGCCTTAAAGTTTTCGGACGTACTGTGAAATATAATGATTCCTTTGTCAACCGTTTAATACGAATGTGGAATGCTCTACCACGCTCTGTCTTTCCTTTGCATTATAATTTACAAACATATAAAAACAACGTGCATCGGTTTCTCCCTTTCTCTAATCCTTCATTTCCCTTATAAAAAAAAAAAATTAATCTTTGAAAGTGGTGCAGCTATATACCGCAGCTGCTTAGACACATACCGCCGAATGATCAAGCCATACACTTGATAAAGATTCATAAACATTGAAAATCTAAGGACTTAGTTGGAATCCACCATCCGATGAATTTCTAATTAACTCGGCTTTGCAAATAAACAAACGAATAACAAAAAGAACAACCTTATTAAAAATTATACATATATTTGATCCACTAGGTATCGTAAATCCAATCACAATCACAGCCAAGATATTCATTCAGCAGTTATGGAAACTTAAATTTGATTGGGATGCTGATTAGTCAATGGAGCTCCACACTCAATGGGACAGTTTCCGAAGGGATCTAGTGGCAATAAAGAATCAAATTAAAATTCCCAGACACTTGTTTTCACATCCAGACCCCAGGACAATTCAGCTACATGCGTTTGGTGATGCCTCAGGTAAGGCGGTTGGCGCTGCGATATACACAAGGTCAAACTTATAACGACGGCACGGTAACGATCTAACCGATGGAGCACTCAGTCATAACTACATTTTCATTGTACTACCATTCAGACACCTTACATTAATTAGTTTTCCCGTCTTTCGAAGGAGAGAAGGAGCTTCAATGATGAAGAGTTTAGATGTTCGGCACTCACCACGTCAGCCCCGAAAATCCGCCACTTGATGCGACCATAGACCGGACAACTGCGGAGAAAGTATTCTGCTTTGTCATCCTCCTCACCGCAAGCGAACAGGTAGTAGTGTTGCTTAAGCCCAACACATTTAGTGTTAAGCAAAAGCTTGGTGGCCCGAATGGACGCCTACAACCAGCCTACAGTCGATTCTCCTCAGAGATAGAAGAAAAGATGCTGACCTTTTGCAAATGTCCGGGCGCAGTAGTTTGGTCTGTCTACATCCACCGCAGTCGTGCCACCGTATCTTGTATTCACGAGAAACCCAAGAATCAATGGGAGATTTGACTAAAGGTGTAGGCAGACCCAACACTAGTTCGGGTCCTGAGAAAACTTCTTCTGAACCTTGCCTAGCAAGGTCATCCGAGATCTCATTTCGCTGGTTGCCAGTGTAAAATGGTACCTACACAAGATTCACTGTGTTCAGTCTTCCGACCAAATTCAAAGAAAGCTTGAGTTCTAGCACTAACTTGGACGAGGTAAGAGGGTTACCATCTGTTCACAATATAGCGCATAGCCATTAGGATGGCAAAAATCTCCGCTTGGAAAACAGGTGAATGATTACCCAAGGGGTAGTAAAGTCGTAAGTGATCGCGTTCCACAAAGACTCCAGCACCAGACCCCTGTCCGGTTTTGAAACCATCTATGAAAATACCATGACATTCAATCCATGGTTCAGAGTCTGACCGAAGCCATTCCGTTACCTGTGGAAAGTTGACGTGGTAGTTTTTTCGCAGAAGGATTTCTGGTGTCATTGCATCAGTCGGCATATCCATAAGGCAGGGGTCAAAGGATAATTCCCGAGCAAGTTCATCAAAATTCCAGTGCGCATGGTACCAAAATTCCATTCTGAATGGTACCAAAATCCACCTCTCTTTAAGCGAAAGGTGATTCTTAGCGTACACCCCATGATATATAAATCAATGGGGGGAAGATTCATCAAAGCATCTAGAGCAGAGCCCGGGATGTTAGGGAAGGTCCTTGTGCACCGATTCATGCCGTTCTTTGCAGTTTGGTAAAAGAATCTGTCTAATGTTCTTTGTAAATATATAAAATATAAAACATAATCTGCTTTAGCTAACAGCATTTCAATAACGCCATCTAATATTTATATTAGCATATAAATCATACGATAACTTATTTACTTGCAACCTACATAAGTACCTAATCTATTAACAGTTCCGCAAAACCAATGTTGTCTTAATTCTGAGAAAAGAGTTCAGTTGGAGCAAGACCTCCACCACGCAATCATCGAAAAATAAAACCGAGAAAAATTATAATAAACTTCTTCTTTCATTGTACATTTTAATCCTAATCGAGTCGGACTATAACGTTTAAATTAAATTTTAAAAGAATAAAATAATATAAAGTTCGTGCTACTCTAAATAATAGAGTTAAATCATTCATTGATCGGGAAACTAATGGGTGAATTAGTTAAAGACAAATCGTGATTGATACGGGTGTGATCAACAACGGGGCATTTTTATGAGCATCGGAATAGGGGTGCTACTTTAAATAAAAATTAATAAAAAGGTGCTGGAGAAGTAAACTTATTGGAACAACTGTTGCCGCTGAGGGAGTACTGACTACACTGATTCTGTTCTGTATGATGGTGGGCTGATGCTGCTACTTTATAGATTGGTAGATGAATTAATGCTATTAATGGGAAGGTCACAGGTCACAAGCCAAAGAAGGTTCGATAACCAAAATCAACTCTGCGATTGAAATTCTAATGGATCATCAAGCTGCACTGAGTGAGCTTGTTTCACGCTCTGCGCAAACTCCTACTGCTCGAGTCAGCTTAGAGCAGCCACCTTCGATTGAATGAACAAACTTCTGTGCAGCGTTTATCTGGTGCTGAACATACTTCAATGCAATTACCTGTGCAGACGTCTACTACCTCTATAGAATATCCCCATTCAGAAAGTAAACTTACTGCTATACAATTACAAACTTTCGATGGAAAATTTAAAAATTGGCCTAGTTTTCATGATATGTACATATCACTCATTCATAACAACCCCAAATTGAGTAATACTCAAATATTTTACAATTTGAAGAGCTCGTAATATAGCAAGGAAAACTTTATTGTTGAGGAACACCTGAAAACAATTATGGATCATCCGGGATTAAATTATGTTTCAGAAGATGGTCTTACTGCTTTAAAATCATCTGTTAGCGCTTCTGTGGGTGCTTTAAAAGCAATGATTCCATTGATTCCAACGGATTATTGAGACTGCTGGCTGGTATTTATTTGTAACTAGTTTCGTCAAAATTAGACAAATCGGCTCAACAACTATGAAGACGGGAAAGTACTCAGAAGAAAGGTCCTTCCTTCAAAGAGCTTCTTGACTTCATGGATAGAAGAATTTATGAAGTATTTATTTACAATTACACCACGAAGTACAACACCTTTGTTCCATAGATTTAATCCGCCCAATGAAGCCAGATGTGCGCCATTATCTTCTTCTTCCGCTTGTGTGTTCTGCCAAGAAGATCATCTGTTAGAGAAGTGCTCAGAGTTCAGCAAATTGAATGTAAAAGGGAAAAGAGAGTGCGTAAAAAAACGCAGATTATGCTTTAATTGATTAAAATGTGACTGCCAGCGGTCACATGGGTGGCAAATATGTAAGAGAAAATATCATACACTGCTTCATGAGGCTTCCAGTAGTATGAATCCAACTGTTGAAATAGATGATGGTAAAGGGCCATCGACATCTAACGCCGATAGTATTAATGTTTTGTCCTCAACATCGAATCACCATCGTTTTCATAAATTTTACCAACTGTTTAGTTTATGGATTTGGTGGATATGGTTTTGGTTTTGGTTTTGGTTATGGATTCTTTGGGCAGCTGGCAATCGTGATGAGCTTTATTGGACATCAGGCTCTATCAGGCTCTCAAGTCTCTCTTATCACTGAAGCATGTGCGCAGAGATTGAATACTCCGCATACAAGCGCCCGGATGGCAATCAACGGAGTGGGTGCAGACACTTCGAACTTCACCAAGGGATCGGCGAATTTGCAAATAAAATCTCGAACCAAATATGTTTAACTTCAAATTGTTTCAAATTTGGCATCGTTTGCTATTGGGAGTGATTGTAGGCGTATGATTCAAGGCATTGCTTTAGTTGATCCTTCATTTGAATCCCCAAGAAAAATTGACATTTTGTTAGGGTGTGATGTGTTCTTTCGCGTAGTGGGCAAACAAAAAATGGAATCAGAAAGTGAATCGACTATATCATTGGAAACCATCTTTGGCTGGATTATTTCGGGTAAACCACAAAGAAACCAAGAGGACAATAAAACGTTTACTCTGACAACTTGTTTCGATATTGATAAAACTTAAAAAAAAATTTGGGAAGTCGAAAGTATCAGAGATAAGAGTAGGTATACTGAGGAAGAGCAAAGTTGCGAGAACCGTATGTTGGAACGGAGATTTCAAAACAACATATTATTATAGGAAGAGTATTCGAAATTTATTGAAGAATATTTATCATTAGGTCATATGGTAGAAGCAAGTCAGGGTGGTATTGAAGTTAAAGAGAAAGAGTCGTTTTACATGCCATATCACGCGGTATTTAAATTAGACAGCTCAACTACTAAGCTTCGAGTATTATTTGATGCTTCTGAAAGTAGCTTAGAGAAGTCTTTTAGAAAACTTGGCAGTAAAGACTCTTGGTCTGTCTTGGAATCCAAGCGGATCCTTTTTCTTCGTTAAAGTCCTATTAGGGGAGCAGAAAATAGGACTAAACGCGTTATTCTCTTAAAGATTTAAAGAATTTTCGATATATTTTGATGCGTGATTCTTATTCAAGATTTGTGGATTGCTGGGGTTTCCTGGGACGATCCACTTCCCTCTCCTTTGATGCAAAAATGGTTGACGTTGCGACAGAACTTGAGATGTTTGGAAAACATATCCATTCCGCGATGGGTAAAAAAGGAAGGGGTAGGGTGTCGGAGACAGTTGCACGGGTTCTCAGATGCGTCTTAGCGAGCATACGCAGCCTGCGTTAATATGTCTGTATTAGTCGGGGATAAATATTTTGTATCTCTGCTTGCATCAAAAAACAAAGCTGCACCGGTTAATCATATTAGCATATTAAAATTGGAACTTTGTGGGGCCCACCTTTTGACAAAGGTTATTTGATTTGTAAAAAAGAATATTGGTTTGGATGATACCGATTGCTATGCATGGACAGATTCTCAAGTGGTTTTGGCGTGGCTCTCTCAACATCCTAGTAAATGGACAACATTTGTGGGAAATCGGATATCGGAGATTTTGGAAACAGTTGAATGGATGCAGTTGAAAAAAAATGCATTTTAGAAAATCCCGAAACTGATCTTAAAAAAAGAAGGTGCATACTTTCGTTAGCAACTACAGAGGCACTTCAAGGGAATCCTATTCATCTCCGGTTTTCATCCTTTACAAGACTCAAACGGATATCGGCATGGTGTCCCAGATTCATTCATAATTCAAAGATAAGGATTAAATTTGGATCACTTTCAACAAACGAGCTGACAGTAGAATTAATTTTTTGGATAACGGAAACTCAAAATTTAGAATTTTTATTGGAATAAAATCGGCTAAGACCTTCAAAAGCAGTAAGAAGGGATAGCTATTTCAAATTACTGCATCCTTTTATAGGTAATGATGGTTTTCTGATGGTGGGAGGCCAAAAAGGAGGCTTTGAGTCTGAATAAACACATCTGCCAATTCTACCAAAAAATTCTCATTTTACAAATTTGATTGTAGCTCACTATCATCACAAGTATCTTCACGGTGGACCACAGCTTATGCTGGAAGTGATACGACAAAATTACTGGATCCTGATCTCAATGGAATGGTCAGCAAGCTTATCAGAAGCTGTGTTAAGTGTCAGCGTTACATGGCACGTCCGTTGCAGCAGCAGATCGGAAATTTGTCAAAGATACGCCTCGAAATATGTAAACCATTCACTAACACAGGTGTAGATTTCTCGGGGGAGGTCAGCGTTAAATCGACAAAATTTCATCTTCATCGAGGCAAACATCATTAACGTTTGAGGAACTTAGCACCTTACTTTGCCTAATAGAGATGTGTTTAAATTCTCTTCCTTGAACTGCACATATAAATTGTCGTTACTCCTTCCTAACAAAAACTTATATATTCCACTGTTAATCATCTATTTAAAATTTATAAAATTTATTTATTTAAAATTAAAAAAAAATGTGTTGAATTATTGCGGAAATTAATTTACCTAAGATCTATATATAAATAATTTTGTATTTTGATGTATTTGAAAAAAGTTTTCAAAGATGGGCGGAGTGTCCAATATGTTCTTTGTACATATGTAAAATATCAAACATAATTTCCTTTAGCTAACAGCATTTCAATCACGCCATATAACCTATAAGCACAAGATGGGATAGACCAGCGACGATTCTCCTTCTCATAAAGAGAACAACCGTGGTTTTAAGAGGATTCAGTGAAAGCCCATTACTAATGCCTCAGACATCGATCAAATCCAGGGATCTCTTCGCTTGAGAGCAGAGAGCCCCTAGATTTGAATCGACAGAAAGAACGGCGACATCATCCGCATAAGCTTGAGTGTAGTTTCTCTCAAAAGATGCAATGGCATATTTGATAGCATCATCAGTCACCACTCCCGATGCAAAATACCAGCTATGCCGCGTGGTATTAGTCGGTTCAAACGTAGCCACCGTCGTTTGAAGGGCTGAAGAACACGTGGTAACCTGATTTCTCGGAAAGTGAGTCTCAAGTAGAAGACTGAAAGTCTCCGCCTTTGTCTCAGTGTACGTGCCATCAGGTTTAAGGATTGCATCCAGTTTGCTTGGTCTGTTCCTTTGGAGGACGTTAACAACCTACTAGTGGCACTTAGAGATTCTACCTCTTCACAAAACTCTTTATAGGTGTCATTTTTCGACTTGCGAATAAGTCTCTTAAACACATTTTACTTCGATCGATAAAGATTCCAGTCTTCCACTAAGTTGGTTTTTAAAGACAGATTTAGCAGCTTCCTAGTTTCTTTACGAAGACACTGCAGTTCGGGGTTCCACCAGGGTACCGATTTTTTTTCTACGGGGGAGTTTAAAAACAGTGCACGAAAGTTCAAAGCAGCGGGTGAGGACGTTGTTCAGTTCCTGAGCAGACCTCTCCACTCCCTGTCTTGATCTGAGTTTGAGTGGAACTTTGACAGAGTTGGCAAGCTCCTCTCTAAACCGTGGCCAGCTCGTTTTTCTCGGATTTCTCCTCTCTTACGAAGGTGAAAGTTCGCAGTAGATTTGAAATTCGATGTATATGCGATCTGATAAGGTGCTATCTGGCGATACGTTCCAATTTATAATAGACTTCAAATGCCTGTTAGACAGGGTAACGTCAATTGCTTGCTGTCTTCTGGATGTAACAAAGGTAGGTTGATGTCCTACGTTGTTGATGGTAATATCAGACGATAAAATTAAGTCCAAGAGTCAATCTCCCCTTATGTTGCATTTCCTGATACCTACAAAACTTTTGGTCATAGTAGCTGTAATAGATTTCGATACAATAAGACAAGTCCTAGGTCTTTCGGAATGCTCACCATAACGAACGTGGCATAAATCACTTAAGCCACCAAGACCACAGATGCGATTTTTCCATACCCATGGTTCCTGGATGGATATTATGTGCGAATTTGTTCTACAAGCCACAAGCCTTTTTCGACAAAAGAGCTTGATGCCCAAGTCTTGCAAATGCCTTTGAAATATCAAGCGCAACGACCTTACTTTCACCACCATGGTGAATAGATTGATTCCTCTTTTCGGTTAGATAAGTCATCAAATCACTAGTGGACCAGTTGCCGCGAAAACCGGACTGCCGGTCATTTAGAAATTTCCGCGATTGAAGATATTTCGTAAGCTACCGATTTATCAGCGTTTCCATGACCTTGGAAAGAAGGTACGTAAGTGCAATTGGTCGAAAGGAGGAGGGAGAGGAAGATTCGCATTTTTTTGGGACAGGCTAGACAAATTCTGTTTTCCATCTTCTCGGAAAGAGCCCTGAAGAATAGAACAGATAGAAAAGCTTACGCAGTGGTTTTGCCAGCGTGGAAGAATACCTCTTGAGAACGATAGGGGAAATACCATCTGGACCAGCGGATTTATGTATGTTAAGATCTTGAAATACTCTTGCCACTGTACAAGTGCGGAAGTGGACTCGTCCCATTGAATGTTCTACGCGCTCGAGTATAGGGGGAGACAAAGCACAATCTGTTGAGCTAGCCGCAAAATGAGCAGCAAGCAGATTGGTGTCGGAACAGAAGAAGAAGCCGAGTTTTTGATGTTTTTCACAAACGACCAAAAGTTTTTACTACCGGTGGGACTTTGTTGTATTTTTTGCCTCAACTTTTGGTCATTTGACACGATTAATGTAAGCATTGCAGTCATTTATGGCTCGTTTAAACGTTTTTCGGTTTTACTCAGTTGGGTTGGCCTTAAATGACCGAAAACTTACTTCTTTAACCCTGATAGCTTCTTTACAGCCCAAGTCGCACCACGCGCTTTCCTTAGGTTTTTATCCTGGATGGGATAAAGCGTTGCATACCCATGTGAATTATGTTTGTAATCATATCGGCAGCGGCATCCACCTCGTAGTTGAGGAAGCACAACGACCAGTTAAAACTCCTAAAGAAACCGTTTAAACCTTTCCAATTGGCTTTCTCGTATTGCCATACGGTTCTTTTAGGAGCTTGGAGTACGAGAAAATCGCCGATATTATACAATCGTCTAACGGACCTAGAGGCGATAATACATTTAAAGTGTATTTATCAGGGTGGGGGATAAGAAACAAGTCCAGAGTGTTGGCGTTTTGACTGGTTATGTCCGGTATCCATGTCGGATCATTTACAAGCTGGGTCAAATTATTAACCTCAGCGAAGATCTCGACATACCTTCCCTTGGGTGTTGTCTGTCCAGAATGTCGAAGCCAACTTGAATTGTGTATATTGAAATCGCCCACAATGACGATTTCAGTACGAGGATAATGGGTTACAATTCTGGTTATTGAATCAGTATCAGACAGTACATCAAACTCATTATAAGTTGAATGCCTGTCCTGGTTAGGGCTTCTGTAAATAAAACAGGCAGACTAACCTCTGTTAAATCAGAATCAATGCTGACCCGTGTTTCACTAAGTGCCAAGACAGCTAGTTTGTTGATATTCACGTGGGCATACAATGAGAAAAGATTGGCACTTAACCCACGAATATTGCTCACGTCAACTCTAAAATTCCTACACATAAAAAAAAAACAAACACAAAAAACTCAACACCGACGCTGACTAAGCTAGGCCGTAACGTGTCTGACGTCAGCTTTCCAAAACAAATAACTGCAGGTGTTATGCCCATACAATGAATTGGATTTGGTCTACCAACAAAATCTACAAAATGCGACCCGCTATTCATCAAATGATATCCTACCCAACCATAACAACTGCACGCATAATGCACGACACTCGCTATAACCAACCGATAAGGAGTGGGACTATGTGCAGCTTAACTGCCAACGTAACTAATGCGTCCGGTATTAAGGGATATCTATTCAGACCTATTCAGAAATCGTACTCGCTTGGATAAATTCAGAAGCTGCTTTCGATCGGAGCTTTATTGCCAATCAGGTAAGGACCATCAGAAGCACCACAACGCCTCAGCAGTGGCAACCTGTGCCTACAAATAAAAATCCGGCGGACATAATCGCCGGAGGGATCTTGGCTTCAAAATTAAAGGACAGTACCATGTTTAACGGACCCTTATATCTATATGCTCCAGCGCATACTTGGCCAGGTAGTTTCGAAACAAAACTGATTACGAGAACAAAAAGTCCAGGATCACACTCGCAGTAACACTCGAGTCAGCAGCAATCATCGACATAATTGATCACCATAACTCGTTCCGGAGCAACTTGGCCAGGAAAAAATAACCTCATTCTGCACGACGAGAATTTGGAATTCTGTTTTATAAGAGGAAGCGACGTCTTAGTGCGGGTGGCGGAAGTTAAAACTAGAGATATAGAGATTTACGCGAAGGAACTACAATTACTAACGAATACAACCACCTCATTGAAGCACGTATGTCATCTGATTAAGTCTGGCACTCTATGTGAAAAGAATTGCTGAGTCACGAGGTCCACCACAAAATTGGATACGCTGGGGTAATATTAGCGGTCCTAGTAATCATCTTCTTGGTCACAAAATGTTACATAAGAGACAGAAGGAACAAGCAGTGCATTCACCCAACCCCGAACCCAAGAACAACAACAAGAAATACATAAGGATAGATTTAATGTACCTATTGATGTGTAACCCAAATTTCTAATTGATAATAAAGATAAGATTTTACTATTTATTTTAACGCAGGCAAAATGCTTAATCAGCAATAATATTGCAGACCACCAGGTCAATGCAATTTATTACATAATATATTTATGTCAGGAATAAATTTATGTTGGATTATTTTATGAATTGTTAAATAAGCAATATTGAATGTTTGTTACTTTATATTAATGAAGCAGAGTTGATTTTGAGTTTTTGTCAATTAAGCATTATAAAATAAGTATAAAAAAGATAGATTGGAAGAAAATAGAATCAATGTTCAACCAGTATCAAAGATAACATAAATGAATCGCTACAAGAATCGACTCATACAATCACTTTAGGTTGGGTAAAAGAATCCAACCTGTAACAATACCAGTTTACCTTACCTGGATATGTCAAAAGTGACGTTATTTGCAGAGAATTGAGAGAAAAGCAATTTGACAACCTGATGTTGGACTTTTGTCCAAAAAATTGAGAGCCAGAGAGCGGGTTGGGAGAAAGCCGAGTTGTTAATCTCCTTTTTGTTTGGTAGAAACGTGAACAGATTTATTTTTAATCTTTTACATTTAAGCTCTGTTAATCTTTCGGTGAAAATGCAGCATTATTCTTTTACAAATTCACCATAAATCGTTGCATATTATTACAGTGTTATTCAACACAGTCCGGTTTAACTTTTAATAAGTCTACATTAGTTGTTGGGACCCCACCTTCTATACACAAACGACCTACCACAATATGAAGAAACTACTGTTGCTACTTTTGCAGACGCTACTGCTGTACTTGCAGTAGAAAAAACCGTACAGAAAGTGGCAGAAAACCTGCAAAGGACAGTAATTGATACATCTAGTTAAGCCAAAAATTGGCAAATAAAATGAAAAGAACGGAAGACGGTTCATATTAACTTTACAAATAAACGTTAGGAACAATATAATACCCTATACATCGCTCTATATTCCTCAAAGAAATAAGCATTAAGAACATGATGGATTTCATTTTATTTCATTCTATAAAATTTGTAAGGAAAAAACTTTTTTTTTTTTTAAAATACACTCCCAAAAAGCTGGCGCGGCCGAAAACTATGTATGGGTGATAAAATAGAAATATTTGCTAAATATCTTGTTATATAATTTTTTCGTGTACTATTGTTATTTTCGTTCTATAGTTATTTAATGCCCTCAAAAATTTGGGGTGGCAAAAAACTTTATTTAGCAAACTTGTAAAGGAGTTCGGTATCTCCATATTTTGTTAACCTTCTAACCATTCTTCTCTTCAACTAAAGCTTTAAAACGATATTTTCTTAATTGTATTGAAATAGTGTATATTGTGGGCATGACCAAAATATTAAAGTATTGCAGCACCTACCTAAAATTAGTCAAAATTAAAAATAATATACTTCTGTTTCCATTCACTAACTAATATATACAAAAGTAATGGCTGGTTTACGGTCCTACAAGTCCGCCACGCAGGATAAGTGGGATGCACAATACTAAAAAGTTCACTGCAAGGAAGGGACAGCACTACCAAACATGCAAAAATACGTGACACGTATTTTGGTCGGTTATGTTAACTTGCGTGGTAGCAGCCGAATGTATAATGTTTTATCTCTGATCTCACTCTTATATCTGACTCTAACAAAATCATTGACGACAGGGATCTCTGTCTAATCTTGTGCAAAAATGCATGCGCGGCCATATAAGCCAGCCATAAGCTTTCAATCCAAAACGCATTGATGTAATCGCTACCTCAAAGTGAAAAGTCGTCGTCTCAAGGGAATTCATATAATTATGTTGGCAAATGTGGCAACAATGCTATCTGTGTTTTTTTCGTTTTTTTATGAAATTGCATTTTTATGTCTGTATTAGTGCTGCTTGCTTTCCAGTAGAAGCCGACGCCAACTTATTTGAAATTTTATTAACCTGTCCAGAGATGATAGAAGCAAAGAGATGCCAAACTCTTACCTCCTTTGCCCCCCGAAAACCATTTGTTTACATTGTTTTTGTTGTAATCGATTTCCAGTGACGGCCGTGCCGGTGAATATATGTAAACCTGAAGGAATGAATTCACTACACGAATTTTTTTGGTCTGGACGCACCTATTTATCAATGGTAAGTATTTTGACATTTCTCTTAGTCAAAGTAATCAGTTGTTTCAGATTTTTTGTATTCTCGTGGTTTTGTAAGTAAAATGTGTAATTCTTTTATTAAATTTAACTTATTTCGAAAATTTTTTTCTTCTTGTTTTTATTTTCTTAATTTCAGAAAAAAAGAGATCAATCGCCTGCGGATTTGATGTTTAAAGGAAGATGCGTCATTTGATAGTCATAAAATAAAATTGAAGACTAGATATTTTATTACAAATGTGTATTTATAACTATTGTATCATAAATTAACAGAGCATAAAATATAAGAAATTTTTTTTTCTATAAAATAAATAAAATTCCAAAACATTTTATATCTAAGTCACTATATTGCTTCGCAAGAGTAGCATAGATGGAGCTAAGAACAATTTACAGTTTCCCGCTAAGTCATGCACAATCAAAATTGAAATATTCGTGCAAAAATAAATGACCTTGACTCTTCGTTTGGCCGGTATGTGTGCTCATATTTACAGTACACATTCGGATTTTTTTTTTTTATTCACAAGACTCACTTTAACCAAAAACAAATCTCACTTCACTTTGAAAATTTTTAAAAACATATGTTTGAATATTCACCTCATATATGACAATGGATGTATGCAGTAAAGCTCAATAATGTTTGATATGTCAAATGAAATAAAGTGAATGTATTCAGCTTTACTTGTAGTAATTAAAGCTTCCCATGGAAACGCATGTAATATTTACTTATTAAAATGTAATAGAAATTTAAATTACAGTGTATAAGTGATTGCAGTAAATTAATACACAATTTTCACTATTCATGTTTTGTTTAGCATTATTATTCGGTTAAAAAATATAATAAAAACATAAGGAAAGGCTACAGTCCGCTTGGGGCGAACAGTATGATACCCTATCCTTTTCCCTATGTACCCCAAAGAAAAAAAAGCATTAGGAAGATGATGGATAGCATTTTATTTCATTCTATAAAATTTAAAGAAAAAAAAAGGTTTTTTGAAAAAACGCCCCCAAAAAGTGGGCGTGGCCAAAAACTTTGTATGGGAAATATATTGGAAAAAATATAGGCTAAATATATTGTTAAACATTTTTTTTCGATTTCTATGAAAATTTTCAAAGAAAACAGCATTTTAGTGAAAAACGCCCACAAAAAGTAGGCGTGGCAAAAAACTTCATATGACAAATTTATAAAGGTAGGCAGTACCTACATATCTTGTGAAGGTTTTACAACTTTATCTCTCTAACTTAAGCCTTAAAACGGTTTTTTCTAAATTGTGGGCGGATTTAAAAACTTTTAACACTTTACCATTTCGGGACCCTAGGGAGTATATGCTCCAAATTTCAGCCTCCTAGCATAACTCTAAAGGCCTCAAAAGTTGATACGGACGGACGGACGGACGGACGGACGGACATTGCTAAATAGTCTTAGGATTTGGTCCTGATCATAAATATATATACTTTATTGGGTCTCCGACGAATATTAAGGGGTGTTACAAACTATGTGTCAAAATTAATATACCCTTAGGATAGGGTATAAAAAATAACCATATCTGATTACCTTTTCGCATAGGCTTGAATTTGTTACGCAAGTACAGAACTATAAATCAGTCATTATGTTAACTATAAGGTGACATTTTTACAGATGACAATTCACTAAAACAATAAAATTTGCAGTTCATATTAATAATTTATTGGCAGTATGGGATATGAATTTTCGGAAATTTATTTAGCACATTTAAATGTATTTATAACCAAATTAATGAAGTGTTTTAATATGCGAATTGGAATAAACTAATGATTAATTATTACAGTGTAGTAAGATTTCATCAAATTAGTCAGGTACATTTTCTTAGTGGTTTTTTAAATTTCGACATGATTAATCATTAGTTTATTCCAATTCGCATATTAAAACACTTCCTTAATTTGGTTATAAATACATTTAAATGTACTAAATTTCCGAAAATTTATATCCCAAAAAAGTAGTAATATGACCTGCAAACCAAAATTTTCTTTTACTGATTTTTAATTCTTGGAAATAGTAAAAGTTGTATTGATCTTAAATGCACTTAATCTTCGAAAATACGCAGCACAGCTCTACAAAAATACTGTTTGCTCGCTTACACTTCAGAATTGTTATATTAATATAATATCCAATATGTTATATATTTATTTCATAACATTGTATTTGAATATTTCTATTATAGGTTTGTAAACGTTGTTGCCTAAATTGTTAATCTATCTATTTCGCTCTTTTTTCTCTTTTATCATTATAATGTAAGCATTTGTATCCAATTTAAATTTAAATTTAACTCTCATACTAACCTAAATCAAATTTTAAAATTTTGTATTGAATTGTAATAAATAAATAAATCAGTCATGATAACATTTACGTCATTATAGATACTTCAATGTAATCTTTGGACATGTTTTAAACTAAATAAATAACTATCAAATATCAAAATTGTGCAGAAAAAAAAGAAACCAAAAAACATTTTGAGAAAATTATAGTTGTTGTTTTATTTAATTAGAGCTCATAAACTAATGCTTTCACTTTGTCCAGACGTTCAGAAACTCTTTGAAATAATACGTACTATTTAAGTTTCCTTTTTAAATTTTATTATTTATTTTTTGATCCATATTTAGAAAAATACCCTGGCAAATAAATTCTGGCTTTTTTCTCCTTAGGCGAAAAGAGAAAGCGGAATTTATAAAAATAAAGAATGCTTTGCGACCTGCCCAATTTCATATCATAAAAAAATCTTCAATTATAGAATTCACATCAGTGAATTGCATGAAACATGGCTTCTTTACATTTTCGGTGAAGATTTATATTATTTTAGGATGAACAAAAGTATTCCCTCATTTATTTGTTTGAATATCGCCTAAATATGAATGTATTATTTTATAATACAGCAATTATTATATCTAATTATTTCTTGGCAACAACCATTATACATTTTTTTATTGTTGGTACCTCAACAATTTTTGAAATTGTATGAGTTTATTTGTGTAACTTAAATCTAGTTATCGTTTTCTTAAGTTATGTTTTAATATTTAATAAATCAAAGCAATCCAAAATATTTCAATATTGTTCTACAATTTAAGTTTTTTATTTTATACCTAGTATCTGCTGAACGAGTTTCTACTTTCCAGTGCATTTGCTTGATGCATTCTATCTGTGGTGTATGTTTCATTTTGGCCATTTCCGCGTTGGATTAGATTCTTTTTCCGGCATCTTCGTTTTTGGTTTCTCGGCGAGGTCGGTGAAGCGGCGGGGGAAAAAGTGGTGGATTGACGAAGAAATCGTGGTGAATTGCTGATTTTACCCATACTTGTTTAAAAATATGATAGGATGGGTAAATTCGTCAATTTTCTGGATTTTTTCTGGAATTTAGCTTGATGGTAGAGTGTTTTCCACTGGAAAGTTTGGTATCTCTTTGCTTCTATCATCTCTGAACCGTTCATTTATCTGTGGGCATCCATCAAGTTAAGACGAATAATTGAAGTGGCCAATGCTTTTTATGCTTTTTATAAATTTCTAAAAGAAGAAAATTAAAACATTTAACTGATATTTAATCAGTATTTACATAGATTCATAAATCAGTTTTATTAAGTCATGGGCGACGCAGCAAATGATAACGGAAATAATTCTAACACCATAGCGAAGGTAGGCAAAACACACCAATTTCCATTAGACAGTGAAAAATAATTTTATTTTTTAGGAGAAAAAACTGCCAAACGGAATATAAAACAATTAAAATACAACAAACAGCAAGTGAAGCGGGCCAAGGAGAATAGTAAGCGTGCTCATTTTATTTACATATATTTATGTATGTGTCTAAAAACACCAGATTCCCCTAATGGTTACTCTTACTGAACTTTCGGATCTAAACATGTACCTACTTATGTATCCGAAATAATTTTATTTTCTTATTCATTTTGCAGAATCGAAAAGAAATTCTCAACCAATATGTCTGAAAGTTAACTTAATACTTTGCAAAAATAAACTGTATTATAAGTTGGAGGGCTTACCCACACGTGCGGTACGTGATATTCCAAGAAAACTGAAATTTCACGAACCCAACCAAAGCGCAGGTAACTATTCAAATCCACAACAACCAAATTATGTACATATTATAAAATATATTCTTTTGACAGTCGAAGATTCAAAAACTGGAGATCATCAGCAACCCATGGAGGAGGAGGTGGAAGGTCTAAACGAAAGCCAACGGTTTGTTGAAAAAATTGGATACATATTGGACATACTGGCGGCCATCCCCAAAGAACGAATGGAAGCAGTTTTTTCAAAGCCCGACTGCGAGCTCACTTTACGCATACCAGAAGTCGGAAAACCTATTATCGTGCACTCGTACTTGGAAGCACAACAGGTTCTTTTATGGGTTAGACGATACGAGGTTGCAAACCGAAACAAATGTTTCAAAAACCATACACGGCCTCTTTTGGATCTCGAAGACCTGAATATCTTAGAGAAATTTTAATTAAAAAAATATGTGTCTTGAACTTTGTACTTACACAACTTAATATATGTATCTACATTAACATATCACATATATGTATATTACTTTTAATCATATCGCCACTAAATGAAATATCATTACTTATGAATTACTGCACACATATGAACATATTCTGTGCATAATACAATTAGCATCGTTACAGCTCATAGTGCAGGCAATTGTTTTTTAATCAATTATTATTACAAACATATTTTATTTTCTCTCTTATGCTACAATTTTTTACTATCATAATATGCATTCTATTTGTTTTTAAATAAAACTATTTTTTTCTTAAATGAAAATATATCTATGGAATTTTTTTTTGTGTATCTAAACCTTATTAAATTTGGATTACTAATACAATGCAAAATAAACAGCATCGGTCGTGTGGTTTGGTGTCGTTCTGTTTAGTGGATTATTCCTAAATAAAGAATGTACGCAGGGAAAGTATCAAGGTCAGTAGGTACCTACATTGATTCAAGTGTAACGTTGTACTTGTAGGTAGTATTTCGTAAATTAAGAATGTAAGTAGGGACCATTGTGTTAAATGTATCTAGATCGGTAGGAACCTACATTTATTTACGTGTGACGTTGTTCTCATGCGGAGTAGAATATATATACATATCCATAAAAATGGTGAATGGCTAATATAGAACAAAGATTAAATTAATTTGCAAAGACTAACACAGATATCGTATTTTTTTTTTTGGTTGATTAGATATGTTTCTGCCAGGTTGTGACAAACATTAACACATAATTGATTTTGAGTTCATAAACCATGAAATCCAACAAATAGAATTCAAACTCATCCTCGGTTATGGGTTAATGCTTAGCTTTTATATGCATATGTTCGTACCTATTCGTGGATGTTCGTGGATGTAAACAGATTTGTTTTAATATTCTAAAAAAATAAACAAAACCTTCACTAAAACTTGAAAACGAAAACATTGCAATAAAATAAAAATAAATTATTAAATAAAAACACTAGTCCGATGTGTTAATGCAAATACATTCATTTATTTCTAATTTTACGTCCGAAGATAGTAGGTAGATTGAAAAAAAAAAATTTAGAAACCTACATATCTGGTGGCTTCTGGGGTTCAGGATTGTCTTCGACTTCGGCATTAGATAAGTTTTGCTCCCATAACAACATCTCCCATTGTTCCCCACAGCTGGCACTGCTCGACCATTTAAGGATCTATATCCTCGGAAGCATCAAATCCGTTGTACACATATTTTGGGATTTCTTCTTGGTTCGGTAGGTTTAGTTCAATTTCGCGATATGGTGAGTCCGGTAGATTCGGTACATCTCGTTCATCCGGATTCGGGACGTTCGGTGAACGTTTATGTAGTTCCGGAGGGTTCTGTTCTCCTTCAGCTCCATCTAGTGGATTTGGTGGATTATGTCCATTTCCTTGACCTGATGGGTATTTTGCTCTTTTCATTTTGCTTTAAATTTTAAAAGTACAACTAACAACTTCACGATTGCCGAATTAATCGAGAAATGCAAAGAACATCTTCTCATAGGTACAGTTACTGCAGGCTATTTACCAGATTTACCATAAATCGGTTGAATTGACAGCAGTGCCTGTACCTACTGCAAGATTTGAATTTCTTGTTTTTTTATTTGAATTAAGCATGCCATGACTTTTTCGCATACATCTCGTGAATTGCCTGAAGTGACTGTATATATTAGAAGATTTTCTTTGCATTTCTCGATTCATTCGGCGAACGTGAAGTTATTAGTTGTGCTATCAAAATTAAAAGCGCATATTTATAAAAAAAAAGTTTTTATCACTGCCGCAATATGAACGGAGAACAAAACCCACAAGATCAGCAAAATGGATTACATCCACCTAACGCCCCGAATCAACAGAATCCACCTAACGCCCCGAATCAAGAGGATCCACCGGATGCACAAAACCCACCGGACGAAGAAGAAAATCCAGAAATTCAGTACAACGGATTTCACACGTTCGAGGAAATAAATGCTTATCTAATGCAGCAGCAGCCCCCGAACGTGAACAATAATAATCCAAGGCTTGCACTCATAATGGCTGACTGGGTGGAATTGTTGCAGGAGCGCAACTTGCCTGATGCCCAAGATGAAGATAATCCTCAACGTCAGGATCCACCACAGGATATGTAGGTTCCTGCTAATTTTTGTATTCAATGTTAGTTCTCGCACCTAAAATGTAAATAAAGAAATTTATTAGCATAATCGGACTAGTGTTTTCATATATTGGAATTTTAGACACAGTGCCACGAATGTTTTTTATTTATTGGTAATTAAAATATAATAAATACAAATGGGGCACAGTGACTTAGTGGCTAAGTGCATTGGACCACTAATAAAACAATTGTGGGGGAAGCTAGGCTTTGGACCCTGTATGGGCCGTTTACGCATTATTTATGTACTTTTTTTAAAGATTTCACCAACTCCATTTTTCTTTTCACTTATGATCAGCGGTTAGTGCATTGGACTTCTAAGCTCCAGCACCACGTTACGTTTTTTTGCTGCCTCAACTTTCTCGTATAGAAGATATACATCGGTTCTATATGGGCCGTTAGCACATTATTAGCAAATTTAATTTACTTTTTAAATGGTGGACGCATAATTAAAAAAAAATTACGGGCTTAAAAAACCTAATTTAAAGACGACCATGGATTGAACTTTCGCTAACCAGCTGAATAAGTTTGTCGCTTCATCGGACACAAATATATATGCTAATACCAGTGTTTCGAACAACCTGATCGGATCGTTGTCTTTTAACTGTGTTTCAATAGATAAATGTTTTGTATCCTACAATTTATTGTCACCTCTTGAGTCAGGTTTTAGATAAAAACACAGAATTTCTGCAATTTTAAAGACGTTATTTGCATTGCTATGAACGAAGATAAAGTGACAATAATTAACTCGATTTTTCCAATGACTTTAGTTCAGTCAATCACAATATTTTTTTCTAAATAGGTTTTAATTTTTTTAATACCAACACAGAGCAAAATACTACGTTCTCTAAGTGTTAGTTTTCGGTATTGCTTTACGCAATGGTTGTTTGTTAGGCGACTAGGCTTCATATACCGATCTTCATCTTATAGACTATTTCGAATAGATATTAATTTAAGGTTATCTCTTTTATAATTATTAAGAATATCGCGAATAAACATGACAGCAGTTGCATCGCGTCTGAAACTTAAGATTTGCAGACCAACAAAATTGCACCTTCTGCCATAATTAGGAAGCTCATCAAACATATTTAATTTACAAACCGCGAACTTAATGAAGTTTTTTTTGGACTCTTTCGAATCTAAGTTCGTGAACTGCATGTGGCTAATCCCAAATTACAGAACAATGTTGTAAATAAAGTCTGACTATGGAGGAATAAATTATTTTAAGTCTATTTATATCTCGAAAGTCTTTACTATTACGTTTAAGGAAGCCTAACAATGAGTTAGACTTGGCAATGACATAATCATAATGCAAAAAGTAACTTAACTTATTTTGGTGTCATATACCAAGATCTTTCATTTTATCGTTGAAGTCTTAGATCATTTATAAAATAATTATGCAAAATTTAAGTACTAATACGATATGCTGAAAAAACCTTACATTTAGAAATGTTAGTTTTCAAAGCATTGCGATTGCACCACTCCGACAATCTATTAATATCTGATTGAAAACGAATGCAAGGGGTTACATTTTTTATCCAGAAAAAAAAATTAAAATCATCCGCGAAAGTCAAAACCTTACAAAATTTAAATATTTCATGAACATCATTTATAAATAACAACACAGTAACTTCTATAACGCTTGAAGTTAAAAACCCTTTTTAAGCCCTATATTGTACACTGACTAAGCGAACAAATTACATGTACTTGTCAAATCTGTTGAACTTACATCTTCGAATTCCATTACCTTAGGAAAGCCTGTGGTAATTCTTTTCGAATTAATGTAATTCCAAAACGATTTGCTGTTATGCTTCATCGACGATTCTACAGACAAGATATACATATTGCCTTTTTAAAGGCCGATTTAAAAACACATATTCTTCTTCGTTTTATTATATAGATATCGCGATTAAGCTTTTCTTTTAACGTTACGTAAATTAACCAATCTTTCATTTGAAAAAGAATTTTTAAGACTTATATTAAGACTCCTTTTTGGTAAAAATAATAAAAACTAGATTTGATCTTATCCAAAAATATATCAAAGTTTAAATTGGGGGGGATCTAAGCAGTTTATTCCAAATCAAAACCACTCAAATATTCCTGTAAAGCAACGAAATTGGTTTTCGAAAAGTTATAGGAGGCGATTGATAGGTCACATCCGCGTCTTTGTGCTCACTCAGATTCTTTTAAAAAGATTTTAAAGGTACACACAAAGCGTTCCATCGGGTTCCTTTGTCGGTAACCAAACCATCGCTCTCGACACCACACTACTGCAAGTATAGATTGGATTGCTGTAATCGTAACATACATAAATACTTATGCTACATACGGGATTCCAAGTTCCCATTCGAATCCACATAAATGAGCAATACTTTGTTAAAAAATAGGACAGCGAATTCCATGCGTATCCTTGCCTCCTCTACCGGGGCGCATTTGCTATACATTTGCATTGTATGCAGTTTTCCTGGCAGATGGCAAATCGGGTTAGGACCTTATCTATTTGTTAATACATGTCTTGGAATAAGACATATTACCAGCCACGGGAACATATTAAAGTACTCTGGGCTGCACCACCCCCTCAGTTTAACGGAAGTGCTAAGAATCTAAGGGAACATTCCTTTTTTACATTTATAAAACAGTCATTTAAAATCTAAAACAAAACGTTGTCAAATAAGTTTAGGTTATTATGGGGAAATTATTAAATCACCGCTTCTGATGGGGTTAGAATTTATAAGGTTTTATTTACCCAAAACTAGAGTACAACGCTTATATTTGGTCAAGTGCACCAATATCATATTTGGAGCTGCATGATAGAATTCAAACACGGGCGATAAAACGTACTGGCAATCGAGATATCGCCAAGTTGCTTGACTCTCTTAGTCAACGTCGCAATGTATCTTGCCTGTCATTATTTTATCGTTACTTTCATCATAAGTGCTCTAACGAAATAACCAGTTGCATTCCACCCCTTCAACAATTCAACCGCAATACTCCTCATTCTAGGAATGCACACCAGTTTACCCTTAAGCCTACATTCGAACGTACTGTGAAATATAAAGATTCCTTTCTTAACCGTACAATACGAATGTGGAATGCTCCCCTAGTCCCCGCACTGTGTCACTTCATTACAAGGGTATCCAACGTCTCTTTAATGCGAGTATATTATAAAGAAAAAACATATACCCAATTTTCGTGTACATTATATGCCCTAAAAAATCATAAATTTCTTGCATGTCACCTATCAATATGCATTTTAAAATTGGATTTGGAAATTCCTTTGGGCACATATTGCCCAGTACACGGGTCGAGGGTTAATCATCGTTGTATAGATGGCTTTATTTTCTCTGACTTCTTAGCAGGATCTCCAAGAGGCAAATTGATAATATACCTTTATGTAAGTGTTTCACTACTTATAAGAAATAAACTGATGGAATAGTGAATAGAATAGTGAAACGAGTATATTGCTGACTATTAGCAACATTGACATTCATGTTTGCAGTCCTCTTCCGAAGTGCCCAATCTTTGAAATTTCGGTCCCAAACAAACTTTGAATTAATAATTCCATGCTAGATGCTCGAGAGTCAACTCAGAAGTTAGCACCAACGACTTAATAGCTAGAAATGATTGGAATCGCTCTCAATATAAAAGAAACGATAATTACCTTTTCCCTATTTATTTCAGCGATAAGTCGTTACAACAATTAACAAATTTTGGGTTTTCAATTCGACACGTATTAGTACAGAGTGTGCCGTCTCTCCCTATTTCCATATATTTATTTGCATTCGGAATCATTTAACACTGCCTTGGTTGGCCCAAAGAGAAACCTCTCAAATACTGTTGCAATAAGAACCTGCCTGACGAGAAATCCCACCCTAAGTGAAGCAATGAAGTAACGTTAGCGGGAACTCAACAGCCATTAAATTTTTTACAATAAGAAATTTTTTTAATAATATTTAGTTCGAACCTTTTTTTTTTAATTTATTGGTAAAAATAACTTCTGGCTTTTAAAACTGCTACAGTACTTTTTTTTAAGTGTTGCTTTTCTGACCCTAACCTCGAATCTAGATAGGTGCGGCTAAGTTACTTTTAAGGATTCATAGTAATAAAACATATTTAATGTAATCTTTGTGACTCAATTTCATTTTTGATATTTTTTTGAACTAGTACAATAGATTCAAATTTGGTAAAATTATTCACAAATTTCAATTTCAAGTCAATTATGTAAATTAGTTCTTCCGTCGCCGTATGATGACATTGTTGACTCAAGAATCAAAACTTGGAAGTCCATTGCCGAAAAAATCTTAACTATAGGTGTCAACTTGCCTATATCTAAATTAAGAGCGCAGTAAGTGGGGATAAAGGTGGCCGCGCTCTACAATATTTCCAGCTACAGGAACAGCGGACTGTGGTGGTCAGTGGTGGTGTTGCTGTAGGTTTTAAGAAATTATTAGGAAACACCAACACCAGCAACAGCTTCGAAGAAGAAAGTAATAACCCTGACCCTGGTCAAGTTGTTTTGCAGAAAAGGCTGGAACAAATTGAAATGAAAATTGCACAGCAAAAGGAGTTGTTCGTTATAAATATTAAAAAAATGGAATAAATTAATTTAAAAATTGAAAATTAAAAAAAAATATTATCAATAACTCAAAAATATGTGAAAGTGAAACAATTGAGATAATTTATAAGAATAGGTATTTATTACTGAAATTGCACGTTTCTTTCATCTAACTGTTGTTGAAAATTTGTGTATCCTGAATTGTCTTCCGGCGGATTTGACCTTTCTTCAATGAATTACTCGAAATCTAGGAAATTGAAAATATGTTTTGCATGTACTATCTAAATATTTTGATTACTTACCAAATTTGAGTATATCTGCTGTAAATGAATCGTTTCTAGTTTTGGTAATATTCCAGAGAACTGCAATTGCAGCTATTGAATTCTTTGCTTTTTTTAAATTACATTGAAATCCATTAAAATAGCATTTGAAGCCGTTTTTTAGCTGCCCAAAGATTTGTTCAACAACTTCTCTTGGAAGAATATGATGTCGTTGGTAAGATTGCTCAGATGCTGTCAGATCAGTGCTTAATCTAAACGGAGTCATCATTATTCTGCTTTGTTTATCACCGAGTACGATTCCTCTTTTAATGGTTGACGAATTATAAATCAGTTAATCAGGTGCATGGAAGTAACTAAAACCGGAATATTAGGTTAGTTAATTGATTCCTGTAATTTTTTATTTATCCTATTCGTCGAAAGAATACCTTCGGTGTGAAATTGATTTTGTGGTTGCTAACCTAATTTAAAGGATTTAATTACCAAATAAAATTTGTGCAATCGACTAAAATGGCTACCAATGACGATTTAGCGAAAATTATACCAAAGCTACAAATGACTGTAGACAGTCAAATGATCGGACTAAAACAAAGAAATGCTTAACTTTAAGACTCAAACAAATAATAATATTAACCAACTTAGCAAAAGAGTAGATTCCTTCATTAGTAACTTTAAAAGTGAATTAGGTGAGCTGGAAAGTAAGGTTAACGAAAAAGTGTTCCAAGATGACTCTAAAGTTATCAGAATTAAACTTAATGAACTTGAAAGCGAACTACCCAAATGCGATCTGATATTAACTGGGATTCCTGAAGTAAAGAATCTAAATCTTAAAGAAACATTTCTTAAAATCTGTGCACATTAAATTATTACTCTGTACTTTCATTTGATATTTTCCGCCAGAGACATTCAAACAACAACAATAACAAAGTGTCACCATTAGGAAATAAATTCACACCGCCAATTGTCGTTAAACTTCAATATCAAAGTGAAAGACGTAAATTTCTTAAATGTTTTTTCTCTGCCGGCACAGTCAGTCTTTGGTGGATTTGAATGTTTCTACCAATGCACTTATTATCCGAAAAGCTGCAATGCAATTAAAGATAAAAAAAAAACCGTTTTCTGTGCATTCATTTTATGGTATTGTTATGGTCAAAACAAAGCCCACCGATCATCTTTACACAAGAATCAATTGCTTAGAAGATTTAACCGGGTTGCCTGCTGCCGACATATGCTAATGATGCCAATAAAAATAAACAGCAATTAAGAGACTAAAATAGTTTCTTTTGTAATATGTACATTTATTGTTATTTTATTCGCTTTATATTATTTCTGAATTTAAAGGAATAGAATGTAAATATTATTCTGTTTAATTTAGTGAAAATGCACATCTGTGTTTGTTTGTTGATGGTTTTTGAGCTGTTGGGTTAGCCCTATAAATATGTATTTATATGAGCAGTCCTAATAGTTTTTTGTTTTCTGGTTCAAATGGAGTAGAGATGGGTAGTGCAATGTTAAATGTCTTTTCTTCTCGCTCAATCGGTTTAAAAATATGTTCGATGAATGTCCGTAGTATCTTGCCTAAAATGGATGAGCTAAGGCTTATGCTTCAATCTGTAACGACTGATATAATTTGCATCTCTGAATCGTGGTTAAGTGATAGCATTATTGATTCGCGAATTCAAATAAACTTTTATCTTGTCTTTAGATTGAATGGAGGCGGACGTTCTGCTGGTATTATTATTTATGTTCACACCGGGATACAAGCCAGATGTTTGGATTTCCTAAAACATCAAGACATGCAGTGCATGACTATTGAGCTCATTCTTCCGTTTGAAAAGGTTTTGATTAATGCCGTGTATAGACATCCAAGTATTTTCCCTTTTGATGAAATTGAATCCTATTTTTCGAAGTACAGTGCTTGTTATAAAAATATTATTTTATGTGGGTATTTGAATATCGATGTTAGTGTTGGTACAAGTTCATCAATTTACTTAAAAAAATTATTTGACTCTCACGACTTACACATTGTTAGCTATTTTCCACCCCTAATCGAGCGTCGTACTTGCCGAGTTGTAGGGGCTGAGTAAGGTCAATGATTCTTGAGAAGCTTTTCTCTAGATGAGTCCTGAAACCATAGGACCTTCTTCCCCTCCTTTTCTTCATCCTCTCTCTCCATCCTTCCACTGGGCCGCACGAAGGTGTCATACTACCCGTGCTGAACGTCAACCTGGCTGGGGGTCCCAGTCAAATATCGCAGTCGCTAACGGAGTGTCCGGTTACCTGGCGCCCTCCGGATTTTGCTAGCCTTGTCTGTATATTGTGGATCTCTGTACAGATTGTCCTCCTTTTTCAGCTACTCGTGGGTCCTAATATGAAAACTCAAAACTTAAAACAAAAACAAACAACAACAATTAAGACCCGTATCCCTTCAAAAGCAGACGGTAGTACGGCGACTAAACTTTGGCTACTCGTGGTCCACCCCGTACTGGCAGCAGCTGTCTTCAGCAACAAGAAGGCATTCTTCCCAACAGTGGTAGGATTGTGTCACTTCATGGCCCTTCCTCTGCTGGCACTAAACATCCTAGTACGTCCCACGGTAGAAGTTCGCGACATCGCACTCCATCGATGTCGTACTACAAACAACGACGGGAGGCAATCCGGACTCTGAAGGTCTTTGGAGTTATTCTGGAGACCAACAGAACTCCGAAGCAGGTTGTCAAATGAAATGGCCCGAAACCTTTATGACAGATGACGTTGCAGATGCAGATGACATTGCTATTGCCGTTTCGGGGAAACACCTAAACACTTCAAAAGAACTCCTTCAAAATGCTCTTAATAAGCTAATAAGGTGGGCTGATAGTTGTGGTCTAGGCGTCAACCCCCACAAAACTGATGTCGTCCTCTGCACTAGGAAATACCAAATCCCACATATCGACCCGAACTTAATTAGAGGTACCAGCTTAGTCTTTTTAGACGAAGCCAAATACTTAGGTCTCATCTTTTTTTTTATAATGTACGCGCACTAAAGGGACTTTGGATACCCTTATAATGAAGTGACACAGTGTGGTCATTA
The DNA here is from genome assembly GCA_963576555.1 of Ferdinandea cuprea. NCBI lineage: Eukaryota > Metazoa > Arthropoda > Insecta > Diptera > Syrphidae > Ferdinandea > Ferdinandea cuprea. The sequence continues at coordinate 39,621,927 of OY754962.1, read as the reverse complement.
AGGAAATGGATAGGAAGCTCATCTGGAAATCTAATATACAAGAAAGGGTAAGGAAGGCTACGGTAGCCCTCTTTTGATGCAAAAAAGCTATTGGTAACAAGTGGGGACTACAACCCCTAATCACTTACTGGCTATACATCTCGGTTGTAAGACCGATACTAACATACGGAACGATTGTCTGGTGGACTGGCTTACAGAAAGCGATCAATCGTGACAAACTAAGCAAGGTCCGAAGATCAGCTTGTCTATGCATAAGTGGAGAACTTCGAACCACTACAGCAGCTGCACTAGACATTCTGTTCCATTTAATACCCCTTGACATTTTTAGCAGACAGACAGGTGCTTCTACGGCCATTCGCCTCAAAGCAACCTCTCAATGGATCGAAAATGAAATCGGCCACTCTGCAATTCTGAACTCAATCACAATCCTTCCTAGGAATATAGACTACACCATACCCCAACAACGGTGGTCAAAAAGATGGTGATTGCGATTATATGAGAACACAAGCGTTCTCACTTTAGCATAACACCATCAACTCCTACTTCTCACCTCCCCGCGGTTACTGCTGGGTGCCTAGTACCTCGACTGGAAATGGGGTAACCAACCCCTGTGGAAGGTCGTTGGTGGCAGTTGACGAGAGAGGGGGGTAGGAGTGCCAGCTCACTAAGGCACTTCTCCTGTTTCCGGACGGCGGCGGACGAATTCTACGGATGGATCAACGGTGGCGTCCACAGTTCCAGTTAGGTGGAACAAGTGATCTCCCTATACCAGCTGCTTCGACTTAGGTCTATAGGGATATCCAACACTAAGCCAGGGTGTTGGAAAAGAGTTGGTGGCGGATGAGCACTTGATGGGTCAACGACAGCACTCGCATCACCGAAGTGGGTTACTGGCACCGGAATTACCGGACCTTACTGTCCTAAGGCCAAGAACAGGGCCTGGCCCTCCAGGTTGGTGGTTGTGCCATCGGGGTAACTCCCCGACCATGTCAAAAACATTTAGTTATGGGAGAGGCTATGCCAGCCTGGGATATAAATGTATTTACCTCAAAGGCAAAATATACCCGGAACGTTAACGGACATGCGAGTGTGTACCTGGAATATGAGGACACTCTACACTTCAGGTGCTACTCACAAAATTGAGTCTGTCCTTTCGCGGTACAAGGCCGACATTACCGCGATACAGGAGATACGATGGATAGGATCAGGTACTATGAAAAGACAAAATTGCGACGTATAGGCTCTATCTTCAACAGATCAGTCCAACTGCTGGGGTATGCGGACGAATGGATATCATCGGTCGATCCCAGCGTGCTGTGATAGAGGCTTTGACGGATATTGAAGAGCAGGCGAAACTAGTTGGCCTTGAAGTGAATGAGGACAAGACTAAATATATGCTATCAACAAACAAACAATCATCTGTTCACCGACTAGGACAAAATTTCACTGTTGATAGGAGCAACTTCGAGGTAGTTAAGGAGTTCATCTACCTCGGGGTAAACATCAACTCCATAAATGACATCTAAGTGGAGATCCATCGAAGAATTACCCTAGGAAATCGCTGCTACTTCGGTTTGGCAAAACAAATGGGTTCAAAACTCCTAACTCGAAGGACAAAGTGCATGCTCTACAGAACCCTTATCCTGCCAGTTCTGCTATACGGCTCCGAGTGCTGGACGATAAGCAGGAAACGAGAGTTAATACTGCGATCCTTCGACGGATATTTGGTCCTGTGTGCGAGGAGGGCGAATGGAGAAGAAGATACAACCGCGAACTCTATGAGCTGTACCAAGATGTGGATGTAGTCCGAACAGCCAAAACTCGTCGACTACATTGGCTCGGCCACATCGAGCGAATGGACAACAACCCTCTAGCCAAGAAGATCTTCGAATCCCAGCCCCCAGGTTCAAGACGACAAGGAAGACCGAACCTCTGTTTTAAAGACCAAGCCATCGCGGATGCCAGAGCGCTTGGTCTGTACAACTGTAAGCAGCGTGCTCGGGATCGCAGAAGGTGGAAGGCTGCCATATATCAGGCAAGGACTCTTCACGGGTCGGGAGCTCGTTAAGTAAGTATATTATGGCAATAAAGGAAGTCTTGTCCTGGCTCAAGAAGAACGTGGTATCCGTTAAGGATATTCGAATCTCTTCGGATAGCCAAGCGGCCATCAAGTGTCTAGACTCCGTCTGTATTAACTCTTTAGTAGCCCTAGATTGCCTATCATCTCTGAAGGAGATGGCTGAGCAGTTCAACATTCACCTGTGCTGGGTGCCGTGGCATAAAGACATTCCGGGTAATTACTTTCAATCTTGCCTGAAAAAACCTCCTTAGGCATACCAGTTTCCACAGGCAAACTCTTATTGAAACAGGATGCAATAAACCTGTCTGACAACGAAGCAGATTTAGCCTACGCTAAATCTGGCACGCTCTAAGAGTTTGATTACCCTGAATGGATCGCACATCAGTGGTACAATTGGTGTCATCAATGGATACTGTCTGTTGCAACAAGACTTAGCGCCTACTCGAACGACTTTTGCAGGAGCTGTGTAGATAAGAAAGAGGAAGAGACAGCTCTACACCTTCTTTGCGCATGCGCTGCTCTCTCCCGGAAACGAAATTTCCATTTAGGAGTTTGCTTCTTCAATGATCTTAACGATTTAAATTCGACTGATCCAAAACGTCTCTCACGCTTTATAAAAACCTCAAATTGCTTCAACAAGTAGACAGGAACTTTAGATCCACGTGGTATCACAATGGACCTTACTTAGGTCTAAGTCAGTCAAATTTCGTTCTGACAACCTCTTCAACCTAACCTATCCTAACCTAACTTAGCTATTTTCCAACGCGCTTCACAAGACACAGTGCAACCGCCATTGATATATTTGTTGCTTCTGATCTTAATAAACTTTCGTTTTTTAACCAGACGCACGGTATTGCTGATCATAATCTGGCATCCCTAACTTTTGATGGGGATGTTGAAAGTGAAAACCAAGTCAAATATTTTACTTATCCAGATTTAAAAAACATTGATTTCGACAGGCTTTTATTAAAAATAGCTGAAATTGATTGGCATTGTTTTAGAAGCGTAAACTCTGTTGATTTTAAAGGTGGCTTTTTTAATGAATTTAATTAAATATTTATATGACAAATTTGTTCCATTGAAAAGATGTTTTTCTCATGTTAAGTATCCCTGGTTTACCACTGATACTAATCACCTCATTTGTGAACGAAACTTTCTGTATGATGTATTTAAAAACTCCAGATTGATTTCTGATTGTGATAGGTATAAAACAAGCAGAAATCGGGATACCTCCAGAAATTCAACAAAAGTTCTGTGGAATAATTAAAAAAAAATGGACGCGCTTCGCAAACCCAATTTAAAAATGAACATGGATTTAAATAATTAAGTGTCTCCGACAACGTGATTGGATCGTTCTCCTTTAACTGTGTCTCAATAGATGAATGTTTTGTAGCCCTGTGTTCAATTTATTCCAATGCAATAGGCCTTGATGGAATATCACCAAAGTTTAGACGTCTGCTTCTTCCAGCAATAGTTCCAAGCGTTGTCAACATATGCAAAGACTGTTTGACCAAATCTATTTTCCTCACCTGCTGGAAGATTCCTAAAATTATTCCTATGCCAAAAAAGGGGCAGAATAACGACATGTCGTGTTTCCGTCCAATTAGTATTTTACCTTATCTATCAAAGGGAATTGAAAAATTAATGTGTGGTCAATTAAACGATTTTTTGGAGACCTACAATTTATTCTCGCCTCTTCAATCAGGTTTTAGAAAAAATACACAGCTGCATTTCTCCTATTTTGAAAGTGCATGATGATAATTGAATTACTAAAAATGAAAATTAGGTGACAATCGTTAATTTACTCGTCTTTTCTAATCCCTTTAATTCAGTCAATCAAAAAATTTTGTACTATGCATTATAAATTAGATTTTTCGTTATGCGAGATTGAAACCATTAAAATATTTTTGGGCGGTCATAAACAAGCCGTTATTTTAGATACAATAGTATACGATTTCGTTTATTTAAAAAGAGGTGTACCGCAAGGGTCCTTACTAGGTCCTTTACTTTTCAGTAGGTTTATAAATGATATTGTAGATTTAATTGGCTTCTCTTCATATTACCTCTATTCCGATGACCTTCAAATTTATAGTTCTTTTCCATTTGGGCGTTCTTCAAGATGGTGTTCTTAATGTTATTAAGGATCTATCTAGAATTGCTCACTGGGCTACACAAAATGATCTTACTTTGAATCATAATAAATCGCGGAGTACCATCATATACAAGAACCGGTTGGATGAATCATATTTTCCAAAAATCTTTTTAACTTACTTACTTAATGGGCTCCCGACCCGTGAAGACTCCCTGCCTAATATACGGCAGCCTTCCATCCTCTGCGATCCCGAGCACGCTGCTTCCAGTTGTCCGGATTTGTCCTCGCACACAGGACCAAATATCCGTTGAAGGATTTCTCTTTCAAAGGATTATAGTATTATCTCTCCTTTCGTGCTTATCGTGCAGCACTTTCTGCGCCGTATAGCAGAACTGCCAGGATGAGGGTTCTGTAGAGCATGCACTTTGTCCTTCGAGTTAGGAGTTTTAAAACCCATTTGTTTTGCCAACCCGAAGTAGCAGCGGTTTCCTAGGGTAATTCTTCGACGGATCTCCACTTAGATGTCATTAATGGAGTTGATGTTTACCCCGAGGTAGATGAACTCCTTAACTACCTCGAAGTTGCTCCTATCAACGGTGAAATTTTGTCCTAGTCGGTGGACAGATGATTGTTTGTTTGTTGATAGCACATATTTAGTCTTGTCCTCATTCACTTCAAGGCCAACTAATTTCGCCTGTTCTTCAATAGCCATCAAAGCCTCTATCACGGCACGCTGGGACCGACCGATGATATCCATTCGTCCGCATACCCCAGCAGTTGGACTGATCTGTTGAAGATAATGCCTTCCATGTTGACACCTGTCCTGCGCACTATCTGCTCAGGAACAAGATTGCAGAAATCACACGACGGCGCATCTCCTTGCCGAAATCCGGTGCATGTATGAAAGAGTTCAGATGAGCTGCTGCCAAACTGCACATTGCACCGCATGTTATCAGTGTCATGCGACACATCTGGATTAGTTTTGACAGGATTTCGAATTCGGCTATCGCTAGAAAAAGGTCCTGACGATGAATGCTTTCATATGCGGCTTTAAAGTCGATCAAGAGATAGTGTGTATCGACTTGAAACTCGTTGGTCTTTTCCAGGATTTGCCTTAGTGTGAAGATTTGGTCTACAGTTGATCTACCGGGCCGAAAGCCACACTCGAACGTGCCGAATAGTGTATTGCAGAAATGATTGAGACATTCACACAGTACGTTGGATAGGATCTTATACGCGACGTTAAGAAGGGATATGCGTCGATGGTTCTTGCAAGACGTACGATCGCCTTTCTTGTGGATGGGACATATGGAGCTGATGGTCCAGTCGTCGGGCATGCCTTCCTCTACCCAAACTGGGTCGATGGTTTGGTGAATGCGCCCTACCATAACATCACCTCCGTGTTTGAAAAGCTCTGCAGGTAGACCATCAGAGCCGGCGGCCTTGTTGTTCTTTAGCTTTTTTATAGCTAAGCCAAACTTTTCAATACTTGGCGGAGGGACTGGTTCTTCATTGACTGGACGCGGGTTCTCTTCTTGCCCCATCACTCTATCTACATGTTGTCCGTTTAGCAGCTGCTGGAAATGCTACTTAAATACATCTACTGTTCCCCGCGCGTCGGTGACTAGGTTTCCATCGCTGTTGCGAAGAGCCTGCGTTCTAGTCTTAAAGCCAGCAGCCAGTTGCCTGGCTTTCTTATAAAACTTCCGGAAGTTGTGTCAGTCGCGAGACTCTTCGATCTTCTTGAGCTGGGAGACTGCGTGCTCTCTTTTCTTCCTACGCAGGGATCTTCTTCTCCTCCTTTCTTCTGGCTCGGTACTCATCCCTTGCAGCCCTTGGTATCCTCTTCAGCGTTCTTATGTGTGCATCTTCGGACACCTTCTTCCAGTGTACGCATACATCATCATACCACGGGCTTTTTCTCTGGGGTGGCTGGTATCCTAGGGTGATGTCGTGATACTGAGACCACTGGTTGTTGGCGTCTATGGTAGGTGAATGGACAGTGGGGAGTTCCTCATTCTGGCGCTTTTTGTAGGCTATGGCGACTACAGATGTGCTAAGGCCTCCAACGTTGAATTTCTTCTTTTGGGCAGTTCACAGCTTCTTCTTTTTGGACAGTAGAGCTCTGAATCTAGCTGCAACAAGAAAATGGTCAAAGTCGATGTGTGCAGCTCGGTAAGTGTGCACGTTCAAGATGTGGGATTCGTGCCTCGCATCGATTAGCACATGGTCGATTTGGTTGGCGGTTGGACCGTCTGGAGAGCGCCAGGTTGCTGTGTTGATCCGTAGTCGCGGTAATCTAGTGCTACTTATTACCGCATTACAAGCTGCTGCAAAGTCAATTAGTCGGTAGCCGTTATTATACCCTATCCTAAGGGTATATTAATTTTGACACATAGTTTGTAACACCCCTTAATATTCGTCGTAGACCCATAAAAGTATATATATTTATGATCAGGACCAAATCCTAAGACTATCTAGCAATGTCCGTCCGTCCGTCCGTCCGTCCGTCCGTCCGTACGCAATTTTTAGGCCTTTAAATTCAAGCTAGAAAGCTGAAATTTGGACCACATACTCCCTAGGGCTCCGAAATGGTTAAGTGTAAAATTTTTTGGAATACGCCCACTGCCACGCCCACAATTTAGAAAAAACCGATTTAAAGCTACAGATGGACAGATAGAGGGTTATAACCTTCACAAGATATGTAGGCACTGCCCTCCTTTATAAGTTTGTCATATAAAGTTTTTTGCCACGCCTACTTTTTGTGGGCGTTTTTCACTAAAATGCTGTTTTCTTCGATAATTTTCATAGAAACCGAAAAAAAGTGTTTAACAAGATATTTAGCCAATATTTTTTCCAATATATCGCCCATACAAGGTTTTTGGCCACGCCCACTTTTTGGGGGCGTTTTTTCAAAAAATGTTTTTTTTTTTTCTAAATTTTATAGAATGAAATAAAATGCTATCCATCATCTTCTTAAGGTTTTTTTTTGGGGCATATAGGGATAGGGATAGGGTATCATACTGTTCGCTCCAAGCGGACTGTAGCCTTTCCTTATGTTCTTTTTTTTGTTTTTATAATGTACGCGCACCAAAGGGACTTTGGATACCCTTATAATGAAGTGACACAGTGCGGGCATTAGGGAAATAAAGGATTAGAGAAAGGGAGAAACCGATGCACGTTGCAGAGGAAAAACAGAGCGTGGTAGAGCATTCCACATTTGTATTGTACGGTTGAGAAAGGAATCTTTATATTTCACAGTACGTCCGAATACAGGCTTAAGGGTAAACTGATGTGCAACTGGCTGTTTCATTTGAGCACTTGTGGTGGAAATACCGATAAAACAATGACAGGCAGGAGACATTACGACGATGACTAAGAGAGTCAAGTGATTTCGCAATGTCTCGATCGCCAATAAGTTTTACCGCACGTTTTTGGATCCTGTCAAGTAACTGCAAATATGTTATTGATACACCAGACCAGATATGAGCGTTGTACTCAAGTTTTTGGCTAATAAACGCCTTGTAGATTCTAGCCAGATCAGAAGGGGTGAAATATTTCTTGCATCGCTTTAGGAAGCCTAGACATTTCCCAGCGTTCTTGGCGACATCAAATATGTGGTCATTCCAACGAAGGTTGTCATTAACATACATACCGAGAATGGAAAGTCTTTCGGTTTCAGCGATGCAAGTGCCATTCATGGATAATGGCAGAGAATTACAGGTTCGCTTCAATGATAGCAGACAGCATTGCGTTTTGGAAGCATTAAATTCCAGTCTGTTGGTTTTACCCCATTTAAGTATGCTGTCAAGATCGGAATTCAATGAGCTTAACATACGTTGCCATTCCAGTTCAACGGCCGAAGATAAGGGGCTTTGCGCAGGAAACGAATATGTAAAGCTGAGGGTACTGTCATCAGCAAAGGAATGGATTGGATTAGAAGTGACGGACAGGAGGTCATTGATAAAAATGAAAAGGAGAGTCGGCGACAAAACAGAGCCTTGAGGGACACCAGCATTTATTTGGTGAGTTGCAGACTTGAAACCGTCCAAAGCAACTTGTATTGAACGGTCCGAAAGGTAATCTCTAAGCCATTGAATAAAGGTAACATCGATCCCAAATGCACGCATTTTCGACAAGAGAGCTTGATGCCAAACTCTGTCAAATGCCTTTGAAATATCAAGCGCAACGACCTTGCTTTCATCACCATGGTGAATAGATTGGTTCCACTTTTCGGTTAGATATGTCATCAAATCACCAGTGGATCTGTTGCTGCGAAAACCGTACTGCCGGTTATTAAGAAGTTTTCGCGATTCGAGATATTTCATAAGCTGACGATTTATCATGGTTTCCATGACCTTGGAAAGAAGGGACGTAAGTGCAATTGGTCAGTAAGAGGAGGGAGAGGAAGATTCGCCTTTTTTTGGGACGGGCTGGACAAATGCTGTTTTCCATCTTCTCGGAAAGAGCCCTGAAGAATAGGAAAGATAGAAAAGCTTACGCAGTGGTTTTGCCAGCGTGGAAGAACACCTCTTCAGAACGTTAGGGGAGATACCATCTGGGCCAGCGGATTTGTGAATGTTGAGATCTTTAAGTACTCTTGCCACAGTCTGTTGTGATTTCGTGGAGGCGGTGCTTACCAACTAATCCACCGAAGATTTTTTCCCTGCCGATTTTAGCATTGAAGTCCCCAAGTACAATTTTGAAATCGTACTCCGGACAGGCTTCGTCCAAGCGGTCATAAAATTCCTCCTTGATAGGGTCCTCAGCCTCGTCGGTAGGGACGTGTGCACATATTAGGCTAATGTTTTGGAATGTAGCTCTGATGCGGATCACAGCCAGGCGAGCACTTATGGGCTTGAAGTCCATTACTTTGGATCTAAGCCGATTTCCCACGACGAATCCGCATCCTAACACATGCAATCTCTTTTGACAGCTGTAATAAATGTCGCAATTTTTTCTTTTCCTAATTTCTTATCCCATCCATCGTATCTCCTGGATCGCGGTAATGTCGGCCTTGTACCGCGAGAGAATAGACTCAAGTTTTTGAGTAGCACCTGGAGTAGTGTGTCCGCACATTCCAGGTACACACTCGAATGTCCGTTAACGTTCCGGGTCTATTTTGCCTTTGAGGTTCATTTATATCCAAGGCTGCCATAGTCTCTCCCATAACTATATGTTTTTGACGTAGTCGGGAAGTTAGCCTGACGGCACAACCCCCAACCTGGAGGGCCAGGCTCTGTTATTGACCCTAGGGAGATCATATAGTGAGCGGCACTCCTCCTCCCCTCTCTCGTCAGCTGCTACCAACGACCTTCCACAGGGACTGGTTACCTCATCTCCAGTCGAGGTACTAGGCACCCAGCAGTCACCACGGGGAGGTGAAGAATAGGAGTTGATGGTGTTATGCTAAAGTGAGAACGCTTGTGTTCTTATATAATCAGATTCACCATCCTTTTGACCACCAAAATGTTTTTAAGCAATGATATAATTCCATACCAATGAACCGTTCAAAATTTAGGATTTGTTTTCAATAAAACGTTAACCATGTAAATAGTGTCATTTCTAGAATCTATGGACGTCTAAGGCGTTTATGGCAAATCTCTATATATTTACCAAAGAATATTAGGCTGACATTGGTCAAAACCCTTTTGGCACCAATTATTACATATAGTGCGCCTTTATTTGGTGGAATGGACTCAATCAGTAAACAAAAACTAAATGTAGCTCTTAATTCATGTATTTGGTTGTTCATTTTTAAGAAGGTTTGAGCATGTGTCTCATTTAACTAATTTCATTTTTAAAATATCATAAATGTCTCATTTCATAATTTAAATGTGTATATTTCTTTTTAAATTGATCCAGTATAGAACACCGTCATATTTTTAGCAGGTTTTTTTGTTTTGAGAGCCAGAATACGGAATAGTTTACCTACTTAAATAATAATATGTATAATTTGAATGATTTTCTCCGCTCTTTAAAGCACTATCTCCTAAACCCTAACGTAGCTGTGCATTTGAAATCCATTTTTTGTTAATTAGTTTTAATTGTATATAGTTGGATTATTTTTGTAGTTTCTAAATGAATATTAATATGAATTTGTACTTTAATTTGTTAATTTTAAGATTCCATTAATGAGATTACCTTCTCAAGGATTCTATTATACATAAATAAATTGAAAATTGAATACCATCATTTGTTTCGGGAAAGTTAACAAATTCGGAAAGTTACTTTAAAAATCACCATACTGGCCGTTTATTTTTTTGGCTTAATCCATGTGGTATATGTAAAAGCTGTAAAAGTTTTATTCTACAATCGAGCTAATAATTTCCCTTTGCTAGAAGCCGAAGTTTATCAAAACCCTAATTTGAGGTGCAACTGGTGACCCTATATTAAAGAAAGGTTTTATGTTATCTTCAATTAACTGCGTTATCTAGCGTATAACTTCCTATTCAAATCTTATTGAAAAACAAAAAATGTATATGAAGTGTATTGTTTCAAACTTTATACTATAATCTTTTTCTAAATTCTGCTTAATTAAAATTTTATAATGGAGTTAATCGTGTTTTATATTTTGTTCGATCTCTATTATTTAACGTATCATCAATAATTTCAAAATCATGTAGAATTTGTTCATCATTCAGAGAACTGATATGTTCAACTGTCAATGTTAGATTCGACTTAATTCGGGTGAGCCACATCTATGCAGTAGTCGATTTTAGAAGTGACATCGATGGTTTATTACTACCGATTTTTGGCTAAAGTCGACTTTATGTAAAAAAATATATACCTGTTCTAACACCATTTTATTATTCCGTTGGAGGGAATAAGTAGTTGTGTTGAATGTAAAAAGCAACAGTTAATAATCATGCCCTATACATATGCCAGAGAATAATCTACGCACCATTGCAAAATTGCTTTACAAGTTTGCCTCCATTTTCGATTTAATTTTAGGTCGACGAGACGCCCCAACATGCAGACAAGGCAATTACATTGGAACTATTTTAAGATTAATTTTACTACAATGACCCCAGTGTGTGTAATTTTCTGACACACTGAATCGAAGCCATCTCCCACATCGTACTTCCTCATTCTTCGTATGGGTGTGACGCCAACGTGTCTGTTGGACACTAGGGTTTGAGTGGGGTGTGGTCAGGCAGACATGGCATTCACCAACCCAATACTATAATCGGTATACGTGTACATTCAGTGTTGACTCAGATAATGGTGTAGGCGATAAAGAAATATTACATCGCGTGATTCGTTTATTTATTATTATTATTTAGTTAATAGATTTGAATTCGTAAAGGTGATTGTCTTTTAAGATATTAGCATTTAATTCACTGACAGACATTCCCCGTAGTGAATGTATTTCACTTTGTTTTGCGCAGATACTCACCGCCATCATTTAATTTTATACATTCTCAGTCCGATGATTTTAGTTAAATTAACTTTAAGTACGTTGTTAAATCGTGAAGGTAGCGCATTTAAAGCTCATTCAGAGTGATCGTTTTACTTTGAAATGGATTATGGCAAACAGATGCACGTATATGGTAGAGCCACCGGGGGTATGCTTTTTGGAATTAAAAAAAACACCGTGGGAATGATGGCCAGGTTTAGTCTATTTGCAAGTACTCCAATAATTGAATTTTAATCTCCAAAAAATAAACTTATGATTGTTCCTGTTTATCTTAACAGCTGCTGCTAAATAGGCATCATGTCGAGAAAGTTGTAGGGCAAGAAGTGAACCCACTGTAGAAAAACAGCAAATTTCCCAGCATAGAAGATGTCGTTACGTCTGTAAAAAAGTTGAAAAATGTAAAAAAGTTGTTGGTGATAATCTTTTGGTAGGGTGTTTGGCACCAAATTATCAACCAAATATGGGTGGATGAAACCGTGCCCGAAGACACATCCATACGCCCCATCTACAAGAAAAATGATTCTTTGTCTTGCAAGAGCTATAGAGGCACATTCCTCCTAAATGCTACTTATAAGATTTTATCCAACGTCCTGCATGCACGACTTAAACCGTTTTCGAACACACTTATCGGCTCGTACGCAGCATGGCATAAATCGATAACAGACTAAATTTTCATACTAAGAAAAATTCTCAAAAAGACCAAGGGCACGACCTCTTTTTACCGATTTCAAAAAAGGATATGATGGTCGATATTAGGATCCCTCAAAAATGAGCCAGCTGCTGCGCGTGACTTTAGGACCCACGCGGTTCAATGTGCAGTTTGGCAGCAGCTCATATGAACTCTTTCAAATATGCACCGATTTCTTTAATACAGTTCTTGAGCAGATAGTCCGCAGGTAGGTATACATACGGACGAAATTGACATCATTAGTCGCTCCAGCGTGATAGAGGCATTCATGGCCACCGAAGAACAAGTAAGTGCTATCAACTAACGGACGTACCAACATCTGTTTATGAGTTTATCAACGATGTAAACATCAACTACAAAAATAAACATAAGGAAAGGCTACAGTCCGCTTGGGGCGAACAGTATGATACGCTATCCTTATCCAAGAATATGGATAAGGATATATGATAGGTACCCCAAATAAAAAAAGCATTAGGAAGATTATGGATAGCATTTTATTTCAATTATATAAAAAAAAATATTTTGTTTTAAAAACGCCCCAAAAAGTGGGCGTGGCCAAGAACGTTGTATGGGCGAAATATTATAAAAAATATTGCCTTAATATATTGTTAAACATTTTTTTTCGATTTCTATGAAAAATTTCGAAGAGTACAGCATTTTAGTGAAAAACGCCCACAAAAAGTAGGCGTGGCAAAAAACTTTATATACCAAATTTATAAAAGTAGGTAGTACCTACATATCTTGTGAAGATTGTAAAACTTTATCTTTCAACTTTAGCTTCAAAAAGATTTTTTCTAAACTGTTGGCGTATTTTGAAAATTTTAACACTTTACCATTTTGGAACCCTCTGGAGTCTATGTTCCTAGGACAAATTTAAAGGCCTCAGAAGCTGATACGGACGCACGGATGTTGCTTTATAGTCTTGGGTTTTGTCCTGGTCATAAATATATATACTTTTAGGAGTCTGCGACGAATATTAAGGGGTGTTACAAACTATGTGTCCAAATTAATATACCCTTAGGATAGGGTATAAGAACTTAGACGAGACCCGTCGAGTAATTACCCTACGATCTAAACGAAATCTAAAGGAACCTTATCCTGCCAGTTCTGCTATTAGCTCGCATACCATTGACTCCAAAACAGTCATGCACTGAAATTACGCGGAATTGTGGTACTAGACCGATATGGTACTAAAGTTTAGTTTTCTGCCCCATCAAATCAGTAGTTGATTTAGCTATTAAGAGCTGAAAGCATACGGAATGCATATCCTAATGGGAAAGTAGCCTACAACAACTCTTAGCAAACAACCCTTGTCTATAGTCACTAGATGTCTGCAGAATTTACATTTCCGTACAGCTCATCACGGTTTAAGGTAGACCTTTACAAAATAAAAAAATTAACAATTCTCCGGAATGTGTCCTTGTCTTGAAAAACACTAAGTAGCTGAACACCTCGCCATCCAATTAAATTAAACACTTAAAACACATTAGCTTTAAACACATAAAATGTGTCCCTACAATTTCTTTCAATGTTAGCTCACTGTCTTGCTCCGTCTTTGTTTATTTCTGTCGCTTTTTCATATCTGGTAGGTATGTGGTAAGTGCGAGTATTTTGCTTAAATCCAAATATTCCTAGTGATGTAGGATAACAACACGCAGTTGTGAGAACATGCGAGTTAGCTTATCCACCTTATCCCTAAGGAATATCAAGAGTAAGCTAATTAACAAAATGTTATTCTTGGAAATCTAAGAGACAAATAATTTAATTCCATTTCATTTAACTGTGCCAATCAATAAAAAAAATTCTTTTTCATACCATATCGCAATTGTAATTCGAAGAAAATGACCAACTAAAAAATAAGAATGTATTTTTGCTGACAATTGTAAATATAACCAAATTCATAAAAGTAAATTGAATTAAAATAAAATTGTTCAATTCGCATATTTTTCTGAGTAATCTGAAGGCTAATTGCGATTATATTGTGAGGTGAATAAAAATCTCGAACGATTTTTTATCAAAGGCGGTAATATTATTGCTCCTGAGACCTAAAACGGATGTATTTGAAGATTGGGTTAGATTAGCTCATGATCACAACTTCTCCCTGAATCTTACTGAAAACTTCGAAAAGTGACAAGGAATACTCTACGATCTAATAGCACTAGTCGATGAGAAGATCTATGTAGACAATATCACCAAAGATGTTTCATGCCTAACGCGCTTTCCTTGCACATCCATTAATCACCATCAAGGGGATCTTAATTAACTTACTGATCGTATTAGTATCTCTAAATTAAATTAGTATTATATTTAGATCAAGGTTATAAATATGCGAACTAAATTTTATCCCTCACAGGCAAGATCTTCCACGAATATGTATGAACGGGATGGTATCATACATTTTCATGGAATATGTCCAATTCTAAAAGAGATCAGACAACTTTATTTTCGAATGAGCAGACTATCAAGAGAGGATTGCTGGGAAATTCTGAATGCAGAGAGCGCTTGGTCGGCTCTATTAAACAATTGTACACATGCCTTAAGCTACAGAGATACTGTTCAAGATAGCTCGAGAATAAAATAAAACGCACAAGTTACAAAAGATAAATGTTTATTTTTGATGGTGGACTGTATTAATGTAATATTATGACTGCTCTGGTCGTGCTCTGCTCAAAGACTAAAAATACAAAATTAATCTCATTCACAGCAAAGGTCTTCGTTCGCAGCAACAGTTACATATACAGTAGTTTTTGTCATCGTCGCCTAGCCGTGGCCTAAAAAAGGGTTACTGCAGAATGCAGATGTGCACTGGTTGTCGGTCGCAACCACCGCTACTCGGACGATAGCATTTTCCGTCGTCGCCTCCGATGGGATTCGTTGTTGTCTGCGATGAAGGTAGTCTCGCGCCGCACTAGGATGCCGTTTGTTGTCGAACGATGATTTAATTGTTGTTGTTGCTTGCGATGCATTATCGCTTCTGCTCTTATGTTTTTTTTGAACATTCCCCCCAATTGAAGAGTGATCTTCAATTGTTGGAATCGCTCTGATCCATTGGGTGAACGCAAAGTTTTTGGATCGGCCTTACCAATGTTGAATACTCAGTTTTGATGTCGGCGCTCCTTAGGAGCCCATCCTTGCCCTTGTGAACTGCGGTGATCCGCCCAAGAAGCCATAATGTAGGTGGTAGGTTCTCTTTCTTGATGAGTACCAAGTTTCCGACTTTAATGTTTTCGCGCTCTTGATTCCACTTAAATCGTTGTTGTAGGATGTTCACGTATTCCTTGCTCCATCTCTTCCAGAAGTGCTGTTGCATCTGGGAGATCACGCTCCATAGCTTCAGTCGATTCTCTGGTACCTCGCTGAAGTCTGCCGTGAGTGGCTGCACAATTTGCTCGCCGATGAGAAAGTGCCCGGTGTTAGAGCACTCAAGTCGTCCGGGTCATCCGTCAAGGCAGTTAATGGCCTTGAATTGAGGCAGGCTTCTATAAGCACGAGAGTTGTAGCCAGTGCCTCGAACGTGAAGATTTGTCTGCCCAAGATTCTGCGCAGATGGTGGTTCATCGATTTCACTCCGGCTTCCCAAATGCCGCCTGTATGCGGTGCACCTGGTGCGATGAATTTCCATTCAGTGCCCATCGCGTTGATTTGCTCGACCGGAAGACTCGCTCTCCATTGCTTTGCCCATGATTTCAACACCTTATCGGCGCCGACAAAGGTTGTAGCGTTGTCGCTCCACAGCACCGAAAAAGCGCCGCGTCGTCCAGTGAATCTCTGGAATGCTGCCAGGAAGGCCTCTGTGGTCTGGTTGGTGACAAGCTCCAAATGTATTGCGCGCGTTACCATACACACAAAAACCGCAATGTAGCCCTTTTCGATGATCCTGGATTTTCCTGCTCTGGCTCTGATCTGTACCGGACCAGCATAATCTATGCCGCTATGCCTGAACGCTCTCGCCGGCCGTACACGATCCCTCGGGAGATTGCCCATCAGCTGCTCTGCTACTTCTTGTCGTTGACGGAAGCACTCCCTGCATCTCGCAATGGATGATTTTGAAACACGTCGAAGCGATGGAATCCAAAATCTCTACCTGATGTATTGCATGCAGAGTTGTACCCCACCATGTAGCGTTCGGAAATGCGCTTCTCTTAGTAGAAGCTCAGTGAGTCTGCTCTTTGCGGGTAAAATAATTTGATGCATGCTGTCGTAGTCCAGCGATGATTGCTGTAAGCGTCCACAGACCCTGAGTATTCCATTCGAGTCTAAGAAGGGATTCAAAGTGGCTATACTGCTTGAATTGTGCCTTGGCCGCTTTTCCAATATCTGCATTATCTCCTGCTCATATGCTGCTCATTGCGTTACCTTAGCCCAGTATTCTAACGCTTCCTTCAGCTCCATCGCTGTCGTATAACCAGGTTTGCTCTTCTGGTTACCTTTCTTGCCCAATCGAATGAATTTGATGACGTAGGCCGTGGTCCGCAGTATGCCTTGAAGTGTTGATTTACGCTCCAGAAGACTAATGTTGTCTATGCACAGCTCACGTGCTCTTTTAATCCTCGTCAACATCCTCGTGTTTGCAACTGTTGCCGTCTTCATGGCCGTGACTGCCCGGATCCTTTTCGTTGCATTTAATGTGGGCTGTATGACTGGCCATTGCTCCTCCGGTCCGCTCAACCATCGTGGTCCATGCCACCACAGGGATGAATTGTGCATCTGCGCAGCGGAGATCCCTCGTGATGCCAGGTCCGCCGGGTTATCCCCGGAAGCAACGTGCTTCCAAGGTTGGTCACCTGCATACCCTTGAATGGAACTTACTCTGTTCGCCACGAATGGTTTTAGATCGGACGGCGCCTTACTGATCCAATGCAGCACGATCATTGAATCGGTCCAATAAGTCCTGGGCACGTACTCAAGCTCTGTCGCACTTATCACCTGGCTCATTAATTTGCACAATAAGTGTGCTCCACACAGCTCTAGCCTCGGAATGGTAATGGCTTTCAGTGGCGCTACCCTCGTCTTTGATGCAACTATGACGCACCTTGTTGCTCCGTTGCGCGGTGTTGACCGCAGATAGATCACCGCTGCGTACGCTCTGCTGGATGCATCCGAAAATCCATGTAGTTGCATCGTTGCACTGCTCTCACTGAGGGATTTCTCTGCACAATGAGATGGCTTGCTCTTCGCTCTCCGCTCCGGTTAGCATGTCGTCCGCGTAGAAATTGCAGAGTATGGCCCCATATGCTCGGGGGTATGCCCCCTTGTGGTCACGCCCACATTGTTGCATCGCTCTTACTGCGTTGAAGCCGCTGGATGTCATCCCGTATGTCACGACGGTAAGCCAGTATTCCTGCAGCGGCTCGTCTGGGTGCTCTCTCCAGAAAATCCTTTGAAGTTCCCATTGCTCCGGATCTATTCTGACTGGGCGGAACATTTTCTTGACGTCCGCCGTCACTGACACCTTGAAGCACCTGAAGCGTGTGATTAAGTCAGCCAGATCGTTTTGTAGTTTCACGCCCGGAAACTGTGCGTCGTTGAGCGAGATTCCGCTGTCGCTTTTGCAGGACACGAAACTTTTTTGTGACGCAGTGGTGTGGAATGTGGTACACCGGTCCTTCTGGATTGTGCTCTAGTGTAACCGGAGTCATGTGGCCTAACTGCCGGTACTCGCTCATGAATTGCACGTATTTTGCCCTCAGCTCTGCATTCGCTTGCAGTTTTTTCTCCAGCTGGAAAAATCGCTGTAGGGCCGCTGCTCTCGTACTGCCCAAGCTCTGAATCAGTGGACTTAAGGGTATGCTCACCAAATACCTTCCCGTCGAATCCCGGCGGTATGAGCTCTGAAAGTTGTGTTCCGTCCACTGGTCGTCCGCAGACATCGAAATTTGTCCATCCTCCTCACGAATCTCCCAGAATCTCCGTAGGAGGTTGCTCAGTTCCTTGTTTGATGGTTCTTCGGTTACGATCGTCACCCTTGATGCGCGAGCTGATGATTGCGACTGCCCGAAGACGATCCATCCGAGGTGTGTGTCCTGCGCTTCAAGTCCGGAATCGTACCGTTTTTATCCTGCTCTGGATGATTTCAGCCCAGACCTGGACACCTAGCAGAATGTCAATGCTGGACATCCTGTTGAAACTTGTGTCTGCTAAGCTCAGCTCGTTGAGGTCTGCGATCTCGTCTGGCATAAGGTCGTTGTCAGGTAAATCAGATATTATCTGCTCCATCCTCGATGCTCCTCGGGTGCTGAGTATCCATTGGTTTGGGTGGTGATTGCTATGCATTCGGTTGACCCATCTGCTCCTGGGGAACGGTGACCTGCTCATGCTCCTGAGCCACTGCCGTTGCAACGCTAGCTCGCGGGGTTCTTGCCTCTGGGCACAAGACGCTGTTGTGCTTTCTGTTGCACTTGCGGCAGCTGCCGGCTTGACAGTTGGTTGCGATGTGCCCGCCCTTTAGGTAATTGGCGCATAACTTCCATTGGCGCACTTTGTCAGCTCTTGACTGGATTGAAAGTGCTAGAAAGTCTTGGCACCGGTATATGAGTCTGGCGGGAGCTTCCTCTAGCGCTTGTTTCAGCTCCTTGAGTTTCGTGACATTCGCCATGTGCTCGTTGCTATGGAGTTCCGTTATAAACATATCACGAAACTCGCGCCATTTTGTGAAGTCACCCCTAAATGTCACAAGTCTAGTGGGGCGCTCTTGCCGCACCTGGATCACGCTCGCTCTTGACGTGGAAGCGTCAGCCGTCGTATTGGCTGCGTCCTGCTGTCGCCCTATCTCCGCTATACGCGAGCGTAGTTTCGCCGTGGCGTCATAAAACGCGTCTTCCACGCATGCCAGATACTGGTCGTGAGCGACCAGCTCTTCCTCCCTCACTGCTGCTTCGACCAGTGGCAGATGTTGCTCCAGCAACCTGTTGTAAGCGCTCTCTGCTCCTGCTATCTTTCCGCAAAGCATGGCTTCGCCGGCGGTGATGAAATCAGGCTCGCTGACGTACTTCACAATTCGCATGAGCGATGAACGAAATACGTCCCTGCGCGCTATGTCACCCATTGCACAAAACGAGCGACCTTGATTGCACTAATCCTTTTTCTCTCCCGTAAGACTGTATACGACAGCTAAAATTCGGGTCGACCCCTCGAAAATCGCAGTAATCGTACATAGAATTGAGTTTAACTTGCTTTTTAATTTGCACACTGTACCTGCTTTAATTTTCGACTGCGCCGCTCTGCACAATCAAAAAGAAAAACATGGAATCCTGTTATCTATTGCCGCACGTATGGCTTTATAATTGTTTGTGTGTTGCACACTGACACTGCACAAATAGCTCACGAATGTTTTTTCTTTTCTAAATAAGATGAACACTTGCCGCAATGGCTTTTTGATAGCACTGGCTCAGCTCAATTTGGCTCGATGGGACCAAAATGTTCAAGATAGCTCGAGAATAAAATAAAACGCACAAGTTACAACAGATAAATGTTTATTTTTGATGGTGGACTGTATTAATGTAATATTATGACTGCTCTGGTAGTGCTCTGCTCAAAGACTAAAAATACAAAATTAATCTCCTTCACAGCAAAGGTCTTTGGTCGCAGCAACAGTTACCTATACAGTAGTGTTTGTCATCGTCGCCTTGCCGTGGCCTAAAAAAGGGTTACTGCAGAATGCAGATGTGCGCTGGTTGTCGGTCGCAACCACCGCTACTCGGACGATAGCATTTTCTGTCGTCGCCTTCGATGGGATTCGGAGATGTTGCTCGTGTATGTTGTTGTTGTCTGCAATGAAGGTAGTCTCGCGCCGCAGTAGGATGCCGTTTATTGTCGAACGATGATTTAATTGTTGTTGTTGCTTGCGATGCATTATCGCTTCTGCTCTTATGTTTTTTTTGAACAGATACCTACATGTAAATTTGTACGACTGCGCTCGGAGTGAATACATCCCCAACTCTGAGTGGAATGGCTGAATGCATTCAAACTTACTTACTTACTTAACGGGCTCCCGACCGGTGAAGAGTCCCTGCCTGAGACACGGTAGCCTTCTATCCTCTGCGATCCCGGGCACGCTGCTTCCAGTTGTCCAGACCAAGCGCTCTGGCATCCGCGATGGCTTGGTCTTTAAAACGGAGGTTCGGTCGTATAGCAGAACTGGCAGGATAAGGATTCTGTAGAGCATGCATTTTGTCCTTCGAGTCAGGAGATTTGAACCCATTTGTTTTGCCAAACCGAAGTAGCAGCAGTTTCCTATGGTAATTCTACACATACTACTGATGTATTTAATTTACCTAAAACATGTATTGTTTAATTTATCTGAATCAATTTTTTTATGTTACCTCTGGCAGACGAAAAAAATTCCATATTTTATTTTACAATTTTATTTAGCTTTTTGTATTTGAAAATATTGTAGTAGCAGAAAACAACAAAAACACATTTGAGAGACTTTCAGTTTTTATATATATTGTAGGGGACTTCTTTGAACAGGCTAAATCAAGGAAGCTATTACCTCTCTCTTCTTTGCTAGTCGCCGATAAGCAGCGTCGGTTTGTTTGGATAGACACGCATGGTGAACAGATATCAGAATCAGGAGGCCCACGTGCCGCCAAGAGTTTGCCGAACTATCTCGTGATCAATTATACCAAATCATACACCCACCAAACAATCACCCTTGTGTATGTGAAGTGAATTTTCAACATCACCATCACCTACAGCAAGAAAACCGAAAAACCAAAAAAAAACATCATCAGCTCCATAGTTAATACCCACACAGCAAAATAAATAAAAGCAAACATCATCTAAATCTGCATCAGAATTAGACATCATAAAAATACCGTGTTTTCAGTGTTAAGGCCATTCCCATTTTTATGTTGCATTTCCACCAAAAGATAAACCGAGATTAAAGCAAAAGATTAACACCAAATCTTTACACGCTTCCACCGAAAAACAAAGTGCACGATTGCATCATACGAAACTTTCTCTGTACATGAGATGCGTTTTGAATCGCAAAATGAATCGAAAATTAATGTTGACAAATTTATTTATATCACTTTTCAGGTTTTGAAAAATTAGATTTTCTCAAAAACGGTACCTACGATTTTGATGTAATTTCAGAAATTGGACACCTTTAACATAATTGTCCACAATATAAAAAATTATCAAAATCGTTAGAGTTGTTTTTGAGAAAACGAATTTAATTTAAATTTAAAAAATCGTAATATAACAAAAATTTTAAAACAAATTTCAAAAATCAAAATATGCAAGTTTGTTTGACTAAAAAGTAATTTTTAATTTCCCTTTCTTAGTTTTCGAGATATTGGCGGTTTTATAAATTACAGTTAATCGATTTTTTTTCAAAAACTGCGTATCCAGTATTTTTGCCCCCATCCCAAGTATCCTTAGTACAAAAGAAGGCCGATATCCTTGTGATAAGTTATTTTCACCAAAAAAATTGTGTGGCAGGTCCCGTTATTTCAAACGATAAATTAGAAACTTAAAAGATGCCCCGAGATACAACCCCAAAAACCTTATATACGAACTTTGAAGTAAATCCGTCGAACCGTTTCGCCATACGACGCCCGTACAGAAAGACAGACAGACTAACAGACCGACGGACGGCATTGGCAAATCCACTTTTTTGGACTTTTCCATAGTCGTAATATCATCATCAGTTTGAGTTCGAAATTTCCGCACGATCGCAAAAACTGTCTCTTTAGTATACTAATGTATACGAGAAAGTTTAAAAGGAGATTAACATAGGGGTTATCTCTCAACCCGCTTTCTGGCTCTCGAATTTGCGCGCAAAATGTTCAATATCTGGTTGTCAAATTGCTTACTCGCTCTCAATTCTCAGCAACCAACGTCACTTTCGTACCCAGGTATGGCAGATTGGTATTGGGACCCGGTAAACTGCTTTGCGCTACATCTGCTACAAGCTTTTGACAGCTGGTAGGCCCAATGTATTGTAAGAAGTGAAAATATGTTAGACGGCGTTTGTGTAGCATAATTTTGGTATATTTCGATGTTTTAAGGACCATTCAAGGACACATGAGAGCGAATCGCGAATTGCGAACAAGCGAATATTCGTAAATTCTGAACTTTTTTTCACATGACAACTTCTTTTGGTCGCAGGTTCCCGCGAATCTGATTTATAAATGTTAGGGACTATTCACATGAGAGCGAATTGCGAATTGGAGAATCGCGAGAAAATCAATTTTAATGTATTTATGAATAGAAAATTTCTATTGCTTCAGCAACAAAAGCATTATATTTAACTGAGGTAAAAACTGAGTCTAAATTGATTTAAATAAAAATATTTACAATTACAAACATTTTCCCGCGAATTAAGAAATACTTGCCGAGAACTGTCACTATTCACAATCCACATAATACAGACGCGATCCACAAATCCGCGAATGAAAAATTCGTTCGAACATAAACTTAAAATGGCACTGCTTTGTCCCACAAAAACACAATAATTGGCTACGTTGTTCAAACGACATACATAAATGAGAGAGAGGCCACATAAAGTTGAACTAAATCATCTGGCATTAGATCCGAGCGAATATAAATATGAGTGATCATGTGAGGCTGGCGTTGTATCCCAACTATAAACACGTATAAATGTACAAAGAAATGCCATTATTAACATACACAAATAAATGATACACTATAATTTTTTCACGTATTACAAATTGAACAAACTGTAGCTGGTACTGGTTGATTTATTATAAATTTCTTTTCGCCAAAGGAACTTCCGTATTTGCTAGTTGTTGTCCACTTATTAATTTTTTGAATACGCACAATAGTTTTGTAACAATTTGAATTTTATTTCAGAAAGTTTTGAAAATCTACAAAATTCAATACAAATTGACAGCAACTGACAGGACTGTAGACACATTACTGTTTCAAGCTCTGTGAGCTGTGTGGCAGGTTACCTGGTCCCAATTGAATGTGTTCAGACGCCGATTCTTATATGCAAACCTAATTTTTTTCAAGATTATTTTTTAATCTTGTGTTTAGCAGATTAAAATTTGTATGGAAAATCTTAAGATTTAAAGTAGATTAAGGGCAGATTAGTCTTAATCTCGATCTAGTGCTCGTTGGAAACGTATGCTCATTAATTTCATTATTAATACCCATACCCATTTTTCTTTAAAATTTCATAGCATTAGATGTTAAATATGCATTTACTTTAACATATTGTAATTTTTGAATATGTAATATCATGTTCTTTAGCAGCTTCATCTTATTTATTAATTGGTTGACTACATTTTTCTTCTTTCAAATGTAAATACGTACCAGCTCCTAAATAATTGTAGCCCGTACTATGTAATAATACATAAAATGACGTCCGCTGCAAGTCGCACTTTCAACGAAGTAGCCAAGGCAAGTTTTCATCTTGAATGTCGTTTCCAAAAACGGAATGTCGGAAATGAACCTGTGGAGCAGCATCGAGGCTAAACTGTCCGAGATGGTTGTGGAGAACATGTTAGCAAGAGGTCCTGCCCTGGGCTTCGATTCTGCGGAAACTGTTTGGGGATATCGGGTCATCAAATATGTGGACCAATTCTCCAATGATTTTCTTGACTCGTGCATCGCTAAAGTTAGCGGCGCCTGGGCGGGTGTAACGCTCAAGCTTATTCCTGCCAAGAAAATCCCCACGAGACCAAGGGTCCGCATTTGGTTATATATAATCAGTGTTTGAAGAACTGCTATGAGTTTCATTAGTTCTGCTTATGCCTCTGAAAAAAATTGCCAGCCACAGTCTAAGCACCTGAAGCTGCTGTGCTTTTCATCACTCATCGATTGATAATCCACTATTGTCTCCCAGTACCTATTGGACCAGAGGCTTCCACTATTGTGTCCTGACTGGAAGCCAACAGGTTCTCTTGCGAAGATGTGCCAAGACACGGCGGTCTTCCGTCATTCTCCACCATTTAATTTTGGTACCCTATACTGGAGGTATATCAATTTTGACATATAGTTTGTAACACCGCTTAATATCCATTGTAGACCACTTAAAGTATATATATTTATTATCAAAGCAGCTGAAATGTGTCGACTTTTGAAAGTCAACAGCAGTCATGGTTGGTGGAGATGCCCACCCCCCACCCCCCCCCTCCCAAAAAAAATTAAAGCCAACAAACAAAACAGATAACCGCTCCAGGTGGAACGCTAGACTGTGTTAATCTACTCGCAAATTCAGTAGGGTCACGGAGTCTTGAAGACTCAACTTTCATGGAGGACCACACTAATAGTCAACAATAGAAGCAGATTGCTACTTGACGGCAACAAATTGAACCGGCAGGATGCGAGCGACTCACCGGAAGTTAAAGCTGCATCACCACGAAAGCCGGTCACCATTCTGAAGGAGGTCAATGCCAAGCAATTCTACCAACGATCGGAAATATCTTAGGACTTGATGGTCGCTGGAAAGGAAACAGCTTAGCAGGCCCCCAAAAGAATACGCTCAGCCGACGAGGTAATAGGGAACTCGGCAAAAAAAGCTAAGATTAGCAGCAGTGAGGACCTCACACTACCCATTATCGACCGTAACAATCCTGACGGCAAACTTGCGGCAGATAAATGGCTTAAGGTAGAGGCAAAGATCTTGGAGGCCATGATATCAGAGGGAGAGACTGCTGATATTAGTAACGCCTGCAACTTCGATGGAGAAGGTTGATGGAAGGGAGTAAAGGTCGTCGGATGCGGCAAAAAGGAGTCACTAGACTTTTTAACTCGTTGCATTTAAGGCCTAGAGGAACTGTGGCCTGGTGCTAAACTAGATGCTTTACCTGCCTTAGCCCTACTCCTATGAACACTGGTACAGGTACCCTCTCCTATACCGAAATTGGTCAGTATAAAGAACAAGGAGCTGAATGGATGCAAATGGCAGATAGTAGCTCCAAGCCACGAGAGAAGCATGGCGCCAAAGACATTGCGATCCAACATCCGCCAACTACCTGAGAACAGCAGCAGGGATCATAAAATTTGGGTTGGGGAATACCAGATTCTCCTTCCCTAGCTCCAATGGCAAGCGCCGGAAAGCTAAAGATGCTGCAGATTAACCTGCACCACTCCCAAGCTGACACCGACGACGTGCTGCTTTTCATGGCCGAGGAGAGTGTGGACGGGGCCTTAATCCAGGAACCGTGGCTACAAAAAGCCAAAATACACAGACTGAGGTCAAAAATTACACACTCGTATACTCTGTGAAGGTAAACTTAGAAGTTGCATTCTGATAAGGAAATCAATTAATTTTATTTTCTCTTATCGTTTCAACAGTGATCTAACAGTGGCGATATGCGACCGCAGGAAAGAGCCCCACTCATTCTTGCATCCGCTTAACTGCCCTACTAAGAAGAAGACCCCCCATCACCACTACTAAGGGACCTGGTACAGCATGTCAGCAAAACCAGAGCCAACTCAATAGAAGGTATGGGCGCAAATGCTCACCACACACAATGGAGCAGCAAGGACATTAACCAAGGATGTGAGTCTATACATGATTTTATATTACTCTCCAACCTACATATTTGTAACAGGGGTAGTCACCCAACTTTCCATAGGGAGTTGACTTATCTTACTCTAGCACTCCCATTAGATAGATTCAGGGTAAATGACTGGATGGTATCCCGGAAGTGCTCTTTCTATGATCTCTTCAGGATAACATTCACAATTGACTTTGTTCTACCCAAAGAACCCACCTTTAGGAATCCTGTCAAGACTGAATGGAGTAAATTTTCTGAGTAAGTCAAACGTCGACTTCCACCTAACCCCATTGGTACGTTTTCGAATGCGGAATGAAAGAAAACTAGAGCAGCAAACTACTGCTCCGGCATCAAATCCACCACAGAAGCGGCTAGACTCCGGAAGGTTTTAGCCAAAAACCCCTCCCCTGTAGGGTTTCTGTGTAAGGAAGATGGCAGCTGGAGAGTTGATAATCAGGAAACTCTCGAGTTGCTCCTCGGTACACACTTTCCGGGATGTACAACCCCAAGAAGCCTTAACAGACCCATTCTGACTTACGTTTCAGTTGTCTGGTGGGAAGCGGTTAAAACCAAATCTTAGCTCAAGAACTTCCACAAGGTGCAGAGAATTGCTTGTCTGGGGAACAAGCGCAATTAAATCCACACCACATCTGGAGACTTTATTGTACCTGCAGCCCACTGAGCTATTCACCAAGAACGTGGCAGCCAAATCCGCTCTCAGATTAAGAGAGAAAAAACTTTGGAGGCCTGACTGTTGCGGACACTCGAGTATACTTGAGACCTTTGATAGGATGGATCTCATGTCACGTACTGATTACGAGAAACCCAGGTATGCCATTGAGGAAGATTTCAGAATCACTATACCCAAAAGACAGGACTGGGGCTCACCCAGTTATTGAAGGTATACCCGTCTACATGGATGGTTCTAAAACAGATAAAGGTACAGGAGCCGGAGGATCTTCAACGAGTCCTTTCGACTGACCAATCACTGCAGTGTCTTTCAAACTGAGATCTTTGCGGTTAAGAAAGCAGCAGAGACTATCCTATCGATGAGGCTACCAGCAATGGAAATAACCATCTGCGTGGACAGCCAAGTAGCACTTAAAGCAATCGGCTCTAACCTTGTAAACGCGAAGTGCGTAACAGATTGCCTCTTGGCACTAAGGGCTATACGTCATCACTCGGTTCTACTCTGCTGGGTCCTAGGACACGTTGGTGTTGAAGGGAACGAAAAAGCGGATAAACTGGCCAGATACGGCTCTGACCTGAACCCACTACTAGCGGACGGAGAGGTGCTTCCACCGCTAAGACTTTTATCGACGACATCATCCTACAGCTGGCTAAGGAACATTGGAGCAACACCTTCGGTTGCGTCATAACCCGAAGCCTGTGGCCTATTGTCGACATCAAAAGATCAAAATCCGTAGTCTCTGCTTACAGAGGTCAAATCCGGAAGCTCGTCGGGGTATTAACCGGACACTGCGTCATCGGAAACATGGCTAAAAAAATTGGGCTTTTTGCAAATAACTTCTGCGGAAGGTACAGAGAGAGTCTCCTCCTCCTGGAGTCCGTGGAACATCACCTATGTCACTGCCCAGCTCTACAGGAACGCCGACTATCCTGATTGGGAGCACGGTTCTTCGAAAGCTTGGGCGACGTGGCTAGGGTACCTCTATCAGACCTAAAACTTTTCCTCAATAGATCTAAGTGGGATGGAGGATGGAAGAAATATCTTGTAATTCAGGCGAGCTCTCCGATTCAGGGTGCCAAACGAACAAGTAAACACATTAAATTTGAATTTGAAGTGTATTTGTCGTTGTATTTGTGTATATGTATTTGCAACCGCCTCACTGCCAATGCGATGACGATGAAGAGGATGGAAGAAAAACAAAATTAGCTATTGAAATATTTTTATATTATACAAATCAAGAATTGTTTAATTAAATTTGATTATAATTTCCACCTTATCTAATAATTATTTAATGCATTAGCAAACACAATTACATTTATCGACTTTGACGTTTGTAGTGTTTGGTTGTATTAGTGCTTCTGGTTTTTTTTCTGAATTTAAAGTCAGAAGCTAATTTTTTTTCTTTCCAAGAGAGGAACTGTCACTTTAGTACCAACAGTTTCAGAAGAGTCCGGAAATCCTCTAGATTACCAAACGAAAACGACATTATACCCTGCACAAATTTGTTGATATGTTTGTTGTGTGTATGGGTATGGTATATTTTTTGGTTTTCCTTGCCCTTGCCCACTTGGCTGACACTGCGACCAGAAAGGTCTATTGTATCTAAAAGGGATATTACCCAATGAGACGTGTGGTTTCCCTGATGAAAGTCACCACGTCCTTAGTTGCAGAGTTCATCAACTCTGTTGTTGGAAGGACCTCTTTAAGGAAGATTCTTCGTCTTAAGCAAAGAAGGGCCGGGCATTCACATAGAATGTTTTCAGAGGTTTCATCGTCCTCTTGGCTGACACTGCGACCAGAAAGGTCTATTGTATCTAAAAGGGATATTACCCCATGAGACGTGTGGTTTCCCTGATGAAAGTCACCACGTCCTTAGTTGCAGAGTTCATCAACTCTGTTGTTGGAAGGACCTCTTTAAGGAAGATTCTTCGTCTTAACCAAAGAAGTTGCAGAGTTCATCAACTCTGTTGTTGGAAGGACCTCTTTAAGGAAGATTCTTCGTCTTAACCAAAGAAGGGCCGGGCATTCACATAGAATGTTTTCAGAGGTTTCATCGTCCTCTAGACCGAATCTACACTCGATTTCTTGGCACAGGTTCATTTTGTTGAGGTGATAACTCACGTTGCAATGTCTTGTGAGTGACCTGCTTCCTAATATTCTCCTTACTCAAGAGTAGGATTTCTTTATGGGAGCAAGGACTAATTAATATTTTAGATTGTCTCAAACCCGGAATACTTCCCCAGTGGGTACAGGTCAATTTCCTGTACGCAAATTGACTTCAGTGAAGAGGATTAGTTATTTCTATTTGTTCCCTGATATGAACATCAATAGTTTTGAGAATGAAAGATGTTAGACTTATGGATCAATAAGATTTAGGCAGTTCACTCGGCCTATTGCCGCTTTTGGGAATGAAGATTACGTTCACCTGTCTCCAAGAGAACGGAATGTAACCCCAGTTGTAACTAGCTCTTAATAAAGCAGTGATTAATGGTAAGATTAGGCCAATGACCTTCTGAATAAAAGCTCCACAAGCAGTTTTGAGAGGTTTAAATGCGCCAACTGCCCATCTTATCTTATCCGGAAGATCTTGCCAGATAAGCTATTAACTCTACTGATTAAGATCGTATTAGGATCTGTAGCGTTTGAGTTATCGTGTGTTTCACGGATAGACGAGCCTGGAAAATGAACCTGTAGTAAGATTTTCATATTTTCTAAACGGTTCGTCATGTAGGTGCCACTTGGTTTCTTTAGAAATCCTACACAATTAGTGTTATCTTTAGACAAGGCTTTATGGATACGTGCCGCAATCAGCATGTTTGTTATGTCTTCGCAACACGTTCTCCAGGCAGCTCTTTCTGATCTTCTCAGTTCTGAGTTGTATTCTGTGAGAGCGAACCTATATTCGTTCCACATTTTTCTATGCTAGGCCTGATTAAAGATTTTTCTATGCTTCTTCCTCATTTTAGCAAGTTGGTCATTCCATCAGGAAACCTTACGATCAACTGGCTGGTTTTGATAACGTAACTACTATTGTAGAAGGTTAGTTGCAATTTATTCAGCTGATGTGCTGCCTCATCTAGGTCCCATGTGGATTCAATTTATGTATCAAGCATATCTAATTAAGAGAGAACGAGTGGTCGATACATGTTCCAGTCCATCGACTTGTGGTCGTATCTGGTTGGGACTTGTGACAGTTGACCTGAAATGTCAAACCTGATGTGTCTGATAAAGAGGCTTCGTCTGACATATGCCAAATTACTATGAAATTAGAAATAAATGGACTGGCAAGTGTAGGGTCAAGTACCTCTTCACGGATCGCATTTATGAAGGTTGGTTTGGAACCTTTGTTATGAATATCTACTCGGATACTACTAATTGTAAGAACATCGAATAGACACTCAACTCTTCTATTGTTATCGGTGCTACCCCATACCTTATTATGTGCATTAGCATCACATCCGATGACATAATGAAAGTTCTTGCTGCGGCAGTCGTTGATGAGAGCTTGGACCTCGACCTCGGAATGTTGTCAACGTCACCGGGAAAGTATGCCTAGACAAATACGATGTTATGCGTGCCTCTCTCGGTCGGGACTTCTATTGTCGAAGAAGTTGGGCCTTTTTGGGGCCTTTCCCTCTACGACAGGCAGCCTGACCAGGATGACCTGATGTTCTGTCCCTGGCTGACTCCGTGTTACCCCTTTTGTTTCCGTGCCCAGTAGCAGCGTCAAAAGGGTTTCGTTGGTGTCCTGTCCTGTTGAGACACCGGGCTTACAGTCCACTGTGCGCATACCGGTATTCTGCAGGAAGCGTATCATCGGAGTGATAGCCGTTGAATTAGTTTCGTTTCCAGATCTAGCGGGAGCAGCATGCCCACAGCATTGCCACTCTATACACGGGTTGACTGAGTTTGTCTCTCAGGAATGGTTATCACAGTCGATTCTTCGCTTGTGTTATGCTGATTGGCCTGCCCAACAGCATTGTCAGTCGAGACGTCATCTGCCACATTTTCAGACACATTACCGGTTGTTGTGGTGGCTGCTACACTACTCAAAGGTGTGCCGCTATCGGCAACCGGATTCTTATCGGTGCTTTTGAGGATCAGTTTGATCTGACCGAACCTATAAGAGACCTTCCCCTTTCGTTCGAGTTCGAGGAGATTTGCCTTGTTGATAACATTGCGTCCGGCGTTTTGCGCCATGAGGGTGGCAAGCACTTTTTCGTCTGAAAGTTCCAAACTCTGTGGGAAGAAACCTCGTACGATGTGTGGCTTTGGGAATGATCCCTCTTCCACCAACATAATATTCAGGCCGCATTTGAGTTTGATACACCCAAAGTTGGAGCGCATCCACTCTGCCGTTGCTTTATCAGCACATACAAAAATAAGCCACCCCGATTTTAGATACGAACCTGAGAACTTGGGCCATACGCCGCAGTTGCTCTGTTCAATCGAGGTGTCGATAACCGCCTCTAGAGTCTGTGGAAAGGGGTTGTTTAGCCAAGTCGGTAGGAACGATACCCAACCTTACAAGGCTCGTCACCTGGCTAAAGGTGAGGACCTCAGGTATGGGACCTTTATTGACCTTCTTGGGAGCAGGGGGAGTTTGGTCCAAGGATCTGACTCCCTTGTTGCTGGTCTTCTCTTTAATGGCGACTTTGGCTACGGCAAAAGCACTCTCTCCGTCTAATCCATTCCGCAAAGCTAATTTTAAGCGTCTGTTCTGGAAACCGCATGGCTTTACATATCCACCTTGTTTGATCTGCAGCCCCCCGAGACTGTTCCCAATGGAAGTGCATCCCAACTTTCCGCATATAACTCAACATATTGTCCAATCTGAATCTATACTCAGTTGAAGAACTGGACACTACAGTTCAGACCTTCGAGACAACTATGGGAGTAGCTATCACGACATCGTGTCCAGTTGGTTGCAGCAAAAATACTTTAACACCATGGTGGAATAAATACCTCACCATCCTCAGGAGGATGACAAGAGTGATTTTCAACATCTGCCATCGGCACAAGTTTATGACAGTATAAAGACTGCCTAAAATTCTATAATATCCGCCAATACTCAGGCTTGGTCAGACTATTGCCAATCTATCGAAATACTAAAGGACTCTGCTAGACTCAGCAAGATCCCATTCCAAGCACACTCCAGTCCATCTTTCATTAAGAAAGGGGATGGTACTTGGGCGGAATCTGCTGAAGATTTTTTAGAGTTCGTTCTCAACGCCCATTTCCCTAGTTGCATTAATTACTGCTGTAGCCCAACTGCTTTGCAAGTATCACAAAATATACAAGATAAGGTTGAAACAGTTATTAGTGAGGATACGATTTTCTGGGCTATAAAACGTTTTTTTCGCGTACAAATCATCTGGCCCGGACGGCATCCTGCCCATTATGTTGCAAACACATCAAAACAATATGATACTCTGGCTTGTATCCATGCTAAAAACAAGGATTAGTCAGGCTTAACTAGGTAGGTAGCTAGGTTCTCAAGACAGTTCTTACACTTGGATGTTTGTCAGACGTTCGCAAGAGGTGGGACAGCGAATAAAAACTTTCAAGTGGTACAGCTCGGGTTTTGAATCGGCGACCTCTCTCTTAGTGATCCAACGCACTTAACCACAAAGCCACTGCACCCATACTTTCGGCAAAAAGTGGGTACTTAAACCAAAGATGGTTCTTCATGTGTACACGGCGGTGGTGCGCCCAATTCTCACTTATGGGTACCTAGTTTGGTGGCCCGCTCTAAGTAAAGCTTATAACATTACCAAGCTAGGCAGAGTCCAGAGAACAGCTGCAATCGGAACCACGGGAGACCTACGGTCAATTCCGTCGGAGGCGCTCAATGTGATTCTATACATCCTTCCCCTGGACCTGCATATCAAAACAATCGCTTCATGTAGCGCAGTAAACACTATCTACCGACTGCACTATACCCAAACTCAACTTCCAAAAAACTTTCACTACTGCTTTCTCGTCCAAATCAGATTGGAAGGCAAGCATTGTCATTGACGCATCCGCTATAGCCATCTTCACTGACTGGTCCAAAATGGACTGCGGAGTAGGAGCGGGCGTCTTTTCAGACGAAGTACACACATCTCTATCATTCCGGCTCCCAAATCCGCCTCTTCCAGGCGAAGGTCCATGCGATTAGGGGGGCAGGCAGGGTGCTTCATAGTTTCATAGTTCGATAACAAATCTTAACATATCCATTTTCGTCGACAGTCAGGCCGCAATCAAGGCTCACCTCAACCAAGACTTCGCCTAAGCTCGAGGGGGAGTGTAGGGAAATACTTTCCAGGGCGGGCCGTCCAGGCTGAGTCCAGGATTGAGGAACTGCGTCACTTCTAGGAAGACTCGGCCGAAATACAACAAAACTAGAACCAAAACGAAAGTGACTTCGAAAGTTATAAAACCCTATAATCAATGGGGTTTTGCTTGGAAGTAAGAGTGGACGAAAACCGCAGTACCGCTTTCGCCGGTTATGGCCGCTGTTTAGGCTGTATTTTCGTCACAGATAGAAATACAACGTCGAGGGAACTTTTAGTCAAAAATTTTTGGAGAGCTATCCGTTTAGGATGTGAAATTAAAGAATTTATGTTATAACCGATATCATTTAGATTTCTTATTGTCCTAGACATAACTTAAAGCAGAATTCGAGGGAGAGGTGTTTTTGCCGATATCTTCGGGACATACCTCATAAAGACGAAGGAAAGATTAGATCTTTGACATGAGCGAAAAAAATCGCAGCCCAAGAATTTCTGGGAATCACCCAGGAAGGAGCAGTTGGTGGATTTGAAACCACATGCTGTCTTGGGGACTGTTGTAGGGCTTACGGCTTTTGGGGCTGTAATTTTTTGTTTATTTTGGGGTTTGGGCTTAGAAGTGGTAGTGGGGATGGGTGCTTTTGTTTTAATTATATCAGAAAATGACTTACCCGGAATAATCATGGACTTGATTGCTGCGGTGTTGACATCTTTCTTCTTAATGCGTTGGTCTCCCTTCACGTGCTTAATGCTAGGACTTTTTTATATGTTGGGCATCCTCGGTAGTTCGCTGGGTGGCCTTCTGTTTTGCAAAGTACGCAGTACGGCTTTCGTTCGTTCTCGTCTGTTCGTTTGCACGTCCGGGCTTATGCTCAACCTTGTATTTGACGCACCTCGGCTTCATGTCGCAGTTGATGCTGACATGGCCAAAGCTTTGGCAATTTCGACATTGTGTAACTTCGTTGGGGAGAAATCTTTCTCATACGACTCCTTCGCCAAGAAGGTTCTTCATTTTGACGACCTCCATTACACTAGTTCCCTTCTCGAACGAAGGAATTATAGATTGTGGATTTATTTTTCGGTGATTTTAAGGCTGTTATCTAAGCGCCTTAAATGCAGCTTCGAGCAGTCCCCTGATGATGTCTTCGGGAGCGTGTGAATGGTATATTTTTACACTTCCGGTCTTCCTTCGCGGTAAATGCTCTTACGTCATCTATTTTGATGGCGTTTGCTGTCTACTCTGCAGAAGCAAGCTTCTTCCGCTTAGGAGCTTCCTCTTCTTCGGTGGAATTCGGTTGTCATCAATCGGTTTGGATGCCGAATTGTTGTTAATAATTCCTTCTTCACAGAGATTTTTTAAGAAGTCGTCCACGTGGTACCCAAACATCGCCGAAAACTCTTGCAGGCTTTTTCGCCGTAAAGGTTCTGCAGGTTGTTGACCTCTTGCTCGATTTTTTCGAGCAGACCTGCCTTGGTGACCCTAATTTTCCCCTTACTACCCATTCTCAGGTATATTTTCGGATGTCGGCTGGGGTTTTATGACTTTGTTTATGTTTTTATTAGTGAATTCTAGGGAAAGCAATCAAAGTCAAGAAAAAGAATGTACTACATCCGTCATATAAAGTTGGTATTGCTCATGGTTGGGTTTCTGTTTTAAAAATTTTACCATCAATCAACACAAACTCAGTATTAATTCGTTTTTCAGCTTTGTTTAGGTTGTTCTTCTTTGTCAGTATATCCCCGATCTCGTTGGTTCTTGGCTCGCTTTCAACTACATGACTAACCATTCATACTCATTAAATTTTGGGACCTCGTAAACTGCTTTGCGCCACATCTGCTGGTCATTTTTTGAAACAATAATGCATCTACATGGTTTTGACAGCTGGTCGGCCCAATGTGTTTTGCATATAAAATAAAATATCGGATGTAAAAGAAATTCAAATTTTAAATACAATTCTAAAAGATACGTGGTACTTGTTTTTGCGCAATTGACGAATGGAAAAGTTTTTTTTTCGATACCTGGTTGTCAAAAAATTAATATGTAGCGACCTTTACAAGTTTGACAGTTGTTTAATTTGTATTGGACTTCCATAAAGAAACACAAGTTTTTCATGAAAGTAAATAAAGTATTTTATATTTAAAAAGTGAACCAACTTATTGAAAATTAGTTCAATTCAAATTTCAAAATACATATTGTCAAATATATGAGTAATTTCAATAAATTAAACTGGTAGACCACACATACAAATCGGGTAAACAAAGTGTGAAATACGTAAACAAATATTTGTCATATCAGTTTGTTACTTTTATTACAAAACGTTGGTGTAGTAAGTTAATTTAAATAAAGTGTATTTTTATAATTGCATTTCAGAGGATGTACAATTCAGAAAACAGGAAGACTGCTCTAAATTTGCAATTTCTATTAAAAATAAAATCTGAGTATTACATACGTAACTACACTTTTTTTCATTAGCTTATTTAATACAGTTTTTTTTTATAAAAAAATTATGTACTAACTTCTTTAATTATCTAATAAAAGAAACAATTGCCGCTGCACCTGATATTTCATAACAAAAATCAATGAACGGTCAAAATCTATAGCAACCTACCTATTCAGAGCACAGATGAGTAATTATACAGATAGTCGACTGAGAGGATTTTTGGCTCTCCCGCCTATCGTTTTTTATTTGCTTCAAAAAGGCACAGTACTGTGTTCGTATATGTTTTTACATGCAAATCAAATTGAGCCAGCTCACGCACACAATAGCAGTTCTGCGCCTATGAATCCATTTTGGAAAAGATCTCATGTTGACATATTAAAAGTCAAAACTGGGCTGTGTCCAATAACATCCTAATAACATGCGACGATTTATAATGAATTTGCAACAGAATAAAATTTTGGTGAATGTTTTTAATTATTATGTAAACTAAAATAATAGTTTTACCAAACAAGCATATTTTTTGGGTAAACATTTTTAAGCAGTTTCGTAAACATTTTGGCAGTTGCGTAAGTTAAACATAAAATAAGGGTTATCATAATTTGTTTGCCAGTAGTTAAATTAATTTAGCAGTTTTAAATTGTCAGTAATAATAAAATAATTTTGGTGACGAGTAAAATAATTAAAATCAAATAATTTTTAAACGGAAATATAATAAAATATTCTGTAAAATTACTAAAATTGTAGGTAAAATAAATAAAAGCTCAATGAATGAAATTAATGAGTAACGCGTGATTAGTTAACTGACCATTTCAGTAATTTAACATAGTATTTCATAAATTCACTGCTATTTTATTCACCGTTATTCACTATTCCAATTCAACGATAATAACGTTATTTAATTTGTTAAACATGATAGAATAAATTTAATAACATTGTTATCTTGGAATTGAAATAGTCAAGTCTACATTTTGTGTTTAAAAATGCATTTGTAGTTTGTCAATTCGCTCGCTCGCTCTCATATGAACGTTCCGAATATGTAGGTATGTAAATATATTAAACTTTCATATGTTCAATAAAAACATAAAAAAACAACCAAAGAATTTAATATACATGAAAAACTAATCCAAAACTATTAACTATAAATATTTTACACCCAAACATTACTAATTTAGTAATATTCATGCAATTATAAAATAATATATACATTTTATCTCACTCTAATAACCAAAATGGAAAAAATATAACAACCCAAGCATGTTTATTTTAAGGCAGATAAAAAATTGAGAACTATTTCTTATAAACGCAAAAAATATTCGCATTTAATTGCAACATTTTTTTTTTATAAACATTTCAATTAAAATATCTATTAAACTTGAACTACGTTAACTCAATACTTCGCAGGACTTCCCCAACACATCCGCTATAATCAGCTGTTTTTTGTTGCCATTTGGAATTCTTGCAAAACTGCCCGCGCTAATGACATATTTTTGACACATGAACCCCTCCATACTTTATTTGACTGGCTCACACGTATTCACAGATAGAACATTTGAGAGAGGATTTTTTCCCCATTTTTAAAAATTTTTTGCGGGTTCAAAGGGACAGAGGTATGCTGAGTCCACTATCTGTATAATTAGTCATCTGTGATTCAGAGCGAGCGTGATAAAATGAAAAATGTTCAGAGCAACTTTACCGCCATGGTAACCCCAGCAGACTAATGGCAACAACAGACCAGGAACCAGCGATCTTTTTCTTCGCATGAACGATCGCGATGGAAAAACAATCATCTACATAACGGGGGTTGCGACCGAAAAATAGAATCGGTATACGTGCACACGAGCTACCAACCCTTGATTCAGCTGCGAGCAGAGATTATGATGAAAATTTCCATCGTTTACATAGCGGGGGTTCCGACCGAAAGATAGACCCAATACTCGTGCACACTAAACTACCATCCATCGACGGTTTCAACTGCAGCTGAGTCAACGATACAAATCTTAATCATCTACACAACGGTGGTTGCGACCGAGAAGTAGAAACTGCATACGTGCGCACAGAGCTAGGATCGTTCGATCTATTCAACCGTAGCTGAGGCGACGATGAAAAATCCCACTAATTAGCGACCGGTGGTTTTTTATGGTCATCGGCAACAAACAAGCTGTCGATAAGTGAGCAAAGGAGCAACATCATCATTCATACCAGAGCAGCCGTGCAGAGCAGTTGTGAATTTATACAGCCCACTATTCCCATCTTAATATAATAATTGTGATTTTTTAATTGTTCGTTTTATTTCGATTGAGCTATTGATTAATTTGTGCAGTGCTAATATTATCAAACATTTTCAAAGCCTTTCTTGCGGCAATAAAGCTAAAGAGCAGCTCAATTCTGTGCACGATTACTGCGATTTCCTAGGGGTTGACCCGAATTGCGGTTGTTGTGTACGGTCTGACGGAAGAAGCTGATTAAGTGCAATCGAATCTATATTTCGTGCAATGGGCGACGTAGCGCGTAGGGACATGTTTCGATCATCGCAAAAGAGCCCGGCGAAGCCATGCTAAGCGCAAAGCTAGCAGGGGCATAGAGCGCCTACAACAGGCTATTGGAACAGCATCTGTCACTGGTTGAAGCAGCAGGGACGTCAGAAGAGCTGGCCGTACATGACCAGTATCTGGCACACAACAACACGTCGAAACTGCGCTCGCGTATAGCGGAAATAGGGTGAAAACAGGACGCAACCAATGCAATAGCTGACCCACCCACATCTAGAGCGAGCGTGCGGCAAGAACGCCCGACTAGGCTGATTACGTTTAGAGGAGACTTCCCAAAATGGCGAGAGTTTCGCGATATGTTTCCAAATTAAAAGAGCTGAAATAAGCACTAACGGAAGCTTCTGCCAGACTCATTAACCGCTGGCAAGTTAAGCCAGCCAACTACATCGAGGCCTGGACCAAGCTGAACGAGGTCAGCGAGAACCCTCAGAAGTGTGAAGTTTTTCTGGCACTTTCGGTCCAGGCGAGGAACGACAAAGTAAGAAGCTGGAAGCTTTGTGCGAATTGTTTGAAGGGCGGGCACTTTGCACAAAACTGTCCGTCTGGATCATGCCGATGCTGTAATAAGAAACATAACAGCGTGCTTTGTCCTGAGGAGAGGCCTCCACGGGCCAATATGGCTGTATTAGCGAAACTGCAGCCAGAAAAACCAACAACATCAGAAGCGGCAAAAAGCGCATAGCAATTAGTATGCGAGGTGCCCACACAACCAGCAGTGGATAGCATCGCCATGCCATCACAAGGCACTTACGAAGAGCAGACAACAGCAGATTTTGATGGCGCCTTACTGGCAATGGCGTGCGTCCAGGTAAATTGCGGAACAGGCGAGAGCGCTTTCAGACATTGAAAGCTAACTTAATCTACTTACAGAGCAGTGCGTTCGGAAATTGGGCCTCCTCAAGCGCAAAGCTGAGCGACAAGTGCAGGGAATCGTTCCCAAAACCAATGTGCGGTTAACTGGGATCACACATGGCGGCATACGGTCCAGAACAGATACCGATTTTCGGCTGAGCTGTGACATGTATGTGGTCACTAAAATA
Source organism: Ferdinandea cuprea (assembly GCA_963576555.1). Lineage (NCBI taxonomy): Eukaryota > Metazoa > Arthropoda > Insecta > Diptera > Syrphidae > Ferdinandea > Ferdinandea cuprea. The sequence continues at coordinate 39,583,179 of OY754962.1, read as the reverse complement.
GCATCATCTCTTCCCGATAAGAATTTGACACAAGAGCATATGAGCCAAATGAATGAGCTAACGTTGGCAGACGATGCATTCAACAAGCCAGCTAGGATCGAGATGTTGCTCGGTGCGAATGTCTGGGGCAGCATCATAAAAGGCAACATAAGAAATTATGATTCTGGACTGACAGCTCAGGATACACATCTGGGCTGGATCGTGTTTGGGCAGACGCAGCCAAACCAAGAGCGAGCGGTAAGAGCAATGGTTGCAGCAACGGATTCATCAAATGCAGAATTAAGCGAGCTTCTGGGAGATAAGCAGCCCGACATCAATGTCCAAATAAGATAAATCGGTCGAACACAACTTTAGGAGCACTCACCACAACGATCCTGCCGGACGTTACGTGGTAACTATACCCATAAATCCGTAGCCATCAAAAGACTTATGCAGCTGGAGAAGAAGTTGCAAACCAACAGCGCACTCAAGGAGAAATACATTTACTTCATGCGTGAATATGCGGAGCTTGGGCACATGACTTTAGCTACAAGAGAGCCAAAGGCACATGTGCACGCTTACCACATACCACTCATGAAGAAATTTCGACTGGTCTTCGATGCATCGTGCAAGAGCGAATCTAGACTTACTAAATGACGTTCAGCGACTGGGAGCGAGACTGCAAGACGACCTAGCAGCCATCATCACCAGGTTACGGTGTTTCAAGGTCGCGATAACAGCCGACTTAAAAAATATGTTTCGGCAAGTGCGTGTCGATCCTGAGCAATGGGATCTCCAAAGAATATTCTGGGGAGAGGATCATAGTGAAGAGCTTCGTGAGTACTGGCTGACCGTCGTGATCATGGAATGGCATCCAGTGCTTTCAATGCAGTGAGAGCAATGCTGCAATGCGCAAGCGACAATAGAGAAGCATACCCCTTGGCACATGATGCCATACTCAACAACTTCTACTTTGATGATATGCTAACAGGAGCAGACACCGAAGAGCAAGCAGCGACATTGGGCAGAGAGATCATCTCATCGCTGGGCAGGTGTTGTCAGAGCTCTGTAGCGCTGATGATCAGGAGAGAGAACTAAGATACTATATTGGACCTGGTATGGAATCCCTCAACCGATGAGATCCAGATCAAAGTGCATTTGGAAGAGCAGAGCCAGAAATAAACCAAGCGAGCGGTACAATTGCCAAATTATACGATCCAAAGGCTACATTGCACCTGTTATCATAAGTGCAACGATTTTCATCCAGGACTTGTGGCGCTCCGGCATGCAGTGGGATGAAATCATTCCCGCATCCATGGCGCCAACATAGAAGAGTTTCTGTGGAGAGCTGCCGCAGTTGACAGCAATCCGAGTTCCAAGATGGCTGGGGAGTGAGCGAGCTAGTAGTCTGGAACTTCATGGATTCGAAGACGCATCGACGAGGGCGTACGCAGCAGTCGTTTTTCTGTACTCGAGATTGAGCGGTGGAGAGGTCAAATGCATATTGGTGGCTTCTAAAACCAGAATGGCTCCATGAAAGACGGTAAAGGTCCATAGATTGGAGCTATGTGCAGCGGTGTTATTGGCGATATTAATGGAGCAGGTGGTCGCGGCGTGCAACTTGCACACTGTCCCGAGAAATACTGGAGCGATTCAATGGTGGTACTCTACTGGATCGCCAAGATACCATTCGAGCTTAAAACATTTGTTGCGAACAGGGTTAGTGTGATACAAGAGCTAACTGAGGATTATCCATGGAAACATGTCTCATCTGAGGACAATCCAGCCGAATTGGGATCCAGAGGAGTAGCTAGTGCGGCTATTAGAGCCGAGCCTATGGTGGGAAGGACCATATTGGCTTAAGGGTCAGAAGCAGGAGTGGCCGATCGGAACAGAAGATGAGCGCGCAACAACGAGCAGGGGCGACTTCATCACTGAAGCCAGTACTTGTGGCAAGACTAACTTCACGCAAAGCTGGCGAGCTGAGCATAATGGGCGAATGCCTGATAGATCGCAAATCAACATTCAAAGCATACTGAGAATAACAACCTTGGTATTACGATTTGTGCACAAGTGCAAAGGAGGCATTCTGGTTACAAATACCGGACCTGCACGCAACCCGAGCGTGAACAGGCGATGACTTACTGAGAGAGAATGTGCAGTTGAGTGCGCAGTACATAAGACAAGCGTATTGGATCCCCACATTGAGACGAGCGCTAAGTACTCACATTGGGCGGTGCATAGCATGCTTTCGCCAAAAGCAAAAGGTAGCGGAGCAACTGATGGGCAACTTTCCGAAGAGTCGCGTGCGACCAGAGAGGGCATTCAGGCAAAGCGGTGTAGACTACGCTGGACCGGTGCAAATTAAGGCCAGGGCTGGCCGTTCGCATGTTATCGAGAAGGGATACATTGCGTTGTCCGTGTGTCTGGTCACCAGGGCAATTCACTTGGAGCTTGTTAGCAACCAGACGACCGGAGCATTTTTAGCCGCATTCCAGAGATTCACCGGGCGACGTGGTGCATGTTCAGTGCTATATAGCGACAACGCCACAACCTTTATCGGAGCGGACAGGGAGCTGAGAAGAAATGCGAGGTTATGCTACCGGAAACTTCCGTTAGATCAGATCGTTGCAATGTGCACCAAATGGAAATTTATTGTACCCGGCGCACCGCATTCGGGCGGAATTTGGGAGGCTGGGGTCAAGGCAGCTTTTCACCTTCTAGACTTTGGCCACTACATTAGTGCAAATAGAGGCGTGTCTAAATTCAAGGCCTATCAATGCATTGTCGGATGACTTAAGCGACCTCACAGCGCTTACGCCGGGCCATTTCTTGATCGGAGAGCAGATCATCCAACCACAATCAGCTGACGTCAGTGAGGTGCCACAAAATCGACTGAAATTATGGAGCATTATTCAGCAGATGCAGCAGCACTTTTGAAATAGATGGAGTGAAGAATATATCACCACTCTTCAGCAACGATTCAAATGGTATAAACGGACGCCAAATGTACAGATTGGTAATTCGGTCTTACTAAAGCGAAAAAACATGCCACCTGCGGTATGGCCACTGGAACGAGTTACGGCGGTCCATCACGGCAAAGATGGGCTGGTTAGAAGTGCAGAAGTGAAGCTGTAGCACGTCCGATTCCAATTGAAGACCAAGCTTCAATTGGGGGAGGGGAATGTTCAGAGCACAGAGCTAGGATCGTTCGATCCTTTCAACCGTAGCTAAGGCGACAATGGAAAATTCCACTAATTAGCGACCGGTGGCTTTTCATGGTCATCGGCAACAAACAAGCTGTCGATAAGCGAGCAAAGGAGCAACATCAGCATTCATACCAGAGCAGCCCAGCAGAGCAGTTGTGAATTTATACAGCCCACTATTCCTATTTTAATATAATAATTGTGATTTTTTAATTGTGCGTTTTATTTCGATTGAGCTATTAAACACTACCGGTACAAAATTGGACAGCCAGGGGTAAGCCTTCATTCGTCAATCTTTGGAGAATGTGTAAGTGTATAAGAATAGTGAAAGAAGTGAAGATTTCACTTCGGCTTAAACTAAATGTGAAATATGTAAACAAACCGCTTGTGTAGGTTTTGTATACTCTGATGTTTTATGTTTAAATTCTTGATGATATTAATACAATTTTTTAACAGAAACATAAGTACAACACGAACATCAAACAATAACAACAATAGCGACATCAAAGACGATAGCGCAGCAAATTTAAAAATTTATATGGGAAAATTTTTTACATATTTTAAGGAACTGTTCGTTCCACTGCGAGAAGGCCAACATTTGGTGGATGCTGATTGAGTATACCCCATTGGCACTGCTTTGTCCCACAAGGATAAAATTAATAGCTACGTTGTCCAAACGACAAAAATTAATGAGGCCACATGAAGTTGAACTAAAGCATCTGGCAATAGATCCAAGCGAATGGAAATGTGTGTGCTCAATTAAAGCTGGCGTTGGTGAGAAGTGTAAGCACATTCCCTAGTTTTAAAACTACCTTCAACTTTAAATGTTCCTTACAGTTCTATACAACATGTGTTGAATAAACATTGTTGAATTCATCCATCTGCATTTAACTTAATTGTCAAAACACTTCCTATCTATTTATACATGTACTCTTCATTCAATTCAAACTGCTTCTTCAACGTGCTTCTCGGGTGCATACATTTTTGCTAGAAATAAAATACGTTTGTTGTAAACCCTTTGCTTTCTATTTCAACACGTTATCAGCACGAATTAATTGTTGCAAACTCTGCTGAAAGGGCTTTATTTCACCACGACGGACAAAAGTATGAAATTTTCATAAATTTAATGGAAGAGATTACTCGCTTTGGAAGTTTCAAGTATAAGTTTATGTCCGTGCACATGATTTGGAAGTCGTTCTCGATGAATCCAAAAAACCAACGGAGGAGTTGGCCCTTGCTTCTTGGATTCAGAAAGATAAGAAGGCACAACTAATAATCAGTTCCTCGATGGACTTTAACCAGCTGAAGTTTTTAATGACAAGTGACTCTGCAGCAATAATGTGGACTAAACATTTTTCTTCTATTTATGAACAGAGATCTGGAGTCTCACTCAGTAAACTTCAACAAAAGTTCTTTGAATACCGAAATTCGGAAACGGCGTTCAGTAGTTTCCGACCTGTTGGTGAACGTGAATATCCAGTTTGCTTAGGAAACTGTGTATTCACAAGGAATCAGCGATGTGAAAATAGAATCAGATGTCTCTGGTAAGGTACAGTTCCACACACTTCCGGATGTACTTTTTGTGCCCAGCGGTTTATTCAGCTTATTCAGCGTCAGCTCAGCTGACATGCATGGTGCTATTACGAGTTTCAAGAATGGTCGTGCGGATTTTAAAAGAAATTGACAGACTCTTCTAATTGGACATCGTTGTGATGTTTCTCGACTGTATAAGCTTCGTTTGAGCATTGTTCAACCAGATTTTGCAAATGTTTTCGCCAGTCCCAGCACAAGCGCCTTAGACATCTGAGCATCAACACAATCAAGCAATCAGTTCTGAAGAAACAACTATCTATCGGTGAATCTGAAAAATTCTTCTGCAAGGGATGCACTTTGGCAAATCTCATCGTCAAAGCTTCATGACAGATGAAAAATCAAGGATAAAGGAACCAGGTGAGTTAGTCCATGCTGATATGTGTGGGCCAATGCAGATTCCTTCCCTAGGACGTTCCAAATACTTTCTGCTCATCAAAGATGATTACTCGAACTTTACACAAGTGTATCTCTTTGGAGAGAAATCTGATACTTCATCTAAATTCGACGAGTTCCTGACCAAAGCACGGATAAAATAGACAATGGTACAGAGTTTGTATGTAGGGCATTCAAAGCAATTTTGGCAAAGCATTGTGTTTATCATGAGACTTCAACCCAATACACTCCGGAACAGAATGCTTTTATTGAAAGGCAAAACCTTACAGCGAAGTAGTCGCTCTCTAAATGCTTTATGATTGTGGTGCCCCACAGTTGCTTTGGGCTGAAGCTGAAATATTTGTCCTGTTCGATCAAACAATTGGAAATCGCCTTATGAGTTATGGAAGGATGCACCTCCCAGTTACAAGTTTCTTTACACATTTGGATGCAGTTCATTCTATCATATTCCAGAAGAACATCGTAAAGGACTGGATGCGAAGAGTAAGCTTGCTGCTTTCGTAGGTTATAATCATGAAACCAAAGGCTACAGACTATACAATGGATCGAATATCGTAATAGCCCGCGATGTCTGATTCAAGGAAGACAAATCATTTTTTGAGTCTGCAGATACCAATTTAATTAAATCATCAAATCTGTACGTACTGCCTTTCAGTATTTTTGAACTCGAACCTGTGCAAAGCCTTAAACAGAACCAACCTAACGAAGACCAAGGGAATCAGTGTGATACTCAAGATACATTTTCAAAGGATGATCCTCGAGAATTTATAGTTGCCGCCATAACTGAGGAAAATGATTGCACTACAGATGAACGTTACCCATTAATAGAATGGTAACCAATATGTGTGCTATTGCTGGAGCCGAAGGAAGTCCAACTTATGATAAGGCTATATCAGGTACCGAAAGATCTCAATGGCTAAGAGCCATAACTGAAGAGTTAGAATTACTCAAAGAATCTGACACGTACGAAGTACTTGAACGTCAGACCTGGATGAAGCCAATGCAAAGTAAATGGATTCTCAAACGGAAGATAGATGCAGATGGTTTGCCAAACCGCTACAAGGCAAGACTTGTTGTTCAAGGTTGCTAGCAAAAAAATGTAATCGATTACAAGGAGATATTGCCCCAGTGGTAAGATTCGATTCTTTACAAGTTTTATTCTCATTTGCAGCTCACAAGCAACTTCTCATGCGCCAATTTGATATACAAACTGCTTTATTGTATGCTGAATTACAAGGCCAAATTTATGTGACTCCACCGCCAGATATAGAAAATCTGGAAGTTAAAAAAGGGAATTCGAAATTTAAAGAAACTCTTAACAAGCATGTGTTTATTTGATGAATGGCACAGACATTTTGATTCTTACTCTATATGTTGATAACGGCCTTGTATTCTCATCGAGTAAAATCATTTTGCATAGTCTAATGCAACATCTAAAAATTGATTACAAAGTCAAAGAGTTAGAAGCTTCATATTTTCTTGGACTTCATATCATCTCTACGGAAGCAAAACTTGAGAAATTTCAGTATGGATTCTTCACCACTGAAGCTGAAAATAGATCAGCCTGTTCTGCAGCGAAGGAAGCTATGTGGTTACGAACGATTCTGAGGGAGCTTTGTATTCTCGAGCAAAGCAGCGGTGCAACAACAATACACAATAATTGTATTTTTGCTAGAAATTAAATAATTTTGTTGTAAACCTTTTGCTTTTTATTTCAACAACATTACTCGAAATCCTATGCTCATATCTATAGTAACTGCACTCAGGAACGCCGCAGTAATGCGCAGTTTTTCCTTTAAAGGTTGGTTTAATCCTTCCATATAATATCTTTACTTTTAATATTCCAACAATAAACATAAAAATGTAGAAATGTATTAAGAAATGCAATTTTTTGCATAAACAAATAAATGTTAGGCTTTCATTTTTTCATATATTACAAATTGAACAAAATTACAGTAGGTACTGGTTGACTGGATCTTGGAACTTTCTTGGCGTCAAAAGCACTTTCGTGTTTGCTAGTTGTTGTCCACTTATCAATTTTATGAATACACACAATAGTGTTGTCAAAATTGCAATTTTGTTTCAGAATGTTTTGAAAATTTACAAAATTCAATACAAATTGACAGTAACTGACAGAACTGTAGACACAATACTGCTTAAATCTCTGTGATCTAGGTGGCAGGTTACATGGCCCCAATTGAGTATAGACAAACTGAATTTGCAAAAGTTGCAGGCTCCTCAGCCTCTTGAATTGGATTGCGGACAACGCATCAGCATCCTTTATACTGTTACAAGGTCTGTGCTGAATCTCGAACATATACTCTAACAGCTTCAACCATCAATGTCATATCATCAGTTCCGATCTAAGTGCACAGCGCGTGTGGTCCCTTTACCCCCATTGCATCTCGTTTGCTTCTGCTTCTGCTTGACCATACTTAGAACGTAGTGATTTCATATCATTTGTTTATTTTTAATGGTTGGGTAGGCATAGCAACTGGCGGATGATGGGTCGTTTGCGTAAATTTTTGTTGGTAGACCAGACAAATTGCTGTATGGGCATAAAACCTGCGGTAATTTCTTTCGAAAGCTAACATATAATTTACATTGCACGGCTTTACTTAGGTAGCGTCAGAGTTGAATTTTTGTTTGTTTTGTTGTGATGTTTAATATATTCGGAGTGGATGTGAGTAACAGTCGGGACTAAAGAGCGAATCTTTTTTCGCTGTGTGCCCATTTTTCCCGAACAAACCAGCTGTTTTGTAACTGAGTGCAACTTAGGTTAGCGTTGATTCTGACTCTTCGGAATTTAGTCTAACTGGTTACAACTTAGTGCAATTATTTTTTCCTCATCGTGGTCTCGCCGTTTATATACGTACTGATGTAGCCTACCAACTAACTTCAACCGCAATACAGCCAATGTTCCAATCCGAAATTTAATATTATTTGGCTTAAATTACACGTCCGTAGGCAATTAATCCACTACTGTTTCATTTATAGAAGCCCAAATTTGGACCGTAATCTTACTTTCAACGAGTTTGATGAGTTGTCCGTTTCAATAACACGAATTGTAACCCTTTATCCTTACACTGAAATCGTTTTTAGGGTCGATTTCAATTCAAATTGGCTTCGTCATTCTGGACAGACAACACTCGAAGGTGGGTATGCTGTGATCTTTGTTGTGGTAAACAACCTAACCCAGCTTGTAAATGAGCCGACACGAACATTAGTAATCATACCGCCAACACACTGGACTTGTTTCTCACCGCTCATCCCGATAAGTACACCATAAATGTATTATCGCCTCTATGATCGTCAGACCACTGTGTCATATCGGCGAATTTCTCGTACTCCAACCACAAAATTAAAGAACAAGCTCCTAAAAGAACCGCATGGCAATATGAGAAAGCGAAATGGGAAAAATTAAACTGTTTCCTTAGGAGTTAAAAGGTCGCTATGCTTCCTCGATGGCGATGTGGATGCTGCTGCCGATATGATAACAAACATAATTCACTTGGGTATGAAACATTTTATCCCTAATAGGATTAAGAGTATCAAACCCAAGGTGAACGCATGGTATGACTTGAACTGCAAAGAGGCTATTTGTAAAGAGGTGAGCTTTCGGTCTTATAAGGCCAACCCAACTGAGGAAAACTAAATAAAGTTCAAACGAGCCAGAAATGACTGCCCACATCAATCGTGTCAAATTCTCCTACGACCATAAGTTGAGGCAAAAAATACTACAAAGTCCCACCAGTAGTAAAACCGTTTGGTCGTTTGTTAAAAATATTAAGAATTCGGCCTCAACATCTATCCTGACACTCATTTGCAAGGACATTCTAATTGTCAGCTCTTTAGATAAAGGCAATCTGCTTGCTGCTTGTTTTGCAGTTAGCTCAACGCTCCCAGATTGTGCTTTATCTCCCCTGTACTCGAGCGCGTAGAATATACTATGGGACCAATTCATTTTCGCACTCATACAGTGGCAAGAGTTCTTCGAGATCTCAACGTACACAAATCCGCTGGTCCAGATGGTATTCCCCCTATCGTTCTGAAGAGGTGTTCTTCCACGCTGACAAAACCACTGCGTAAGCTTTTCCATCTGTCCTATTCTTCAGGGCTCTTTCCGAGAAGATGGAAAACAGCATTAGTTCAGCCCGTCCCAAAACAAGGCGAATCTTCCTCTCCCCCCTCCTACCGACCAATTACACTTACGTCCCTTCTTACCAAGTTCATGGAAACGCTGATAAATCGTCGGCTTACGAAATATCTTGAATCGCCGAAACTTTAAAATGACCGGCAGTACGGTTTTCGCGGCAACAGGTCCACTGGTGATTTGATGACATATCTAACCGAAAAGTGGAACCAATCTATATACCATGGTGGTTAAAGTAAGGTCGCTGCGCTTGATATTTCAAAGGCATTTGATAGAGTTTGGCATCAAGCTCTTTTTTCAAATGCGAGCATTTGGGACTGAAGTAACCCTTCTTCAGTGGATTAGAAATTACCTTTCGGACCGTTTAATTAAAGTTGTTTTGGACGGTTTCAAGTCTGCAACTTACCAAATAAATGCTGGTGTCTCCCAAGGCTCCGTTTTGTTTCGGACTCTCGTTCTCATTTTTATACCCTATCCTAAGGGTATATTAATTTTGACACATAGTTTGTAACACACCTTAATATTCGTCGTAGACCTATAAAAGTATATATATTTATGATCAGGACCAAATCCTAAGACTATTTAGCAATGTCCGTCCGTCCGTCCGTCCGTCCGTCCGTATCAACTTTTGAGGCCTTTAAAGTTATGCTAGGAGGCTGAAATTTGGAGCATATACTCCCTAGGGTCCCGAAATGGTAAAGTGTTAAAAGTTTTTAAATCCGCCCACTGCCACGCCCACAATTTAGAAAAAACCGTTTTAAGGCTTAAGTTAGAGAGATAAAGTTGTAAAACTTTCACAAGATATGTAGGTACTGCCTACCTTTATAAATTTCTCATATAAAGTTTTTTGCCACGCCTACTTTTTGTGGGCGTTTTTCACTAAAATGCTGTTTTCTTTGAAAATTTTCATAGAAATCGAAAAAAAATGTTTAACAATATATTTAGCCAATATTTTTTCCAATATATTGCCCATACAAAGTTTTTGGCCACGCCCACTTTTGGGGGCGTTTTTTCAAAAAAATATTTTTTTTTCTTTAAATTTCATAGAATGAAATAAAATGCTATCCATCATCTTCCTAATGCTTTTTTTCTTTGGGGTACATAGGGATAAGGATAGGGTATCATACAGTTCGCCCCAAGCGGACTTTAGCCTTTCCTTATGTTTATAAATGATCTACTCTCTGTTACATATAATCCTATTTATTCCTTCGCCGATGACAGTACCCTCAGCTTTACTTATTCGTTTCCTGGGCAATGCCCATCATCTGCGGGTGTTGAACTGGAACGGCAACGTATGTTAAGCTCGTTAAATTCCGAGATTGACCGCGTACTTAAATGGGGTAAAACCAACAGAGTGGAATTTAATGCTTCCAAAACACAATGCTGTCTTCTGTCATTGTAGCGAAACCCCAATACTCTGTCATTATTCATGAGAGCATTTGCATCACTGAAACCGAAATCCTCGGTAATGACAACCTCCGTTGGAATGACCATATATTCAACGTCGCCACGAACGCCGCGAAGTGTCTAGGCTTTCTAAAGCGATGCAAGAAAGTTTCCCCCTCTGATCTGGCTAGAATTTACAAGGCGTTTATTCGCCCGAAACTTGAGTACAACGCTTCTATCTGGTCCAGGGCACCAATTACATATTTGGAGCTAGTTGACAGAATTCGTGCGATAAAACTTATTGGCGACCAAGATATTGCGAATTCGCTTGAGCCTCTTAGTCATCGTCGCAATATCTCCTGCCTATCGATGTTCTACCGATATTACCATCACAAGTGCTCAAACGAAATAGCCAGTTGCACTCCTCCTTTAACACTTCAACCGTAATACCCGCCATGCTCATTAGTTCACGCTAAAGCCTATTTTCGGCCGAACTGTGAAATTTAAAGATTCGTTCCTCTGCCGTACAACACGAATGTGAAATGCACTACCTCGCTCTGGTTTTCCTGACCATTACAACTTACAAACATTTTAAATCAATGTGCGTCGGTTTCTCATCCTTTCTTCTAATCTCCCTCATTTCCTTAATGCCCGCGCTGTGTTACTAAAACATTATAAGGGTGCTAACAATCCCTTTTGCTTTGCACGTGCAAATTATACAAAAAAAAAATATTCTCGGAATTATGTGTCTATTTGTCAATGAACTCCTTACAGCATTACGGTCGGTAATGATAACGAACTCCAGGCCGATCAAGTAAACTCTAAACTTCTCCAAAGTCCAAACAACTGCCGACGTTTTAAGCTCTGTAGAATGATATTTTGATTCGTCTTTTGTCGTCTGTCTACAGCAGTAAGCAATTGGATGCAATTTGCCGTCATTCTGAAGTTGCAAACGAACACCTCCAAGACCATCCTTGCAAGCATCCGTGTGTACTTCTGTTTTAGCTTCCGGCGAATATAAACATAATACGGGCTGCTCTAATTACTTCTTCAAAGTCTCGAACGCCGTACTCTGTGCATCTCACCAGTTCCACTTGACATCATTCGCAGTAAGTTGAGTTAAGGGTTTCACGATCAAAGCAAAACCCTTAATAAAAGATCGGAAGTAACTCGTCAATCCAATGAATTGTCCTATTTGATGGACATTTACTGGCGGTGGAAAATCAGATACCGTCTACTTTTCTCGCGTTAGGCTTTACGATTCCATTACCTATCTGAAATCCAAGATACTCTACTGTGTTGTACAAAAACTTACATTTATTTAAATTCAATTTTAAATCTGCTCTGCGTAAACACTCAAAAATGTTTGTAAAATTCTCTATAGCCTCTTTTTCATTCTCAGCTGGATACAAAATATCATCAAAGTAAGCTGAAGCAATAGTATACCTCAGTGAACCAAGAATCTTGTTGACAAGAGGCTGAAACATCGATGGGCCGTTACATACCACAAATGGCATCCCGAGGAATTCAAAATGCCCATCGGGAGTCACAAACGCTGTTGCTGCTTACGGCAACCTGGTAATATCCGCTTTTCATATCAAGAATGGAAAACCATCTCATATTACTCTAAATAAAATAAATTGTGACTCTTGGCAATCTGGTGGCTCAGAATTGGAAGCGGGTTCTTCATCTTTTTCTTTAATGTTTTTAAGCGCACGATAAGCAAATACGCTTACTTCCATCCTTCTTTGTGACAATAAGTATTGGACTTTAATAGTTAAATACTGAATCTGAATACTGAATACCAGCCCCTTTCATAACTTCCATTCTCCTTTTTAGGAGCTCTGTCTCGCTGTGACTTTACCAATGCGGACGGTACGATACAGGAACATCTGAATCAAGCTCTATGTGAAACTCTACCTCTTTTGTGCAAACTAACTCTTTGTTATCCATGGCAAAACAGTCTTGAAGCTGAATTAATGTCGCCAACAATTGCTCCCGTACGCTGGCCGAAACAACATTGGGATTTATATCTGCCGTCTTCAAAAAAGAATGCTCAATAACAGACAATAATGCAGTGTACTCACAGTTTTCCATTTTGTAGACATCTTTATTAACAAATCTCTAATCCTCAACACATACATAGCTTCTCTCTGGCTAGTCTCTCTTTTCTCGAAAACAATTTCTCTGGAACTCATATTTACAACTGGAATATTGTCGTCGTCCAGAACATTTACCACGATTTGATCCGCCTTTAATATAAACATCAGCATTCTGTTTTATATCGACAAACCCAGTATTAGATCCAATGTAGCCAGCCGGAATTACAGTTTCTTGTTCTCCCCATAATTTAATCTCCATCTTAGGTAAGGGTGGAACTACTAAATCGTTGAAACACCCCTCGTCCATAATTTGTCGCTCTTCAAATACTCGAATGTTGTTTCCTCGCCTGACAATAGTGATGAAATGAATAGTGTTCATTTTCGGTCAACGGCTATCCATCAGGGGAAATTGTAATAACTCATCTGGCATAACATGTATTTTCAAATTTGCTTCTGCTTGATCGACTTGCAAACTCGCTTCGAAAATTCCCAATAAAGTCAACCTACCATTACTAAAACCACATCCTACTAGATAATAACACATTTGCTACCTTTATCGATGTATACTTTGAAATCGTGAAAATTTAATTTGGCTGTATGATAATATTTCAAAACTTTAGCATACCCTTTAGATAAACTTACTAAAGTAGTTCTGTTTCGCGACTCAACATTTGCTGCTGCACTCGGCGTATGAAAATCAGTTTTCTTCTCTGGGCAATTTTTAACAATATGTCCTGGTTTTCTGCAACGAATGCCCGTGAATTGTACTTTGAACTCACTCTTATAATGCCCTGGATGACTATATCGAAAACATTTAATATCATTTTTGGACTTATCCTTAGTACAAAAGTCGTCGCTGGGTCCACTTTTTTTGCAAATGCTGCGATTTTTCTCTAGTAAATTGTGACTCTTGTTCTCACTTTTATAATCGCTTGAAAATTTCTTGTCTGGATCAGGCATTCCCATTATCTGTGTAAAGCTCTTGATGTCTCGTACCATATCATTGGTGTTGTCATGAGTACGACATAACAAAAATTGGTTTAGCTCCCTGGACAGCATACCCTCAATGACTAGTACTTTTATCTCTTTGAAACTTAGCTTTAGATCATTTCGTTTCTTCGCCTCTTCTTTGTTTTCTTTCCAGCAACATCTTCCTTTTGTCAGTGGTTTCCAAAGGACTTGTAAACGTTTTTTCGAACTAATTTTTGAATTCATCCCACGTAGTTATATTTAACGAATTGTACCAACTCTTCGCAGCTGCAACCAGATGCAACGTCACACATTTCAGACGAAACTCGTTTGTCCATCTGTTCATATTCACCACAGCACTTACGGAACGTATGCAATCACTTGTTTCGTAATCTTTCTCTTTCCCATTAAAATAACTTATAGTTTTGTTGAAATCTGGCATAATTTGATATATGACTTCAGCATCATTATTATTTTGCGTACCATCAACCTTCAACGTATCTACAAGTAACTTAACCAGATCGTCGACACCAGTTTCTCAATTCATAGGACTATCAAATCAAATAAAAAGGGATCGTGGAACTGCGTTTACGTCAATATTATTCAGAGATTTTTGCCGCGAAAACAGTACAAACCACATTCTTGCGACCGTGCGAACGTCTCGTGGAAACGGTCAAATTGAGTGATATTTCCGCACGGTTACTTCAGCATTTCCGGTCGAACTCCTCAAGAACTTATTTTCACCTTCTTGCCGCAAAACTATCTAGGTAACCATCTAAGTTGTGTGTTGCATAGAGTTGAATCAGAGAATGAAGACGATACTCCTCTTGCTGAGATTTCGCGTAGAGCTAAGTTACACATGAACGAGTTGGAACGAGAAAATTGTAGGACGATCGCTACGTAATAACTTATACTGATACGACCCAAACAAAAATTGAGTCCGTTTTTGCAGCCGACAAAATAAATCCGTTTTGCGATTTGGAGAACTGCGTACATGAATTGGATTGAAATCATATATTTTCATTTTTGTTCAAACGACTTAAGTAAAAAAAAACAAAAACAAAAATAAATTAATTAAACTTAAAAACATTTCTCTAAATTAAATAATGCGAGTTATTTTTGTAGTATGGTGAGGTAGAAGATTGGGACTTACAACCTGAAAGACGGATGAGCTTTGTGCCTGAAAATCGGCATGTATCCTATGTAGACGGTTAAGGATAAGCTTTCTGCTTTAAAATCCGCTTATGCCCTATGTGGATGGTTAAGGATGAGCTTTGTGCTTGAAATACCGCAAGAGTCCTATGTGGACAGAATAGAGCGAGCTTCGTGCTTGAAGCTTATTAGGCTCTCTGAAAGGATTAATGCATTTTAAGCTTAGTGCTCAAAATTCACTATGTAGCCCGTTGGTCGAAATACCATTCAGTGGAAATCACTGGGGATAGTGATTGATCGGATGGCAGAGTTGTTAAACGAGTTTCATTAAAATGGTTTTCTTTTTAAACCCGACTGTCAATTTTATTTTTAACTTTGGGAGTGTAAACGTCTCTTGATTTAAAATTTAAACTTGATTTATTAAAAACGTGATTCTTCTTCTTTGACAACTAATCCTTACTTCTCTGAAGACAAGTTGTTAATGCCATCTATGAGCGATCAGGAAATTGTGCAAACTGAACCTTACAGATAAAAACTTGTACAATTTTCATTTCGCTAAGTGCCTGGCTACACTTTCATTGGAATGACTTTCATTCCCTAGGCGCTAATAGATCGCATATTAACCCCATGTCATCCGCCTTCAGCGACATTGCAGTTTCTTTTGTCAGTCTCTTTCCTGTTCAACCGTGACTTCGACACCACTTGAAACCATCTTTGTAACCTTGAAATCGACGTTTACACAAGTGTTTTGAACACAGATGAGGAATTATTCCTCATCTGTGGTTTTGAACGTTGTTACAAATACACCTCTGACCTTTTGATGGTGCCAAACGTTCAACTTAATTCTAGTTAATTACAGAAGCAAATTTTTTTTAAGTGGCAACCGTGTCTGGCTCTCTTGTTTGCATCCTTTTGTCATTGAGGGCATAAAAGCCATAAACATCTCTGCTTAAATTAAGCTCTGGTACCCATTGCTGGACTTGCGAGCTTTTTATCCTTGCCTATAAAGGCTTCATAGCCAATATATACCATGAGTGCAAGCATCGCGAAATCTACGAAATCATTGTATCCATATTTTATGGCTTCATTTTATTAATTAACGATGGAAATAAAAATTCTTTTCGTACTTCTTTGTTTAAGTTTGTAATTACTTTTTTGACAGTTTGCTGCTTTTATTTTTAGTTCGACCAGTTCGATTTAACATTTGATTGAAGCAATCGGGTATGTGATTTAAGATTGGGTTACATCGAATTGCTTTATTTTATGCATAGGTAAAGTTTTTTAATACCTCATGAACATTTGTAAAAAACAAACTGGGTAGGGGTGATTATAATCTGTTGTTTTGTTTTTTCGTAAAAAAATTATTCGAACATAGTTTTTGCTCAAATAAAAATTTTGTTAAATGTGCTTTTTCCTTATTCTTCACGTTCACGACTGCGTCATATGACACTTTCTCGCTACATGATGTGCATTTTTAAATCGCCTTAAAATATGATAAAATTCACCACATACAAAATTTATATCTCAAAAACGGCACCCACGATTTTGATTTAGTTTCGCATATTGTGCACTTTGCATCATTTTTAAAAATACAAAAGTTTATCAAAATCATTTAAGCTCTTTTTGAGAAAACGAATTTAATTTACCCAAAACCTAGGAAAATCGGTTTATGACAAAAAAAATTATTTAAAAAATCAAAGAACGAATTTTTTTCATCATAACATCATAAAGGAAATGGTAAATTTCCCATGTATCCTTTTCTCGAAAAATAGTAATATGCAATTGTAAAGTATTTGTTTTGTGACCAATTCTTTGAATTTTTTGTGTGAAGTTTTGAATTTGAGCTTTTTGGTCAAATATGTTATTTTTTGCGAATGAAACCATTGACATACATTTTTTTTCCCTACGTTTCGCTGATATTCCTCAGCTTCTCCAGCAGAACACTAAATAAATAAATGCCCTCGATTTTCGCAAAAAAAAATTAAATTGTATGGCAGGTACTGTTGTTTCAAATGATTCATGCAAAAAAATACTTTCTCTACAGTCATAACTTTTTCCCTCATACTAAGTTTGAATTCGAAATTTCGGCACGATTGCAATAACTTTCTCTAAGTATACTTATGTATACAAGAAAGTTAAAAAAGGGAGTAAAGTAAAGAAATTTATTTAGTTCTAAATTTTCGGTTGTTGAACTGACACTTACATAAGTTTTTTTTTTTAATTATTTCCACTTTGTAACATTGTGCAAAAGTAACAACCCCTTATATTGTTGATAGTAACACAGCATGAGCATTAAGGAAATTAGAAATTTTTCGCAATTTTGGCGACAAGCCTAGACTTGGACTTTTGTGTCTCGAATTGACCACCATAATTGCCAGATAACTTATTCACACAGCTTAAATTTTTTTGTTTGAAGACTTCTTGACGAGATATACACAAAAGGATAATTTTGTCTTTAATTATCGCCTGAAGTTAAAGGTGCGATCAGTCATCCAAACTTATCATCCAGATGACATGCTGACGGCACTATGACGCATCTAACATTAGATTGATATAGTTCTAAAAGATAATTTTCGTGCACCAACAAATTTATTTTTGGTAGAAAATGAGTGACAACGACGGTATGACATCATAGAATTATCCACAATTAAAAATGAGAGGATTATTTTACGATATTTGTAATTCCATTGTATTACTATTTGATTCTGGTTTTCCTAATTATTAAATATAAAAGCGAATTCCTCCCCAACTTGCTCAAAAATTTCATGCATGATGAATTCATTTTCATTTTAAATTCTTTTCGGAATAATCATTCAATAAGTGGTAAAAATATCCTAAGACGAAACATTGAAACTTTTTATTTCACAACAAAGTTTATCCATTTCAAGTTTTATTACTTTTTTTAATACTGAAATTCCAAAAAGATTTTGGCAGCACTGCCAGAAATATAATCTATATACCCAGGAACAATTGAACTCGAAACAGTACCAGATAAAATGTATAGATGATGTCAATTGTCAATAACAATAAGTATATGGGATTCAGAAAGGATAAGAACCCTTTGTTTATTTTTGTTCGGCTTTCAGTTGTAAATTGTGAAAAAATAAAGGAAAATGAAAGAGATAAAAAATGGCTCTATCATAGAATATGTCATTATACATTTCAGTTCCAGATGTATTTATATAGTTTTAAAATAAAGATGAACACAATTGATGGTGCAGAAATGTTTCCATTAATTTTGGAACAAGCTCGGTTGCGTCGATATCCGATGTTGGATATACTATATCAATTAGAAGAAGTGGATGCAATTAATTGTCCAGGAGATGACATAGACTGTGATGTGGACATGCAGACAATTTGGACGTATATTGGAAAGCATACATAAAGAAGGAATTTTTGGAGTTAAACGGTAATAATTGAGTACCCACTATGCTTTGCAAAAGTAATATGTTTATTTTTTGTTTATTTAAAATCGTAATGGGACACTTTCAGTAATTATTAAAATTCCAGAGTAATGGTGTCTTAGAATTGGTTACTTTCACTAACCTTCATGACTTTTATTATTTCAAATTATGTCTTTTGTGTTGTTCGCTTGCTGTTGAAGAAGGAGGTTCTTACTTAAATGTAGTTTATACCACAAACTTGTATTTCTCATGTTTACTCTTTGTTAAACAATATCTAATTTGAATACTTCCTAATTGGGTGAATAAAATTCTTTTATATAAACTGATATTTTCTAATCGGTCTACTTCTGCTTTAATTTGCAACTTTGTACTATTTTTTTGAAACTTGTGACCTATTGTTGTGTTAGAGAGGAAGGGCATACGCGTTAAGGCAGGCATCTTGGAGAGCGTAGATTGGTTATATACATGCGCTTAACCTCAAAAAATTGTTGAACAAAGAAGAGTGAACATTTAGTTAACTTGCTAATTTTGAACCAGGGGTGATTGTAAGAGTTTTGTGTCGTGATTGAGGGGTTAGCTAATAGCTATTCAAATTTTGGTGAGGTGATTGCGGTTAAAGGTTAAATGCATTGCATGTTTGCTTACATTATTTAATTAAGAAGTTGCAATATAAGCACATTGGGTAGTACCTATTGGCCAGACAATATGTGTGTTCATCAACTCATGTTTAGTTGCGATCGTTTAATGTTTTAATTTCATGCTGAATATCAGTTTTATATGTAATTTTTTTCAAATAAATCGTGCGACTACGGACCTCTCGAATGTACATACTACATTGCCTCCGACGGATTATGCGTTGCAACGTAAACCTCGCTATGGCATATTGTATGCGTTCACAGTTAGGGCTAAAAAAGCACTTTGCTACGACTGCTAATTAAATGATTTTGTAAATTGGGCTCTATGTGCGGATGCCACGACATCACTTTGACTTACATTTTTGCAGACATGTCTTTACATACCTGTAGAAGTGTAGAGGGTCGTCATACAGTCGCATAGCAAGTGAAGAATTAAATTTATTTTCTTTGTTAGAGGAAGTGCAACAGTCTATGCTCCCATGTTCTATCTCGCCACAGTTCTTTTGCGTGTCAGGACGTGTCGAGATTGGGCCATTGTACATTAATTCTACTTTTGGACTCAATGTCAACCTATAGATTTTCGGACCAGAAATGTATTCCTTTTATGCTTGGCTTTTTAGTACACTAAAACATGTTACATATACAAAAGTATCAATTGAGTTAAGGCCTTAAATTGTGGCTATAGGTTTAAATTCTTCCCCAAGCAGATTTCAATTTCATTTCACATGGTTTGCAACTATACGTGTACTATCGTCATAAGAGTAGCTTAGTAATTTTCGATGTAGGTAATGAATGTTTATGATTGTTTATTTCTAATGAGGATTTGGTTTTCATTGCATCAACAGTTATGCAGACATCAGAACCACAGCTTATGCAATGAGAGTTGGGTGTTATGGTCGCTGCTGTTGGATTCTTCTTTGATGTTCTATGTTGTTTCCGACAGATTTTTAACCACGGTTGTATAGCGGCGGTGCAGCCACGTAGAAGTCCATAAATTAATCTTCTTAAACTATTAAAAGATCTGGTTCAATGAAGGCAATCACGTGTGGATATTTATGCTGTTGGTGAAAGCCGGCTAAGAATAACCCTAGGAAACCGCTGCTACTTTGGTTTGGCCAAGCAAATGGCTTCAAAACTCCTATCTCGAAGAAAAAGTGCTCTACAAAATCCAAGTTCTGCTATACGGCGCAGAATACAATTCGACCCATATTTGGTCCTGTATGTGAGAAGGGCGAATAGAGCAGAGATACTACCGCGAACTCTATGAGCTGTACCAAGATTTGAATGTAGTCCAAAAAGCCAAGACACGTTGACTACATTGGCTCGGCCACATCGACCGAATGGACAATAGAGCTGCAGCCAAGAGGATCTTTGAATCCCACACCGAACCTCCGTGTCAAAGACCAAGCCATCGCGGATGCCAGAGCGCAGACACTCTTCACAGGTCGGGAGCCCAATTACATATATATATATTTGTCGGAAGTTGCTACTATCCGATGGAGCGCTCAGACACAACTACACTTCCATTGTAATACCATTCAGACACCTTATATTAATGTACTTAGTACTAATGTCTTTCGAAGAAAAAGTATACGGAGCTTCAATGATGAAGAGCTTAGATGTTCGGCACCCACCACATTCTCTTTACCGCAAGCAGGACAGGTAGTGGTGTAGCTTAAGCCAAGTGTTTAGCAAAAGCTTTATGGCCCGAAATGACGGCTACAATCAGCCTACAGTCGATTCTGCTCAGAGATAGAAGAACAAATTCTGAGCCTTCGAAAATGTCCGGGCGCATTAGTTTGGTCTGTCTACATCCACCGCAATTGCGCCACAACCCCAAGAATCAATGGAGGACATGACTAAAGATGTAGGTAGAGCCAACACAGGTTCAGGTACTGAGAACACTTCTTCTGAACCTTAGCTAGTAAGCTCATCCGAGATCTCATTTCTTTGGATGCCAGTGTGACCTGGTACCCAGACAAGATTCACTGTATTCAGTCTTCCGACCAAATTCAGAGAAAGCTAGAGTTATAGCACTTAATTGGACAAGGTAAGAGGGTTTAGCAGCGCTTTTAATGCGCTTGCAATATAGCGAATAGTCATTAGGATGGCAAAAATCTCCGCTTGGAAAACAGATGCATGTTTATCCAAGGGGTAGTAAAGTCGTATGTCAACGCGTTCCACAAAGACTCCAAAACCAGACCCCTGTCCGGTGGAGAAAATACGATGGGATTCAATCCATGGTCCAGACTCTAACCGAAGCCATTCCGTTACCTGCGAAAAGTTGACGTGGTAGTTTTTTCGCAGAAGGATTTCTGGTGTCATTGCATCAGACGGCATATCCATAAGACAGGTGTCAAAGGATAATTCTCAAGCAAGTTCTTAAAAATTCCAGTGCGCATGGTACCAAAAGCCACCTCTCTTTAAAAGAAAGATTGTTTTTAGCGTACACCCCATTATATATAAATCGAGGGGGGGAAGATTCATCAAAGCATCTAGAGCAGAGCCCCCGGTGCTAGGGAAGGCCCCTGTGCAGCCGAGACATGCCGTTCTTTGGAGAACGTTAAGTATAGTACGTTCATTTTTTCTCAGTGTAAAATATTGCTGAATTGGGCTGCGTACACGAGGTTAATTCCTCGGGATGAAAGAGGGGTTTTTTTTAAAGAAGGACGAGACGAGAATGGAAGAAGAAAGTAGCAAACTAATACAAATACAGCTTTCTACAACTGCTAAATGCCTAACCAATGAAAACAGGTTCGTGTATGTATACATTTTATTTCACCAAAATATTTCATTCCGTATACGGAGGCCTAATAGTATGGTGTTCTTCTACCTCCATTGCGATAACTGGTATTGAAAGAATTCAAAGGTCTTTCACTGGGAGTGTTGTCAAACTATTAAAATGGAGAATTGATATTCCTTTTTATCCGTCGAGGTGCGCCTTGATTGGGAATGTTTCTTCGGAAAAATGCGTTCAGTTCTGTGTGTACTATTTTTGAGATGTATATTCCAGAGAAAAGATTTATATCCTGTACATAGAAGTATGTATAACTGGTATTGAAATTATTTAAAGGTCATTCACTCGGATTTTTGTCAAACTATTAAAATGGAGAAATATGGGTACAATGAATATTTTAATATATATATACAACTTTTTAATTCTATTTTCAACGAACTTGATCTCTTTTCCAAAGGGTTGAATTTTAAATCTAGATTGCCGTCTAAAGTATGGAGCGACAATTGTTTCAATGTTTCGATTTTCATTTTCGAATAGCATTACAAATTTGCACAATTAAGTCGACTACCAGTAAAAAATAATACGAAAAAAAATCACTTGTCTTAACCCTCTATCACAACTTAAAGATTATCAAAATTTGCAAAAATGTCCTTAATTTATTATGTCGGCTCTGTAACTTTAAAAGTACAGGTCCTACAAAAAAATATTAAAGAAATGTAATTTAATTTCCCAAAAAAAGATGTGAATAACTTCTATCTACGATAAGCCATTCTCATGAAATTTATTAAAAGCCTTTGAAAGCTCACCAATTAAAATAATTTTTTGAAAGCCATTTTAATCATAGTTGAATAAATTGAAACGGGTTGGATTTTTTGTTTGTTGACGAGGAAAACTTGTTGCTCGGTCCTAAATGCACCTGGTCCAAATTCTTAGTTCCAAATCCCCTTAACATTTTCTTGGAATAATTGGAAAACGAAAAAACCCATTACTAAAATGAAAAAACAAAGAACCCACTACGATTTTTAAAAGCCATATACCTCATTGATTCCACATAAACGCTCCAGGTAGCCTGTAACCACTTCCTGAAAGTACCAAACGATAAAATATGTGCATAACTCCTTACGAAAATCTTCGTATTTTATTGCACCGCTTATTTTATGAATAACACTGTAAGGGATTTTCAAATCCTTTTAGAAATCTTTAATGGGTGCCTCGATCTTTTCGCATTTTGCTTGTGGGCTAAGCGATAATAATAAATATCGTGATCAAAAAAATTAGTCGTGGGCTCATTTTCGTAATCTGGTTGGTCCCTCTTGCAGATTGTAATCGATTAGAAATGTTGCAATTAAATCATAGTCGTTCAATTAGGTGAAACAACATGATTTCAGTTATGTATCTCTTACCTATTTTCCTTGAATTACAAAAATGTAAATGTTGGAGCGAGTGACGCGATAAGAATTGGACTACCCACGCCATTTAAATGAGAGACTGTACAACAAACGTTGATGAATTTAAATATATAAATACTTCTTGTGAGAAATTAACGTAAAAATATGTATCATGGAAAGCAGCCAGGTATTGCTCAAATAGTTGAAAGGCTAGGACTAAACGTACTTGATGTTTGGATGACTGCATATCTCCAGAATCGATCAAAATACATATTTAGAATATATTACCATCTTCTTACACAAACAAAGTTATTAACAAATAAAGATGTAAGGTAATTTATGATTTGTTTATTATGAATTTTAAAGTTTTATTTTTAAGTTGATTTTTATATTTTTGTTTCCTAATTCCGCGAGTGGGCTCGAGTAAGATAACTTTGGCGCCAAAAACTGATAAAGGTGTTTTGTAGAGGTTTAGAAAAAATAAATTTTTGTTTTGGGAGGGGGGTCTATCTCGCCCCGTTCAGGAAGTTGTAGCAATTTTAGTTAAAATTTGCTTAATATGGAAAAAAAAATAATAAAAAAATCACGGCAACAATTTATTTGTGTGAAAAGTTTTTGAAAAATTCGCAAATTTTTTCAAAATTGTTAAATGAAGTGCTAAGTTTGCTTTTTGTGATGAATGCTATCAATTATGATTTGAAAACAAAAAACCGTTTTCTAAATATATATAAACGTTGCCCACAGTTGCACATTTAAAATTTTCAGACAGTGAAATGTAATACATTTTAAGAAATTCACCTTACCTATGTACAACTGTACGACTGCAGCAAATTTATATAATTTCTTACTTTTACTGTGTTGATGTCACACACCATGAAGATCGTTGAGCGGGTATTAGATGGTCGCCTAAGACAAAGTATACGGCTGTCTGATGAACAGTTTGTTGCGGGTAAATCAACCACAGATGCAATCCAAAGTATAAGGATCATAATGGAAAAGCATCGTGATTCCTTACAGGATCTGCATATGATTCAGGTTGATTTTGAAAAAGCATTCGATAGACAACCAAGAGGTCTGATATGGGTAGCGCTAAGACAACGAGGAGTTCCTGAAACCTACGTACTGATGATCATAGAAGTGTACACGGGGGCAAAGACAAAAGTCAGATGTTCCGATGGGTCACCGATGAATTTCCAATTAAGTCGGTGTTCACTAGGGAAGTGTCTTAAGTCCTTTGCTCTTTATTACAGTCCTAGATTATCTGCTTGAGAGAAAAGTGACGGACCCTAAAGTGCATCAGTTATTCTTTGCTGACGATGGAGCCGTCATCAGTAATGATCAGACTTCCCTGCAATGAGCACTTGATATTTGGTTTTAGAAGGGAATGGGTATCGTATTAGCCAAAAAAAGACAGAATATCTGTACGGCCCATTCTCTGACCCAAGTCAACCCATTCCGGACATTTATTTGAATGCAATGGTGGTTCCCAAGTGTGAAAAGTTCAAATATCTAGGATCAATGATCAACAGCGAAGCAACAGTTAATGACGACATCAAATATCGTGTAAGCGTAGGGTGGATGAAGTGGCAGGAAAACTCTGGCATCTTCTGTGATCGAAAAATGTCCCCTAAGCTGAAAGGAAGGCTCTACACAGCAGTTGTGCATTCGCCGATCACATACGGTTAACAATGCTGGACAATGTACAGATTTCATCCGGGTGATCTTAAAAAACTGCTCTGGATACACGGTTGTCACTTTGGTAACTTCTGACCAAATTTGGTAATTACTTTTTCACTTAATCACATTGTCGATTTTATTTCATTAGGTCATTGTTCTACGAAATGAAAGATAAACTCTATTACACATTTTATGTTCTCAAAAATAAAATCTATACCCAAAGGAATTTTTTTTTCATCGCACGATGTAAACAGTGCATTAAGGGGCCAGTTATAGCTATCATTGAAATGCATCATTGGAACAAATCAGTGGAATAGTTGTTTCATTTTTTTCACAAGTCGGTTATAGCAATCATTGAAAAATTTCTGTCAGTGGAAGGCCAATGGTATAGGTTTTCATGTTAGGTGCCAGTTATAGATCATTGAAAATCTTGTTTTACGATTAAAAGACGGCTAAGCAAACAGACTATTATTGTCTTTTTGTGGCAACCGTGTCTGGATCTGTTGTGAGCATCTTTTCGTAATTGAGTGCACATCTCTGCTTAAATTTAGTCCTCATACCCACTGCTGGGTTTGCGAGCGTTTTATTCTTGCCTTATAGGCTTCATAGCCAATATATCCCATCGCAAAATTTTCTAAATCACTTTAATCCGTATCTTATGGTCAGTCTTCATCTCCAACTACGTATCTTACAACAACAACCGCAAAAATGAATAAATTCTTCTTAAGACTTATACCATATTCACACTGCACTTAAATTTGAGGTTTCCACAAAAAGATTTCGAAATCCCGTCAAAGCATTCACACCGAACACGATCTGGGTTTTGTTTGACGTTTTAGTCAGCCATCGAAAAATAAAAGCGAATTAACAATTCGTTCTAGATAAATTTGTTTTATTTTTTACAAATCAAAAAATTAAAATAAAAATTTAAATCTAAAAAAAACATGGTAACCCAAGATAACATTCTTTCTGGTTTTGGCTGATTTAAAATCCTTAGTACGGAAACCATGTAAAAGCTTTTGGTAGAATAGCACGGAAACCAAAAGAGTGCGAATGAGAGGCAAATTTCCCTATATTCCCTGTACTGCAAATTTATGTTGGACAGAGTATAGGTGTTAGAATTGTGTAAGGGTAACTTGTGACCAATTGTTGGGCTTAACAACATGGCATACGCGTTAAGGCAGACATCTTGGAGAGGGAAGATTGGTTATATATATGCGCTTAACCTGAACAAAATGTTGAACAAAGGAGAGAGAGAGGTAGTAATTTGCAAATTTTGGTGAGGTGATTGTGGTTAAAGGTTAAATGCATTGCATGTTTGCTTACAATATTCAATTAAAGAGTTACAGTATTAGCACATTTGTAATACCTATTGGCCAGACATATGTGTTCATGGATAATGTTTTAATTTCATATTTAATATCTGCTTTTTATGTAATTTTTTCATATAAATGGTGCGAATACCATCACATAAATGGTGCGAATACGGACCTCTCGAATGCCAATACTACATTGCCCCCGACGGAGTATGCATTGCAACGTAAACCTCACTATTTCAGATTGTGTGCGTTCACAGTTTGGGCTAAAAAAGTACTTTGCTACGTCTGCTAATTAAATTATTTAATATCCGCCTATGTGTGTAGAAGGGTAGAGGGTCGTCAGTCAGTCGCATACAGCGTTACCGAAAGTACTCCTATGTACTCCTCTCTTCACGTCCGTACTCCCGTGCTCCTCCTTTTACATCCGTACTACTATTTTGGTTTAGCAAAGTGAAAAATTTTATTTCATTATAAATTCAATGAAATGTTGGCAGTACTTATCTTTCAGATTGTTGTGAGAAAGGGAATGTGGGCATTCCGTGTATCTTTTGCCTGCAGCACTGCCGCTGATTGGTTGAAATACTTAGGTAGTTAGGGGGTTTTTTGTCCTATTTCTTTCTTATTTCCTGTACGGAAATTGCATTCCATGATACTTGGGTTTGGTTAGGTAAGGTTAAAAAAAAAAACAGTTAAAGATTTTTTTAACTTCGAAAAACTAAATATTTTGAAAACTTCTTTTACTCAGTGGTTTGCTCTTGAACAGGTTGTGGCAAGAACATTTGAAAAGTAGTCTGCATTGGTACATTATTTGTTGGAGAATTCGTTTGAATGCTCTAATCAATCCATGGTTTCTCATTCTTTTGGAATCGAAGAATTTTGGTCAGAGATATGAAAAAATCTTAATTTCCTTTAACAAGAGATTTTGTTAGTGCATTTTTAAGTCCTCCTCATAGCAACGCAGCGGCAGAACGATATTTTTCTCAACTTTTCCTTATAAAGAATAAAAAACTAAATATATTGAAATTTAGCACTTTGAACTCAGTTCTGAGTTGCAAAGAATTACTAAATGGTGTTGATTGTAGTAAATGAAATCCTTCAGTAAGGATTTTGACAACATATAAAAAATTGTTTTAGTTTCTCTTTTATTTTTCATATATTTGTACGATGCAATGAAAATAATGAAAAATCAAAATATCTTGCACTTTTAATGAAATTAATACAAACTGATATATACAACATATATATATAGATATATTCAACATATGATGTTCCATGTTGTTTCCGACAGATTATTAACCACGGTTGTATAGCGGCGGTGCAGCCACATAGATGTCCTCAAATTAATCTTCTTAAACTACTCCAAGATCTGTTTCAATCACACTGGGAAACCGCTGCTACTTCAGTTTGGCCAAGCAAATCGTTTCAAAACTCGTAGACAAAGTGCATGCTCTACAAAACTCAAGTTCTGCTATACGGCGCAGAGTGGACGATAATTTTTTTTTTGATTTAAGAAGAGGTTTTATTTAATCTAGCAGAGTGGACGATCATTTTTTTTTTGATTTAAGAAGAGGTTTTATTTAATCTAATATATACAAATTGACTTATATGTAGACTTATTACTAAAATAGGTAATGTCGGCTCAACGAATTCTTATGGGTAGGTTTACAAATGTTTTACAAAACATTACTTATGACTTTACTCTTAATCTTATAATTGGATAATAGAAAAATGTAATTTAATAAAATTTGTTCCTGTTGGGATAAAAAGAATTTGTGGCAACATGCAATCATCGACGTTAAGATGTCGTACCGGTCGTATCAAGGATTTTGAGATCGTTTTGAGCGAACGAATACAGAAAGGAAATTATTCTCTTCTCGGCTTCCTTGCGACAAGCAACAATTTTAAGTCTCTAACGTTTTGTTAATAAAGATTATTTTTTATTGTTAATGTGGAAATTTTATTCTTTAAATACCTACGACAATCTCCACAACTGGTGACCCCAACTTAAAAAGAGTACTATATACTAATATATCGCACATACTGCGCACTTTGGTAATCCCAAAACTTTCATCGGGTTGCGATGCTACCAGCTGCTTCGGGCTCCGCCCAACAACCAGCTGCTCCGGAAACCATATCAAACACATCAGTTTTTACACACGAAATACCTGGAGACAGCGATGTACAGGAGATCGCAGCGTTAAAAAATGTCAGAATTCCTTCATTCTGGAAGATAAATCCGTCGCTGTGGTTTGTCCAAGTGGAAGCTCAGTTCCATAATCACCGGATCATCTCAGATACGAATAGATTCAACGTGATCATCGCAACTTTAGATCCCGAGATTCTCAACGAAGTATCCGATCTAGTTCAATCGCCACCGGAAAAAGATAAGTATGCTACCTTTAAACAACAACTAATTTCCAGGTTCACAGAATCTAAAGAGCGACAAATTAATAAGCTCATGACTGGACTAGAGTTAGGAGATAGGCGACCTACTAGCCTCCTTAGAGAAATGCGCAATTTGGCGGGTGAAAATGTAGCTGACGAAATGCTCACGACCATTTGGATGAACCGCATGCCCAGCCACGTTCGAGGAATTTTATCTGCCAATCTCGGAATTTCTCTCAATGCCTTAGCTGAAATCGCAGACAGAATAATCGACAACACGTCGCATCCAGCTATCTGCTCCGCGGACACTCAGGGAGAAGGTGTTTCTAACGATTTTTACAGCCGCCTTAGCACAATCGAATCAACTCTTTCGAACTTGTCTAAGTTGGTTCAAGAGCTAAAAACAAACAACAACAAATCCAATAGTCGTCGATCTGCTTCTAGGCCGAGAGCAGGCTCTTCAAATAGATCCTCTACGCCACACACACAACCAAAAGCTTGCTACTTCCACGAACGGTTCGGCGAAAATGCAATTAAATGTTCGAAGCCTTGCAACTACCAAAAGTTAAACTAAAATCGCTGTTGTCATCCCAGGCGGTAGACAACAGCGATCGTGCAAACATCGAATACCGCCTCCACGTTTTCGACAGAGAAAAACATCAAAAATTTCTCATCGATTCCGGATCATCAGTCTCAGTCCTGCCTCGTCCACCGAATATCAAACTGTCACCAGGGCATCCAACTCTTTACGCAGCAAACAATTCTCCAATACACACTTACGGCGAAAAAGTACTTACCCTCAACCTCGGGTTACGACGCGTAATTAAGTGGTCTTTCATCATAGCTGATGTTAAGACAGCTATTATTGGAGCTGATCTACTTGCTCATCACGGATTGATCCTCGACCTGAAATCAAAGCGCCTCATCGATGCAACTACATCGCTCACGACGCCAGGCAGAGTATATCCAACAGATGTTTGTGGGTTATCCACGGTTGACGGACGACAAGCATACAGTGACATTCTTAGAGATTTCATTGACCCTACCACCAAACCCCACACACAATCGAAAACCGACGTTGTACAGCACCACATCATTACCACCGGTCAACCGACAGTCGAACGATATCGCCGACTTGCAGGTGAAAAGCTCAAACAGGCCAAAGAAGAGTTCAGAAATCTGGTGGAAAAAGGCATCTGTCGAAGCTCCAGTAGTCCATGGGCGAGTCCCCTGCACCTAGTTAAAAAAAAATGGGGAGTGGCGATCTTGCGGAGACTATAGGCGTCTCAATGCTCAAACTCAACCAGATCGGTACCCGATACCCCACATGGATTTTACAGAGTGTCTCAACAACAAAAGCATTTTCACCATCCTCGACTTGGACAAAGCTTACTATCAAATACCTATGGCACCTGAAGATATAAAGAAAACTGCCGTGAGAACTCCCTTTGGACTGTATGAGTTCGTAGTCATGCCATTCGGGCTTAAAAACGCCACACAAACTTTCCAAAGACACATGGACACTGTTCTCCGTGGCTTAGAATTCGTGTTTTGTTACATAGATGATATATTGATTTTTTCAGAGTCAGAACAGCAGCACCGCGAACACATTCGCCAAGTTCTAAACCGACTGAAAATACACGGCCTTTCTATCAACACCAGCAAGTGCGTCTTTGGAAAGCCTGAAGTGACCTTCTTGGGCCACACTATTAACTGTTATGGAAGCAAACCACCAGAAGAAAGGATACAAGCCATTCAACAATACCCAAAACCAGCAACGATAATGGAACTCCGGCGCTTCCTTGGAATTGTAAATTATTACCGTCGCTATTTTCCTAACTGCTCTCATATCCAAACAGCTTTAAACGGATTTCTGAAGAACTCGAAGAAAAACGACAAGCGTCAAATACCATGGACAACCGAGACTGAGGATGCTTTCATGCAGTGCAAAGCTGGCATAAGCAAAGCAACCATGCTGAACCACATCGACCCCGAAGCACAACTGATTTTGACAACCGATGCTTCTGATTTGGCAGTTGGAGCAAAACTTGAACAGTTTAAAGACAACAAGCTCCAACCAATTGGCCTTTTCTCCTGCAAACTTTCTTCAGCACAGAGCCGATATTGCACGTATGATCGGGAATTATTGGCCATGTATCTCGCAGTTAAATTCTTTAAACATCTTCTCGATGGTCGCCACTTCATGATCCAAACTGACCACAAGCCCTTAATCTACGCGTTCCAACAAAAATCGGAAAAGGCATCGCAAAGAAGATTGCGCCAGTTGGATTTCATATCCCAATATACAACAAATATAATACAAAAATACTAATACAAAAGTATTATCGTAAAGTTTTTTAGGATAATTTACCATGTGCATATCTACAAAGTGGAGGTTAGGTTACGTTGAAGCGGCAGTCGGTGAGGCCGACTCACTTAGACCAAAAAGAGGTCCGTTGTGAAACCACGTGGATCTAAACTTTTACTACTCTACTCGTTAAATCAATTGGAGATATAGCAAAGGAGATCTTTAACGCCAGCAGTTGACATTTATTCAAGATTGTCATAGAAAAAGGCAAGGAGAGAGCAGAACAGATGCAGCGAAGGTGTAGGATTGTTTCCGTTTCCTCCTCATCTATGCAGCTTCTGCAAAAGCCATTTGAATGCACGCCGAGCCTAGTTGCATGCCTGCTTATAAGACAGTGTCCAGTGATTACACCTATTGTAGAGCTGACGTGCAGTCTTTTTAGAGAGATCAAACACCAAGAGCGTTCAACCTTTTTTTTATATAAATAAAATTAAATATACAATGTAATTTGAATGTATGTATATCTACTTCAAAAAATAGTAAAACAAATTTTCGTGTACTTGGGCATTGTAAGCCCTAAAAAATCTTGCATGTAATAAACCAATATGCATGTTGGAATCCGATTTGAAAATTCATTTGAGCACTCAGTGGCTAGTAAACGGGTCGAGGGTTAAGACGAATAATCATAGCTAGAAAAAAGAGCTGAGGGTTCAGTTACAATCTTTAATCTTCCGAAATTAAATTTGATTATGATAATTATCTTGACTTAATTATCTGCACCGAATCATAATTTACATCACCCTCATTGTTAGATAGAATGAGTGATAAAGAATTGCATGAACTTATACAAAACAAATCTTCAATTGATATGCCATATCCAAACTACCCTTGTTAGGCGTAGCTTCAATCATTGTAATTGGTGAAAAAGCCAGAGATAGACTGTATCGATCATAAATTCTGAATATATATTTATGAACTGTTTATTATGAATTTTAATGTTTTATTTTTAAGTTAATGTTTATATTTTTGTTTTCTTATTCCGCGAATGGGCACGAGTACGATAACTTTAGCGACAAAAATGTATAACCTTTTTTTGTAGAGGGGTAGAAAATAAGAATTTTTACTATGGGAGGTATCGCAATTTTAGTAAAAAATTACTTAAAATGGGAAACAACATTTTAAAAAACAACGGTAACACCTAAAATTAAGTACTATACCGATTTTTAAAGTAGCTAAAATTGGAAATCTGTTCTTTAATCCCAAATTTAAATAAACAAAAGT
Organism: Ferdinandea cuprea; assembly: GCA_963576555.1. NCBI lineage: Eukaryota > Metazoa > Arthropoda > Insecta > Diptera > Syrphidae > Ferdinandea > Ferdinandea cuprea. The sequence goes on along the minus strand of OY754962.1, from coordinate 39,551,112 downwards.
TTAGACTAATTGTTAACTTTCGTGTTTACATTAGTATACTAAAGAGAAAGTTATTGCGATCGTGCGGACATTTCGAACTCAAACTGAGTATGAGGGATGATATTACGACTATAGTGAAGTTAAAAAAAAAATGGGTCCGCCAATGCCGTTTTTCGGTCTGTCTGTTGTTTTTTTAGATTACATCTCGGGGCATCTTTTTTTTTAGCTTTATCGTTTGAAATAACGGTACCCGCCATACATTTTTTTGGTGGAAATCACTAATCACTATTTTTCCAGAAAATTTTTCCAAGGATTTTGGTCTTTCTTTATACTAGCAATACTTGGAATGGGCCAAAAATTCTGCATACTCAGTTTTTGGAAAAAAAAAAATGATTAACGTCAATTTATAAAACCGCCAATATCTCGAAAACAAACGAAGCGAACTCCAAAAGATTTTACAGTTTTTTTATACTATTAATAAATTTGTATACTTCGATTTTTGAAACAATTTTTTTTTTTGTTCATGTAACGGTTTTCTTAAATTTAAATTAAATTCGCTTTCTCAAAAACGGCTCTAACGATTTTGATAATTTTTTGTATTTTATGTTAAATGTGTCTAATGTACGAAATTACATCAAAATGGTAGGTGCCGCTTTTGAGTAAATCGTAAGTGAGAAAAAAAGTTTCGTATGACGCAGCCGTGCACTTTATTTTATATGCCACGCTGCAGAATCGCCCCAAACCTGAATTTGCCCCTTTAGTAACTTTTCATAAATTTTACATGGTTACTTAGTAAGCTGATGGGTCTATAACTTTCTGGCCTGTCAGGAGCCTTACCAGCTTTTAATATGGGGAAGGCTTTTGCAAGTTTCCATACATCCAGAAAGTACTGCTTGTAAGACTTGCGTTTAAAATGAATGCCACAAATTGAATACCTTTTTGGTCAGGTGCTTGAGGTAAATGTTTATTAACATGTCCAGGCCATTCATTATTACGGTTAGAGCACCGTGTTTGTTAATTTTTTAAATTTCTCGTATATATAAGTATTTTTTTTTGTCGGAGGTTGCTACTATCCCATGGAGCGCTCAGACACAACTACAGGTCCATTGTACTACCATTCAGACACCTTACATTAATTTTCTTAGTTTTCCCGTCATTCGAAGAAAAACAAGAAGGGGCTTCAGTGATAAAGAGCTTAAATATTCGGCACTCACCACGTCAGCCCCGAAGATCCGCCACCTGATGCGAGCATAGGCCAGATAAATGGAGAGAAAGTGTTCTGCTGTGTCATCCTCCTCACCGCAAGCAGGACAGGTAGTGATGTCACTTAAGCCCAACAAATTTAAGTATTTAGCAAAAGCTTGGTGGCCCGAAAGAGCGCATACAAGCAGCCTACAGTCGATTTTCCTCAGATATAGAAGAAAAGATGCTGACCTTTTGCTAATGTCCTGGCGCCTAGTTTTGGAGCCATCCGTGAAAATATGATGGCATTCAATCCATGGTTCAGAGTCTGACCGTAGCCATTCCGTTAACTGTGGAAAGTTGACATGGTAGATTTTTCGCAGGAGGATTTCTGGTGTCATTGCATCAGACGGCATATCTATAAGACAGGGGTCAAAGGTTAATACTCGAGCAAGTTCTTTAAAATTCCTGTGCGTATGGTACCAACAACCACATCTCTTTAAGCGAAAGATGGTTTTTAGCGTACAACCCATGATATATAAATCAAGGGGAGGAAGATTCATCAAAGCATCTAGAGCAGAGTCCGGGGTGCTAGCCGAGACATGCCGTTCTTTGGAGTTTGGCAAAAGTAACACGTTTCAGCGAAAGCCTGTTCCACCAAATAACTGATGCATATGAGAGTAGCGGTCTAATCATGGCCGTATAGATCTAAAGGACCCGTTTCGGAGACAAGCCCTATGTCTTACCAAAAACGCCTTTACACAGCCAGAAAGTCGACAGCGCTTTATCGGTTTTCGATTAGACATTTTTGGACCATAGAAGTTTTTTTATCGAGGACGATTCTCCTTCTCGTAAAGAGAACAACTGTGGTTTTAAGAGGATTCACTAAAAGCGCATTACTAGTGCACCAGACATCGATCAAATCCAGGGATCTCTGCGCTTGAGAGCAGACAGCCCCTAGCTTTGAACCGAAAGAAAGAACGGCGACGTCATCCGCATAAGTTTGAGTGTAGTTTCCAGGAAAATTGAGAGCCGTAAGCAGAGAGGGTAGAAGAACACCACCTTGAGGACAGCCCCTATTAACCCTGTTATGACGCACTTGCCACAATATGCATCGGCTACCAACGTCCTGTACATTAGCATTGCTTTAATCCACAACACCAAAGTTTTATCTACACCATGCTGTCTGGCTGACTTAAACATCGCATCGCATTATCAAAAGCACCCTCAATATCGACGAAAATGCCCAACGCGTACTTCTTCCGTTCAAGAGCACTATCAATCCTACCAACAAGGTTTTGAAGCGCAGTCTCGCAGGATTTTCCGCGCTGATAGGCATGTTGCATCTCAGAGAGAGGATGTGATCGAAGAGAAACTTTGCGCACATGTAGCTCAACCTATAGGCCAAGGCCAAGCTCGCGGTGAAAATTCTTTTCAACATTGGCAAAACCTTACTTAAAACTTGTTTCAGCAAAACTGGATAAATTCCATCCGAACCAGGTGACTTGAAACTCTCAAAAGATGCAATAGCATACTTGATAGCATCTTCATTCACCACTCCCGATGCAATATACCAGCTGTGCCGCGTGGTATTACTCGGTTCAAATGTAGCTACCGTCGTTTGAAGGGCTGAAGAACGCGTAGTAACGTGATTTCCCGGAAAGTGAGTCTCAAGTAGAAGACCAAATGTCTCCGCCTTTGTATCTGTGTACGCGCCATCAGGTTTAAGGATTGCATCCAGTTTGCTTGGTCTGTTCCTTTGGAGGACGTTAACAACCTACTAGTTGCACTTAGAGATTCGACCTCTTCACAAAACTCTTTATAGGAGTCATTTTTCGACTTGCGAATAAGTCTCTTATCTTATCTGGCGATACCTTCCAATTTATGATAGACTTCAAATGCCTGTTTGACAGGGTGACATCAATTACTTGCTGTCTTTTGGCTGTAAAAAAGGTTAGGTTGATGACCTACATTGTTGATGGTAATATCAGACGATAAAATCCAAGTCAAAGAGTCGATCTTTCCTTATGTTGCATTTGCTGCTGCCCCAAACAGTGTTCTGAGCATTAGCATCGCAGCACAAGACATGACCCAACCTTTTGAATTCAAAATACTCTACGACCTCTACAACAGCCTTTGGTGGAGGAGGGGTTAGAGAGTCATAGGGGAAATAAGCCGATGCAGCGACAAAGGTTTCCCAATTATCATTTGCATGGTAAGGTATAAAAACAGCTACCAAATCTTGGCTACAAAAGTATTTGATCATAGTAGCTGTAAAAGATTTCGATATAATAAGACATGTAGGTCTTTCGGATTGCACACCATAAAGAACGTGGTATAAATCACTCAAGCAACCAAGACCACAGATGCGATTTTTCCACACCCATGGTTCCTGGATGGATTTTGTTCTACAAGCCACAAGCCTGCTACTTAAAAGGGCGGTAGCAGCCTTGCAGTGCTTTAGGTTAATTTGAGTAAACAAGATGTATGAATACTCTTGGTAACGTCCACTATTAGCACTGTTTGACATTGAAATGGAAATGGATCCTGCTAAGATGCAGATAGGGACGCGTGTTGTACCTAGATTTGATGATATACTCACAACAAGAGAACTACCACCTTCATTGTGGCGGTTTTTACTCTTCTTGTGTGAATAGACAACCCAGGCTTTTGTGTCGAGACCAGGATTCTGGGTTTGCAAACGCTTTAGCACATCCGCCGATTTCCCTAGTTTCCTAGGGATCCAGCAGACAGCCCGCGTAAGCTTGTTTGGTTTGTAGACCTCAAAAGATGAAGTCCATTCAGAGGTTTTCTGTGATGAGGTCTTCACCATGAGGGTTCCGTCCTTTAACACACGCCCCTCCACCTGAATGCAGCATTTGTACCATCAGAGCCGTCCGCGTCGAAAAAGTTGTGTCCACTAGTGCTGCACCCAGTATTGGTCACAACACCAGCATCATCCATTACCAGTGCCCGGGCAGCACCTCTACTGCAACCAATTTCCGTCCATCAATGCTACTACCTTTGCTGGTAGAAGCACCGACTTCATTTGGAGACAGGACGTGGACAGACACAGGAGCTTGAGGAGGGTTGTATCTCTTAACGAGCTTGGGTCGCTTCTTCTTGCTTTTCGGTTCAGCAGAAGAGGAGGCATTGCCTGGTGACTTCATGAGCCCGTTTAACCGTAGAGATATCACGGGTCAAGCTCAGTTTGCACAAAGAGTCGGACATAGAGCCACAAGAGTCGCTTTTAGGTCCAATGAATGTCGGGGTCTCCAGAATCCGAGCCCCAGCCGCAGTCGAGAAGACCAAGGATGGATTTTGGCTATTGCCAGTACCACCTGGAGTATTAACATCCTTAAGGTTGTTCATTCATCAATATTTTGAGTTTTAACTACTACTCATGTAAGTTAGATAACTTTGAAATTCTTTTCGTTCGGAGATTTGGTGTCGACAAACGAAAAAACCATCACCTTTTTAGAAGAAATTGGTCTAAACGTCACCGTGAAACATTTGAAAAATATTAAATTGATATAATTATTTTTTTTGTGATCAAAATGCCTGAACACGGCTTTTCAGGTAAATTAATCAAATCTTAAGCTACAACTTAAAGATTTATTTAAATATAATTGCACATAATTTTTTTTAAAATTTGCTTTAAATCACTTGGCGCCATCATGACAATAAAAATAAACTCAGTAAATCTACTATAACATATAACTTTAACTATTGTCGTCAAATAACCGAAATATTAGAGTCTCACTTTGATTTTAATATTGTCGGTCAAGAAAAAACTGTACGAATCGACGAGACTTTGGAGGCCGTGTAATGGAGCCGATGGCAATCGTAGTGTTATGGTAATTTTGTAAAAAAGGTAAAGTGGGGCGCTTCTTTAAAGTGAACTTCAAATGTAAAGAAGATTTGTGGCCTTATATCCTTAAATGCGTTAACCCCAGCACCAGTCATACGCCATTACATATGTAGCTGTTGTGAAAATGTTCTCTAGTTCTACGACTCATGAAGTTACAATCCGCAGCAAAGTCGAATATTTTAACAAGACTAATAGAAATCATAGTATGCCGCTAAACAACCACCTTCACAATATGACACTATTTTTTTTCGAAAATCCTGCCTTTAAAATAATAGATATGGCAGCTTGGGCTCCCAAATCACAGAATTTTTAAAGTAAAAAAGTATACCCATGTTTCATCGATGGTGAAGAAAGTGTGGGTTTGCAATTAAAAGACTTCGATCTTCTACCGTTCACAGTGAAAACTAAGTGGGCGTTTTACCGCGAAATCAACCTCGGCTTCTCACCATCAACGAAGAACGCAATGAACTCAGTGCAGTAAGATTAGTACGGACGATGACTTCATTGACCTACATACCTTTTTAATAGGTACACTGAAAATCTACTTGACTATTTTTAACTACCTCCTGATTTACTCACAAACTGACTAACTGGGACGCGGAATGCAATGCTATTCTACCTCCTCGTAGTGCATTCTGAGTAACGCTAAATGATTTTCTGTACTTTACTCAACAGCTCATCAACATTTATCCTCAAAGTGAGATCACCGTAAAAAAAAACATAAGTCAAAAAAAAGGTAGTTTTAGTAATTTAAATTTTTTTCAAAAACTAGAAGACATGTAAACAATTCTGGTTTTTAGCGCCGCCAAATTTATTGTACTCTGATAAAAATGATATAATATAAAGTTATTTCAAACTTGTTGGCGAAATTTGTCTGCAAAGAAAAAAGATTTGAAATTTGAGGGTAAATTCTTTATCCCAAAAAAAAAAATGTTTGATGTTAAATTATTATGCTCATTAAAATGCAACAAATTGTGATACATCAACTTATTTCTTCCCCATACAGTGACGCCGCACTCTACTTATGTATATAATACCTACATACCTTTTTCAAATTTTTAATAATCTGAATAATTCTCTTATCTGTAGATAAATTAAATGAGCTAAATAAATAAATAAAATTTATTTACGGAGTTACAGCCATTCGTATCGTACTTATGCTATTTTTCCTTGTCGTCACAGAAATATCAAAGAAGCAGACTATACGTTTTTTTATTACACCATCTAATACAAGCCGAAGATAATCTCCAACTTTGCGAAAATATAACTTTGTTGTAACAACAAAGCAATTACAGTATAGTAAAATATTATTAGTATTGTAAAATAAAATAAAAGAAAAAACTATGAATGAAAATTTAACATATGTTTTCAAATCCTGTTGTTATTCGTGTTCACCTGTTTTATACCTTATTGCAGATATTAGTCATGATTTAGAGTTATGTATATATGCATCTGTTTCATTAACTGTTACAAGTAAAAAATAAAATTAATGTTTTTCTATTAGCTCTTCTTACAATTTGTAAATCTGTCTTTGAGTACCATCATTCCACCCGCTAAACACGATTTGAGCATTCAATTTATTGTAAATCCACTCTAAATATTAAAAAAAATAATACCTCTACTCCAACTCTTTTTGTCAAGAATTGTTGTGCAGGTCTTCTTGATGTTGCAATTGTATCTGGTCGTGTTTCTTTTGGTTGACCAGCTTTCGCTTGATTGTAGTTTAACCATAATTCATTTCATCCATAAATATTGATCCGATCTAGATGACAAGATTTCTATGTCGGATGACTCTGGTCGATTTTCCACAGTGTCATTTTATATTGGATTGGAAGTTCATGCAAAAAAAAATATGGTTCTAAAAGTTAATTTTCGTGCTCCAACAAGTTTATTTCTGTTGTAAAATTAATGGCAACGACGGTACATCATACAATTATCCACAACTAAAAATGAGAGGATTATTTTACGATATTTGTCATTCCATTGTATTACTATATAATCCTCGTTTTCCTAATTATCATAAAATCGAATTCTTCGCCAACTTGCTCAAAAATTTCATCAGCACCATGAATTCGTTTATATTGTAAATTCTTTTCAAAATGGCAAACAGAAGAATAATTATTCAATGAGTGGTAAAAATATCCTACCACGAAACATTAAAACTTTATTTCCCAACAAAGTATATCCATTTCACGTTTTAATACTTTTTTTAATACTTAAATTCCACAGAACATATTCTGTCTAATCCTGGCAGCACTGCTTGCACACTGAAATTTAATCTATACACCTTGGAACATTTGAACATGGAACAGTACCAGCAAAAAATGTACATATTATGTCAATATCAATAAGAATTTGGGATTCATTTGGATTAGAAGTTTTTTGTTTATTTTTGTTCGGCTTTCATTTGTGAAAAACTAAGGGAAAAGGATAACAAATGGCTCTGTGAGTAATTGCCAAATATTATTAACAAATATGTCATTATTCATTTCATTTCCATTTTTATTTATATAGTTTCAAATTAAAGAAGAACATAATTGGTGATCGAGAAAGGTTTCCAATAATTTTGGAACAAGCTCGGTTGCGTCGATATCCGATGTTGGATTTGCTATATTAATTAGAAGAAGTGGATGCAATTCATTGTCCCTGAGATGACATAGACTGTAGACATGCAACGTATAGACAATTTGGACGTATATTGGAAAGCATACATAAAGCAGGAGTTTTTGGAGTTAAACGGTAATAATTGAGTACCTACTACGCCTTGCAAAAGTAATATTATGTTTATTTTTTGTTTATTTAAAGTCGTAATGGGACACTTTTTCAGTAATTTTTAAAATTCCAGTGTAATGGTTTCTTAGAATTGAATACTTACTTTTTTAGATTTGGTTACTGTCATTGGTTTTTATTATTTAAAATTATGTCTTTTGTGTTGTTCGCTCGCTCGTGAAAAAGAAGTTCTTACTTAAATGTAGTTTATATCACAAACTTATATTTCTATTTTTACTTTTTGTTAAACAATGTCTAATTTAAAATACTTCCTAAATGGGTGAATAAAATTCTTTCATACAAACTGATGTTTTCTTATAGATAGAAAGATATAAATTGATCTGCTTCTGCTTTTAATTTTCAACTTTGTTCTATTTTTAACTTTCTCGTATACATTAGTTTACTAAAAAGAAAGTTATTGCGATCGTGCGAAAATTTCGAACTCAAACTGAATATGAGTCCAAAAAAGTGGTCCGCCAATGCCGTCCGTCGGTCTGTCAGTCTGCCTGTCTGTCTGTCCGGGCGTCGTATGGCGAAACGGTTAGACGGATTTACTTCAAAGTTTGTATATAAGCTTCTTGGGGTTATATCTCGGAGCATGTTTTTATTTTTTGCTCTATCGTTTGAAATAACTTATCACTATTTTTCTCAAAAGTGGTTTAAGGATTTCGGTCTTTTTTTGTACTAAGGATATTTAGGATAGGGTCAAAAATTCGGCATACTCAGTTTTTAGAAAAAAAATCGATTAGCGGTAATTTATAAATCTGGCAATATCTCGAAAACTAATGAAGGCAATTTAAAAAAAAGTTACAGTTTTTTTGCTATAAAGAAGAACAAATTTGCATACTTAAATTTTTGAAATATTTTTTCATTTAACGATTTTGTTAAATTTAAATTAAATTGTTTTTTTTTTCAAAAACGGCTCAAACGATTTTGATAGTTTTTTTTATTTCGAACAATTATGTTAAAAGCGTCCAATGTGCGAAATTACATCAAAATCGTGGGTGCCGTTTTTGAGAAAATCTATTTTTCCAAAACCTAAAAAGTGATTTAAATACATTTTCGATACATTTTGCGGTTCAAAAACGCATTTCATGTACCGAGAAAGTTTGATATGACGCAGTCGTGCACTTTATTTTTAAACACACAGAACTATAGGTTTACATGGGTGTGGCTAAAAATAAATACCCAAAAGATAGTAAAGAAACAAAAAAAAACAATAAAAGGTTGGGAAGTACTTGCTCGTTTTGCTAGAGAATACAAGAAGGGAATATAATTGTGTAAGGGTAACTTGTGACATATTGTTGAGTTCAAGAGGAAAGGCATGCGCGTTAAGGCAGATATTCTGGAGAGCGAAAATAGGGTATATACATGCGCTTAATCTGAAAAAAATTATTGAATAAAGGAGAGTGACCATTTAGTTTACTTGCTAATTTTGAACCAGGGTTATGGTTAAAGGTTAAATGCATTGCATGTTTGCTTACATTATTTAATTAAAGAGTTGCAATATAAGCACATTGGGTAGTACCCATTGGCCAGACAATATGTGTGTTCACGGACTCATGTTTAGTTGCGATCGTTTAATGTTTTAATTTCATGCTGAATATCTGTTTTATATGTATTTTTTTTTTCAAATAAATGGTGCGAATACGGACCTCTCGAATGTACATACTACATTGCCTTCGACGAAGTATGCGTTGCAACGTAAACCTCACATAGTTTGTAACACCCCTTTATATTCATCGTAGACCTATAAAAGTCTATATATCTATTTATGATCAGGACCAAAACCTTAAACTATTTAGCAATGTCCGTCCGTCCGTACGCAAATTTTGGGCCCCTACATTTAAGCTAGGAAACTAAAATTTGGACCACATATTTCCGGGGGCTCCGATGTGGGCGAGACAATATAGTCTGTGTTTCTGTTGGACTACATCCACATCTTGGTACAGCTCATAGAGTTCGCGGTTGTATCTTATCCTCCATTCGCCGGCGCCGGCGCCGTATAGCAGAACTGGCATGATAAGGGTTCTGTAGAGTATGCACTTTATCCTTCGAGTCAGGAGTTTTGAACTCATTTGTTTTGCCAAACCGAAGTTGTGGAGTTTATGTTTACCCTGAGGTAGATGAACTCCTGAACTACCTCGAAATTGCTGCTATCAACAGTGACATTTTGTCCAAGTCGGTGGACAGATGATTGTTTGTTTGCTGATAGCATATATTTAGTCTTGCCCTCGTTAACTTTAAGGCCAACTAGTTTCGCCTGTTCCTTAATTGCCGTGAAAGCCTCGACAGTTCTTGCAAGGCATAGGATCTTCTTTCTTGTATATGGGTCATATGGAGCTGATGGTCCAGTCATCGGGCATGCTTTTCACCACCCAAACTTGGTTGATGATTTGGTGCATGCGCCCTACCATAACATCACCTCCGTATTTGAAAAGCTCTGCAGGTATACCATCAGAGCCGGCGGCCTTCTTGTTAGCTTTTTTATAGCTAAGCCAACCTCTTCTATACTGAGCGGAGGGACTGGTTCTTCATTGGCTGGACGTGGGTTCTCTTCTTGTCCCATCACTCTCCCTACATTTTGTCCGTTTAGCAGAAGTGCTGGAAATGCTGCTTAAATACATCTACTATTCCCTGCACGTCGGTGACTAGGTTTCCATCGCTGTTGCGAAGAGCCTGTGTTCCGGTCTTAAAGCCAGCAGCCAGTTACTTGGCTTTCTTATAAAACTTCCTTGCTGCCCTTGTTTTCCTCTGCAGCGTTCTAATGTGTTGATCTTCTGTCACCTTTTTCCGGTATACGCATACATCATTACACCACGGGCTTTTTCTTAGTGTGGCTGGTATCGTAGGGTGGTTTCGGCTACCTCCTTGATGATGTCGCGATACTGAGACCACTGGTTGTTGCCGTCTGTTGTAGATGAATGCACAGTGGAGAGTTTTTCACTCAGGCGCTCTTTGTAGGATCTGGCGACTCCAGTTTTGCTAAGGCGTCCAACGTCGAATTTCTTCTTTTGGGCAGTTCGCAGCTTCTTCTCGTTGAACAGTCGAGCTCTGAATCTAGCTGCAACAAGGAAATGGTCAGAGTCGACGTTTGCCCCTCGGTAAGTGTGGATGCGTGCCTCGCATCGATTCGCACATGGTCGAGTTGGTTGGCGGTTCGACCGTCTGGAGAGCGCCAGGTTGCTGTGTAAAATGCATAGAATTCCTCCTTGATAGGGTCCTCAAGCTAATATCTTGAAATGTAGCTCTGTTGCGGATCACAGCCAGGCGATCACGTTTCGGCTTGAAGTCCATTACTTTGGATCTAAACCGATTTCCCACGACAAATCCGAATCCTAACACATGCAATCTATAATAAATGTCGCAATTTTTTCTTTACATAGTTTTTGCCACTCCTCCTTTTTGTGTTCATTTTTCACTAAAATGCTGTTTGCGTCTAAAATTTCTATAGAAACCGAAAAAGAAATGTTTAACGAGATATTTTGCCAATATATCACCCGTACAAAGTTTTTGGCCACGCTCATTATTTGGAGGCGTTTTTTTTAAATATTGAAGTTTTTTTTATAAATTTCATACAAAATGAAACAAAATATAATTCACAATGTTATTAACGCCTTTTATTTTAGAATACACTTCCTAGAATCCCAGATTTGTTAAGTGTACAAAAATGTATTACGCCCACTGCCACGCCCACAATTAAGAAAACCCCGTTTTGAAGCTAAAGTTGAGAAAAAGAGAGTTAGAACCTTAAAAACATACACAAACACTGACCTCCTTCAAATGTTTGCCATATAAAATTTTTCGAAACGCCTACTTTTCGTGTTAGTTTTTCGCTACGAATTAGGTTTCTTCAAAATACACATTTTCGAAGGAAACGACAAACGAAATTTAATGTATAACAATATATAAATTGTTGGTTTTATTTTGTTAACTGATGTGCATCGTTTAAATTTTACAGAACTTAAAACGTATTAATATATTTTCCTTCTTTTGTTGATTTATAAATTTAATACACAAACAATTTTACCCTATGGTTTATATTATTTTTTATTTTTACTTATTTTTTTATGGTCTTAGAGTAGATACTCTTTTAAGTTACCTCTTTTTTTCAGCCAGTTGTAATTCATTTTAAAATTGGGTTTTTCGAAGGGATATCAATGTCTGTTGATATCAATGTCCGTTGTTACTTAAAAATAGGCAGATATACAATTTTTTAAAAATATCAGATGTGCATTTTAATTTCGGAGAAAACAAAATCGTGGGTTGATAAGAAAAAGTAAAGAAATGGTTGCAGTGGTTTTTTGAATGCTCACAATTCATTCATTCTAAAGAACATTAATGAGCTGAAAATAGGTACATCATTTTAATGTACATTTTGACGCCTCCTATTTTGTTTTCATTGTATGCGAAAGGATTATCTATCAATTATTGAAGTCCATTATTGGGCATTATTTTATGTAACCATAAATTATCCTCATAAATGTATGTCTTCAATAAAATACCCGGAAATACCCACATACATTATCATACACTTTTGAGGCTTTCACAAGTTATTCGGAGAATAAAATACGCATTTTGACCTATAATATTAAAACTATTCAATATGTAATTGACGGAAAGCTTGGTAGCTAATACTAGCCGCGTGTTTATACACGAAAAGGAAACGCAGAAAATCAAAACTAATTAACTGCACATTTTGGTGGAAAACTGTCTAAAAGAGTAGGTAGATGTATTATGAAATTCATTCAGAAACATTTCTTTCCTTGAGAACAGACAACAGTTTTACTGAAAAGTGCAGCAGACAAAATAATTATTAACGAATTAGCATCATTGCTTGTTGAAACAAAAAGTCTGCGTTGTGGCGCAAAATATTAAAAAAAAATTTCAATTCAAGAAGTTGATTTGGGAAAATATAAGAAACAATAAAAACATTTTTCTTTTTTTTCATAACAAAAAAATTTCAAATCTTTATATGTTTCAAAAATTGTGAAGTGTGTGCAGTTAGAATCGATCAATAGTTGTTCATAAATTTCGAATGTGTTTTCTTAGCCATGTGCTACGTGTATTAAGTAAGAAGTATGTGTTAGTTTAAAGATTAATTAAAGTTAAGTAAGCCTCAAGGATTTATTGTAAGTTAAGTACAATCTATGCTAACATTTTTTCAATATCCGTTGCATATATCCGTTTTATATATATATTTTTTAATATTTTACACCAATATAATATTTATCATATTATTATCACGAACATTTTAAAAATGTTATATATAGATATATAAATATATATTGATTAAATTATTTATATACAACTATATAGACCAGAAAACATTACAATTTTATAAAAGAATTTACGTACTCAGCTCCAAAATGCCTAGGTTAAAAAGAGTATCTGCAGCTCAAATAGTCGAAATAGATCGAGGAATTTGCGATCTGACGCTAACTATCGCCAAACGGATAATCAAACTAATAATCGTCAACACGCTTCTCGGCATATTGAATCGCAGTACCGAGAGGTAGACCAGTTTCAAAATACCGAACAATAGAGATTGAGACGTCAAATTACTGAACAAGAAAGGAATTCCCAAGCACGTTTGGCTCAACGTGAACTCCTTGATTATAGGGTAATGGAACAACAACGAAATACTCGGGAACATAGGATGCAATACAGGAACATTGAAAGAGAACGGAATACACAGGAACCTGAAACCCGACTGCAGAATATAGGGAAGCGAAACAACAACGGAACGATCGGGAACATCAGACTCGACAGGAGAATCCGCAATACAGGACAATCGAACAAAGGAATTACTGCGGAAGCAGATCAGTCAGTAGTAGAAGAGCTCTAAGGGCAAACAGTTGAGGAAGAAATTTTGGTTGAAGATCTATTGGCACCGGAGAATTTGACTCCTGAAGGTCTAGTGGTTTTATTAAACAAAATACCAATTGAGAATGTACCAACGGATCAAATTGCAATTGCTCCAGGTGAAGGTCGACGACCGCTGAAATGATTTTTGATAGTCGTTCCGAAGAGCTTTCCTTTCCTAGTATTTATTGTGGTCAAACTAGCAGATGCTCGGATTTTTTATTTAGCAAAATCGCTCGATCAGAGCTGAGGCGGTATGACAGACGGTGTGCAACTGTAGATACGTTACTATACACTTATACAAAATTCGAATTGAAGAGTGTTCGAAATGCAATTTCTTTTTGCATTCGGAAGAAATCTGGACACTAATTTTCATGCTAACCGAATCACATGTTAACAATTCGGTGCAATATGATGACGACTACCACGTACTTTAGGGCGTTAGGTCGTCATCAGCTCATTGGGAGACTGAGAAAAAGAAAGTAATGGCAATCATACGCCAATTTGGATTGCTTACATCTTTTATAGCGCTTTCGGCTGCAGAAACCAAATGGCATGAATTACTTGTAATTCTTTATAAGGTTGTGGATAACATTGACATTTCCTCAGATGAAGCGAAATCAATGGAGTTTGCACGAAAATCCCGACTTGTAAGAGCGGACCCAGTGACATGTGCTCGATACTTCGTCCATAGTTTTCGAACACAATTTAAAATTTTTAAAGCACTTGGAGAAATTTTTGGAGGTAATAACGTTGACCGTTTTTATTACAGAATCGAGTTTCAGTAAAGTGGTTCACCACATGTTCATAGGATAAGTGGTGTACGAAAGCTGGATCTCGAGAATAACGAGAGTATAAAATCAAGAAAGAAGTTACAGCACTTGGGCAATCGATTTATTTCAGGCTCGGAAACAGGGGCTCAAGAGGCAGCATATAGTGTTTTAGGTATTCACATGTATTAATACATCCAGACCAGAACAACGGGTGCGAATGTTCAAACCAAGACGAGAATTGCAGCAGCTAGAAGCTGGCTCCACAGATATTTTGACTCCAAATAAAATTGAACACTACACCCAGCGTCCAGTTTCCCTTGAAAGCTTGTGATTTGCAGATCTTGCTGCTATGTATATTTTCTTAAAATCGCTATACGAGTACAAAATGAGGATGAACAGGAGGACAATTTTGCAATTAATCCAAATCAGCCACTACGTTTAAAAGATGGAAGTGGGTATATTTGTAAATGCTGGTAATCCATGATATTTCCCAAGAAGAACTACTGAGAAATTTAAGTACGTTAATATTTAAACGTACGAACCTCTTTGATGAACTTTATTTGTTCGGTGTGCATATTTGTGTAAACAAGGAACGGATACGGTTTCGGCTTCGTGGTGGCGGCTGCACCCTGTGTCGGTGTTGCGGCGGACCCTGACACGGGGTTCTTAATCACAGACTTGGTATTCGGCCGAATACCGAATAAAAAACCATAAACAGGAAAACGCATAAATATTACTCAAAATGTATCCGCTTTATTCATAATTAATAATTTTAGTATTCAAAATCTATAAATGGCAAATTGTGATGTATAAAAACTAATTTTTCAGCATTTGTTGGTAACAAACGATTGCGTTTCTCTTCATAAATAATTCCAGCTTCTTAAAATAGCCTCTCACTATACACGCTAGTGCCAGGAGATGATAGATAGATCTTGGCAAATGGTGTAAGACTGTATGACTACCACTTGTATGGGTCTTCCGCTCGATTTTGGCGAACAGATTTTAAATAAACTTCCATTTCGTAATATTGGAATGAAAAAGCGGATGAACTGGCCAGATACGGCTCTGAACTGAACCCACTACTAGCGGACGGAAAGGTGCTTCCACCTTTTAACACCGCTAAGGCTTTTATCGACGACATCGTCCTACAGCTGGCTAAGGAACAATGGAGCAACACCAGCGGTTGTGTCATAACCCGAAGCTTGTGGCCTGTTGACGCCATCAAAAGATCAAAATCCCTAGTCACTCTTAATAGAGGTCAAATCCGGATGCTCGTCGGGGTATTAACCGGACACTGCGCCATCGGAAACATGGCTAAAAAGCAAGGGCTCTTTGCAAATGACTTCTGCAGAAGCTGCAGAGACGAGGGGAAATAGAGTCCGTGGAACACCTCCTATGCCACTGCCCAGCTCTACAAGAATGCCGCTTATTCTGCATGGGAGCACGGTTCTTCGAAAGCTTGGACGACGTGGCAAGGGTACCTCTATCAGACCTAAAACTTTTCCTCAACAGATCTAAGTGGTTTTGTTAGTTGCATTTCCTTGCATATATAAATAAAGTACTCATAATGGGCCTTTACGGCCTCTGAGTGAAATTTTCTGCTTGTGCAAAACAGCCCCTTAACGGTCTGTTAGTACGGTTTCGAGTACAATTGAATTTGCAGATCTTCTTCGTCAAGAACGTTTTCTATAGTGTTTTGGGGTCGTTACCCACATTTGGAAATGAGAATCCGATTATTTTTAGATGCATGTTTTGTATTTTCTCCTTAAGATTTTTCAAACATTTTACTATAACCATTTCATCTTTAGTACTTCTAATGGGTATTGGTAATGTAACAACAAGATTGGTCTCTAAACATTAACCTACATCAGGTTTCTTAAACTGTGGTATAAGTTCTTTGAGTATGTCTTCGTCTGTAAATCTCCTAAATGCAAAATTATGATTCTAAAAGGTATCTTGTCATCTTGTTGGATGTCACCGACTATCTCTGTCAGACTAAAGCTGAAAATTAGCTGTAATTCGTCTCCTGATGATTAAATTGATTGGGTTGTGTTTATTTTATTTTGTTCTTCTAAACGTTGTCTTTGGTTTCTTGTTACTAAAATTACCTTGTTACTTTGCTCGACTGGTATTTGACTCAGAGCATAAGCATTTCAGTTTATTTTACCAGGTTTATATTGAATTTCGTAATCATATTCTTCTAAAGATATACGCCATTGAAACGGTCGGTGATTAGTAAGAGTTTCTTAAAGTTTCTACCATAAATACAAGGGCGAAATTGCCTTACAGCAAATATTATTCCTTATAATTCCTTTTTCGTAGTAGTGTATTTAGTCTTTGCGGAATTTATGGTCCGTCTTACGTAGTATATTGGCTAATCTTCGCCGATTTTTCCCTGTAACAACACACCTCCTCTTGGGAGGTTACCAACTTATTTTTCAATTTGACTAAAGCTTCTTCGCATAGCGCATCCCACTTAAAATCCACATATTTCTTTAATTAATTATTTGTTGGTTTTGCTATGGAAGAAAACTGGGGAGTAAATCTACGATAATAACCTACAAATCCTAAAAATTCTTGTATGTCTTTAGCTTATGGTTATTGTAATTCCATTATTAATATGGAAGATCATGGCTCCGGTAAATTTAATATTTCAAACGTGGAAAATATAATTCGAAAATTTTTCGGCGAAGAATCTATCAGCGTACAAAAATGGATACAGGAATTGGAATCATATGCAATCGCGTTTAATTAGAACAGCTTGCAACGTTTTGTCTTTAGTCGAAAATTGCTCTCGGGTGCTGCGAAAATGTAGGTGGAATGTGTAGCGAAGTGTCGTATATTCAGTTATAGATGGCATTAATCAAAGAATTCGAAGCTAAAATTTTCAGCTGTGAGGTGGATAAGAAGCTACGTGAAACAAAGAAACGATGATGTTTCGGTATTTCGCTACGTAGTTGACGGCATTAACGATGAGATTGTTAACAAAACGATTTTAAACGGTGCGCGAACGATGACGGATTTTAAAGAAACCTTAATATTTATGAGCAAATAAAAAATGAAAGGGAGATAACCGTACCTAGCTCAAGCATGACCACACACGATAATTCTGTTAATCCCGTTAAACAAGAAAGTGGTGGAAGCAAAGGACGTAACTGTTTTAACTGTGGGTAGACGGAGCACGAATGTCACTCGGGCCCTGAGAAGTATAAAGGTCCCAAATGTTTCGGTTGCAACAATTTCGAGCACAAGCGCCCTGATTGTCCAATGCAAAAGAAACCATCGACGAACTTGTTCCAGATGACTGATATAAAAGGCCAGTAACGGTTAACAAGGGAGTTCTGTAATCGGCATAGAACTTCCTTCCAGGAAGCGATGTTTGCGTATTGAAGAAAAATCAAGTAAAAAGAATTTGTCCAAAAGATTTTCGCCTGTCTCTCACAGGTATCGGGGCAAATGTTGTGCAAGGCCAATGTCGTCATTGATGAAATTCTTTTTGAAAACGTTGAGTTCTGCAAAGTAGACAATCATTCATCAAACCGGATGTCATCATTGAAATGAGTCTGCTCAAGAAAGTCGTTTTGACGATTGAAGGAGGTGCAATACAGATACGAAAAGACGCCACAGAAAGACACATATGCCGTTGTCATTTCACACATCGTTGCCGCAGATTCACTCGATACTCTTGAAGACAACGAAGAGAACCATTGTTACCTAGAGTCGATATCTGAAGGTACTTACTTACAAGGATAGGTTTAATTTAGCCGATTTATGCTTTCTGCATAGCGAATATCGTGCCAATCGATGATGAGCCAGTTTACAGGCCGCCAAGAAGACCCCCCCCCCCCCCCCCTTGGAGAGAAAGGTTAAGTTAAGGAAAGGCCCTAAATAAGAAAACCCACAAGGACAGGTACCCGCTCCCTGTAATTGAAGACTAAATTGACCGCCTGAAGGACGCTCTTTACTTTACCACGTTGGACCTCGAAAATGGATTTTTTTATCTGACGGGAGAAGAAAAGAGCAGACGATTCACTTCGTTTGTTACTCAAAGCGGCCAGTTCGAGTTCCTAAGGGTACCTTTTGCAACTCAAAAGTACATTAACTGCGTTTTCAGAGAGTTGCTTCGAGAGGGTATTGTGATTGTCTACATCGACGACATAGTATTCCCATCAAAGGCAATAGAACATGGCATAGCAAATTTAAAGAGAGTGCTGGATAAAGCTGATGGTTGCTGCTGCTGCTTGGGCATAGGATCTGTATGGGCATAATTGCGCCATCCATCGCAAAGACGAAGATAGTTGTCAACTTTCCGACACCAACATTTGTTTAATGAAAAGTATTCTCAGCCTAGCTGGTTACTTTCGCAAGTATATCGCTGATTTTTCTGTTAGGGCAAATCATTGACAGAGTTGATTAAGAAAGGTGGACGACTTAAGAGAGAGATGGCGGCGTTGGACGATTTAAAGGGTTCTTTGTCGACGAAACCAGTGCTCAACATTTTTAAATACGTATTGACTACCGACATATACGCGGATGCCAGCAGACAAGGTTATGGTGCGGTGCTTTTACAACGTAACGATGATGACAATGCTTTACATCCAGTCTTCTATATGATAAGAATACAATCGATGCTGAGAAAAATTACTCGAGCTATAAGCTGGAAGTCTTAGCAGTGAAAAAATTCCGAATTTATTTAAACGGTCAACGGTTTAAGATAGTTTCCGATTGCAAGGCATTCGAATGCACGATGAAGAAAATGGATTTAACGACGCGAGTTGCCAGGTGGGCACTTCTTCTCGAAGAGTATGACTATTGGGTGGAGAATCGAGCAGGAAGCGGTATGAGACATGTTGACACTCTTAGCCGTAATCCAGAAGGTATGCGTCTGCAAAATGATGACGGGGTTTTGAGAAGACTCACGAGAAGGGGCATTTTCACAGTCAGAAAATGAAAGAGATCTTGGCAAAAGAGCTGGTTATCCTGAACAGCGAATCAAAAGATGTGTTTCCATTTGTACTAGGCGTATTTTAGCCGAACGAAAGAGTGGAAAATCAGATGGCCTACTAAAACCGATCCCAAAAGGTGACATGCCTCTTGCCACCTTCCTCCTTGGGCCAATGCAGGACACAAAGAAGGGCTATCTGTACATACTGGCTATAGTCGATGCTTTTACGAAGTTTTGTTAGCTTTTTCCCACGAAGACTCTTAGTTGCGATGAAGTCCTGCAGGAGATGGAGATTATTGCTGAAATGTTTGGATACCCACACTGCATTATATCTGATAGAGGAGGAGCATTTACTTCCAACAATTTTCAAGGCTATTACAAAGATCACGACATCAAGCTGCATTACTCTACAGTCATATCCTGCTTGACCAAGCTGTCCATGGAGACTCGCGAGAAATGGTTTCAACACGTATATCCGCTGCAGCAAATTTTGAATTCGACATGCTATCGGTCCATTCAAACAACTCCTTTTCATTTGATGGTTGAAACTGAGATGAGGACAGGCAAAGATGTACGTTTAATAAAAATAATTGAAGGAGAATTTCAGAACCAGTTTAACGAGAGCAGAGAAATAAAGCTAAAGAAGCCATAGCGAGGATGCAAGCTGAAAAATCAAATTGGGTGACCGTAGCTATTGATCGGGTGTAGTTTTGAACCGGTCTAAAGATTCGTCCTACATTTTTTGGACCATATCGCGTTACATCTGACAAAGGCTTGGAGCGGTATGATGTACAGAAAGTTGGAGAACACGATGGACCAAAATTAACCAACACCAGTGCCGACAAAATGAAACCATGTGCGGATGGCTATAACTCGAGCGATGATGTCTATGACTGCAACCGTGAATCAATCAAAGGGCACTTATCTGAGGCAGATAAGTTAGTTGGATGACCAAGTGTGGTTGTATTTGACGTTTGTCAGGCAAAGCTTGAGTGCTTCAGTATGAGCTTAACCGTGGAATGACGTAGACCACGGAGATCGGAAGCTATCCGTATTTTTACATTTTTTTATATTAATTTTGTACTCAAAATCTCTGAATTAAATTGTTCTGTTTTTTTTTTCATTTCGAGTTCATCGTTTACATGTATAGCCCTGGTAACGCTTCAAGTGTAGCTCTTGAGTGTGGTTTGGTAGTTGGGACCTTTTTGGGTATCCCACCACTGCCACCAATGTAATATCGATACACTGCCATGCTTTCCTCTGCCGGAGGAAAAGAGCAGTATTCCGGAGAGTAAATAAAATAATAGATTTTTAGGAGTTTTTTATTATTGGACTATGTCCATATAGTGGTCTGAATTACTTAGTTCCAACCATTCTTTAACCACAAGAAACCTCAAATCTAAGCCAATCCTCATCCCCACCATGCATACACGCATTCCTGGACTCACAGTGCAGTCCAGCACATTTCCCTATCACTATTTCGTCACATCATTGCACATTAGTTGCTTCGACCCAGATAAGGCACACCGCACTGATATCTTTCGTCGATTCATACAGTGCACCTCCGCTATGTCAGAACCATACATTTAGGTCTGTACGACACTTTATTCTTAATAGCTTGTGCTGACCCTCTTAAGAGGCAGCGCTGCTTGCCCTTGGCATTGAATATCCAACTACAGCGCCAGAATGAGTGTATATTTAATTTTTTTTGCTGTGCTGTAAGACGAAACCGCGGGTACGCGAGTTCATTGTGTATACCCGGTGTACACTAGATGTATGCTTCGTGTGACTGGATATACACTAAATGTATGCGTTATGTGGTGCTGCAATTGTGGCGTTATGGGAATGGTGATTGTGTAGGAGAGGAAATGGAGATGCATGTAGTGCAATCACTACAGTCAAATCTACAGTTTAACTAAGGCTCTAATTTAAAAAAATCCATCACCGTCGTCAACAGTTTTAAGAACTTAGGAAGAGTTTGCTTTCGTAGAATGGGTAATAGTGTGCCAGCGAAAATGATTCCCTAAACGAAAAGGAGACGTCCTGAATGCTGTTCAAGATTTGTTACAACAAAATAAAAGGGGATATCCATTTCGTATTGACGGGAATCCAGGAAAAGATTGGTTTAAATGGTTTTAAAATCGACATCCGAGTTTGACTTTTCGGACAGTTGAGCTGTTACAGATATATTTGGATGGTTTGATGCCAGTGTCGTGCCGTGGTTCTTTTAGTAGGGTGTTCTCTCAATTCTTTTCTCATAATTATAGGTACCTATTATTAGTTTTTCGAGAAACATTCCCTTTTTATACGTACATATAAGTTTATTCATATATGATATATATGAGTAAATTCATCATGAGATTCATGATGCTCTTGATGCTATGTAAACTGTTCATTAATGCAAATATTCGCATCACTTTCTACGTCAAGTGGTCATTATTGCAAACTTAGATAAACTGATGCGCAAACATTTCAAACAAAAGCATCACCAAATAGCTTCATGTGTTGTCGATTCGGCAGACAAAAAAATTAAATGTATCAGAAGAGAAAGAAAAGTGTGTAAATACACGATTTTAACTGATGAAATGTTTTTGTTGAATGTAAAAATATATTTAAATAAATAAATAAATGTATTTTTGATCCAAGAAACAAAAAAAATGTTCACAGAATATATTTTCCACATATGCAAGAAGAAGCCCAGAAAATTTAAATAAAAAACTGAACTTGTTAAAATATATGTTTAATTTATATATTTGCGTTCTAAAACGCCAACGAAATGTTCGATCAACAAAGCATTAGCATCAGCATCGCAAATAATCAGCGTTGGCGCATCACTGCACAAATGTTTGAAGTTTCTGAATTTACCCTATATTTAACATGTTTACTGAAAATTAACTTTTCGGTTGGGGTCGGCTCGGTGGTGTGGTTTGGTGGTGCGCTTGATGAAGCTGAACAGCCATATCTTCGCCAAAAGATGCAAATCTCGTAAATCCATTTTTAGAAATTATTCAGGAGAGTGATTTTTAATCTCATTTAATTGCTAATCGCATACGTTTAATTTATTTGATATTTTTTTTTATACCATGTAATTTATTTTTCGTGTTCTAAATATTAGGAATACATAGCAACAATTTAAAAATTAAATTTGTTTCCATTCTTTAGGGAGTTACGAGGTTTTCTTCTTCCAAAACAAAAAGAAAGGTGTGGATTTTCCACGAATTAACATTTTTTTAAAGGCATTTTGTCGATTGTTTTTTAAATGTTTTCTTTATTTATTTTTACTCATCTGAAAACTAATACATAATAAACTAATTTTAATTTAAAGCGATTAATGAAAGTCAAGTCGGTTTTTTAATAAAATAAGTTTTGATTTGTTCTTCAGCGCAAGTCTTAGCACTTTTAATCCATGGTTAGGCCAGGTTAGGTTGAAGTGGCAGTCGGATAGTGGTCCGACTCACTTAGACCTATGTAGGTCCATTGTGATACAACTCCTGCAAAAGTCGTTTGAAAAAGCGCCAAACCCTGTTGCAAGCTTGCCTATCAGATAGTGGCCAGTGATAACACCAATTGTATCACTAATGTCTGATCTATTGTTCGTTTTTTTTATTGCATCCAGTTTCAACAAGAGTTTGCATGTGCAAACTAGTATGACTAAGGAGCCTTTTTCAGGCAAGATTGAGAGGGTTGTTCCAAGTGGGCCGAGTTCGTCAGCCTTGCAGTTACCCGTAAAGGCTCTATGCACCGGCACCCTCCACAGGTAGATGTTGAACTGCTCAGCCATCTCCTTTAGATATGATCGGCAAGTTCTGGTTAGTGATCAAATGATCAAATATTAATTGTTAAAAGTGATTAAAGAAAACAATGATTTTGTTAAGATAGTGGTCTTAAGAATTAAAAGAATAAAGGCCCCGTGGATTTAATTATTAATTTATTTAAAATATAACGTAAGACGCTTAATAACATATACTTTGGTCTCACTATCCAACCTCGTGCAAAAGTTTATTCCACACCAAGAGAAACTTCACAAATTTGCAGTTAAAATCAGTAAACAAATGGTTGCAGAAGGTAGCTTGAGAAGCTTGGGAAGGTTATGTAATTTTCTGTGTTAATAAATAATGCGAACCCTTTCGAAAAAGTTTAGAATATACGGCGAACCTTAGGTCCTGCCTGCTATGAATGGTTCAAAAGTGTTACAAATTTTCAAATATATGCGATCAATGATCAACAGCGAAGCAACCGTTGATGACGACATTAATCGTCGTGTAAACGTAGGGTGGATGAAGTGGCAGGAAAACTCTGTCATCTTCTGTGACCGAAAAATGTCCCCGCAGTTGTGCGTTCACATGCGGTTCACAATGCTGGAAAATGTACAAAAAGTATGAGGGCAAGTTGATAGCAGCTGAGATGAACATGCTTCGCATGACAGTAGAATTAACAAACCTTGATCGAATTAGAAGATCCAGAATTCGGACATCAAGGAACCCATCTCAAAAAAATTGGAGCACGATCGACTCGGTTGGTATTCTCATGTTCACAGGAGGGATCCTATGAAGGCAATGACAATTAACGTTCCCTTACAATCGCGTAAAAAAGGCATGCCTAAAAACTCCTGGAACAAAAAAAATGCAGAAACAGCAGCATTTGACCAATCATGAAGTGATTCAATGACCAGTATGAATGCAGTGAAGTAGGAGGTTTATGATCCCTATAATCCTGACCAAAATCTCGTCGTTAAATGGAGAGAAAGAGAAGGTAATATTTATTGACACCAATGTCCTTCAAATATATCGCGCTTTCGAATAGCAAATTTAATAAAACATCTCAAGACGAATTACCTCCCTATGCGTGCACACGCATTTTTGTTCGACTTTTTTTTGTAATTGTTCAGCGGCCAGTGTGAAAGAAAAAGAACGATAATCGCGCGCGCGCTGATAGGCGAAAGGAAAAGTGTGCTGTGCTGCGATGTACTGTGTGCATAAACAATATAAAAAAACAAAGTCCATTGTTTTAGGGTAATCCCTTTCGCCCCACTGCCATTCGTTTGCTGCTGCCATGCTTGGCTATAGCAAGTGTAGTATGTTTATACGTGCATTTGCTATGGTTGGGTAGGGTATCATTTGGCGAACAGCGGGTCGCGTTGTGTAGATTTTGTTGGTAGACCAAAGCAATTCATTGCATGGGCATAACACCTGCAGTGATTTGTTTTTGGAAAGCTGACGTCATGTTTGTTATGTGAAGGAATTTTAGAGTGGATGCAAGCAATATTCGTGGGCCGATGTGATTCACAATAAACCAGCTGTTTTGCACTAAGTGAAACACAGGTCAGCATTTATTCCGATTTAACGGAGTTTAGTCTGCTTGGATACAACTTGGTGGCATTATTCTTTTCCCATCTTGGTATCGCCGTTTATATACGTAGTGACGTAGCCTACCAACTTCTACCTCAATATGGCCAATGTTCCAATCCGGAATTTAATTATATTTGGCCATGTCCGTAGGCAATTAATTCACTACCGTTTTATTTACAGAAGCCCTAACCAGGACGGCATTCAACTTATAATGAGTTTGATGTACTGTCTAATTCCATAACCAGAATTGTAACCCAATATCCTCGTACTGAAATCGTCATTGCGGGCGATTTCAATATACACAATTCGAGTTGGCTTCGACATTCTGGACAGACAACACCCGAAGGAAGGTATGTCGAGATCTTTGCTGAGGTCAATTATTTGACCCAGCTTTTGAATGAGCCGACATGAATTCCGGACGTTAGCCTGTACTCGAGCGCGTAGAATATTCTATGGGACCCATCCATTTTCGCACTCGTACAGTGACAAGAGTTCTTCAAGATCTCAACATACATTAATCCGCTGGTCCAGATGGTATTTACCCTATCGTTCTGAAGAGGTGTTCTTCCACGCTGACAAAACCACTGCGTAAGCTTTTCTATCTGTCCTATTCTTCAGTGCTCTTTCCGAGAAGATGGGAAACAGCATTTGTCCAGCCCGTCCGAAAAAAAATGCGAATCTTCCTCTCCCAGCTCCTACCGACCAATTGCACTTATGTCCCTTCTTTCCAAGGTCATGGGAACGGTGATAAATCGTCAGCTTATGAAATATCTCCAATTCCGAAAACTTCTTAATGACCGGCAGTACAGTTTTCGTAGCAACAGGTCCACTGGTGATTTGATGACATATCTGACCGAAAAGTGGAACCAATCTATTCCCTGTGGTGGTAAATGTAAGGTCGTTGCGCTTTCAAAGGCATTTGACAGAGTTTGGCATCAGTCTCTTTTGTCGAAAATGCTTGCATTTGTAATCGATGATACCTTTCTTCAATGGATTAGAAATTACCTTTCGGACCGTTCAATTCAAGTCGTTTTGGACAGTTTCAAGTCTTCAACTCACAAAAATAAAAGCTGGTGTCCCGAAAGGCTCCGTTCTGTCTCCGACTCTCTTTATCATTTTTATTAATGATCTTCTGTCTGTTTCTTCTAATCCAATCCATTTGTTGATGACAGTATCCTTAGCTTCGCATATTCATTTTACAATTCATATCCCTCATCTTCGGGCGTGAAGCTAGTCGGCAACGTATATTAAGCTCATTAAATTCTGACCTTGACAGCATTCTTAAGTAGGGTAAAACCAATAGAGTAGAATTTAATGTCTTCTGTCATTAAAGCGAAACCCAGGCTTCCTGCGAAATGTTAAGGCTTCCTTAAGTGATGCAAGAAATTGTTCACCCCTTCTGTACAACGCTCACATATGGTATGGTGCACTAATAACATATTTGAAGCTACTTGACAGGATTTAAAAACTTGCGGTAAAACTTATTGGCGATCGAGACATCGCGAAATCACTTGACTTTCTTGGTCATCGGACGTACAGTGAAATACAAGGATTCGTTTCTTAACTGTACAATACGAATGTGAAATGCTCTACCCCGCTCTGTTTTTCCTGCAAATTATAGTTTACAGCCATTTAAGACAAATGCGCATCGGTATCTCCTTTTTTCTAATCCTTCACTTCCCTAATGCCCGCACTGTTTCGTTTTCCGCTTTAGGAGGGATGTGCCCTCAGATGATCATATATCCCTATAAAAGATTTAAAGATGATATTCGTAAAACTATTCCAGATAAATGGGGTTATGGAATAAGTGAAAATAGCTGGATGACAAGCAAACATTTTACGAGTATATTTCCAAAGTTTTTCATCCATATTTGATACGCGAAAAAAATCAAATTGTCATTTATCTTATTTGTTGATGGATATGATGGCTATATCTCACTCCAGGTGAGCCGGTTATGTGTACAACTGGGTATCATTTTAATACCATTTAAAGTATCCATATTCTACCCGCATTCTGCAACCAGCTGATGTTGCAGCTTTCAAACCACTGGAAAACGCATGGAATAATGCCGTCATAGATTGGCGGTGAAAGAAACCGGCCATAAACCTAACATAGAAAATGTTCGCGCATTTTAGAAAGTTTTAGACAAGAGCATTTTTCCAACAACTATCGTAAATGGTTTTAAAGTTTGCGGTCGAGGATTGTCTAAAATTGCATGAACTTTACATATTTTTCAAATCAAATGAGTTTAAGTTGATCGAAAGAAAAAAAAATTTGCTAGCACATCTACCCAGACATATCAAATTTCAGATTTTTCGATAAACTTAAGCGAAGTCAAATATTTTTTGTATTCTGACACCAAAATCGAAACCCTTTTTCCAATCAACCTTTCCGACAACGCCAACACCAACCCTGATAAATAGTCAAGTATCCCGATAGTATCCCAGGAAATTGTTCATTTCTTAGATGTGAATGATATTTTGGACTGGCCCGAAACACCGCTTCGAAAAGCTTCAAAAACCCAGAAAAGCAATAAAAGCTTTGTTATTACGAACTCCATACGAATTGCGGGAAGAACCGAAGAAAAAATAAAAATGTTTGAAAGCACTGGGTTACAAGTACCTTTCACTTTTTTATGTAAGGTTTGTTTGAAAAAAGAATATCTAACGTCTTAAATGCCATAAATACTAAATTTGGTTTTTGCCTAAGATATTTTCTGATCCGTAAACTAAAAAATTATATAATAATTTAACTAGGCTGATACGATGTAAACACATTTTAATAACTTGTAACATATATATTTATTTGAAATTTAACGTATTCATATATCTATCTAGATTTTAATTGGTCTAACTGTAAATATATAAAAATTTAATATAATTGAAAATTGAATGAATGCCTAAGAAAAACAATATTGAAGTTGTCAATGAAATACCTTAAATTTTTCTTCAAATTGCTTCATGAGTTCATGTTATTAGAGTTGATAGCGACATGAATAATTTTAATGGAATTTAATGAACGTTTTGAACGCTCACTGCGTATACATTAAATCCAATTTTTTTTAGATTCTTTAGTTAAAATTTATATTAATTTAATAACAAATTTTCAAATTGCAATGCAAAATTATTTGAGTTTTTTTTTATTTAACTCGATTTTATATGCGGCATTATGTGTCGTTGAATGTTTGTTTTTGGTGCAATAGGGAAGTGCAATGCTAGTGGTAAAGTGAGGGTACTGTAAGTAGTCCCTAATATGTTCTTTAGGGGCTATCGTGAGAAGTGACGACATGGTAGCTAAGGATGGCCTACATTGCTATTAGCGTGTTAGGTTATTGGAGGGTCATGCTAGGGATACCAACAGCATCATAGGCTTCCGAAGATTTTAATGGTTTTAGATTCTTTCTTCTATTATTTGTTTATTCATTTAAGATATGGTTTAATATTTTTTGTCGATTTTTGCTCCGCTTTATTTACATTTTTAATATAAATCTGACTTAATGTTTATGAGAACTTTCCTTAATAATTCCAATAATTGTAATTTTGCAGGGAAATAAACCATTAATTAAATTAGAAAGTAAGTCTCTTCTTAACATATTGTGACACTTTTTCATTGAAATATAAAATATAAAAAAAAATAAAACAAAAAATTGATATTGGTGAAAGCTACACTACCTTAAATATTAATTTAAATATTGTAGTAGAGAAAAGTTGCAAAGACCCATTTGTACACACGTAAATGCTTAATATTTACCTTACGACACACACAAGGCTCTAAGTCGATTTCCAGTATTCCACAAAAATCGATGGTAATTTCAATTTAAGCAACGAACATTAAGAATAAATAAAATATTACAATATATAAAGAAATTCTTAGTTGCTACCTTAATACACACGAACAAGTTTCTGGTATTTTAACATAACCAAAGTTGGAGCAAAAACTAAAAATCAGATGAAGTCGCTCTGAAAATTAGTAATGAAATAGCTGGAAGGAGTCAAAGTTTTGGTATTATAACTTTAAGCTCTAACAAGCCATTGTATGCCGATTGCCGATATTCAGCACAACTTAAATATACCTTAAGAATCCCTTTAAATATTGAAATAGAGGAAATCAGCAAAAGGTCATTAGAGAACCCTCCAGTTTTTATTTATATTTAACGGCAGCCATAAACGCCTATATGCCAGTTTCTTTGTCCTAGTGGGA
This sequence comes from Ferdinandea cuprea, assembly GCA_963576555.1. NCBI lineage: Eukaryota > Metazoa > Arthropoda > Insecta > Diptera > Syrphidae > Ferdinandea > Ferdinandea cuprea. The sequence goes on along the minus strand of OY754962.1, from coordinate 39,522,179 downwards.
AGAAAGAACAAATCGAAGATTAAACAATATAAATCTGACTTAATATTTACGAGAACTTCCCTAAATTCTTTGCAAAATGATTCCGAACAACACTATTTTCAATGAGTGTAGTTCACATCAATCTGTAGGGAAATAAACAAATAAATATATCAATTTTAAATTAAATCTCTTCTTAACATATTGTGACACGTTTTCATTGAAAGTCTAAAATATAATAGGAAAAAAAATGTATGATGTTGAAAGCTTCATAGTAAGATCAATAAAAACTTCAAGTTTAACAAAAAACGTCTATAATATTCAATAATCTGTAGCAAAGTTTTTAGGTTGCTACCACGACACACACATACAAGTTTCTAGTATTTTACCTGAACCAAGGTCGGAGCAAAAACTAAAAATCAGAGGAAGTCGCTCCGAAAATTTGAAAAATAAGTAGCTGGTGGGACTCAAAGTTTTGGTATTATTACTTTAAGCTCTAACAAGCCTTTGTATGCCGATTCCCGATATTCTGCACAACTTAGATATACCTTAACTATTGTAAATTAATTTAAATATTGTAATAAAGGAAAGCAGCAAAAGGTCACTAGAGAGCCCTTTAGTTTTTATTTATATCTGAAGACACCTACCTTTATGCAAGTTCCTTTGTCCTAGTGGAAAGACAGAACAAATCAAAGGTTAAAGAAGATAAATCTGACTTGATATTGGTGAACGAGAACTTCGCTTAATTCCTATAGAAGCTCCCCCATTGTGTATAGTTAGTCATTTGGTTCGGTTCCAATAATTGTAGTTCACATCAATCTGATAAGAAATAAACAAATAAATAAATTCCATTAAATTCATATGAAATCAGAGGTTATGAAGTGCCTAAGGTTTGGGAATATCACTTTAGATACGGTAAATATCATTTCAATTTCCTTCTCTTCCTCTTACCGGTCTTAACACTAAACAAACATTCAAAAGTGTGATGTCAAAACGACGAATCGTGTTAGCTGTGCAAGAAATACATAGATGAGGAATGCCGGGACGGGGTTTGTTGAATAAAATATTAAATAGTTTCTAATAAATTGTAGTTGCGAGGTTAACGGCAGGTTAATTGCAGATAATCCGACAATGAATAGTTATTTTACCGCCGAACTAGCTAACATTTTATTGTTTCCCCCTAAAAATAATGTCTACTCATGCTTTAGCCTCTTAACATGTAGCAGTCGCACCTTCTTGTTTCTATGGCCAGTTATACATTTAAGTAGTAGTCTATGAGTCATATATGTGGGATCCCAAAAATTGAACTACAGAGAATGCAATTTTTATTATTTAAGTTTATTTTGATGATTAAGCATTGAATTATAAGTTAAAACTCAGAGTTGCGAATAGTAGTCTATTTGCGGTCGTGGGTAAGGATCATAGATGAGGAATTAACCAGATAGTCAACTCGAGAGCGAATCTCTCACCTTGCCTACAAGCTAAGTCGAACTTATAAGCCCCACATAATTTGCACCTATATGGGCGAATCACGCACACATAAATCGAATTATATGGGGCTAATGGCCGCGCCCATGAAATGCCATTTTTTATAGCAAGAAGTTGGGAACAGTTGATGAATTTCAGCAGATTACAACTCACAATTTGGGTGTGTAAAATAAACATGGTCAATATGCGGTGAATATGGATTGATAAAAACATACTTACCACACAACTAATAACATAATGATATATTATAACTTAAGAATAAAGCTGTGTTTTAACTAATTTATTCTAATTTTTAATGAAAAATAAACAAAATAATATTGATTAACGTGACTAATATATAATAATTAAGTTCATCATACATTTTCGGTTGACAATAAATTAAAGTATAACTATACTAGCAAGGATTTAGTAGATTATGGATGGTTATATTGAAGCTGTTAAGTAACTCTACACAATTGAACACTGGTTTAAAACGCTTTTTAATAAAACGTAATCCAAATTCTTACAAATATTATTTTTAACACACAAATAACTTTTTTAACAAAATTTGCAATTACTTCCTAGTAGTAGTAGTAGTAGTAAACTGTTTTGTTTATTTTCATAAAAAATAAAATTACAAAACATTATAACTTTACAAATAAAGTCGGCTGTTAAAAAGAGTGGCTAATTAATTCAATATATATGTAACATAATGTGCATGCTTATTTATGATATATACTCAACTACCAAGCATTTTCGTGATGAACTCAACTACCAAGCATTTTCGATAAAAAAATGCACCCCCAATATATTTATGCAGTGCATTCCAGCTACCATTTTTTCTCCTTCTTCCGTCTATCGCTTACTTTAAATTTTAAAATAAAGCATATTAACTTATATAAAAAATTTTAAAACCGCCTTAGAAAAGAAACAGCTAATAAAATTGATTGACTAAACGTACAAATCTTGTAACACAACATAATTTAAAAAGGATTACAAATACTTCTTTTACACTTTTTTTTATCCATGCACGGAACCCGAATATGTACATATATTCATTAAACTTTCATATGTTGAATAAATACAATGAAATAATAAATAAGTAGTAAAACAATCAAAGAATTTAATATATATAAACATTTCTAATTTAGTAATATTTATGCAATAGTACAATAAAATATGCATTTTATATCATTTTATCACCAAAACCAATGGAAAAGTACAACAACCCAAGAATGTTTATTTTAAGGCAGGTAAAAAATAGAGAACTATTTCTTATAACCGCAAAAAATATTCCAAATAAATTGTAACAACTTTATTGGGTAACTAATTTTTTGTTTCTTTATAAATATTTATATTAAAATAAAATAAAAAGTTGAATCACATAAACTCAACACTTCGCAAAATTTCCTATTTCCCAACACATCCGCCGTTTTACACTTTTTTTTATCCATGCACGGAACCCGAATATGTACATATATTCATTAAACTTTCATATGTTGAATAAATACAATGAAATAATAAATAAGTAGTAAAACAATCAAAGAATTTAATATATATAAACATTTCTAATTTAGTAATATTTATGCAATAGTACAATAAAATATGCATTTTATATCATTTTATCACCAAAACCAATGGAAAAGTACAACAACCCAAGAATGTTTATTTTAAGGCAGGTAAAAAATAGAGAACTATTTCTTATAACCGCAAAAAATATTCCAAATAAATTGTAACAACTTTATTGGGTAACTAATTTTTTGTTTCTTTATAAATATTTATATTAAAATAAAATAAAAAGTTGAATCACATAAACTCAACACTTCGCAAAATTTCCTATTTCCCAACACATCCGCCGTGACCAGCTGTTTTGTTGTTGCGATTTGGATATATTGCAAAACTCCCCCAAAAACTTGCAATTAGATCTAACTTCAAGTATCTGGCTCACACGTATTCACAGATGGGAAAATTGAGAGAGGATTTTGCGGCCGTTATTAAATATTTTTTGCGGGTTGAAAGTGAAAGGGAAAGGGATTGCAGAGTTGACTATCTGGTTAATTCCTCATCTGTGGTAAGGATCGACTGATCACAGTCGTCCACGTTCGTCATCGTTCTCGTCCTGTCATGTGTTCTTGTTTACGTTCAGATTGAATGTGCGTCGTCGTTAGTGTTTGTTGTAAGTGCTGAACGTTTGGTTATGTTATCTGTAAGTGCAGATGTCGTCTCGTCTTTATGTCCGATTCCTACATGCACTTGTTTACGTTCTGGTTGAATGCGCGTCGTCACAATGTAAATAGATTTATATAGGTATTTGTATTTGCAAAATGCACATAAAATTTTAAATTCAAATCTAAACAAATAATTCTGTGAGAGGTTGTTTCACATTAGGGAACAATGAACACAATTTCGCAATTTCGCATAATTGCATTTTAAAAATAAAATAAACTAACTGCCATAAACGCAGTTTATAGTCGCTATTATGTGCCTGCTCTAAGATTAAATTACTCAGATTTTGTCTACTTTGCTTACTACATTCAGAAGACCACAAAATATGAAAATATATCTTCACAAAACTGGTCAGAAAAGTATGTATTATCAATCTTACCAGGCACGATTTCCTTTGAATGGATTTTATTATCACTACACTTTGATCTGATTTTTCACCACTTCAAAAAATAGATACAATAATTAAAGAAAGCGAAAGAGGTTTCACAATCAACCTCGAGATTATATTTAAATAGAATGATCAACCACGAGCCAGATACATAAGAACGGCTAATCAAGCCGCGATTATTGGAATCGTTCAGGTTACCTCTACATGTTCAACTCTGGGGTGGATTCAATGAAAGATCTGTGCAATTTTGTTTGCGCTGAACGCTTTCGCTAAAATTTATTTAAAAAATGATAAATATTTTCTTTTTGGGATAAAATTGCGAAACAAATTTCATTCATATAAAATCGTCAATTGTGACAATAAAACAAAAATTAGAGTTTACATTTAAGGGCAACAATAGATAATATTAATTTTTGTTGTTGCTCAAATTCCTTGCATTTAAATCGAATGCAGGAGTGGTGACCGATGGGGGGACTGAGAAAACGAGTTGTGCCACATATCGACCAGCCACTCATAGTTTTAAATATGCTTAGGTTTTTTAAAAGGGAATTTTGGTATAATTTTTATGAATAAACACAGTGCGGGCATTAAAGAAATTTAGGGATTAGAAGAACCAAGGAAATGCCGATGCGCTTTGGTCTTGAATGTCTGTAAACTGTAGTATGTAGGAAAATAAGCGTGGCTGATGAACGAATCTTTATATTTACGTCCGAATATTGGCTTAAGAGTGAACTGATGAGCATTTCTGGCATAGCGGGTATTGCGGTTGAATTGCTTAAGGAGTGGAATATCGCTTGAGGAAGCCTTGGCATTCTGAGCGAACTTGGCGACATCGAATATGTGGTCATCTCATTAAAACACATACCGAGAATGCACCACATATAAGGATGCCTTCAAGTAGAGCTGTGTCAATCGTTCAAATTTAATTATTAAATCATTCAAGTATTGATTGAAAAAATTAATCGGCCATTTCAAAAAACATACGAGTCTTGTATTGGTCCATTCAATTTCAATACAATCACAAATCCCAATCATCCCTCATTGAGTTTAGTTCCGATTGAGACAGACAGATTCAGATGGATTGTAAAAGTGAATACAGCCAAATAAATGTATATCTTTGGAACACATTTTTTGCAGAACTATACTTGTTTCGCTCTTTCTTAAAGTCGCATATCGAGATACATAAGCCAGCCAGTCGCTCGAGAAAAGTATTGCCTCTGTAAATGATTGACGTGAGGTTGTGTTGTTCCGTTCTTTCTTAACCGGCTAATCGAGATAAATGAACAGCCAGATGCGTAATAAAAGTATTGACTCTGTGAACGATATGTGGTTATGTGATTGCAATAACCAATACATTATTGTAATGGGGTGAAAAGGATCTAATCACGATTGACACAGCTCTACTGTCAAGGTCTGAATCTGAGCTTAACATACGTTACCGTTTCGGTTCCCGTTCAACGTCCAAAGCTGAGGGGCGTTAGCCACAAACCGAATATGAAAAGCGGAGAACTGAGTATGTCATTAGCTGAAGAGTGGATAGGATTAGAAGTAACAGAGAGGAGACCATTTATAAAAATTAAAAAGAGATCCGGAGACAAAACGGAGCCTTGCGGAACACCAGCATTTATTTGGTGAGTACCAGACTTTACCTTCCGAATTGACTTGAATTGAATGTTCCGAAAGATAATTTCTAGTTAAAAATGATTGGTGCCAAACTCTGTCAAATACCTTTGAAACAAAAGCGTTGCTTTCACCAATGAAATGAATAGATTGGTTCCACTTTTCGGTTAGATATATTATCAAATCGCCTGTTGCCACGAAAACCATACTGCCGGGTCATTAAGAAGTTTTCGGAATTCAAGATAATTCATGAGCTGACGATTGATCAGCTTTGGAAGACCTTGGAAAGAAGGGACGCAAGTGCAATATGTCGGTAGGAAGAGGGGCAGGAAGATTCGAATTTTTTTGGAACTGGCTTTATAAATGTGGTTTTCGATCTTCTCGGAAAGAGCCCTAAAGAATAGGATAGATAGAAGAGCTTCACAATGATTTTGCCAGCGTGGAAGAACGCCTCTTCAGAACAATAGGGGAAGTACCATCTGGACCAGCGGTGTTGTGTACATTAAGATGTTGAATTGCTTTTTTAGAAACAACTCATTAAAGGCCTTAAATATGTCAAAAAATAAGGCTGACGCTGGAAATTCTGATTCATTAAGTGATTTATAAATTTCCGTGCAGAACTTTAAAAGTGCATCTTCTGTACAGATTTCTAAAACAAAATTGGATATACATAATTCTGTTCTTTATACCTGTTTCAAATATCTTAAAAACACCGACAGAAGATAAATTGGTCTATAGTTGTTTAATTCTAAGGAATCTCTTTTTAAATGTAAAGGATGAGAGGGAAGCGCGAACTGCGAAAAAGGGAGTATTCGTAAATTCTGACATTTCTTTCACATGAAAACTGTCTTTGGTCGCAGGTACCCGCGAATATGATTTGTAAATGTTAGCAGCAAGATGAGTCAATTTCAAGGTTATGTTCGAACGAATTTTTCATTCGCGGTATGTGTGTATTGTTAATTAAAGAGTGACAGAGTGACAATTTTTATAGTTGTAAATATTGCTATTAAATCAATTTAGACTCAAGAAAACAAAAGCTATTCAAATTAAAAACATCATGTTGAATGACATTAGAATTTTGAGCTAAGTTATCCAACTGAAATGCAGTTGGAATTTTAGAAAAATACTCATTAAAATCAAGTAAAATAACTGAAACAAATATGCACACATCAATAGCATCAAGGAAGATCCTTGAACTCCCATTTAGATTGCGATGCTTTTATAAAACTAACCAGCGATTCAAGAGTTCGTTGCCGAGTTCTCTTCTCTTTAAATATGGTCGTAGGATAAAGATAGTGAATGGGCGGATGGCGGTTAATCTTAAAACCTGGCGTACCCTTCCGGAAGAATCGCGACCTTCGGAGAGAATTCGCGTACCGATAACAAAGAAAGAAAAGGAAACAACGAAATCACCAATTAAAAAAAATTGCTCTTTTTCTACTGGGTATTGATCCCCCTCCCAAAAGCGCGACAACGTCGCCATGTTTTTGTTTACAGCTTAGCCCACACGGCTAAAGTTTCGTACAAGAAATTATTACCTAAATTAAATTAAATAATAATGAAAGACCAATTATATTGGTAGAGAACCAACCAAATAGGACAATAATAAAAAAAAATCATCCACCAAAATTAAAATTAAAGAAAAAAAATTAAGAAATATTAAAGCAAAACAAAAAATTCGTCGATGACTTAAACCAGGAAATTCTAACTTCTCAAGCCGAGTGCCTACTCTCCAAGCCAATTTGGCTTCTCCAGCAACTTTGCTGGACTAGGTGCGCGAAGGATTCAACTTGTATCCACGTGCAAGTTCTCAATGGGGGAAACTTCTTGCAGGAGAAGGAAACACTTCAGATAAATTTTCTTTTTATTTTTTGCTTAGAGATCACCTTCTCACCATGAGTCACTTTAAACTTCTGCAACTCACATCCTTCCGGTTGGAGATCTTGGGATCGAATTATTTCTCTAACTAACGTCATTATTCCTCGTATGCTTTGTTCTACTTTACCTTTAAGAATGCAAAAGGACATAACATTAACAAAAAATCAAAACAAATCACCATTTGGGGATTTGATAACTGCAGATCTAGCATAATGTTGGCCATCTTGTCTTCACGTGAATTAAAAACTTGTTCCACGTTCACCTAGTTCGTAACGAACCGCAAGAGAGTTCGATAGCCAGTGCTAAACGTATAGCCTTGCGTACTTTCTGTAGTCGGCACTACATTAACAAAAAGGCGCATATTCATTGACAGCCAAGCAGCTTCTTCTCTCTCTAATCTTTGCAAATTTCTGGAGACATCGAGATGGCTTGGAGGATTGAGGATTGAGAAGCCTCACTTAATCACAAATATGTCCTTCATATTATAACAAAGTACATCATATTAAAGAAAAAGTTTTTCATGTTGAATGCCGGTCGAGCTCCTCAGGAACTTAAATTCACCTTCTTGCCGCAAAACTATCTACGCCTAAGTTGTGTGTTACATAACGATAAAGAGCTAAGTTACACATGGACAATTTGGGAGCTGCACAAGCTGAAAAATTTAACAAAACGCATCAAGCACCGAGACAATACATAGAGGGAGATCTTTTTTTGCTGGAACAGGCGGAAAAACTGCTGGCTCGATATCTGGGCCCATATATTATAAAAAGAAAATTGGAGTAAGATTGCTATGTAGTAACTGATACTGATACGACCCAGATAACGCAAGAAAAAATTTAGTCCATTTTTGCATCCGAAAAAATAAATCCGTTTTGCGATTGGAGAACTCCGTACATAAATTGGATTGAAATCATACGTATATTATTATTTCTGTTCAAATGACTTTAATAAAAAGAAACAACACAAAAAAACAATTAATTAAACTTTAAAAAATTTCTCTAAACTAAAAAATCCGAGCTATTGTTGTAGTATGGTAAATTAGAGGATTTGGAATTATAACCCCAAAGAAGAATGAGTTTTCTGCTTGAAAATCCGCAAGTGTACTATGTGGACGGTTAAGGATGAGTTTTGTGCTTGAGGCTTATTAGGCTCTCTGAAAGGTTTAATACATTTTAAGCTGAGTGATGAAAATTCACTATGTGGCCCGTTGGTCGAAATACGATTCAGTGGGAATCACTGAGGATACTGATTGATCGGATGGCCGAGTTGTTAAACGAGTTTAATTAAAAGGGTTTTCTCTTTAAACCCGACTGTAAGTCAGGAGAAATCGAAACGTTATCTCGGTGAATAGAATAGATTTCTTTGTTATCAGTCTCAGCTTGGTACTGTAAACGGAACTAGTTTCAATGGCAGTTCGCAGTACTGAGATCGCTACGAAATATATTTCAATTTAGAGTAAGTGTAACATAGATTTATGTCGGCCAGAGTATACTCAAATAAATGTGTTGAATTCATTGTTCTGTGTTTTCAACTGTGTACTTCGGACTTAAATTATGTTGGTCATATTTGGCTACAGTTGGTGAATTTTATTTTTAACTCTAGACGCAAATTTTTTTTCCAAGTGGCAACCGTGTCTTGTGTGCATCTTTTCGTAATTGAGTGCACATCTCTGCTTAAATTTGGCTCTCGTAGCCATTGCTGGGCTTGCGAGCGTTTTATTATTGCTTTATAGGCTTCTTAGCCAATATATCCCATCGCGAAATCTTCGAAATTATTTGTATCCATATCGTATGGCTTTATTATTAACGACGGAAATAAAAATTAGTTTCGTACATCTTGGTTTAATTACAAAAACTGCTTTATGACAGTTTGCTGCTTTCATATTTAGTTCGACCAGTCCGATTTAATATTTGATTGAAGTAATCGAGCCCGTATACTGTTGACATCAACACAGCATGGGCATAAAGGATATTAGAACAAAAGGCGAAACCCAGGCAAATTGATTTTAAAAGATTTTAGTGCCAGGAGTTTTTGAGTAATTTTAATAAAACAATCGAAAAAAATATTAGCACCACCATAATGGCCAACTTATGCACACAGCCTCAATTTATTTGTTTGAAGACTTTGATAGGAGCATTTCTTGACAAGATATAGTTCTTTAAATTCAAATGGATAATTTTGTTTTTGATTATCGCCATCTCACCAATCAATGATCGCAAAAAGTTAAAGGTGGGTTTCAAAACTTGAATAAATTCTCTATAATGATAAGCCATTGGTTTTTCGAAACAAAATTTTACATGGATTTAAAAATCAAGCGCTAAACTAAAAATATCATGAAAATAAATCACTTATGTTAAGCGTGCCTTTTACAGTTCAATAGCCGCATAAAAACCGTACAAAAATAAAATTTAACCCTTTATTGCGTGAGGTCCAGCCGCCATTTTGAAGACCAATCGATTCTATTGTAAAATCACCCGCTAAATACGATTTAAGCTTTTAATTTATTGTATATTCACTCTAATTCCAAAATTCCAACTCCTTTTGCCGAGAATTGTTGTGCAGGTCTTCTTGATATTGCAATTGTATCTGATCGTGTTTCTTTTGGTTGATCAGCTTTCGCTTGGTTGTACATTATACCTCATCATGGACCTTCTATTTTGCACTTACAATATTAATTTAAACCACTCTGCTCTCCCTTTGACTTTTACTTACAAGGATTTCGATTCCATTAATATATATATGACATATATATGATATATAGCCGGATGACAGTTAGATGACACGGTTTCTATGTCATCCAGAGGACTGATTTAATTGACCATGTGATCGCTTGTGTATTTTTTTGACAGTATGACATCCGAATGACAAGTTCTCACGGATGACCTTGTTCGTTTTTTCACAGTGTCATTTTATATTGGATTGAAAGTTCATGTGAAAAAAATATGGTTCTAAAAGTTAATTTTCGTGTCCCAACAAATTTATTTCTGTTGTAAAATGAGTGACAACATCATACAATCGCCACAATTAAAAATAAGAGGATTATTTTACGATATTTGTCATTCCATTGTATTACTATTTGATCCTGGTTTTCCTAATTATCATAAAATCGAATTCTTCACCAACTTGCTCAAAAATTTCATCAACATGATGCATTTTTTTTTTTCGTAAAATCTTTTTAAAATAATAATTCAATAAGTGGTAAAAATATTCACGAAACATTAAAACTTTTTATTTCACAACAAAGTTTGTCCATTTAACGTTTTAATACTTTTGTTAATACTAAAATTCCAAAGAAAATATTTTGTATTGGCAGGACTGCTTGCTTATTGAAATTTAATCTATACATTGTGGAACAGTTGAACTTGAAATAGTACCAGAAGAAAAAATGTATATGTGATGTCAAATGTCAATATCAATAAGAATTTGTGATTCACTTGGATTATAATCTTTTTGTTTATTATTGTTCGGCTTTCATTTGTGAAAAAGTAAAGAAACGGAAAAGGAAAACAAATGGATCTGTGAGTAATTGACAAATATATCATTCATTTCATTTCCATATTTATTTATATAGTTTAAAAATAAGGAATAACACAATTGATGATGCAGAAATGTTTCCATTAATTTTGGAACAAGTTCGGTTGCGTCGATATCCGATGTTGGATTTGCTGTATCAACTAGAAAAACTGGATGAAATTAATTGTCCAGGAGATGACATAGACTGTGATATGGACATTCAACGTATAGAAAATTTGGACGTATATTGGAAAGCATACATAAACCAGGAGTTTTTGGAGTTAAACGGTGATAATTGATTACCTACTACACTTTGCAAAAGTATTATTATGTTTATTTTTTGTTCATTTAAAAGCGTAATGGGACACTTTTTTTTTAAAAATTCCAGGTTTCTTAGAATTGAAAACTTACTTTCTTAGAATTGGTTACTTTAAGTGAGGTTCATGGTTTTTTATTATTTAAAATTATGTCTTTTCTGTTGTTCACTTGCTCGTGAAAAGAAGTTCTTACTTAAATTCAGTTTATACCACAAACTTGTATTTTTTATTTTTACGTTGTTAAACAATATCTAGTTTTAATACTTCCTAAATGGGAAGACATATTTAAAATTGTGTCTTTTCTGCGAAAAGAAGTTCTTACTTAAATTTAGTTTATACCACAAACTTGTATTTCTATTTCTACTCTTTGTTAAACAATATCTAAATTGAATACTTCCTAAATGGGCGAATAAAATTCTTTTATATAAACTGATATTTTCTTATAGATAGAAAGATAGAAATCGATCTGCTTCTGCTTTAATTTTAAACTTTGTACTATTTTTTTGAAACACACAGAACTAGTTGCCAACATGGGTGTGGCGTACAGTGAATACCCAACAGATAGGGAAGAAAAAAAAGACAATAAAAGGTCGGTAAGTACTTAATCGTTTTGCTAGAGAATACAAGAAGGGAATATTATATTGTAAGGGTAACATGTGACCTATTGTTGGGTTCAAGAGGAAAGCCATGCGCGTTAAGGCAGACATCTTGGAGAGCAAAGATTTGTTATATACATGCGCGTAACCCGGAAAAATTGATGAAAAAAAGGGGAGTTAACATTTAGTTTACTTGGATAATTTTGGACTTGGGGTGGTATTAAGGTTATTTTTATTTTCTTTGTTAGTGGAAATGCCAACAACAGTCTATGCTCCTATGTTCTACCTTGCCACAGCTCTTTTGCGTGCCAGGACGTCTGGATATTGGGCCATAGTACGTTCATTCTACTCTTGGACTCAATGTCAACCCATAGATTTTAGGACCAGAGATGTATTTCTTTTATGCTTGGCTTTTGAGTATACCTATACATGTTACATATACAAAAGTAGCAATTGAGTTAAGGCCTTAAATTGTGGCTACAGGTTTGAATTCTTCCCGAAGCAGATTTCAATTGCATTTCACATGGTTTGCAACTATACTCTTGGACTCAATGTCAACCTATAGATTTTAAGACCAGATATGTATTTCTTTTATGCTTCGCTGTTGAGTACACAAATACATGTTACATATAGAAAAGTATCAATTGAGTTAAGGGCTTAAATTGTGACTACAGGTTTAAATTCTTCTCGAAGCAAATTTCAATTGCATTTCACAAGGTTTGCAACTATACGTGTACTATCGTCATGAGAGTAGCTTAGTAATTAATTCTATTATCTTAATTAATATTAGAGGATTTGGGAGTTGGAAACACGAGTTAGGAGTCGATGATATAGTAAAGATGCGGCGACGAGAACGGAGTGTACATGAATATGGCGAGTGTAGAGTGTCGATTTACTGCCAGGAACTGAGTGTCGCGTGACCAATCTAAATAGCCTCGATTGAATCATTCAATACGAGGTTCGACGAACGAAAAAGAATAAAAAAAGTAATAGGGAATTCCGGAAAGAAATTCCCTGATATGATGAGTCAAATGGCTCATGTTACTATGTCGCGCATATGGCCGATGCATAAAACGATCGTTCGTGTGGTGAAAGAAGTGCGACATCAGCATAATGAGTTAATTGACTTGTGCGCTAAGTTGCGCAAGGGAAAAATAAAGAAAGGGCATAAATAAGCATTGTTTATTTAGGTCGAAAGTATTGGACATTGACGCTGGAAGTGGCAAGCTGAAATAGCAAGTTGGGAGGATGTTTATTTGGGACAATCAATATATTGTTGTAAATATGCACGACGATTGCTTACGATCAAGGTTAAACATCTGCATACAAAGTAAGAAATTGTATAATGCTTGGTATGCATCAAGTGGTGCACTTTACCTCCCCCTTAGGAGCGAAACTTGTAACTAGGATTGGTACGAGTTTCGGTTGAAGGCGAAGAAGAACCATTTATGGTTTGTGTTTTTGGTAGCGGTAGAGAGAGATTTGAAGAAAACTTAATTGAAGTTGGAAAAGAATGAGAAAGATTCGTAGATGATCGTCGTTTTGGTAGAGACAAAGAATCACCAATTATATGATCTTTGCGTATCTCTTTTTGTTTATATAGTTTTATTAATAAAGCGATAACGATGGGTCGATGAAATAAATTTTAATTTTGTATCTATTTCATAATTATTTTTCTAAATAAGGGACTGATAGTTTATGTTTGCTACACATGTAGAGTCGATTTTTAGCAGTTGAATTGAGAGTTAATTGGGAGTTTAAATTTTGGCATTTGATTACAAGACTTTCGGGGTTTGGGGAGACGAATACCTCTTGGGTCGGCTAGTTGTAGGAATATTGGATCGAAAATTTGCATGACTTGCATCTTACAACTATTGGGTGTGCTTGGTAATGTAGAAAGAAGACCAACAAGATTCGGGATACTGGTCATTTTGTAAATACTATAGCTTTTAGATGTGGTTAGTGGAATTTTCAATAAAAAAATTATTTTGTCGTTGAAAAAATATATATGTGTTTCTAAGGTATTGAACATTTTCTCTATGTATTGTTCCTATAAAGGAAATGGGAGACGATTGTCTTTAGGAAGGAGAGATTGAATTTTTCTAATTTCTTCGGTTAATTTAAATGGATCTATAAGATACGGATATAGTTTTCCATGGACTTCTGAATAAATGGCTTCCAAAAGGTGGCTTTTCGCTGAATAGTAGTATTCAGATAATGCATTAAACATAGTAAAGAGTTCTGATAATTGAAAAAATGATTCGGTTAAGTAGTCATGGTTGTTCTGATTAAGTTGGATTTTCTCCATGTTTGGGATATTTTTTTCTAGTTTTTCTTCTTAAGCAAATAATTGTTCATTGGTAAGATTTAGTTGGTGTATGATATTTTTTGAAACGGATATTTGATTTTCATAAAGATTGAATGTTGATCTAAATTTTGTATTTGCTCAGAGAACATTTTGGTATCGTTGTGATCGAGAATTCCAAACAATTGCTTGGAAATAGTCGCGACAACATTTAAAAGGCCTCGTTTAAGTAAGCGGGGTTTTAACATTGGTGCCAAGATATGTGTTTATTACGAGATCCTGTTCATTGAGTCTGTCCAGAATCATGGATGATTGAAATAGAAGGGTAGTACATTGGTTTAGAGATTTTTGAGTTGAGAGGAATTTTTTGCAAAGGGATACTTATTTTTGATGATATAGAAAGATAGCTTTGTATTGGGTATCAAATCAAACTTAGACTAAAATAAATTACTAAATTCCAATGATTTGAGAAGATCTTGAGGTTACCGATGTTTTCGTAGTAGAGTCCAGTTTTGTTTTGTAGATCGATAATTACGTATGGGGTTACGGGCTGATTATATAGGGCCATTAGATAGGTTAAATATCCGAAGGTGCTTACAATGAGGAGTTTTACCCAAATTTCGTCCATGTGTAGAAAGATATAGTAATAATTTCTTTATTTATTAGGAAGAAAAGAATTTGAGTCTATTGTTGTGTACTTATGAGTTGGATTTTTGTATTTAAGTACGGAATTAACTCGATACAAAGAGATAATTTCATATGGACCATTCCATATGGGAAGTAACTTTTTATTTTTATTTTCAGGACAGTTTTCGTATTTAAGTAAAACGTGGTCTCCTGTGAAAGTTACAGGATTTTGTTTCTTGTCATATTGAGTCTTGGCTGATTCTTTATTTTTAATTAAATTTTCTCTGGCAATACGATGAGCGCGTTTTAGCCGTGATACTTATTCGAATACAAATCATAATTGTTGCATATTTCAGTTTTTTTAGTTAAGTTAGTAGGAAGTTCAACTTGTCTTCCGAAAACTAACTCAAAGGGAGTAAAAGCAGTTGAAATATTAGGTGTAGTGTTGTGTACAAATACAGCATATTTAATCCAAGATTCCCAAACATCTTGAGATTTATTTACGAAGCAGCGGAGGTATTCCACGAAGTTACGGTGACTTCGTTCGCAAACCCGTTTGATTGAGGTCTGTAAGCTGTTGTTTGGAGTTAAGTGCTGTTTAGAAGTTTACAAAGGTTTTTAAATATGTCACTTAGGAAGATTTGACCTTGATCGGATAAAACATACATATTTGGGAGTACCGAAACCAAAGACTATTTCCTTAACGAATGCTTCGGAGATAGTATTTGCTTCCTGATTTGGCAATGGAATAGCATCGGTGTATTTAGTTAAATCATCGATGAAGGTTAAAATAAGTAAGTAACGAGTAAGTTAACGAGTTAATGAGTTGTGAAGAAGTAAACGGATCTTGAAACGGAGTGGTAAGGTTAGACGACCAAATGGTAACTTGGTTGGTGACAAAGTAGGAGATGAGTTAGTAAGAGACGAGTTTGTAGACAGATTGGAACAAGAGCTGGTAGACGATTTGGAAGAATTAGTACACAAATTAGTAGATAGGTTAGTAAACAAATTAGCAGGGAAGTTGATACACGATGTAGTAGGCGAGTTAATTCAAGAATTGGTACACGGTATAGGAGGCGACTTTGAACACGTGCTAGAAGTCGATTTAGGATACGAGTTAGTACAAAAATTAGGACAAGAATTGGAACACGATTTAGAAGATGATTTTGAAGAGGATATAGTAGACGAATTAGTTGACATTGTAGAAGGCGAATTTGTAGATGATGCAATAGACGAATTAGCAGACGATGTAGAATGAGGAGGAATTTTCTTTCGTAGAGGTAGGGACGGAAATGCCGGACTGACCAAACAATGGCAAACAATTCCTTATCTGTAGTGGAATAGTTCTTCTCACTCTTATTCAGCGTGCGAGAGGCATATGCGATAGGCAAGTAATTTCCTGACTCACCGTGTGAAAGCACACTACCAATGTCAACGTGTCTAGCATCTGTTGTTAGAATAAATTTTTTCCAAAAATCAGGTTATTGTAACAGAGCAGGATTAATAAGTTTTTCTTTTAATCCATGAAAGGAATTAGTACAGAGGGGTCCAAATGAATAGGACAACCTTGCGAAGAAGAATTGTAAGAGGTTTAGAAATCTTTGCGAAATCCTTAATAAATCGACGGTAGTATCCAGGGTTTTTTTTTGTCATTTTTGGGTTGAGAGAAATTTTTAACACAGTCAATTTTTTGGGGATCAGGTTTAATACCAGATTCATTTATTATATGACCCAAGTAAATAAGTTCCGATCTTAGAACTGGTATTTCTCAGAACGAAATTCAGCTTCTTTTAGTACAGAAAGTAAGATTTCTGTTCTAGTAGGGATCTTAACGAAGTAAGAAGGGATTAAGTCATATTCGATGATATGGTTTCGAAAAAAAAGAGTTAGAATTTTAGTGCCATAATTGATTTGAGCTTGTTGATCATCAAGCAAATTATTACCGATGATGCCATTAGTAACAATGGGAAAAGTCCTGTCTACTACATGAAATGGATATGTGCTGGTGATGTTTGAGGGTAAGTTTACATTTAAATAAGCGACTAACTGGGTTGATATCACGGATTCAGTAATTCCAGACAAAGAGTGAATTATGCTGGAGTCGATTGATAGTTCTGACTTTAGTTTATCAATTTTTATTAAACAAATTTCGCCACCACCATCAATGAGAAATTTAGAAGGATTCGAATTTAGTAGGGTTTTAGAGGAAACCTCAATAGAGTCTACACGACTAACTTTACTATTGAGATTGATATGGAAGATGTGGCGAAAAGATTTTGAGTCCGGTTTTGGTCCGGACCCTGCCACTGGTTGCGGCCTCTGTGTGGTTTTGTGAGTGTTGATTAGGAGTTTGAAGGGAATTAGAGTTAGATTTGTTGTCGCTTTTTATTATTATTATATTCTCTTCTTGTAAATTCTTTAATAAGATGTCCAGGGTTTTTGCAATAACTACAAATTATGGAGACAGTTCTAACTTCACTTTTATAGAGGTTCCTTGTTTTTCTGGTGTAACATTGTTCAATAGTAGGACCAGGTTTAGAGCAATAACAACAAATGACATTCATTTTGGTAGAAGACGTATTTGAGGGATTATAAGAATAATAAGAAGAGACGCTTTTCTACTCTTGTGCGGCAGCTTCTATGGCCTCTGTAAGGGACTCGAATCTTGAGGCCTTTATTATAAGTGATATTTTGGAGGATAGTCCTCTTTCGAAAGACAGAGAAATATAATGCTACCCATCATCTTCCTAATGCTTTTTTCTTTGGGGCATATAGGGATATGGATAGGGTATCGTACTGTTCGCCCCCAGCGGACTGTAGCCTTTCCTTATGTTTTTTTTTAAACCTGTCCAATTCTCGAATTCCGTGTATTCCACGATATTGTACGCCGGACCACTTAGTTTAGTTTTAATTATGGTCATTAAAAGAGGGAATTCAAAAAAGGCCGTTTCTTGGGCTAGCAGATCACACGCGTTTATGAATTTATGCAGGTGAGCTCTATTACAGTCAAACTCAGTGATGAGTTTGTAAGCGAAAGACAGGTCTTATTTAGGAGCCATAATAGAGGTTTGTGTGGATTCAGAGGATTCGGAGAAATGGGAATTACGGACTGTATTGGAATCTTCTGAATCAGGGATGGAAGGTGTCTTCAGAGATCATATAGGAAGGAGGAGATATAACTAACTATAACTGACTGGCAATTTTTTTTTCGTTCACTGGATAATTGTGTTTTTGTTCACTTGGATTTTAATCTTTTATACTGAGAGGTGCGACTCTCAGTTAAGTTTACCTATTTGGTGTTCTGTATGGTCCAATTGAATAGAAAAAAAACAATTGCACACAATTTCTCTTATATTAATAATTTGTTATTATAACTTTATTAATAATATTATTAACTTATTTAAATCTATTATCTTAATTAATATTAGAGGATATGGAAGTTGGAAACACGAGTTAGGATTCGATGACATAGTAAATATGGGGCGATGAGAACGGAGTGTACACGAATATGCCGAGTGTAGAGTGTCGATTGACTGCCAGGAGTTTGGGGCCAATAAACGCCTTATAAATTCTAGCCAGTTCAGTAGGGATGAAATATTTCTTGCAACGCTTAAAGAACCCTAGACATTTCGCAGCATTCTTAGCGACATCGAATATGTGATCATTCCAACGAAGATTGTCATTGAAACACATACCGATAATGGAAAGTCTTTCGGATTCAGCGATGCAAGTGCTGTTTGGATATGTTATGCGCTCATCATAAATAAATACACGTAACATACCCTATATATATAACATTACTCAATAGTTGCTCTCTTAAGTCAATCAACTAACGTAAGATTTTGTTTGTTTTTGTTATTGCTACTTGCTGTTAATTACTGCAATTCTATGTTTTCTTATTTTACTTTGTTCTTCTTCGTCTAATGCAAAATCAGTTTTGAAATCATATGACCCAGGCTTCTATTAACACGTTCCACCTGTCCGTTCGCTTGAAGGGAACCAGTAGCAACCTTTACATGACGGACTTTATGTTCTTCAATGAAATTCGTAAAATCTCCTGACGTAAATGCACTGCCTCTATCTGATATTAATGTTTTCGGTTGGCTATAGTGCATAAAATAAGACCTCAAGCAACTTAAAACTTGTTTAGTATTGGTAGACCGCATTGCGTAGAGCTTTACGTATTTCGTAAATGCGTCTTTACTAGAAATACATATTTTTTCTTCGCGTTCTGTAGTGAAATCGGACCGAAATGGTCTATGTGCACCGTTTCAAAAGGAACGTCTCCTTTGGAATAGTATTCATTAGACCTTCATGTTTTCCCGACTTAGAGGTAAATGCGATACACTTAAAACAATTCTCGATGTGAGTCTTTACTTCTTTTTCGTTCTTTTCGAAAAATAAAATATTGTGTGGAACTTTCCATTGAACCCAATAGAACTGGCATAGCAATGGAGTTCAGTTTCGTCTCCAGGGTTGTATATGGATAGTATAGGTGCTTCAATCAGTTTTTTCTTCAACTGTTCAAAACACCGAAGTTCGTTTTCACCGAATTTGAAAACAGCATCTTTTTTTATAAGCTGATATAAGGGCTGTGCAATAATTGCAATCCCTCTACAAATCGTCTAAAATATGAGCACAGTCCCAAGAAACTGTACACAGCCTTCGCAGTCTGAGGGATTGGGAATCCACTTAATGATTCCAAATTTCTCACATTACATTTTTTTTAATAAGCTGATATAAGGGCTGTGCAATAATAGAAAATCCCTCTACAAATCGTCTAAAATATGAGCAGAGTCCCAAGAAACTGTGGACAGCCTTCGCAGTCTGAGGGATTGGGAATCCACTTAATGATTCCAAATTTCTCACATCCGGTTTGATACCATCTTTTAACACCCTGTACCCCAAGTAAGTGATTTCCGACATCATAAACTTACATTTGTCTACCCTTATTTTTATTTTATTATTTTTCACTAATACCTCAAGAATTTCTTTTAGTACCTTTTCTTATCTTTCTTTAGAATGTCATTTTCTCTCCTTTGAAAGTCAACTTCTTTTTTCAGCACTTCTATTTCTTTTGTCATTAACTTCCACTCATTTGCATTTATTTCAGTCGTTTTATTAATTTCACTCATTTTTGTTCTCTTCGTGTTTTGTCCTTCTTCATTTTTCTTATCGTTTTCATGTTGTTCGTCATTACGCTTCTCTGTAGTGTGTGTGTCGTCTTGCAATTCTCCAATGCTCTCCTCGTACACATCATCATCGTCATTGCTGTCGTCGTCTGCAACTTCTTCTTCTTGAAGTGTTGTTGTGAATTCGCCACGCTCTTTTTCAGGAATAGAGATAAGACGCAATAGGAACTCGCTTTTATTCCCTGTCGTTTTCCTGTTGAGTTTTCAACTGCAAAGCTGTGTATTTTGTTAATTTTTCGACATCTGCCATTATTGCGTCATACAATATTATAGTTTTTCACTTTTAGATATTTTTTAGATATCCCACTTCTGATGTTTTCAGGGGCACTTTTCACAAAAATGTTATTAATAATTAAAAAATCGAGGTTTTTTAGTTTTCTTTCTTTAATATATATGTATTAAATCACACTTTTGAGAACAACTTTAGCACACGTCCGACAGCTTCAACAATATACTAAAAACTAAACTGGAATATACTTTTCCCTACCTAAATGATCGACCGGTAGTCTCTTTTTTGTGTTTCTTTCTTTTCTTACATGTTATGTTTGTTCTATTTGTTTCTTTCTTTCGTTTGGCGGCTACATTAGTTAGATTTTAAGATGTTTGTATATATGTATAGTTTTAAGTATAGTTTTTTTTTTTTTAAAATTAAGATAGCAAGTGGCGCATGTGAGCTGTGTTGGCAGCTGCTGAGTGCTGTTAACGGTGTTGGAGGGTGGGCATTAAGCCATCGCAATTAAACCACGGAAGGCACTGCGAAACGTCGTCGATGGGCTGGAACAAATTAAAATAAATATATAAACCGCGGGATCCAGCTCGAAAAATCTATTTATTTAAAAAACTCCTATCCTAGCCCTTTAATTATCAGAGGATGCAAACATGTCTGAGCATGTAAACAAGTTTAGTGACTTTCTCGAGAAACTCTATGAAATTCAAACTGAAGTACAAGAAGAGATGGCGGTTATCATTTTGCTGTCCTGTCTCCCAGAGTCATTTGATAACTTCGTTGTAGCTACTGAAACACGTTACGTGTTACCTACCATCATTGAAACTGCTCAAATTTAAACTACTTGAGGAAGGAGCGAGATGACAGGAGAGAGGTAACAATGCAGAGAGTGCCAACAGAAATTAAACATATGTAGCTCGCACAAACATGCACTATATCCTACCGTAAGTGAAGATAGCAACAGCGATTATTAAAATTACAGCTCGGACAGCTCTAGAAGGAACAACGATAAATGTTGCAATTGCGGCCGACGAGTTCATTTTGCATCAAAATGTAGAGACTCAAGGAAAACTAAACAAGCAGAACAAACAACAGTGCAATCATTTTCAATCCTTGCGACCCCGTAAATAATGGCATCTGCTGCAACTACTGAAGGAAAACTGTATTCAAATTCCAAAAAGTCCGACACTGGTCAAGCTGTGTTGCAGAAAAGCTTTAAACAAATTGCGAAAAAAGCCCTAAAAATTAAAAAAATTAAATTAATTAATTAACAAATTATAAACGACAAAAATAATAATTAAAAATAACTTAAAAATATGTTAAAGTAAAAAAAATTATTTAAAAAATTGCACGTGTCTTTTATCTAACTATTTTTGGAGAATTGTGTGTTTATAAAAGCTTTCCTGAATTGTCCTCATTGATTTGACCTTTCTTCATTCAATTCCTCAAAATCTACGAAACTGGAAATATGTATTGTAACCTCTACTGCCATAAATTCTTCGAAGAATTTTTCTCTAAAAAGAGTTAAGAATCTGCTCTCCTTTCCTGCTTATCGTCCAGCACTGCAGGGTCCATAGAGCAGAACTGGCAGGATCTGTGTTTTGTATAGCTAACACTTCGTTCTTCGAGTTAGGAGTTTTGAACCCATTTGTTTTGGAAAACCGAAGTAGCAACGGTTTCCTACGGTAATTCTTCGTTGAATCTCCCCTAAGGTGTCGTTTGCGGAGTTAATGTCAACCCGAAGGTAAACTCCCTAACCACCTCGAAGTTACTGATTTGTACAATTACGTTTTGTACTAGCCGGTGGACAGATATTTCCTTGTTTGTTAAAAGTATGTACTTGGGTTTGTCCTCGTTAACTTCAAGGCTAACGCGCTAAGCGCGCGTGTTCTTGATGTCGATATCGTCCGCATACCCTGCGCACTATCTGTTCCACAATAGGGTTGAAAAAGTCGCATGATAGCGCATCCCCTTGCCGGAATCCGGTACATGTTTGGAACAGTTTAGATGAGCTGCTGCCAAGCTGCACATTTCACAGCGTATTTTTCAGCGTCACACGGCACAATTAGATCAGTTATGCCGGGATGCCAAGTTCGGCCAATGCTATCATATGCAGCTTTGAAGTCGATGAAAAGATTATGTGTCTCGACTTTAAATTCGTTGCTCTTTTCCAGGATTTGTCTCAGTGTGAAGATTTAGTCAATTGTCGATTTTCCGAGCCTGAAGCCACACTGATACTTGCCGATTAGTGTGCTGCAAAACGGCTTCAGTCGTTCACACAGTACGTTGGATATGATTTTATATGCGACATTAATTAGGATACGCCTCGATAGTTCTTGCAAGACATAGGATCGCCTTTCCTACAGATGGGGCATATGGAGCTGATAGTCCAGTCGTCGGGCATGGTTTCTTCCACCCATACTTGGTTGATGATTTAGTGCATGTACCCTATCAAAGAATCACCACCATGTTTAAAGAGTTCCGCTGCCCGGCCATCAGAACCAGCAGACATATTGTGTTACAGCTTCTTAATAGCCATAGTAAAAAAAAATAAATGAATAGTAGGCGTAAACGGCCCATATAGGACCCAAAGCCTAGCTTCTTCAACCACTGTGTGTGCGAAGATATATTTTTGATACGAATGGAAGGGACCTACAGTTTAATGCCGATTCCGAACGCCAATTAATTTTTTGAGAAGCTTATCACTAAAGAAAGAAGCACTCACTAATACTAAATAGCCATAGCAACTTCCTATAAACTGGAAGGAAGGAATTTCTTCTACACTACCACTCTCTCAACATTATGCATTACAGACAGGCGAACGCTTATTGGTCTAAAATCAATGACCTTTGATCTAAGCCGATTTCCCACGACGAATCCGCATCCTAATAGGTACGTGCAACCTTTTTTGGCAACTGTAACTATCTACCGTATCTCCTGGACCGCGGTAATATCTGCCTTTTACCGCTCAAAGACAGTTTCCAGTTTTTAAGCAGCGCTCGGGGTGTACAACGTACGTACTTTCCAGGTGAATACTCTCAAATCATAAGCCTTGCGGGTCGTAATCTTAAAAGGATTTGTTTTCTAACACCCTGACTAGTGCTAAAAACCCTCAATTGCCTTAGCTCCAAATATGTCGAAGTAGCTCATATAGCTCAGCGTTCTAAGCCTCCTTCAGTCAGTCATCATAGACAAAGGAATTATAGCGCTGATAATTTTTTTTTTCTCTTCAACACTCGCGCTTATAAGTTTAACAAGTCAAGTTCGGCTAAACGAGACCAGTATCCGGAGGTTACCGCGGTGAGGCAAAATAAGCACAATTGATGTGTAGAAATAGTTACGTCACTGGGTATATCCAATATTAAACCGGTCAGTGTCTACCCTATTCTACAACACCCACCCACCATATATATATATTGTCTGAAATGACAATTTATTGTCAGAAAGTGAAAAACAAAGTGGTTTTAATTTTTTTTTTTCATAGCAGAAAAAAATTATTAACGAAAAATCCTAATTTATAGTGAAATCGCTGCAGTTGCAGTGCAGAACAGTGCATTTGGACTTATGAGCGTACAATCTCATCGTTTTTTTTTACCGCCATGCCTGTTGACTGTAGCGAAAGTCTAACAAAAAACCGAGACTACTAAGTTATCAGACAGAAGACAATTTTCAAATAGGTGCAATTATAAATTTATAGACAGGCATACGGATTTTGTTTAACAATACGAAATATATAATCCTTTACTCACTTTCGATGTACATTATTAGCAATCATAAAATATGTTAAATAGGCCTTTCATGAAATAAATATAAAAATAATAATTTTTATTTCATTTTGAAAAAAAATGAACGACCAAATAATTTGGCAGGCACACTACCAGCTTTTGATGAAAGGCATCGAAGCAAAGATTAAAAGTAAAGGCACAAACGCAATGATAAATGAAATCAAATTTTATGCTCCCTGCGTTTGTTTTATTGTGTGTATATGATTCGCTATTTATTTCACATCACACAGAATAGGCCCGAAATAAACACATAAAAAACAACTTTACGAAATTGGTCTTATCTCACTTTTCAAATGCGAAATGGCATTGTGTAATGCTTTGTGAAGCTAGTTGTTATAAGATACCTATTGTCTCATACCGGGCGCCATGTATTATTTTATTTGGCCCCATATATACTTTTATTTGACTGAAAGAATGAATGAAAAGGAATGATTTGTGTTTTCATACAAATTGAAAATTAACAACTTCAGTGTCTAGGCGCTCAACAATATCAGAGATTAGGTATAATAACTGAGTGCAGAGGAACTACAGTATCAATAGATGTCGCTACGTACACTACATCGAAATCAGATCCAGCGTTGTAGTTTTTTTAATTGCAAAAAGCAGGCATTTTCAGCTGTCCCTAAATAGGGAATGCTTACCATACCTGGCGAAAGCAAAGGGTATGGTGAGATACAGTATGGGTAGGTTGATGGAGGTAAAATCAGGACTTGTATCCTAATTAATAACCAAATAAAGGCATTTCTTTTGAATAATTTTAGCACACATGACCTGACGGTCATTTCTTTTTGCGAAAAGGAATGTGGTAAACCACTATGTTTGACCTCTGCCTATCTCCCATACGACTCTGAGGTAGTTATCTCGGAGAAGCCAATGGGCCTGGCAAGTCAAAAAAATCGGATGCTGATGATAGGCTGTGATGCAAAATGCAGAATGTAAAAGCTTCGAGGAGGAAAATAATCAACTCCGCATTAAGCTAAGTAAAATCGAAAAACTCTACCAAGAGCTAAAAAGCGAAATCGATCAGCTCAAAATCAAGAATAAATTGCAGTCCCGTTCGTCGCGATTACTCTACCGGTAAGTTGTAAGTGGTTGTAATTTAACGTAAAACATTTATATTAGTCCAGATATATAGACATATAGATAGATTATCACTATTCTTATCAACCAGCAAGCAATACGATACATTTTTAACGTGTAATTTTCAAGTTTCATTTTAAAGAGCTGCATAGATCTGGTCAACATTCTCTTGCTATGGAGAGATCGCTAATTGCTATTGACGTCTCAGGTAAGCACGTCAATACAAGATAGTGAGTTGGACAGTTTGGTGTGGCCTGGGTGTCAACCCTTACATCACTGAACTAGTCCTCTTCTCAAGAAAATATAAAATTCCACATATTGACTCCTCTTCTATCAACGGCACAAGCTTAACTACCTCTGAGGAAGCAAAATATCTGAGTCTACTTAAAGATGGAAACCTAATATAAAAGAAGAGGCTATAAATCTTGGTCATATGACCAATACTTACATACGGAGTAGTTGTCTAGTGGACTGCTTTAAAAAAAGCAATTAATCGCAATAATCTAAGCAAAGTCTAACGATCAGCTTGTCTATTCATTGGAGGGGCGTTACGCACGCCTCCGCTGCTTTGGACATTCTGTTACACCTGACCCTACATTTCCAGTAGACAAACTCAAATACGGCTATTCGTCTTAAGGCTATATCACAATGTAATGTTATTAACAAAACTATTGGATATGCTTCCATCCAAAATAAAAATAGGGATCTTCCCTCGTGAAACGATCCTTCCAAGTCGCTTTTCCATCCCTGCCATTTTGGGAGAAGAAGGGAATTTTGGTTCCAGGCGGAAATAATGGCGGCTAAATAAGTTAACTATCTTGGCTGATGAGGACCGTAATATCCCCGGTTTAGGGGAGCCAAACTGCAATCAAGTCCAATCAAGTCTCTGTAAACACCGCCAGTGGCCCTAGATTGTCGTCTCTTCAGAAGATGGTGGAAGAGTTTTACATTCAACTTTGCTGGGATATCAGGGCATATAGATATTCCAGGAAACTGTAAGGCTGATGAGCTCGCTGAATTATGAACCACCACATCTCTCTCTCTCTCTCTCTCTTGATAAAAGGAGTTAGGTATTCCGTTCGCCACTTTTAAACTGTGTCTTAAGGCTGGCTGCTTCAGAGGTAACGAACCCTAGGTGGACTAGTGGAATCACATGTCTAGTCTATTTGAAACGCTCTGAGGATCTGATCTCTCTAAGTAGACGACACATTAGTACTACTATAGGTGTCATTACCTTGCACTGTTTTGTAGGTATACATGCAAAACTTGGGGCAGTCCCAAATGACAATTGCAAAAGCTGTATGCACGAAAAGGGATCTTTAACATACTCTCTCCATAAGATGGAAGGTCGATCTCGGACCATACTTCTGCAAAGATACAAATGATCTCATAAACATCGACATCAAACGTCACTTAAAATTGGTTCAATGACTAGGGGGGAGATTTTTATGCTAGATTCCTGTGGTATCATAACGGTCTAAAATTGGTCTAAGTTTGACGGTCTTATGCCGACAGCCATTTTAGCTAAACCTAACCTAAATCCCCTGGCATTCACATTGCTTTACAAAATGCACTAAAAACTTCTCGCTAGAGTTTGCTTACTAGAAACATCAGAGTGGCTTGCGAAAGGCTTGTACTTACTTTATTTGATTGATCGCGTCACTGTGCGCAGTTAAAACCAAATATTATGGTCTCTTCGTGATTTCTGATGACATTTAAACTGCATAAATATGCGCTTTTGATAGCGCAAGACAAAATTAACTTCTTCCAATAATGAATGCACATGTAGATACCATTTGCTTTAATTTTTTTTTAATTTAAATTCATTGAAATAAAAAAACAATAATGCTTAAGCAAAAACCAAAGAAAAACAAAGTCCGAAGTTATCTATTCTATTGCGAGTATCAATCAACGGTTGTTATTAAATTTATTTATTATTTATTTATTTAGCCAAACGTTTCAAAGCATCGTGATGGCTAGTAAAAAGTAAAAGTTTTCAAAAAGTATCTGCTTTGGTGCTCGAAACCACTTTTGGATCGCTTTCGATTTCTTCAAGATCAAAAATTTCACCAATTCAACTGTCTCTCCATGAAACGTAGCTCTGCACTTTGACAAAAGGAACCATAAATTGAAGTTTGTGGTCTATCACGTCGTCCTTGTTTGCAGTTTTCCCTTCGGTATCGGTCAATGTATCGCTCCATCACGATTTGGTTATCAGAGAGCATTTCTAATATTGTTGGTAATCAATGTAAGTGTCACTATCGACGCACGTAACTCTAGAATCGATTCCTAGTGAACTCTCACTGGAAGTGGAAATTGTTAGTTGCTGATATGGACAACGGCGCAATACACCCAGTGAACGTTGTTCAATTTCGGCTAATGAATATGATTTCTGCAAAATAATTCGTGGTTGGAAGAAAATTTCTTCATCAGAACTGTCTATGTCACATGGCTGCTGGAAAGCACTCGCAAGATTATCATCGACGACCGCAACTTCTGTTGGATTTCCAATCTCTTCAATTGGTTGCATAATTTCATCAAGAGCCTGGGGTTCTGGCTGGTTTTCCTGGGGGACTTTGGTATTCATTTCCTGCTTCTGTTAAAAAAGGTGCGTTGCATATTTTATTTTACAAAAATGGTCCATACAGGACCTAAAGCCTATCTTCTCCAACCATTGTATGTGCGAAGTTATATATTTTTGACATGAATAGAGGGACCTGCAGTTTAATGCCGATTCCGAACGGAAATTTATTTTTGAGAAGCTTCTCATGACATTTCTTACTCTTGGATGTTTGTCAGATATTCGCAAGAAGTAGGGCAGCGAATAAAAACTTTCAGGTGGTACAGGTCGGGATTTGAACCAACGACTTTTCGCTTAGTGGTCCAACGCACTTAACCACCAAGCTTAACCCACGTTTCAGCATGCTTTGTATATTAAACGAGTAGATTCCAGCTGCAGTTGAAGTATGAAAATAAATCAAATAAAGTGCACGACTGCGTCCTATGAAACTTTCTCGCTACATGATGTGTATTTTAAAAGCGTAAAAAGGAATGGTATCATTTCATCACATACCAAATTTATTTAAACCACTTTTTAGGTTTTAAAAATTTTATTTTTCAAAAACGGCTTCAACGATTATGATATAATTTTCCACATTGGACACATTTCCATCCACACACATCCATTTTTTGGACAATTAGGTTAAATGTGTCCCGTATGCAAAATTACATCAAAATCGTTACAGCCGTTTTTGAGAAAATTCAAGTTTCCAAAATTTAATAAATTTGATATGTGATCAAATGTTTCCTTTTTACTTGGGGCCAGTCAAAAATGCATTTATATGAAATTATGAGAAAGTTTCATATGACGCAGTCGTGGACTTATTTCTACTTCGATGACTCAAATGGTTGAAAAGTTAAGACCGGCAAAATACGATAAAAAGTTTTCCTCGAAAAAAAAGAAAAATAATGACTTATAATGAAACCACAAGGAAACTATTTTTTCATGAATTTTAAATTACATATGTTATGTTCCTATCTGATTTTTCAACAATTCCAAATGGCAAGAAAAAATCGGCAGGTTATGGCGGATATGTTGGGAAGTGTTGAGTTAACGTAATTCAACTTTAATAGATATGTAAGCGCTTATGAAAATAAACTTGTTAAATAGTAGATAATAATGAAGTTGTTTTAAATGCGAATATTTTTTGTGTTTATAAGAGAACTATGTACTCTTACTATTTATCTGATTTTAAACTAATATGTAGCCATACCTACTTGGATGGATGAAAACGTGTAATAAAATGATAGGAATTAATATCTTTTATTGTATTATTGCATCTATAATACTTAAATATTAATGATTGGGTGTAAAATATTTATAGTGAAAAGTTTTGGAATGTTCTTTTATTTATATTGAAATATTTGATTGTTTTATTATGTTTCTATAGTTTAATTTATATTCATATTGGGAACGTTCATATAAGAGTTCAAGATGATGAATAATGAATAATTTCATCATGACGAATAAATTGCATAACGTTTTTATCATTGAATTGGAATAGTAAAGTTTACATTTTTGTGTTTAAACAAATATTGTAAGCAGTAAATAATGGTAAGTTAAAAAAAGCGGTCAATAAAATAGTTTTTAAACTTTTTTCAAATATTTACCGCACCTTCCGTCTAAAAATTATTTAATTTTAATTATTTTACTGGACATCCGATAAATCAAGCAACAAAATGTTCTTATTATAACAGATACTTTAAACTTGCTAAATTAGTTTAATTACCGGCAAACAAAATATAATACTCCTAATATTATTTTTAACTTGCGTAACGGACACATTTAATTCTACTCTATTGGTTTTAACTCGCTTAAGAATGCTGTCAAGGTCAGAATTTAATAAGCTTATCATTCGTTGCCATTCTAGCTCCACGCCCGAAGATGAGGGCTGTGAATTGTAAAATGAATATGCGAAGCTAAGGATACTGTCATCAGCGAAGGAATGGATTGGATTAGAAGAAACAGACAGGAGATCATTGATAAAAATGAGAAAGAGAGTCGGAGACAGAACGGAGCCTTGGGGGACACTAGCATTTATTTGGGGAGTTGCAGACTTGAAACCGTCTAAAACAACTTGTATTGAACGGTCCGAAAGGTATTTTCAAATCCATTGAATAAAGGTATCGTCGAAGAGCTTGATGCCCAACTCTTGCAAATGCCTTTGAAATATCAAGCGCAACGACCTTACTTTCACCACCATGGTGAATAGATTGGTTCCACTTTTCGGTTAGATAAGTCATCAAATCACCAGTGGACCTGTTGCCGCGAAAACTGGACTTCCGGTCATTTAGATTCAAGATATTTCATAAGGTAACAATTTATCAGCGTTTCCATAACCTTGGAAAGAAGGGACGTAAGTGCAATTGGTCGGAAGGAGGAGGGAGAGGAAGATTCGCATTTTTTTGGGACGGGCTGGACAAATGCTGTTTTCCATTTTCTCGGAAAGAGCCCTGAAGAATAGAACAGATAGAAAAGCTTACGCAGTGGTTTTGCCAGCGTGGAAGAATACCTCTTGAGAACGATAGGGGAAATACCATCTGGACCAGAGGATTTATGTATGTTAAGATCTTGAAGTACTCTTGCCACTGTACAAGTGCGGAAGTGGACTCGTCCTATTGAATGTTGTACGCGCTCGAGTACAGGGAGTGTCGGAGCAGAAGAAGAAGCCGAAACGACCAAAAGATTTACTACCGGTGGGACTTTGTAGTATTTTTTGCCTCAACTTTTGGCCATAGGAGAATTTGACACGATTAATGTGGGCATTGCAGTCATTTATGGCTCGTTTTAACGTTTTCGGTTTTCCTCAGTTGGGTTGGCCTTAAATGACCGAAAACTTACTTCTTTAACCCTGATAGCATCTTTACAGCTCAAGTCGCACCACGCGTTTTCCTTAGGTTTGATACTCTTTATCCTGGATGGTATAAAGCGTTTCATACCCATGTGCATTATGTTTGTAATCATATCTGCAGCGGCATCCACGTCGTTGTCGAGGAAGCACAACGACCAGTTAAAACTCCTAAAGAAACCGTTTAAACCTTCCCAATTGGCTTTCTCGTATTGCCATACGGTTCTTTTAGAAGCTTGGAGTACGAGAAAGTAGCCGATATGATACAATGGTCTGACGAACCTAGAGGCGATAATACATTTAAAGTGTATTTATCAGGGTGGGAGATAAGAAACAAGTCCAGAGTGTTGGCGTTTTGACCGCTAATGTCCGGTATCCGTGTCGGCTCATTTACAAGCTGGGTCAAATAATTAACCTCAGTGAAGATCTCGACATACCTTCCTTCGGGTGTTGTCTGTCCAGAATGTCGAAGCCAACTTGAATTGGGTATATTGAAATCGCCCACAATGACGATTTCAGTACGAGGATAATGGGTTACAATTCTGGTGATTGAATCAGACATTACATCAAACTGTCCTGGTTAGGCTTCTGTAAATAAAACAGTAGTGAATTAATTGCCTACGGACATGGTATTTTAGCCAAAATGTAAAATAATTCCGGATTGGAACATTGGCCATATTGAGGTAGAAGTTAAAAGGCTGCATCACTACTTATGTAAACGGTGATACCACGATGGGAAAATAATAATCACGTGGGCGTACAATGAGAAAAGATTGGCTCTTAACCCACTAATATTGCTCACGTCAACTCTAAAATTCCTACTCATAACAAAAAACTCAACTCCGACGTTGACTAAGCTAGGCCGTAACGTGTAGATCCTGACGTCAGCTTTCCAAAACAAATAACTGTAGGTGTTATGCCCATACAATGAATTGGTTTGGTCTACCAACAAAATCTACAAAATGCGACCCGCTATTCGCCAAATGATATCCTACCCAACCATAACAACTGCACGCATAATTCACGACACTCGCTATAACCAAGCAAAGCAGCAGCAATCGATAAGGAGTGGGGCCGGAGGGAATGCCCCAATACAACACACTTTCTTGTGCGAAGACTGACCGCGGATCGATTTAAAAGTGCGTGTGCACGCGTCGGGTGGCAGATCGGTGCACATCGTACATACGAACATAACACTTAAGGCTACTACTATACCCCGGTTAGAACTATGTGCAGCTTAACTGGCAACGGAACTAATGCGTCGGGTATTAAGGGGTATGAAATTAGGTGAAGGAAGGAGCTGCTTTCTATCGAAGCTTTATTGCCAATCAGGTAAGGACCATCAGAAGCACCACAACCCCTCAGCAGTGGTAACATGTGCCTACAAAACAAAATCCGGCGGACATAATCCCCGGAGGGATCTCGGCTTAAAAATTAAAGGACAGTACCATGTGGTTTAACGGACCCTTATATCTATATGCTTCAGCGCATACTTGGCCAGGTAGTTTCGAAACAAAACTGATGAAGAGAAGAAAAAGTCCAGGATCACACTCGCAGTAACACTCGGGTCAGCAGCAATCATCAACATAATTGATCACCATAACTCTTTCCGGAGCATACTTGGCCAGGAAAAAATAACCTCATTCTTCACGACGAGAATTGCGATGGCACATTCCGTGGTACAAAGTGCATTCGGTGCTCCAGGGCAAAACTTAAACCGATGGAGTGGATAATGGGAATTTGCCAGCATTGCGGAGTAGACTTCTTCGGACCAGTATGGATCCACTTCAAGGTACGAGGGAAGCAACCTCGAAAGTCATACGTAGCTGTCTTTTGTTGTTTCGCAACAAAGGCAGTACACTTTTAAGTCGTAGGAGATTTAACTACAGAAGCATTAATCGGTGCGCTCAAGCACTTTATAGGAAGGAGAGGAGGAGAGGCCTAAACATTTATTGCGACAATGCAACAAATTTCGTCGGAGCCAGAAATCAACTCATGGAAATTCAATCCTCAATATATGCAGCGGCTTCGAAAGAAAAAACAACCTCATTCTGCGCACGACGAGAATTAGGAATTCCGTTTTATCCCGCCGTGAGCACCTCATTTTGGCGGGCTATGGGAAGTGGCTGTGAAATCCACCAAACATTCTTTGAAACGCAACCTTCTTTCAGTCAACTTAACGTATGAGGAATAAGAAACGTTTTTGATCGAGATTTAAGCCGTACAGTTGCTAGGTTAGGCAATCACTACAATCAAAACACAATTTTGGCAGCGATGGTCACATGAATATCTCAACGAGCTAAAACAAAAAGCAAGCGAACAACACAATCGTTCCCGGTATGCTTGTGATCATAAAGGACGACAATTTACCGCCTATACAGTGGCAGTCAAGAAGAATTATAAACTGCATAAGAGGAAGCGACGTCTTAGTGCGGGTGGCGGAAGTTAAAACGAGCCTTGGTATGCTCAAACGACCAATACATAGCCTTGCCCCTTTACCACTAGATGAAGGTCCCTAACAGCAAGGAGATCAAGCCTTCAGGGATTCAAGAAGCAACCGAACCATCGACTTACAATGAGGAATCACCGAAAAAAAGATGGAACTACAATTACTAACGAATACAACCTTCTCATTAAAACACCTATGTCGTCTGATTAAGTCTGGCACTCTATGCAAAATAATAATCATAAAGATACAAAATCTGGAAGGAGAACTCGTAAGAACCAAAGGGCTATTAATACCACTATCAAGCGGTAACCGAATCAAACGAGGCGCCTCCAACTTTGTAGCGAACGTGGCAATACATTGTTCGGCATCCTGTATTTTGACTACGCGGACCAAATTTCAAGGACTATTGAGGGCATCAAGACCAATGCAGAATTATTAAGGAACCACATTAAAAATCAAACATCATTTCTTGCAGCCACCATTAATATAATGAACCGCGATCAAAAAACCATAGCAAAACAATTTGAGACCTTGTCATCCCACATTGGTGAGATAACCTACAAGCAATAACATTTCCCGTGAGCTATATCAAGAACACTTAGCACAAACCTTTTTATCATTGGCAATTCAAATACTCACCACTATCTCAAATTTCCAACGTATCCAAGGCTCTCGACTAGATGTGGTGACGCACAGTCAACATGAAAAAATGAGCCCACTGTTAAAGCTCTATAAAGGAACATTTACCCTCATCGTTAAAACTGCCTGCATCTTATATAGATTTAACCACTCTTCTCAACCTGATGACCATGGAAGGGAAAATATTACCAAAACATGCGATTTGTAAGATCACAATACATTTAATATCATCGGAAGACTTTGAGATTTTTCACGTAATACCAGTACCTGTACATGGTACATTTACCGCCATACAGCCATCTTCACCATACATCAAAAAAAACATTCATCGAGATCTATACTACACAGTTTCCGATATGAGGAGCTGTTTATCAATCAATCACGAAATGTACCTATGTAAGCAAGGTGGACCTGTACATCATAAGGGTTCATTGACCAGTGCCTGCGAAATTTCATTCTTCAATCACCTGCCTGCATACTATAAATGTCGAATTCAAACGACTGGGGATGAGCCTCCTGATTCAGCTCTGCAACCCAAACAACTGGATCTACGCCTTACGACAAGAAACAATAGTAAACGTGGTATATGGTCAAAACAAAACATATTTAACCATCAGAGGATCAGGAATCGCCTAACTACAAAATGAATGTCTAATGAAGCAGCACTTCCTAACAATTCGAAGACATAATATTTCTCCGTCAACCACTAGGCTATCATACAACCCCCTAAGTAACCACACGGATGCCGTAATCCCAAGTGCCGGGGTGGCTCTGGCACCTCCACAAGATCTCTATCAACGTCACATGTCAAGATTTTGCAACAGAATATCGAAGATTTCATCAAATTGGGGCCAGTATAATTGCCGAGTCACGAGGTCCACCACAACATTGGATACGCTGGGGTAATATTAGCGGTCCTAATAATCATCTTCTTGGTCACAAAACGTTACATAAGAGCCAGAAGGAACAAGCAGTGCATTCACCCAACCCCGAACCCAAGAACAACAGCAAGAAATACATAAGGATAGATTTAATGTACCTATTGATGTGTAACCCAAATTTCTAATTGATAATAAAGATAAGATTTTACTATTTATTTCAATGCAGGCAAAATGTTTAATCCGCAATAATATTGCAGACCACCAGGTCAAAGCAATTTTTACATAATATAGATATGTCAGGAATAAATTTATTTTGGATTATTTTGTGATTTGTTAATTAAGCAATATTGGATTTTTGTTACCTTATATTAATGAAGCACTGTTGATTTTGGGTTTTTGTCAATTAAGCATTATAAAATAAGTATAAATAATATAGATTGGGAGAAAGTAGAATCAAATAAAATAGTTCAACCAGTAATCAAAGACTTAAATGAATCGTTACAAGAATCGACTCTTACAATCACCTTAGTCTAGGTTTATGTACCTACGACAACCTCAGGTTGGGTAAAAGAATCCAATCTGTAACAGTACCAGTTAAGCATACCTGGATATGTCAAAAGTGACGTTAGTTGCAAAGAATTGAGAGCGAAAAAGCAATTTGACAACCTGATGTTGGACTTTAGTTCAAAAAATTGTGAGCCAGAGAGCGGGTTGGGAGAAAGCCGAGTTGTTAATATCCTTTTTGCTTGGGAGAACGTGAACAGATTTATTTTTAATCTTTTGCCCTTAAGCTCTGTTTATCTTTCGGTGAAAATGCAGCATTATTCTTTTACAAATTCACCATAAATCTTGGCATATTATTACGGTGTTATTCAACACAGTGCAGTTTGACTTTTTTAATAAGTCTACATTAGTTGTTGGGACCCATACTGTTCTTTCTATACACGAACGACCTACCACAATATGAAGAAACTACTGTTGCCACTTTTCCAGACGCTACTGCTGTACTTGTACAGTAGGAAAAACCGTACAAGGAAGTTACAGAAAACCTGCAAAGGATAGTGAATGATACATCTAGTTAAAAAAAAATTGGCAAATAAAATGAAAAGAACGGAAGACGGTTAATATTAACTTTACAAGTAAACGTTAGGAAAGTCTACAGTCCGCTGAGGCCGAACGGTATAATACCCTATATATCGCTCTATATTCCACAAAGAAATAACATTAAGAACATGATGGATTTCATTTTATTTCATTTTATAAAATTTGTAAGGAAAATATTTTTTTTTTAAATCACGTCCAAGAATTTGGCGCGGCCAAAAACTATGTATGGGTGATATAATAGAAATATTTGCTAAATATCTTGTTATATAATTTTTTTTCGTATTTTATAGTTATTTTCGTTCTATGAGTTTGGCAACTCTGCTTTTGACTTCGCCTGTGACCTTATCGCCTCTTTGGATTTATGTTTTTAACTGCGAAACTCCCAAGTTTAAAATATCAAACTCTGTGCTATTTAAATGATAAGCCAAACTTGTTTATCAAATTGTTCACGGGAGTGTCATATCTTATCTTTTTATATATAATAATTAAATTACAAACCTTAGCGAATTGAAAGAAACAAATTCATATCTATTGAGTGATAATTGATTTTCAACATCTTCAATCTATCTTTATCTATCTGTCTCATCTGTCCTGGTGAGTGCTTTCGTTTTTGGTATTGTTCTCACAAGTTGAAGCAATCCGAAAATGCTATATAAAATTGTGTTTTCTTTTTACATTGTGTTTCGCAACTCGAAGTTAGCTGTAAATGAAGAAAGGAATCAATTCCTCAAAAAATCTATGAACGTGGAGCAATAGTCTAACTCATTAGTCTGTATTCGGACAAATAACACATTTTGTCTCATTTTGTCACGGTGAGTACATATTTAGTAGATGTTCTGCCAGCACAATTATTGATATTTCATCTCATGCCAACAACAATTTTTTCTTTCTTGCAAAACAACAATAACTCTTGAAATCGAGATCCATGGGAAAGCTTTCAATACAACTTCTTAGTTCATATCAAAACCCTTACGCAATACACACAAATCACTTAGATTTGTTGGAAGAAAAGCTAAATATTTTAACTGACGCATGTGCTATTCTATCTGAGCACCTAAAAAATCTTCGTCAGTCATCTGTATCTTTAAATGGCAATTCAACGAGTATGACGTCATGCACCCCTATAACTAACACTATAGGATTGCAAATCAACTCAACTCTAAATAAATCAGTTCCTCCTGGTCCAAATTGCATCACTCGCTCACAAACGATAAAAAGGAAAAATATGCTGCTCACACCTTTAATTTCTAAAAGTAAGAAACCGGCCTTTTCAAATCGCAATACAAAATCGACATTACTTTCAACTTCGTCATCAATACCTGCCACATCAACGTCAAAATCTTCGTCATCGTTACCTCCTGCAACAACTTCCGTAGTACCTACTCTATCCTTGTCGCAACCTCAATATTGTTTTCCTCATCTTTTTCATCGAGTGATGCAATTTGAACCAGGAGGAACTGATTTATTGTTCACATTATTACTTGATAAACATTTTTGGTCAGATGATATTCTTGTTCCCTTTGTTAACCCTTTTCGACGGAGTTTGACAGGACAAACAAATCGTTGCCTTCACTTGACATCTTTTACCAGAATGTAAGAGGATTACGGACGAAAACTAAAGAATTTTACTTTAATATTTCAAACTGCTCCCACGACGTCATATCTTTGTCGGAAACTTGGCTTTTTAACAATATTAAAGACTCAGAGCTTTTTAACTCGTCGTTTCAAGTATTCAGGCGTGATAGACATTCTGACCCAAGTGTTACAACTGTTGGTGGAGGTGTGCTCATGGCAGTTAAATCGTTTTATGTTGCGTCAAAAATCTACGTCCCATTTGCACTTGACAAGGAATTTTTATGTACTAAATTGACATTTTTTAAAAGGAATATTTATATTGCCACAATGTACATCGTAAATGATAGCCCCATTGGTGTCTACTAGGACGCATTCAAATACTTGAATTATATTAATGACCTGCTGAATTGTACAGATACAATTTCGTATGCTTAGGTGATTCTCACCAATGTTTCATGCACTATTTGCCCAGTCACCATTAACCATTCTTAAATTCAACTAAAGCTTTAAAACGATATTTTCTAAATTGCGGGGATGATCGGTGGGCATTGTTAAAATATTTTTACATTTGAACTTTTAAGGCCTCCAAATACATGATAAACAGGTACTATTTAACGCGCCGCTAATTCCACAGTGCCTTCTTATTTGTGTTTGTTTTTATAACTATCAACGTATGTATTCGGTATTAATCAAAACCCCTAGCTAAATATGTACATTTTTCCAAAATAGGTGTAGCGTCAACTTTTTATTTATTTTACCTCCGGGTAGGGATTGACATTTTTACGCAATAACTTTAAAGGTCTACTCATACCTCACTCATATTAAGTCAGTTGACTCCAATTTCATACGAAAATGACAAATTTTTACACACCAAACTTTTAAATTCATGTCGAAAATATTAAAATATTGCAGCTCCTACCTAAAATTAGTCAAAATTAAAAATTATATACTTCTGTTTCCATTCAATACCTAATATATACAAAAGTAATGGCTGGTTTACATGGTCCTACAAGTCTGCCAACCAGGATAAGTGGGATGCACAATACTAAAAAGTTCACTGCAAGGAAGGGACAGCACTACCAAACATGCAAAAATATGTGACAGGTATTTTGGTCGGTAATGTTAATTTGCGCGGTAGCAGCGGAATGTAGACTGTTTTATCTCTGATCTCACTCTTACAAAATCATTGACTTGTGAAAAAATGCATGCGAGGCCATGTAAGCCACCCATAAGCTTTCAATTCAAAACGCATTGATGTAATCGCTACCTCAATGTGAAAAGAAGAACAAAATTGCATCTTCTTTGTCTCTCTCCCTCCTCCATCAATAATTCAGTAATAAGGACTTTGGGTATAGTTTGTTGCCGTTTTCTTTCAACAAATCGGTGTGTATGTGTAACGTCGTCTCTCAAGGGAATTCATATAATTATGTTGGCAAATGTGGCGACAGTGTCGAAACATATTCACATCCATATATATGTATATTACTACTCCTTCAATAATTCAGTAATATGGACTTTGGGTATATGTGCATGTGTAGCGTCGTCTCTCAAGGGAATTCATATAATTATGTTGGCAAATGTGGCAACAATGCCGAAACATATTCATATGCAGATCAAAGCTGCGTATAGACACTATCTGTGTTTTTTTCGTTTTCTTATGAAATTGCATTTTTAAGTTTGTATTAGTGCTGGTTGCTTTCCAGTAGAAACTGACGGCAACTTATTTGAAATTGTATTTACCTGTCATTTATCTGTGGGCATCCAACAAGTTTAGACGAAGAATTGAAGTGGCCAATGCTTTTTATGCTTTTTATAAATTTCTAAAAGAAAATTAAAACATTCAACTGATATTTAATAAGTATTTACATAGATTCAAAAATCTGTTTTGTTAAGCCATGGGCGACGCAGCAAACAATAACAAAAATAATTCTAACAGCCATAGCGAAGGTAGGCAAAACATACACCCATTTCCATTAGACATTGAAAAATTATTTTATTTTTTAGGAGAAAAAACTTCTCCGAAACGGGATTTAAAACAATTAAAATACAACAAACAGCAAGTGAAGCGGGCCAAGGAGAATAGTAAGCGTGCTCATTTTATTTACATATATTTATTTAAATTGGCCACCACTGTATGTATTTGTCTAAAAATACCAGATTCCCCTATGGTTACACTTACTGCACATTCCGATCTAAACATGTACCTACTTATGTATCCGAAATAATTTTAATTTCTTATTCATTTTTCAGAATCGGAAAGAAATTCTCAACCAATACGTCTGGAAGTTAACTTCGTATTTTGTAAAAATAAACTCTATTATAAGTTGGAGGGCTTACCCACACATTGTACGGTACGTGCTATTCCAATAAAACTGAAATTTCAGGAACCCAACCAAAGCGCAGGTAACTATTCAAATCCACAACAACCAAATTATGTACATATTATAAAATATATTCTTTTCACAGTCGAAGATTCAAAAACTGGAGATCATCAGCAACCCATGGAGGAGGAGGTGGAAGGTCTAAACGAAAGCCAACGGTTTGTTAAAAAAATTGGATACATATTGGACATACTGGCGGCCATCCCCACTGAACGGATGGAAGCCATTTTTTCAAAGCCAGACTGCGAGCTCACTTTACGCATACCAGACGTCGGGAGACCTATTATCGTGCACTCGTACTTGGAAGCACAACGGGTTTTTTTATGGGTTAAACGATACGAAGTTGCAAACCGAAACAAATGTTTCAAAAACCATACACGGCCTCTTTTGGATATTAAAGATCTTTAAAAATTTTAATTAAAAAAACATGTGTCTTGTACTTTGTACTTACGCAACTTAATATATCTATCAACATTAACTTATCACATATCATATGTATTCAATCCATATATACGTATTTTACTTTTAATTATATCGTCACTAAATGAAATATCATTATTTACTTATGAATAACTGCACACATATGAACATATTCTTTGCATAATATAATTAGCATCGTTACAGCTCAAATGCAGGCAATTTTTTTTTAATGAATTACCAACATAGTTATTTTTCTCTCTTATGCTTCAATTTTTTACTATCATAATATGTAACTGCATTCTATTTGATTTTAAATAAAACTATTTCTTTCTTAAATGAAAATATATCTATAGAATTAAATTTTTTTTTTGTGTATCTAAACCTTATTAAATTTGGAGAATTTTCCTAAAACAATGCAAAAAAAACAGCATCGGTCGTACGGTTTGGTGTCGTTCTGTTTAGTGGATTATTCCTAAATGTAGGACACAGGGACCATTGTGTTAAAAGTATCAAGGTCAGTAGGTACCTACATTGATTCAACTGTGACGTTGTACTTGTAGGGAGTATTTCGTAAATTAAGAATGTAAGTAGGGACCATTGGGTTAAATTTATCTAGATCGGTAGGTACCTGCATTTATTTACGTGTGACGCTGTTCTCATGCAGAGTAGAATATATGTACATATCCATAAAAATGGTGCATCGCTAATATAGAACAAAGATTAAATTAAATTGCAAGGGCCAACACAGTGATCGTAGTTTTTTTTTGTTGATTATATATCTGCCTGCCAGGTTGTGACAAACAATAACACATCATTGATTTTGAGTTCATTAACCATAAAATTCAATTACTAGAATTTATATTTCATACTAAAAATTAGACTTTCAAACCCTGATATCTCCTAAACTAGGCAAAAACGAGACTGTAGTTAATATGTAAACTTGTGATTATTTCATTGAGATCTATAAAGTTGCATCTTCAAATCTTGTCGCCTCGGAAACTATAGTACCTACTGCCTTCATTTATTTATAATTTTACGTGCGAAGAAAGTAGGCAGATTGAAACCTACATATCCGGTGGCTTCTGGGGTTCAGCATTGTCTTCGACTTCGGCATTAGCCAAGTTTTGCTACCATAACAACATCTCCCACTGTTCCCCACAGCTGCCACTGCTCGACCATATAAGGATCTGTATCCCCGGAAGCATCAAATCCGTTGGACACATATTGTGAAATT
This sequence comes from Ferdinandea cuprea, assembly GCA_963576555.1. Lineage (NCBI taxonomy): Eukaryota > Metazoa > Arthropoda > Insecta > Diptera > Syrphidae > Ferdinandea > Ferdinandea cuprea. The sequence continues at coordinate 39,480,892 of OY754962.1, read as the reverse complement.
TCTTCTTGGTTCGGTAGTTTTAGTTCAATTTCGCGATATGGTGAGTCCGGTGGATTCGGTACATATCGTTCATCCGGATTCGGGACGTTCGCTGGATTCTAACCTTTATGTAGTTCTGTCGGGTTCTGTACTTCAGCTCCATCTAGTGGATTTGGTGGATTATGCCCGTTTCCTTGACCTGGTGGGTATTTTGCTCCTTTCATTTTGCTTTAAATTTTAAAAGTACAACTAACAACTTCACGTTTGCCGAATTAATCGAGAAATACAAAGAACCTATTCTAATAGGTACAGTTACTGCAGGCTATTTACCAGATTTATGCGAAAATGTCATGACATACTCTGTTTAGTTTAAGTCATTACATTTTAATCACCAATAAATGAAAAACATTCATTGAAAGCGACTGAAGCTAAGGGTATTTTAATTTTTCCCCAAAGAAAAGAGCACTTAGAATGTGATGGATAATATTTTATATTTAATTCTATGAAATTTATTAAAATAAAAAATGTTTATTGAAAAAACACTTTCAAACATTGAACGTGGCCAAAAACTTTTGGTTATACTACCAAAAATATTGGCTGAATATCTTGTTATATAATTTTTTAAAGCACATCATACTGTTCGCCCCAAGCGGACTGTAGCCTTTCCTTATGTTTGTATACCCTATCCTAAGGGTATATTAATTTAGACATATAGTTTTTAACATCCTTTAATATTCATCGTAGACCCCTAAAATTATATAAATAAGAACAGGACCAAAACCTAAGACTATTTAGCAATGTCCGTCCGTCCGTATCAACTTTTGAAGCCTTTAAATTTATGCTAGGGAGGACTTATGCCTTGAAATTTGGAACATTAGGGTTTCGAAATGGTAAGGTGTTAAAATTTTCCATATACGCCTACTGCCACGTTCAAATTTAGAAAAAACCGTTTTAAAGCTTTAGTTAAAGATATAAAGGGTTTGAATCTTCCAAGATATGTAAGTACAGCCCTCCTTTATAAGTTTGTCATATAAAGATTTTTTCCACGTTTACTTTACCGCGTTTTTCATTAAAATGCTGTTTTCTTCGAAAATATTCATAAAAATCGAAAAAAAATGTTTAACAAGATATTAGCCAATATTTTTTCCAATATATAGCCCATACAAAGTTTTTGGCAATGCTCACATTTTGGGGGCGTTTTAAAAAGAAATTATTATACCCTATCCTAAGGGTATATTAATTTTGACACATAGTTTGTAAAAACATAGGGTATCGGAAGCAACGGCTGTGCGCTGTGACTTCACCTGAAAATCACCGATATTGTTGGAATAATGCCTGAGAAATATATTATTAATTTGGTTTTATGGTTCACACAGTTCCGCGAATATTTTTTATTTATTGGTTATTAAAATATATTTACTTATATTTAACAGAGTATGCCATTTCATTCGCATAAATCAGGTGAATTGACAGCAGTGCCTGTACCTACTACAAGATTTGAATTTCTTGTTTTTTTTTTGAATTAAGCATGCCATGACTTTTTCGCATACATCTCGTGAATTGCCTGAAGTGACTGTATATATTAGAAGATTTTCTTTGCATTTCTCGATTCATTCGGCGAACGTGAAGTTATTAGTTGTGCTATCAAAATTAAAAGCGCATATTTATAAAAAAAAATATTTTATCACTGCCGCAATATGAACGGAGAACAAAACCCACAAGATCAGCAAAATGGATTACATCCACCTAACGCCCCGAATCAACAGAATCCACCTAACGCCCCGAATCAAGAGGATCCACCGGATGCACAAAACCCACCGGACGAAGAAGAAAATCCAGAAATTCAGTACAACGGATTTCACACGTTCGAGGAAATAAGTGCTTATCTAATGCAGCAGCCCCCGAACGTGAACAATAATAATCCAAGGCTTGCACTCATAATGGCTGACTGGATGAGATTGTTGCAGGAGCGCAACTTGCCTGATGCCCAAGATGAAGACAATCCTGAACACCAGGATCCACCACAGGATATGTAGGTTCCTGCTAATATTGTGTATTCAATGTCAGTTTTCGCACATGAAATATAAATAAAGAAATTTATTAGCATGTTCGGACTAGTGTTTTCATTTATTGGAATGTTAAACACAGTGACACGAATGTTTTTTTTATTTATTGGTAATTAAAATATAATACAAAGTGGGCACAGTGACTTAGTGGGTAAGTGCGTTGGACTACTAATAAAACAATTGTATGGGAAGCTAGGTTTTGGACCCTGTATGGGCCGTTTACTTTTTTAGAGATTTCACCAACTGCATTTTTCTTTTTCACTTATGATCAGCGGTTAGTGCATTGGACTTCTAAGTTCCAGCACCACCTAACGTTTTTTTTCGTTGCCTCAGCTTTCTCAGCGTTTCTGCGTACAGAAGATATACATCCGTTCTATATGGGCTATTAGCACATTAGCAAATTCAATTTACTTTTAAATTAGTGGACACATAATCCTCTGTGGAATAATTAAAAACAAATTACGGGCTTGACAAACCCAATTTAAAGACGATCATGGATTGAAATTTCGTTAACCAGCTGAATAAGTTTTTCGCTTCATCGGACACAAATATATATGCTAATACCAGTGTTTGCGATAACCTGATCGGATGAATGTTTTGTATCCCTATGTTCTATTAAATCCAATGCAATAGGCCTCGATGGAATAACACCAAAGTTTATAAGACTGCTTCTTCCAGTAATTGTTTCAAGCGTTGTCAACATATAAAACGACTGTTTGACCAAATCTATTTTCCCCACCTACTGGAGGATTGCTAAAATTATCCCTGTACCGAACAAAGGCATGTCGAGTTTCCGTCTAATTAGTATTTTCTCATATCTTTCAAATGGTCTTGAAAAATTAATGTTTAGTCAATTAAACAATGTTTTAGAGTCCTACAATTTATTGTCACCTCTTGAGTCAGGTTTTAGATAAAAACACAGCTGTATTTCTGCAATTTTAAAGATGTTATTAGCATTGCTAGGAACGAAGATAAAGTGACAATAATTAACTCGATTTTTCCAATGACTTTAGTTCAGTCAATCACAATATTTTTTTCTAAATAGGTTTTTATTTTTTTTAATACCAACACAGAGCAAAACACTACGTTCTCTAAGTGTCAGTTTTCGGTATTGCTTTACGCAATGGTTGTTTGTTGCGCGACTAGGCTTCATATACCGATCTTCATCTTATAGACTATTTCGAATAGATATTAATTTAAGGTTATCTCTTTCATAATAATTAAGAATATCGCGAATAAACATGACAGCAGTTGCATCGCGTCTGAAACTTAAGATTTGCAGACCAACAAAATTGCACCTTCTGCCATAATTAGGAAGCTCATCAAACATATTTAATTCACAAACCGCGAACTTAATGAAGTTTTTTTTGGACTCTTTCGAATCTAAGTTCGTGAACTGCATGTGGCGAATCCCAAATTACAGAACAATGTTGTAAATAAAGTCTGACTATGGAGAAATAAATTATTTTAAGTCTATTTATATCTCGAAAGTCTTTACTATTACGTTTAAGGAAGCCTAACAATGAGTTAGACTTGGCAATGACATAATCATAATGCAAAAAGTAACTTTACTTATTTTGGTGTCATATACCAAGATCTTTCATTTTATCGTTGAAGTCTTAGATCATTTCTAAAATAATTATGCAAAATTTAAGTACTAATACGATATGCTGAAAAAACCTTACATTTAGAAATGTTAGTTTTCAAAGCATTGCGATTGCACCACTCCGACAATCTATTAATATCTGATTGAAAACGAATGCAAGCGGTTACATTTTTTATCCAGAAAAAAAAATTAAAATCATCCGCGAAAGTCAAAACCTTACAAAATTTAAATATTTCATGAACATCATTTATAAATAACAACACAGTAACTTCTATAACGCTTGAAGTTAAAAACCCTTTTTAAGCCCTATATTGTACACTGACTAAGCGAACAAATTACATGTACTTGTCAAATCTGTTGAACTTACATCTTCGAATTCCATTACCTTAGGAAAGCCTGTGGTAATTCTTTTCGAATTAATGTAATTCCAAAACGATTTGCTGTTATGCTTCATCGACGATTCTACAGACAAGATCTACATATTGCCTTTTTAAAGGCCGATTTAAAAACACATATTCTTCTTCGTTTTATTATATAGATATCGCGATTAAGCTTTTCTTTTAACGTTACGTAAATTAACCAATCTTTCATGTGAAAAAGAAATTTTAAGACTTATATTAAGACTCCTTTTTGGTAAAAATAATAAAAACTAGATTTGATCTTATCCAAAAATATATCAAAGTTTAAATTGGGGGGGATCTAAGCAGTTTATTCCAAATCAAAACCACTCAAATATTCCTGTAAAGCAACGAAATTGGTTTTCGAAAAGTTATAGGAGGCAATTGAGGCGTCTTTGTGCTCACTCAGATTCTTTTAAGAAGATTTTAAAGGTACACACAAAGCGTTTCATCGGGTTCCTTTGTCGGTAACCAAACCATCGCTCTCGACACCACACTACTGCAAGTATAGATTGGATTGCTGTAATCGTAACATACATAAATACTTATGCTACATACGGGATTCCAAGTTCCCATTCGAATCCACATAAATGAGCAATACTTTGTTAAAAAATAGGACAGCGAATTCCATGCGTATCCTTGCCTCCTCTACCGGGGCGCATTTGCTATACATTTGCATTGTATGCAGTTTTCCTGGCAGATGGCAAATCGGGTTAGGACCTTATCTATTTGTTAATACATGTCTTGGAATAAGACATATTACCAGCCACGGGAACATATTAAAGTACTCTGGGCTGCACCACCCCCTCAGTTTAACGGAAGTGCTAAGAATCTAAGGGAACATTCCTTTTTTACATTTATAAAACAGTCATTTAAAATCTAAAACAAAACGTTGTCAAATAAGTTTAGGTTATTATGGGGAAATTATTAAATCACCGCTTCTGATGGGGTTAGAATTTATAAGGTTTTATTTACCCAAAACTAGAGTACAACGCTTATATTTGGTCAAGTGCACCAATATCATATTTGGAGCTGCATGATAGAATTCAAACACGGGCGATAAAACGTACTGGCAATCGAGATATCGCCAAGTTGCTTGACTCTCTTAGTCAACGTCGCAATGTATCTTGCCTGCCATTATTTTATCGTTACTTTCATCATAAGTGCTCTAACGAAATAGCCAGTTGCATTCCACCCCTTCAACAATTCAACCGCAATACTCCTCATTCTAGGAATGCACACCAGTTTACCCTTAAGCCTACATTCGAACGTACTGTGAAATATAAAGATTCCTTTCTTAACCGTACAATACGAATGTGGAATGCTCCCCTAGTCCCCGCACTGTGTCACTTCATTAGAAGGGTATCCAACGTCTCTTTAATGCGAGTATATTATAAAAAAAAAAACATATACCCAATTTTCGTGTACATTATATACCCTAAAAAATCATAAATTTCTTGCTGTCATCTATCAACATGCATTTTAAAATTGGATTTGGAAATTCCTTTGGGCACATAATGCCCAGTACACGGGTCGAGGGTTAATCATCGTTGTATAGATGGCTTTATTTTCTCTGACTTCTTAGCAGGATCTCCAAGAGGCAAATTGATAATATACCTTTATGTAAGTGTTTCACTACTTATAAGAAATAAACTGATGGAATAGTGAATAGAATAGTGAAACGAGTATATTGCTGACTATTAGCAACATTGACATTCATGTTTGCAGTCCTCTTCCGAAGTGCCCAATCTTTGAAATTACGGTCCCAAACAATCTTTGAATTAATAATTCCATGCTAGATGCTCGAGAGTCAACTCAGAAGTTAGCACCAAAGACTTAATAGCTAGAAATGATTGGAATCGCTCTCAATATAAAAGAAACGATAATTACCTTTTCCCTATTTATTTCAGCGATAAGTCCAATTCGACACGTATTAGTACAAAGTGTGCCGTCTCTCCCTATTTCCATATATTTATTTGGATTCGGAATCATTTAACACTGCTTTGGTTGGCCCAAAGAGAAACCTCTCAAATACTGTTGCAATAAGCACCTGCCTGACGAGAAATCCCACCCTAAGTGAAGCAATGAAGTAACGTTAGCGGGAACTCAACAGCCATTAAATTTTTTACAATAAGAAATTTTTTTAATAATATTTAGATCGAACCTTTTTTTTTAATTTATTGGTAAAAATAACTTTTGGCTTTTAAAACTGCTACAGTACTTTTTTTTAAGTGTTGCTTTTCTGACCCTAACCTCGAATCTAGATAGGTGCGGCTAAGTTACTTTAAAGGATTCATAGTAATAAAACAAATTTAATGTAATCTTTGTGACTCAATTTAATTTTTGATATTTTTGTGAACTAGTACAATAGATTCAAATTTGGTAAAATTATTCACAAATTTCAATTTCAAGCAATTATGTAAATTAGTTCTTTAATCTTTAGAAACGTGAAAGGGTACGTAATTGAAAGAAAAGAAATGTCTGAAAGATATCATCCGTCGCCGATGACATTGTTGACTCAAGAATCAAAACTTGGAAGTCCATTGCCGAAAAAATCTTGACTATAGGTGTCAACTTGCCTATATCTAAATTAAGAGCGCAGTAAGTGGGATAAAGGTGGCCGCGCTCTACAATATTTCCAGCTACAGGAACAGCGGACTGTGGTGGTCAGTGGTGGTGTTGCTGTAGGTTTTAAGAAATCATTAGGAAACACCAACACCAGCAACAGCTTCGAAGAAGAAAGTAATAACCCTGACCCTGGTCAAGTTGTTTTGCAGAAAAGGCTGGAACAAATTGAAATGAAAATTGCACAGCAAAAGGAGTTGTTCGTTATAAATATTAAAAAAATGGAATTAATTAATTTAAAAATCGAAAATTAAAAAAAAATATTATCAATAACTCAAAAATATGTGAAAGTGAAACAATTAAGACAATTTATAAGAATAGGTATTTATTACTGAAATTGCACGTTTCTTTTATCTAACTGTTGTTGGAAATTTGTGTATCCTGAATTGTCTTCCGGCGGATTTGACCTTTCTTCAATGAATTACTCAAAATCTAGAAAATTGAAAATATGTTTTGCATGTACTATCTAAATGCTTTGATTACTTACCAAATTTGAGTATATCTGCTGTAAATGAATCGATTCTAGTTTTGGTAATATTCCAGAGAACTGCAATTGCAGCTATTGAATTCTTTGCTTTTTTTAAATTACATTGAAGTCCATTAAAATAGCATTTGAAGCCGTTTTTTAGCTGACCAAAGATTCGTTCAACAACTTCTCTTGGAAGAATATGATGTCGTTGGTAAGATTGCTCAGATGCTGTCTGATGAGTGCTTAATCTAAACGGAGTCATCATTATTCTGCTTTGTTTATCACCGAGTACGATTTCTCTTTTAATGGTTGACGAATTATAAATCAGTTAATCAGGTGCACGGAAGCAACTAAAACCGGAATATTAGGTGAGTTAATTGATTCCTGTAATTTTTTATTTATCCTATTCGTCGAAAGAATACATTCGGTGTGAAATTGATTTTGTGGTTGCTAACCTAATTTAAAGGATTTAATTACCAAATAAAATTTGTGCAATCGACTAAAATGGCTACCAATGACGATTTAGCGAAAATTATACCAAAGCTACAAATGACTGTAGACAGTCAAATGATCGGACTAAAACAAAGAAATGCAGAAATGAATTAACGAAAAAGTGTCGAAAAAAGTGTTCCAAGATGACTCTAAAGTTATCAGAATTAAACTTAATGAACTTGAAAGTGAACTACCCAAATGCGATCTGATATTAACTGGGATTCCTGAAGTAAAGAATCTAAATCTTAAAGAAACATTTCTTAAAATCTGTGCACATTAAATTATTACTCTGTACTTTCATTTGATATTTTCCGCCAGAGACATTCAAACAACAACAATAACAAAGTGTCACCATTAGGAAATAAATTCACACCGCCAATTTTCGTTAAACTTCATCATCAAAGTGAAAGGCGTAAATTTCTTAAATGTTTTTTCTCTGCCGGCACAGTCAGTCTTTGGTGGATTTGAATGTTTCTACCAATGCACTTATTATCCGAAAAGCTTCAATGCAATTAAAGATAAAAAAAAACCGTTTTCTGTGCATTCATTTTATGGTATTGTTATGGTCAAAACAAAGCCCACCGATCATCATTACACAAGAATCAATTGCTTAGAAGATTTAACCGGGTTGCTTGCTTCCGAAATATGCTAATGATGCCAATAAAAATAAACAGCAATTAAGAGACTAAAATAGTTTCTTTTGTAATATGTACATTTATTGTTATTTTATTCGTTTAATTTTATTTCTGAATTTAAAGGAATAGAATGTAAATATTATTCTGTTTAATTTAGTGAAAATGCACATCTGTGTTTGTTTGTTGATGGCTTTTGAGCTGTTGGGTTAGCCCTAAAAATATTTATATGAGCAGTCCTAATAGTTTTTTGTTTTCTGGTTCAAATGGAGTAGAGATGGGTAGTGCAATGTTAAATGTCTTTTCTTCTCGCTCAATCGGTTTAAAAATATGTTCGATGAATGTCCATAGTATCTTGCCTAAAATGGATGAGCAAAGGCTTATGCTTCAATCTGTAACGACTGATATAATTTGCATCTCTGAATCGTGGTTAAATGATAGCATTATAGATTCGCGAATTCAAATAAACTTTTATCTTGTCTTTAGATTGAATGGAGGCGGACGTTCTGCTGGTATTATTATTTATGTTCACACCGGGATACAAGCCAGATGTTTGGATTTCCTAAAACATCAAGACATGCAGTGCATGACTATTGAGCTCATTCTTCCGTTTGAAAAGGTTTTGATTAATGCCGTGTATAGACATCCAAGTATTTTCCCTTTTCATGAAATTGAATCCTATTTTTCGAAGTACAGTGCTTGTTATAAAAATATTATTTTATGTGGGTATTTGAATATCGATGTTAGTGTTGTCGAAGTTCATCAATTTACTTAAAAAAATTATTTGACTCTCACGACTTACACATTGTTAGTTATTTTCCACCCCTAATCGAGCGTCGTACTTGCCGAGTTGTAGGGGCTGAGTATAGTCAATGATTCTTGAGAAGCTTTTCTCTAGATGAGTCCTGAAACCAAAGGACGTTCTTCCCCTCCTTTTCTGAACCCGTGCTGAACGTCAACCTGGCTGGGGGTCCCAGTCAAATATCGCAGTCGCTAACGGAGTGTCCGGTTACCTGGCGCCCTCCGGATTTTGCTAGCCTTGTCTGTATATTGTGGATCTCTGTACAGATTGTCCTCCTTTTTCAGCTACTCGTGGGTCCTAATATGAAAACTCAAAACTTAAAACAAAAACAAACAACAACAATTAAGACCAGCATCCCTTCAAAATCAGACGGTAGTACGGCGACTAAACTGTGGCTACTCGTGGTCCACCCCGTACTGGCAGCAGCTGTCTTCAGCAACAAGAAGGCATTCTTCCCAGCAGTGGTAGGATTGTGTCACTTCATGGCCCTTCCTCTGCTGGGACTAAACATCCTAGTACGTCCCACATAGGAAGTTCCCGACATCGCACTCCATCGGGGTCGTACTACAAACAACGACGGGAGGCAATCCGGACTCTGAAGGTCTTTGGAGCTATTCTGGAGACCAACAGAACTCCGAAGCAGGTTGTCAAATGAAATGGCCCGAAACCTTTATGACAGATGACGTTGGAGATGCAGATGACGTTGCTATTGTCGTTTCGGGGAAACACCTAAACACTTCAAAATAACTCCTTCAAAATGCTCTTAATAAGCTAATAATGGTCTAGGCGTCAACCCCCACAAAACTGATGTCGTCCTCTGCACAAGGAAATACCAAATCCCACATATCGACCTGAACTTAATTAGAGGTACCAGCTTAGTTTTTTTAGACGAAGCCAAATACTTAGGTCTCATATTTTTTTTTTATAATGTACGCGCACTAAAGGGACTTTGGATACCCTTATAATGAAGTGACACAGTGTGGTCATTAAGGAAATGGATAGGAAGCTCAGCTGGAAATCTAATATACAAGAAAGGGTAAGGAAGGCTACGGTAGCCCTCTTTTCTTGCAAAAAAGATATTGGTAACAAGTGGGGACTACAACCCCTAATCACTTACTGGCTATACATCTCGGTTGTAAGACCGATACTAACATACGGAACGATTGTCTGGTGGACTGGCTTACAGAAAGCGATCAATCGTGACAAACTAAGCAAGGTCCGAAGATCAGCTTGTCTATGCATAAGTGGAGCACTTCGAACCACTACAGCAGCTGCACTAGACATTCTGTTCCATTTAATACCCCTTGACATTTTTAGCAGACAGACAGGTGCTTCTACGGCCATTCGTCTCAAAGCAACCTCTCAATGGATCGAAAATGAAATCGGCCACTCTGCAATTCTGAACTCAATCAGAATCCTTCCTAGGAATATAGACTACACCATACCCCAACAACGGTGGTCAAAAAGATGGTGATTGCGATTATATGAGAACACAAGCGTTCTCACTTTAGCATAACACCATCAACTCCTACTTCTCACCTCGTCGTGGTTACTGCTGTGTGCCTAGTACCTCGACTGGAAATGGGGTAACCAACCCCTGTGGAAGGTCGTTGGTGGCAGCTGACGAGAGAGGGGGGTACGAGTGCCAGCTCCGGAATTACCGGCCTACTGTCCTAAGGCCAAGAACAGGGCCTGGCCCTCCAAGTTGGTGGTTGTGCCGTCGGGGTAACTCCCCGACCATGTCAAAAACATTTAGTTATGGGAGAGGATATGCCAGCCTGGGATATTTTATGTATTTACCTCAAAGGCAATATATACCCGGAACGTTAACGGACATGCGAGTGTGTACCTGGAATATGCGGACACTCTACACTTCAGGTGCTACTCAAAAAATTGAGTCTGTCCTCTCGCGGTACGAGGCCGACATTACCGCGATCCAGGAGATACGATTGATAGGATCAGGTACTATGAAAAGACAAAATTGCGACATATATTACAGTTGTAACAAAATATTGGACATGTTAGGATGCGGATTCGTCGTGGGAAATCGGCTTAGATCCAAGATAATGGACTTCAAGCCGATAAGTGATCACCTGGCTGTGATCCGCATGAGAGCTATGTTCCAAAACATTAGTCTAATATGTGCACACGCCCCTACGAACGAGGCTGAGGACCCTATCAAGGAGGAATTCTATGACCTCTTGGACGGAGCCTGTCCCGACTACGATGTCAAAATTGTACTCGGGGACTTAAATGCTAAAGTCGGCAAGGAAAACATCTTCGGCGGATTAGTTGGTAAGCACAGCGTCCACGAAACGACAACAGATAAAGGCTACCGACTAATTGACTTTGCAGCAGCTTGTAACACGGTGATAAGTAAGACTAGGCTTCTGCGACTAAGGATCCACACAGCAACCTGGCGCTCTCCAGACGGTCGAACCGCCAACCAAATCGACCATGTGCTAATCGATGCGAGGCACGCATCCAACATCTTGAACGTGCACACTTACGGAGGGGCAAACGTCGACTCTGACCATTTCCTTGTTGCAGCTAGATTCAGAGCTCGACTGTCCAACGAGAAGAAGCTGCGAACTGCCCAAAAGAAGAAATTCGACGTTGGATGCCTTAGCACATCTGGAGTCGCCAGAGCCTACAAAGAGCGCCTGAGTGAGAAACTCCCCACCGTGCATTCACCTACCACAGACGCCAACAACCAGTGGTCTCAGTATCGCGACATCATCAAGGAGGTAGCCAAAACCACCCTGGGGTACCAGCCACCCCCGAGAAAAAGCCCGTGGTATGATGATGTATGCGTATACCGGAGAAAGGTGACAAAAGATGCACACATTAGAACGCTACAGAGGAAAACAAAGGCTGCAAGGAAAGAGTCAGGAGAAGGGAGAAGAAGAAGATCCTGCGTAGAAAGAAAAGAGAACGCCCAGTCTCCCAGCTCAAGGAGATCGAAGAGCCCCGCGACCGAAACAACAACCGGAAGTTCTATAAGAAAGCCAAGAAACTGGCTGCTGGCTTTAAGACCGGTACACAGGCTCTTCGTAACAGCGATGGAAACGTAGTCACCGATGCACAAGGAAGAGTAGATGTATTTAAGCAGCATTTCCAGCAGCTGCTAAACGGACAAAATGTAGAGAGAGTGATGGCGCAAGAAGAGAACCCGCGTCCAGTCAATGAAGAACCAGTCTCTCCGCCCAGTATAGAATAGGTTGGCTTAGCTATAAAAAAGCTAAAGAACAACAAGGCCGCCGGCTCTGATGGTCTACCTGCAGAGCTTTTCAAATACGGAGGTGATGTTATGGTAGGGCGCATGCACCAAATCATCAACCAAGTTTGGGTGGAGGAAGGCATGCCTGATGACTGGACCATCAGCTCCATATGTCCCATCTACAAGAAGGCGATCCTATGTCTTGCAAGAACTATCAAGGCATATCCCTGCTTAATGTTGCATATAAGATCCTATCCAACGTACTGCGTGAACGTCGCAAACCTTTCTGCAACACACTAATCGGCACGTACCAGTGTGGCCTCCGGCCCGATCAACTGTAGACCAAATCTTCACACTAAGGCAAATCTTGAAAAAGACCAACGAATTTCAAGTCGAGACACACCATCCCTTCATCGACTTTAAAGCTGCATGTGACAGCATTCATCGTCAGGAGCTTTTTGTGGCGATGTCCGAATTCGGGATCCCGTCAAAACTAGGTAACACGCGATGCAATGTGCAGTTTGGCAGCAGCTCATCTGAACTCTTTCAAACATGCACCGGATTTCGGCAAGGCGATGCGCTGTCGTGAGATTTCTTCAATTTTGTTTTGAGCAGATAGTGCGCAGGGCAGGTGTAAACACGGAAAGCGCTATCTTCAACAGATCAGTCCAACTGCTGGGGTATGCGGACGAATGGATATCATCGGTCGATCCCAGCGTGCTGTGATAGAGGCTTTGATGGCTATTGAAGAACAGGCGAAACTAGTTGGCCTTGAAGTGAATGAGGACAAGACTAAATATATGCTATCAACAAACAAACAATCATCTGTCCACCGACTAGGACGAAATTTCACTGTTGATAGGAGCAACTTCGAGGTAGTTAAGGAGTTCATCTACCTCGGAGTAAACATCAACTCCATTAATGACATCTAAGTGGAGATCCGTCGAAGAATTACCTTAGGTAACCGCTGCTACTTCGGTTTGGCAAAACAAATGGGTTCAAAACTCCTAACTCGAAGGACAAAGTGCATGCTCTACAGAACCCTTATCCTGCCAGTTCTGCTATACGGCTCCGAGTGCTGGACGATAAGCACGAAAGGAGAGTTAATACTATAATCCTTTGAAAGAGAAATCCTTCAACGGATATTTGGTCCTGTGTGCGAGGACAAATCCGGACAACTGGAAGCAGCGTGATCGGAATCGCAGAGGATGGAAGGCTGCCGTATCTCAGGCAGGGAGTCTTCACGGGTCGGGAGCCCATTAAGTAAGTAAGTTAAAAAGATTAAGGAAAATATGATTCATCCAACCGGTTCTTGTATATAATGGTACTCCGCGATTTATTATGATTCAAAGTAAGATCATTTTGTGTAGCCCAGTGAGCAATTCTAGATAGATCCTTAATAACATTAAGAACACCATCTTGAAGAACGCCCAAATGGAAAAGAACTATAAATTTGAAGGTCATCGGAATAGAGGTAATATGAAGAGAAACCAATTAAATCTACAATATCATTTATAAACCTACTGAAAAGTAAAGGTGGCCTATTTGTCGTTGTCCGTTCAAGTGTTTTGGGCCACCAGACGATAACGACATGACCATCATTGTGTAAAGCCACAGTCTCATTCTAGGGTTAAGGCCCCAAGTCCTGCCATACAGGCGTCTACTGGCCCATATGGCTCTAGTTGCACACTCCGTGGCGGAAGTAATACGAGAATTCCACTTGAGTTTTTTATCTAAGATAATTCCCTGATATTTGACTTCACTGGAATAATTCATTGAGTTACCATCCACAGAAATAGTTTCAAGATTAACCAGCCTTCTTCTAGTGAAAGGCACTAAAATGAATTTGCTAGGATTAATAGATATTCCTTCTTTTTTGCACCACTCTAAGGCGTGTCGCTATGCATCATGCATGTGACTAGTAATGGTTGCACTAAGCTTGCCATTAATAAAAATCGCCAGGTCATCAGCATAACCAATAGCGCTATAGCTATTAGTCTAGACTGACTAATAAGTTGTCAATGACTAGTGACCACAGGAGTGGGGATAGCACCCCTCCTTATGGACAACCTTTAATTGCCGTCATCAACACTAACACTCCTTCATAGGTGGAGGTAATGATTCTACTTTCCAACATGGCTCTGATCCAATGGTTGGTCGAATCCTCGATACCTTTAGGGGTGGTTGTCCTAGCAATTGCATCATATCCGGTTTTATCGAATACACCCTCTATGTCTAAGAAGGCACATAAGGCAATTTCATTTGTCCAAAAGGCTTTTTCTATCTTTTTAACAAGATAGTGAAGAGCACCCACAGAGGATTTACCTTTCCTGTACGCAAATTGACTTCAGTGAAGAGGATTAGTTATTTCTATTTGTTCCCTGATATGAACATCAATAAGTCTCTCCATAGTCTTGAGAATGAAAGATGTTAGACTTATGGATCAATAAGATTTAGGCAGTTCACTCGGCCTATTGCCGCTTTTGGCAATCAAGATTACGTTCACTTGTCTCCAAGAGAACGGAATGTAACCCCAGTTGTAACTAGCTCTTAATAAAGCAGTGATTAATGGTAAGATTAGGTCAATGACCTTCTGAATAAAAGCTCCACAAGCAGTTTTGAAAGGTTTAAATGAGCCATCTTATCCGGAAGATCTTGCCAGATAAGCTATTAACTCTACTGATTAAGATCGTATTAGGATCTGTAGCGTTTGAGTTATCGTATGTTTCATGGATAGACGAGCCTGGAAAATGAACCTGTAGTAAGATTTTCATATTTTCTAAACGGTTCGTCATGTAGGTACCACTTGGTTTCTTTAGAAATCCTACACAATTAGTGTTATCTTTAGACAGAGCTTTATGGATACGTGCCGCAATCAGCATGTTTGTTATGTCTTCGCAACACTTTCTCCAGGCAGCTCTTTCTGATCTTCTCAGTTCTGAGTTGTATTCTGTGAGAGCGAACCTATATTCGTTCCACATTTTTCTATGCTTGACCTGATTAAAGATTTTTCTATGCTTCTTCCTCATTTTAGCAAGTTGGTCATTCCATCAGGGAACCTTACGTTCAACTGGCTAGATTTGATAACGTAACTACTATTTTAGAAGGTTAGTTGCAATTTATTCAGCTGATGTGCTGCCTCATCTAGGTCCCATGTGGAACCTCTTCACGGATCGCATTTATAAAGGTTGGTTTGGAACCTTTGTTATAAATATCTACTCGGATACTACTAATTGTAAGAACATCGAATAGACACTCAACTCTTCTATTGTTGTCGGTGCTACCCCATACCTTATTATGTGCATTTGCATCACATCCGATGACATAATGAAGGTTCTTGCTGCGGCAGTCATTGATGAGAGCTTGGACCTCGACCTCGGAATGTTGTCATCGCCACCGGGAAAATATGCCTTGACAAATACGATGTTATGCGTGCCTCTCTCGGTCGGGACTTCTATTGTCGAAGAAGTTGGGCCTTTTTGGAGCCTTTCCCTCTACGACAGGCAGCCTGACCAGGATGACCTGATGTTCTGTCCCTGGCTGACTCCGTGTTACCCCTTTTGTTTCCGTGCCCAGTAGCAGCGTCAAAAGGGTTTCGTTGGTGTCCTGTCCTGTTGAGACACCGGACTTACAGGCCACTGTGCGCATACCGGTATTCTGCAGGAAGCGTATCATCGGAGAGATAGCCGTTGAATTCGCAATGCCCAACAGCATTGCCACTCTCTACACGGGTTGACTGAGTTTGTCTCTCAGGAATGGTTATCACAGTCGATTCTTCGCTTATGTTATGCTGATTGGCCTGCCCAACAGCATTGCCAGTCGAGACGTCATCTGCCACATTTTCAGACACATTACCGGTTGTTGTGGCGGCTGCTACACTACTCAAAGGGGTGCCGCTATCGGCAACCGGATTCTTATCTGTGCTTTTGAGGATCAGTTTAATCTGACCGAACCTATAAGAGACCTTCCCCTTCCCCTTTCGTTCGAGTTCGATGAGCTTTGCCTTGTTGATAACATTGCGTCCGGCGTTTTGCGCCATGAGGGTGGCAAGCACTTTTTCGTCTGAAAGCTAAAGGTGAGGACCTCAGATATGGGACCTTTATTGACCTTCTTGGGAGCAGGGGGATTTTGGTCCAAGGATCTGACTCCCTTGTTGCTGGTCTTCTCTTTAATGGCGACCTTGGCTACGGCAAAAGCACTCTCTCTGTCTAAGCCATTCCGCAAAGCTAATTTGAAGCGTCTGTTCTGGAAACCGCTTGGCTTTACATATCCACCTTGTTTGATCTGCAGCCCCCCGGGACTGTTCCCAATGGAAGTGCATCCCAACTTTCCGCATATAACTCAACATATTGTCCAATCTGAATCTAGACTCAGTTGAAGAACTGGACACTACAGTTCAGACCTTCGAGACAACTATGGGAGTAGCTATCACGACATCGTGTCCAGTCGGCAAAAAGACTTTAACACCATGGTGGAATAAATACCTCACCATCCTCAGGAGGATGACAAGAGTGATTTTTAACATCTGCCATCGGCACAAGTTTATGACAGTATAAAGACTGCCTAAAATTCTATAATATCGGCCAATACTCAGGCTTGGTCAGACTATTGCCAATCTATCGAAATACTAAAGGACTCTGCTAGACTCAGCAAGATCCCATTCCAAGCACACTCCAGTCCATCTTTCATTAAGAAAGGGGATGGTACTTGGGCGGAATCTGCTGAAGATTTTTTAGAGTTCGTTCTCAACACCCATTTCCCTAGTTGCATTATTTACTGCTGTAGCCCAACTGCTTTGCAAGTATCACAAAATATACAAGATAAGGTTGAAACAGTTATTAGTGAGGATAAGATTTTCTGGGCTATAAAACGTTTTTCGCATACAAATCAGCTGGCCCGGACGGCATCCTGCCCATTATGTTGCAAACACATCAAAACAATATGATACTCTGGCTTGTATCCATGCTAAAAACAAGGATTAGTCAGGCTTAACTAGGTAGGTAGCTAGGTTCTCAAGACAGTTATTACACTTGGATGTTTGTCAGACGTTCGCAAGAGGTGGGACAGCGAATAAAAACTTTCAAGTGGTACAGCTCGGGTTTTGAATCGGCGACCTCTCTCTTAGTGATCCAACGCACTTAACCACAAAGCCACTGCACCCATACTTTCGGCAAAAAGTGGGGACTTAAACCAAAGTTGGTTCATCATGTGTACACGGCGGTGGTGCGCCCAATTCTCACTTATGGGTACCTAATTTTGGGGCCCGCCCTAAGTAAAGCTTATAACATCACCAAGCTAGGCAGAGTCCAGAGAACAGCTGCAATCGGAACCACGGGAGCCCTACGGTCAAGTCCGTCGGAGGCGCTCAATATCACATCCTTCCCCTGGACCTGCATATCAAAACAATCGCTTCATGTAGCGCAGTAAACACTATCTACCGACTGCACTATACCCAAACTCAACTTCCAAAAAACTTTCACTACTGCTTTCTCGTCCAAATCAGAATGGAAGGCAAGCATTGTCATTGACGCATCCGCTATAGCCATCTTCACTGACGGGTCCAAAATGGACTGCGGAGTAGGAGCGGGCGTCTTTTCAGACGAATTACACACATCTCTATCATTCCGGCTCCCGAACCCGCCTCTTCCAGGCGGAGGTCCATGCGATTAGGGGGTTTCATAGTTCGACAACAAATCTTAACATATCCATTTTCGTCGACAGTCAGGCCGCAATCAAGGCTCACCTCAACCAAGACTTCGTCTAAGCTCGAGGGGGAGTGTAGGGAAATAATTTCCAGGGCGGGCGGTCTGTTTAGAGTCTCTCTTATCTGGGTTCATAGAGAGGAACGAGAAAGCCGACGATCTGGCCAGAACTGGCTCCTCCCTTCCGGAATCCTGCACGGTGAGAGTTCTCCCCCGTTGGGTTTGGTGAAGGGAGAAATCTCCACACACTTCAGGGCGAAGGCTGAGTCCAGGATTGAGGAACTGCGTCACTTCTAGGAAGACTTGGCCCAAATACAACAAAACTAGAACCAAAAATCTCATAAAAAGTACGCGAGGGGATGTCGAGAGACTAGTGGCCGTAAGTACCAGTCTTTCACCTCATTTGTGGATGCCCGGCTTTGGCTAAGACTAGACGTAGGTCGTTTGGTAAACCCTTCTTCGACGAACTTTCAGATATCTCGGACATGGGTCTCACTGATATCATTATTTTGCTTAAATCCACTTGCTGGATCAGAGTATACACAACTAATACCCCTTCCCCTAAGGTCATTACGAGTGGTGGCATCAAAACAAACTCATTGCTTATTAAAATTTAATTTATCGGCAGTAAAAAATCTCTCAAGTGCCTTCACTTATTAAAAGTGCCTTCAGAGGAAATGCTTCACCACCAACTAAAAAGTAGTTAAAACTAGCCAGCTTAAAAGACAATTAAGCTCTTTGTGTAATATTTTCCCCAAAAAATGCTGCCACAAAAATGTTACCATTGCTTTGACTGTCATATGGAACGATATCTAATGCAGCTAAAAGGACGATTGAATGAAGGTGTTCCACAAAATGTCGCAAGTTTCGTAGGTAATAACTAAAACGGTTGACAAACCCAAGTCCAAGCGAGGACCTGTTTTAAACACCTTAAAACATAATTGACTTATCTACCAGATCTACCACTGTGATCGAAAATTCTACCACTATTTATATTTAATTCTACTTTTAACTACTATTTCTTATCCATTATTCTTTATCTACGCGCGAAAATTAAACTTAAAACCCTGTTTCCCTGTTAATTCTGTTCAAATTGGTGAAATGGTCATTGGGTGCAATTAAGGCCTGAATACTACTTCTTATTTGGATATTCAGATTAACGGCAATATGTTCAGAATCTGATAAAATGGTCTCACATCTATAATTCACAAGATGTTGAATTTTACAGTGAGGGGGTGCGAGGGAACTTGAAATCAGGCTGAGACACTATCTCGAAAGAGTGTTCGTGGGAATTGGCTTGGAGCCAGTTGGCTATAGCCATACCAGTTGGTGATATTTCCACAAGGGGTGGCGAGCATTAAAATCACCACTAATTATAAATTGGGTGTAGTTTCGGCAGAAGTTTAATGTTTAATGTCTGACTTATTAGCCGCACATTGGTTGTAGACTGATATTAACATAAGATTGTTATTATTCTCCAACGAGATTGCTACGAAAGTGACTTCGAAAGTTATAAAACCCTATAATCAATGGGGTTTTGCTTGGAAGTAAGAGTGGACGAAAACCGCAGTACCGCTTTCGCCGGTTATGGCCGCTGTTTAGGCTGTATTTTCGTCACAGATAGAAATACAACGTCGGGGGAACTTTTAGTCAAACATTTTTGGAGAGCTATCCGTTTAGGATGTGAAATTAAAGAATTTATGTTATAACCAATATCCTTTAGATTTCTTATTGTCCTAGACATAACTTAAAGCAGAATTCGAGGGAGAGGTGTTTTTGCCGATATCTTCGGGACATACCTCATAAAGACGAAGGAAAGATTAGATCTTTGACATGAGCGACAAAAAATCGCAGCCCAAGAATTTCTGGGAATCACCCAGGAAGGAGCAGTTTGTGGATTTGAAACCACATGCTGCCTTGGGGACTGTTGTAGGGCTTACGGCTTTTGGGGCTGTAATTTTTGGTTTATTTTGGGGTTTGGGCTTAGAAGTGGTAGTGGGGATGGGTGCTTTTGTTTTCATTATATCAGAAAATGACTTACCCGGAATAATCATGGACTTGATTGCTGCGGTGTTGACATCTTTCTTCTTAATGCGTTGGTCTCCCTTCACGTGCTTCGATGCTAAGACTTTTTTATATGTTGGGCATCCTCGGTAGTTCGTTGGGTGGCCTTCTGTTTTGCAAGTCCTTCCTTCTCGTCTGTTCGTTGGCACTGTCCGGGCTTATGCTCATCCTTGCATTTGACGCACCTCGGCTTCATGTCGCAGTTGATGCTGACATGGCCAAAGCTTTGGCAATTTCGACATTGTGTAACTTTCGTTGGGGAGAAGTCTTTCTCATACGACTCCTTCGCCAAGAAGGTTCTTCATTTTGACGACCTCTATTACACTAGTTCCCTTCTCGAACTCGATAACGAAGGCATTATAGATTGTGGATTTATTTTCGGTGATATTAAGGCTGTTATCTAAGCGCCTTAAATCCAGCTTCGAGCAGTCCGCTGATGATGTCTTCGGAAGCGTGTGAATGGTGTATTTTTACACTTCGATGGCGTTTGCTGTCAACTCTGCAGAAGCAAGCTTCTTCCGCTTAGGAGCTTCCTCTTCTTCGGTGGAATTCGGTTGTCATCAATCGGTTTGGATGCCGAATTGTTGTTAATAATCTCTTCTTCACAGAGATTTTATAAGAAGTCGTCCACGTGGTACCCAAACATCGCCGAAAACTCTTGCGAGGCTTTTTCGCCGTAAAGGTTCTGCAGGTTGTTGACCTCTTGTTCGATTTTTTCGAGCAGACCTGCCTTGTTTCACCCTAATTTTCCCGGCTGGGGTTTTATGCCTTTATTTATGTTTTTATTAGTGAAATCTAGGGAAAGCAATCAAAGTCAAGAAAAAGAATGTACTACATCCGTCATATAAAGTTGGCATTGCTCATGGTTGGGTTTCTGTTTTAAAAATTTGACCATCAATCAACACGAACTCAGTATTAATTTGTTTTTCAGCTTTGTTTAGGTTGTTCTTCTTTGTCAGTATATCCCCAATCTTGTTGGTTGTTGGCTCGCTTACTACTACATGACTAACCATTCATACTCATTAAATTTTGGGACCTCGTAAACTGCTTTGCGCCACATCTGCTGGTAATTTTTTGAAACAATAATGCGTCGACATGGTTTTGACAGCTGGTCGGCCCAATGTGTTTTGCATATGAAAATAAATAATCGGAAGTAAAAGAAATTCAAATTTTAAATACAATTCTAAATGATACGTGGTACTTTTTTTTTGCGCAATTGACGAATGGAAAAGTTTTTTTTTCGATACCTGGTTGTCAAAAAATTAATATGTAGCGACCTTTACAAGTTTGACAGTTGTTTAATTTGTATTGGATTTCCATAAAGAAACACAAGTTTTTCATGAAAGTAAATAAAGTATTTTATATTTAAAAAGTGAACATTGAAAATTAGTTCAATTCAAATTCCAAAATACATATTGTCGAATATATATATATATTTCAATAAATTAAACTGGTAGACCACACATACAAATCAGGTAAACAAAGTGTGAAATACGTAAACAAATATTTGTCATATCAATTTGTTACTTTTATTACAAAACGTTGGTGACTTTAGTGAAGTTAATTTAAATAAAGTGTATTTTTATAATTGCATTTTAGAGGATGTACAATTCAGAAAACAGGAAGACTGCTCTAAATTTGCAATTTCTATTAAAAATAAAATCTGAGTATTACGACGTAACTACACTTTTTTTCATTTGTTTATATAATACAGTTTTTTTTTTTATAAAAAAATTATGTACTTACTTCTTTAATTATCTAATAAAAGAAACAATTTGCCGCTGCACCCGATATTTCATAACAAAAATCAATGAACGGTCAAAATCTATAGCAACCTACCTATTCAGAGCGAGCGTGATAAAATGAAAAATGTTCAGAGCAACTTTACCGCCATGGTAACCCCAGCAATCCGAAAATATACCTGAGAATGGGTATTAAAGAAAAAATTAAGGTCGCCAAGGCAGGTCTCCTCGAAAAGATCCAGCAGGAAGTCAACTACCTGCGTAACCTCTACGGCGAAGAAGCCTCTCAAGAGTTTTCGGCGACGTTTGGGTACAACGTGGACGATTTTTTTAAAAAATCTCTGTCAAGAAGAGATTATTAATTCGGCACCCAAACCGATTGATGACAACGCCGATTCCACCGAGGAAGAGGAAGCTCCTAAGCGGAAAAAGCTTGCTTCTGCTGAGTTGCCAGCAAGCGCCATCGTTTTAGATGATTTAAGAGCTGATGGTAACGATGGATTTACCAAAGTTACCAAGCAGACGAAGAGGAAAATAGCGGATCGTCCCGGAAGGAAAGAAGCCGAGAAAGAATTTCATCCAAATACAACACCGAAGACAACACCAAAGACGACATCTGAAGCTGCCCAGGAAAATAAATCTGTACAACCGCCAATAGTCTGTTTCAATCTGGCTACAGCGGCAATGTACAGATTCTTTAAAGCCAAGGATGTGAATGTGATATATACGATCGTAAACATAAACAAAACCAAATGTATTGTGAAGACTGCATGCAGAGAAGACCACCTGGCTGTAAGGGATTACCTGAGGGCTCAGCAAATCCAACACCACACCTTTACCGCGAAGGAAGACCGGAAGTGTATTATTCTTTTAAAAAAAATACACCATTCACACGCCCCAGAAGACATCATCAACGGACTGCTCGAAGCTGGATTTAAGGCGCTAAAGGCAACAGCCTTCAAATCACCAAAAAACAAATCCGCAATATACAATGCCTTAGTTATCGAGTTCGAGAAGGGAACTACAGTAATGGAGGTCGTCAAAACGAAGAACCTGCTTGGCGAAGCAGTCGTATGGGAAAGACTTCTCCCTAACGAAGTGACACAATGCCGGAATTGCCAAAGCTTTGGCCATGTCAGCATCAACTGCGACATGAAACCGAGGTGCGTCAAATGCAAGGACGACCATGAGCCCGGTCAGTGCAAACGTACAGACGAGAAGGAAGGAAAGCCGTACTGCGTTCTTTGTAAGACAGAAGGTCACCCAGCGAACTACCGAGGATGCCCAGCGTATAAAAAAGTCCTAGCAGCGAAGCGCGAGAAGGAAGACCAACGCATTAAGAAGAAAGATGTCAACAGCGCAGCAATCAAGTCCATGGTTATTCCGGGTAAGTCATTTTCTGATATAATGAAAACAAAAACACCCATCCCCACTGCCACTCCTAAGCCCAACCCCCAAAACAAACCAACAATTACAGCCGCAAAAACCGTAAGCCCTCCAACAGTCCCCAAGGCAGCAAGTGGTTTCAAATCCACAAACTGCTCCTTTCTGGGTGATTCCCAGAAATTCTTTGGCTGCGATTTCCTGTCGCTCATGTCAAAGATCTCATCTTTCCTTCCTCTCTATGAGGCATGTCCCGATGATATCGGCAAAAAACACCTCTACCTTGAATTCTGTTTTAAATTATGTCTAGGACAATAAGAAATCTAAACGTTATTAGTTATAACGTAAATTCATTAATTTCACATCCTAAACGGATAGCCCTCCAAAACTTTTTGATTAACAATACCCCAGACGTAGTATTTCTATCTGAGACGAAAATACAGCCTAAACACCGGCCATCTTTCGATAAGTATCGTCTTTTCAGAAGAGACAAGCAGGTACCCGGCGAAAGCGGGACTGCGGTTCTCGTACGGTCCTCCTTTCAAGCAAAACCTCATCGATTAGAGGGTTTTAGAACTTTCGAAGTTACTTGCGGTGCCGTGACATAAGGCCATGTGACATAAGACCATATCTCAAAATATGGCCTTATGACGCTTTCACAAAGTGTCGTAAAGCCATATTTCGAGGTATGGCTTCATGTCGCTTTCGAAAAGCGACATAAGACCATTATGGCTTTATG
The DNA here is from genome assembly GCA_963576555.1 of Ferdinandea cuprea. Taxonomy (NCBI): domain Eukaryota; kingdom Metazoa; phylum Arthropoda; class Insecta; order Diptera; family Syrphidae; genus Ferdinandea; species Ferdinandea cuprea. The sequence goes on along the minus strand of OY754962.1, from coordinate 39,456,973 downwards.
TCACTTTCAAATGGATTTTTAACCCTTACCTGATAAAATGTCATCTTTAAAAGCTCAAAATTATTAAGGATTCAAAGATTTAAAAGCTCAAAATTATTATAAGAACTGTAAATATTTATTTTTCTATAAATACAATTATGTTCAATCAGATGAAAAGAAAAAATGTTTAAACACTTAACAGAATATAGTTGTGCTATTTGCGACAATTTGTCTACAAATTGGGCATAGAATTGGATTGTTGTTCTTTATATAGTTCTCCGACAGCTTTGTAAAACAATTTAAACACAATTTAAAGTGATTACATGGCTGCAAGAGAATGGTGCGGGTATTTTCGCAGCAAATAACGCAAAGAACTGGTGCTTCATCTGCATTTAAATATTGATGTTCAGAAGAATCTTCACCTTGTTCTTCTTCATGCTCCTGGCAGTGATCTAATTTCGCAGCTTCTTCTGTAAGCAGATTGTTGTGTTCGTTGGTAAGTTGGTTGAGAAAATCGTTGATGGAAATTATTTTTTTGCTTAGTTTTCCCAGGGCTATTTCAATTTGAGCTCCTTTGTCTTTAAATTTATTTTTTGGAGGTTCAAAGATGTCATATGTGCCATCTAAGGACATTATAAATTCTCTCGATTTAACTCGATCCTCGTCCAACAAAATATCAAGAAACTTAAAGAAATTTCCGTGTTTGGAAAGCCTCCCGCTGAGATGGCTATTAAAGCCTTCAAGTGCACTTGTAGTTCTCATCGGTGCACTAAACACGGAGAAGAGTAAAGGAGTTTCCTGAAGTAAATATGTAATAGATATATGTATTAGTATAGAAAGTATTTCCCTTAGGAAACCAAAAAAAAATATTTACCCTCTCCATCCATTGTCTATTGAAATAAATCAGAAAGTCCTTAAAAATGCTTTCCCCATTTTTTTTAAATGGTGCGCCATTTGCTTCTCCATTCAGAAACTCAAAAGCTGACTGTATATCTTCAGGTCTCATGAGCGGAAGAATTAAAAACTTGCGGAATAGTCTATTCGCTTCTTTGTTTTTATGCAAAGAAGTCACAAACGCTGGTAACTTTGATGCTTTTTTCCTAACAGCTTGACAAAAGTGAAACCAGCACGTTGTACACTTTACCCTTGGGAAAACGTTTTGTAAGCTGTTTCTCATTGCCTTTTCGTAATTCGTTACAAACGAATTTGGTTCAAATTTGAACAAATTGGCTTCAATGTATTGAAATACATGAAGATAAGCGGCCTCCGACTTATGACTCATTAGTACGTAAATAAAAGGGAAAACCTGCAAGTGAAATATCATACCATACCGTTCACGCGAATTTCTGACTATTGGGTACTTTATCTAATGCTCAAATCTAAATACCTAAATCTAAATATAAGATAAAGTAATAATGTTAGAAAACTGAAGCTTAGATTTTCCAATTAGATATATATATTACTTTATCTAATGCTCAAAAACTGAAGCTTAGATTCTCAAATTAGACATTACACATTACATTACATTAGACAACACAAAAAAATAGTGGTAACTTACATGGTTGTTATGTGAAAAATGTACAATCAGTAGTTGCTTATAACCGCAAGATGGCACAACACTGAAAGTGCCATCCAAAAGATAGTTTCGGGAGGATACTTTAGGTAAATTTTGAATGGCTGCTGCGATTGTTGGCGATAAAAACACTGTATAGCAAAAACCTTTTTCAATGACAGTGTTCCTATAAAAAGGTTCCGCATTTTGATATCGCGACATACCAAAACTACCCATTACAGTTTCGGTTTTAAATAGGTCCGATACCTCTTTCGCATTAACGGGAGCTTTTGGAAACGATTCATTCCGTATCCGGATGAGCTGCCTCCGTAATTTACCAAATAGAACCTAATTATAAATTAGCCGCATATTAGAAACAGGTTTTAAGAGAAGTTGCACTTAAACATATTTATACCTGAAATGACTACCTATTTTAACGACATATTTGTTATCTTACCTGTGAAGGATTTTCATTATCCCTTGCACACACTTCATTGAATACTTCGCGAATGCCACTTCTTTTAAGTGAGACATTTGCACACTCTATTTTTATATCAGAAATGTCTTTCATTTTTTTCCTTACATTTTCGTTGGTTGTATGGTTATGCGTGGCACTAGATTTAGGGATTCGGACAAGATTCTGATTTAGAAAATCTACAACTGCACTGGCACTACATGTTTTATTGTAGCATACGTAACGTTTCGATAATTTTGCGTTGTATTTAAATTTATAAAGATGCTTAATCTCCGGAATATAAAGTAGGTTACTGCCTCTTCTAAGACCTTCGCAATATTCGAAACTGTAAATTAAATCGGAAGAGTTTTCCATCGTAGGAACCACGTTGTGTTTGAGTCACGATATACGAATGAGAAGCGCGCAAAGTTGTTACATGCAATTACCAGTGGTCAGGGTCATTCATAATCATATTTCCAACGGTTAAAACGAGTGACACTTTGTGAAAGCGTCATAAGGCCATATTTTGAGATATGGTCTTATGTCACATGGCCTTATGTCACGGTACCGTTACTTGCGTAACTATCCCGTTGGAGAATAATAACAATCTCATGTTAATATATCTCTACAACCAATGTACGGCGACTAGCTCAGACATTAAACATGACCTCGACGTTCTGCACAACTTCTGCAAAAACTACACCCAATTTATAATTGGTGGTGATTTTGATGCTCGCCACCCCTTGTGGATGGACTCACAAATATCACCACCTGGTATGGCTATAGCCAACTGGCTTCAAGCCAATTCCCACCAACATTCTTTCGAGATAGTCTCTCAGCCTGGTTTCACGTTCCCTCGCACCCCCTCACTTAATGACTTTTTTATATGTTCCTCTAGTCTTGTCTGTAAAATTCCACATCTTGTGAATTATAGATGTGCGACCATTTTATCAGACTCTGACCATTTTGCCGTTAATCTGAATATCCGATTAAAAACCAGTATCCAGGCCTTAATTTCACCCACTGACCATTTCACCAATCTTAACAAAATTAACTGGGAAACGTTTCAAGAGTCCTTAACGGAAAAATTAAGAAACAACATCCCAATTTCCACCTCAAATTTGAGTAACCACCAAATTTATTCAGCAATCTTAAAAATTGAAAACTCAATTTCTGAAAGCATTGCAGAGCAACCAACTTGCAACAACATTCCGTCCAAATACAAAGACCTTCCTGTACACATTCAGAATATGTATAAACACAGGCAAAAGCTTCGGAAAATTCTGCAACGAATATTCCACCGCACGCTTAATACACACTGCGCTGAATATCAGAGTGTTCTTTCACAATTAAATTGTCTAAGCACGCTGATTAGTGAGAACACAAAATCCTTTGTGAATTCTCAATTCAAAAAGAGACTGAACCTTATCAAACCAGGCCCAGACACCTTTAAGAAAATAAACCAAATTGTTGGAAAAAAGTCCCTAGTCACTGAACCCCTTCTATCAAACGGTTCATTGGTTTCATCAGATGCCGAAAAATCAAATGCATTTGCAGAGCATTTTGAAAATAATTTTCAACCTAGTCCCCCACACCACCTTCCGGAGTTTTTGAACAACGTTCGAGGTGAAGTAACTGGACTAACGGCTGAAATTCCCAGCCCAATTACCCAGTTTTCAGAAACAAACTCATCAGTCTACACTCTAGTTGATGAGTCTTTCACCAGCCCTACTAACCTATCGGCAGCAATTTATACCAGTAACGCGAAAAAGTCTTCAGGTCCGGACAAAATTTCCAACTTTGTCATGAAAAGACTTCCCCCATCAGCAATAATTTTTCTCACAATTATTCTCAATAATTGTATTAACAACTGCTATTTTCCGACCAAATGGAAAATTGCGGAAGTTTTTCCAATACCAAAAAAATTATCTGCAAATTGCATTTCAAAATTTAGACCCATCTCTCTGCTCTCAAATATGAGCAAACTTCTAGAAATGTTGATTTTAAACAAAATCAACTCGGTCTGCACCGAACTAGAAATAGCACAAAACAATCAATTCGGATTCAAATCCAATCACTCGACCGATGTTAGTATTGGGTTAAATAAGATAGAGACCACCGTTGCTTGTCTACTTGACATTGAAAAGGCATTTGATTCCGTTTGGATTGAAGGCTTAGTCTTCAAACTCAAGTCCCTTAACTTCCCAACACATACCATAAGAATCATACACAGCTTTCTGACCAACCGTAAGTTCTATGTGCGAATAGGGAACTCCAAATCCAGTATCAGGGATATCAAAGCAGGGGTAGCCCAGGGCTCACGCCTCGGCCCCACCTTGTTTAATTTCTATACTTGTGATCAACCACAAAATGATTCTAGAACAGAGACTCTACTTTACGCAGATGACTCTATCACCTACTCTTCTTCCCCTTGCCCTAACATTGCATTACGCAGAGTCAAGACACACATCCTCAAACTTTGGGAATACTACCAAAAATGGGGAATCAAAATAAACTCCGATAAAACGGAGCTCATAACATTTCGAAATCCCTACGGCACTGCTCGCAACAACACTGTAGCGAAATGTAAAAAGCTAACTCTTACCCTGCCCGACAACTCCATAATACTGCCAAATCAACAGGTCAGATATTTAGGGGTGAACTTTTCAGAACGTTTCAAGTCCAACCGTCACGTAGCCCTTACCCTTCAAAAGGCAAACTTTGCCTTATCGTTAGTCCTGCCACTTATGCGAATAAGAGGCGGACTCGAGACAAGGACCAAACTTCTTCTCTACAAGCAGTTGATACGTCCAATAATAACCTACTGCTTTCCCATCTGGTACACTATCAGTCCCAGTTACATGAAAAAAATACAAGTCTTCGAGCGAAAAGTGCTTCGGCACTGTACTTCGCTCTACCGAAACCCTCACAACAACCACTATTATAGAACAGAAGTCCTATATGAAGCCGCCAATCTTATCCCCATTGACCAATATCTATGCTCGCTTTCAACGAAAATGACGCGCAATATCCTATCCCATCCCAACCCTTTGATTCATATCATTTCAGAGACTCCATCAATACAGGATTACTATCCCCACGTGATGGCTTTAATTGAACCAGATCTTGGAATAGTCCAAGAAGATTCATTCGAAGACTTCTACGTGGTTGCTGGAACGCGATACAACCGTGGTTAACGATTTGCCGGAAAGCAATGGAAACACAGACACGCCATCTAACACCAAGACGAATACAAGCCAACGAACTAAATCTCCAACCCACCCCAACAAACCACACCAATGACCGTCGGCGCCACTCACGCTGTACGACAAATAATCAATCAAAACATGTAAATAAATTTCAAAAATAATTTTTAAAATAAAAATGTAATAATAAACTATCATTTGCACAACGCAGAGCCCCATCGGTGCTCGCAGAATATTAGATTTATCCTAGACTTAAGAAAAACAATTGTATAAATATTGTAAACACACATTTTTTAAAAAAGAGAAATAAATTGTAGATAGATAGATAGTTACCCCAGCAGACCAATGCCAACAACAGACCAGGAACCAGCGATCGTTTTCTTCGCATGAACGATCGCGATGGAAAAACAATCATCTACATAACGGGGGTTGCGACCGAAAAATAGAATCGGTATACGTGCACACGACCTACCAACCCTTGATTCAGCTGCGAGCAGAGATTATGATGAAAATTTCCATCGTTTACATAACGGGGGTTCCGACCGAAAGATAGACCCAATACTCGTGCACACTGAACTACCATCCTTCGACGGTTTCAACTGCAGCTGAGTCAACGATACAAGTCTTAATCATCTACACAACGGTGGTTGCGACCGAGAAGTGGAAACTGCATACGTGCGCACAGAGCTAGGATCGTTCGATCCATTCAACCGTAGCTGAGGCGACGATGAAAAATCCCACTAATTAGCGACCGGTGGTTTTTCATGGTCATCGGCAACAAACAAGCTGTCGATAAGTGAGCAAAGGAGCAACATCATCATTCATACCAGAGCAGCCGTGCAGAGAAGTTGTGAATTTATACAGCCCACTATTCCTATTTTAATAAAATAATTGTGATTTTTTAATTGTTCGTTTTATTTCGATTGAGCTATTGATTAATTTGTGCAGTGCTAATATTATCAAACATTTTCAAAGCCTTTCTTGCGGCAATAAAGCTAAAGAGCAGCTCAATTCTGTGCACGATTACTGCGATTTCCTAGGGGTTGACCCGAATTGCGGTTGTTGTGTACGGTCTGACGGAAGAAGCTGATTAAGTGCAATAGAATCTATATTTCGTGCAATGGGCGACGTAGCGCGCAGGGACGTGTTTTGATCATCGCAAAAGAGCCCGGCGAAGCCATGCTAAGCGCAAAGCTAGCAGGGGCAGAGAGCGCCTACAACAGGCTATTGGAACAGCATCTGTCACTGGTTGAAGCAGCAGGGACGGCAGAAGAGCTGGCCGTACATGACCAGTATCTGGCAGGTGTGGCGGACGCACTTTACAACAACACGTCGGAACTACGCTCGCGTATAGGGTGAAAACAGGACGCAACCAATGCAATAGCTGACCCATCCACATCTAGAGCGAGCGTGCGGCAAGAACGCCCGACTAGGCTGATTACGTTCAGAGGAGACTTCCCAAAATGGCGAGAGTTTCGCGATATGTTTTGTGCGAATTGTTTGAAGGGTGGGCACTTTGCACAAGACTGTCCGTCTGGATCATACCGATGCTGTAATAAGAAACATAACAGCGTGCTTTGTCCTGAGGAGAGGCCTCCACGGGCCAATATGGCTGTATTAGCGAAACCGCAGCCAGAAAAACCAACAACATCAGAAGCCCCAAAAATCGCATAGCAATTAGTATGCGAGGTGCCCACACAACTAGGAGTGGATAGCATCGCCATGCCATCACAAGGCACTTACGAAGAGCAGACAGCAGCAGATTTTGATGGCGCCTTACTGGCAATGGCGTGCGTCAAGGTAAATTGCGGAACAGGCGAGAGCGCTTTCAGACAGTGAAAGCCAACTTAATCTACTTACAGAGCAGTGCTTTCGGAAATTGGGCCTCCTCAAGCGTAGAGCTGAGCGACAAGTGCAGGGAATCGTTCCCAAAACCAATTTGCGGTTAACTGGGATCACACATGTCGACATACGGTCCAGAACAGATACCGATTTTCGGCTGAGCTGTGACATGTATGTGGTCACTAAAATAGCATCATCTCTTCCCGATAAGAATTTGACACAAGAGCATATGAGCCAAATGCAAACAGACGATGCATTCAACAAGCCAGCTAGGATCGAGATGTTGCTCGGTGCGAATGTCTGGGGCAGCATCATAAAAGGCAACATAAGAAATTATGATTCTGGACTGACAGCTCAGGATACACATCTGGGCTGGATCGTGTTTGGGCAGACGCAGCCAAACCAGGAGCGAGCGGTAAGAGCAAGGTTGCAGCAACGGATTCATCAAATGCAGAATTAAGCGAGCTTCTGAAAAGATTCTGGGATATAAGCAGCTCCACATCAATGTCCAAATAAGATAAATCGGTCGAACACAACTTTAGGAGCACTCACCACAACGATCCTGCCGGACGTTACGTGGTAACTATACCCATAAATCCGTAGCCATCGAAAGCCGTAGCCATCAAAAGACTTATGCAGCTGGAGAAGAAGTTGCAAACCAACAGCGCACTCAAGGAGAAATACATTTACTTCATGCGTGAATATGCGGAGCTTGGGCACATGACTTTAGCTACAAGAGAGCCAAAGGCACATGTGCACGCTTACCACATACCACTCATGAAGAAATTTCGACTGATCTTCGATGCATCGTGCAAGAGCGAATCTAGACTTACTAAATGACGTTCAGCGACCGGGAGCGAGACTGCAAGACGACCTAGCAGCCATCATCACCAGGTTACGGTGTTTCAAGGTCGCGGTAACAGCCGACTTAAAAAATATGTTTCGGCAAGTGCGTGTCGATCCTGAGCAATGGAATCTCCAAAGAATATTCTGGGGAGAGGATCATAGTGAAGAGCTTCGTGAGTACTGGCTGACCGTCGTGATCATGGAATGGCATCCAGTGCTTTCAATGTAGTGAGAGCAATGCTGCAATGCACAGGCGACAATAGAGAAGCATACCCCTTGGCACATGATGCCATACTCAACAACTTCTACTTTGATGATATGCTAACAGGAGCAGACACCGAAGAGCAAGCAGCGACATTGGGCAGAGAGATCATCTCATCGCTGGGCAGGTGTTGTCAGAGCTCTGAGCGCTGAGGATCAGGAGAGAGAACTAAGATACTATATTGGACCTAGTATGGAATCCCTCAACCGATGAGATCCAGATCAAAGTGCATTTGGAAGAGCAGAGCCAGAAATTAACCAAGCGAGCGGTAGTAAGTACAATCGCTAAATTATCAGATCCAAATGCCTACATTGCACCTGTTATCATAAGTGCAACGATTTTCATCCAGGACTTGTGGCGCTCCGGCATGCAGTGGGATGAGATCATTCCCGCATCTATGGCGCCAACATAGAAGAGTTTCTGTGGAGAGCTGCCGCAGTTGACAGCAATCCGAGTTCCAAGATCGCTAGGGAGTGAGCGAGCTAGTAGTCTGGAACTTCACGGATTCGAAGACGCATCGACGAGGGCGTACGCAGCAGTCGTTTTTCTGTACTCGAGATTGAGCGGTGGAGAGGTCAAATGCATATTGGTGGCTTCTAAAACCAGAATGGCGCCATTAAAGACGGAAACGGTCCCTAGATTGGAGCTATGTGCAGCGGTGTTATTGGCGAGATTAATTAAGCAGGTGGTCGCGGCGTGCAACCTGCACACTGTCCCGAGAAATACTGGAGCGATTCAATGGTGGTACTCTACTGGATCGCCAAGATACCATTCGAGCTTAAAACATTTGTTGCGAAAAGGGTAAGTGTGATACAAGAGCTAACTGAGGATTATCTATGGAAACATGTCTCATCTGAGGACAATCCAGCCGATTTGGGATCCAGAGGAGTAGCTAGTGCGGCTATTAGAGCCGAGCCTATGGTGGGAAGGACCATGGGTTAAGGGTTAGAAGCAGGAGTGGCCGATTGGAACAGAAGATGAGCGCGCAACAACGAGCAGGGGCGACTTCAGCACTGAAGCCAGTACTTGTGGCAAGACTAACTTCACGCAAAGCTGGCGAGCTGAGCATAATGGGCGAATGCCTGTTAGATCGCAAATCAACATTACAAAGCATACTGAGAATAACAAACTTGGTATTACGATTTGTGCACAAGTGCAAAGGAGGCATTCTGGTTACAAATACCGGACCTGCACGCAACCCGAGCGTGAACAGGCGATGACTTACTGGGAGAGAGAAGTGCAGCAGCAAGCCTACCAGCCGGAGCTGGAGCAGCTCGAGAGGAAGCGATCCGTGGATGCAGCGAGCAGCATCTTTACGTTGGATCCATTCATTGGTGGCAATGGTATTATGAGGGTAGGAGGGCGACTTCAAAACTCAGCATTACCTTATCAGAATACACATCCAGTCATCTTACCACCCAAGAGCAGATTGAGCGAGCTATTATACAGAGTAGCTCATATCAGAACCCTACATGGAGGAGTGCAGTTGAGTGCGCAGTACATAAGACAAGCGTATTGGATCCCCACATTGAGACGAGCGCTAAGTACTCACATTGGGCGGTGCATAGCATGCTTTCGCCAAAAGCAAAAGGTAGCGGAGCAACTGATGGGCAACCTTCCGAAGAGTCGCATGCGACCAGCGAGGGCATTCAGGCAAAGCGGTGTAGACTACGCTGGACCGGTGCAAATTAAGGCCAGGGCTGGCCGTTCGCATGTTATCGAGAAGGGATACATTGCGGTGTTCGTGTGTCTGGTCACCAGGGCAATTCACTTGGAGCTTGTTAGCAACCAGACGACCGGAGCATTTTTAGCCGTATTCCAGAGATTCACCGGGCGACGTGGTGCATGTTCAGTGCTATATAGCAACAATGCCACAACCTTTATCGGAGCGGACAGGGAGCTGAGAAGGAATGCGAGGTTATGCTACCGGAAACTTCCGTTAGATCAGATCGTTGCGATGTGCACCAAATGGAAATTTATTGTACCCGGCGCACCGCATTCGGGCGGAATTTGGGAGACTGGGGTCAAGGCAGCTTTTCACCTTCTAGACTTTGGCCACTACATTAGTGCAAATAGAGCGTCTAAAATAGCGTGTCTAAATTCAAGGCCTATCAATGCATTGTCGGATGACTTAAGCGACCTCACAGCGCTTACGCCGGGCCATTTCTTGATCGGAGAGCAGATCATCCAACCACAATCAGCTGACGTCAGTGAGGTGCCACAAAATCGACTGAAATTATGGAGCATTATTCAGCAGATGCAGCAGAACTTTTGAAATAGATGGAGTGAAGAATATATCACCACTCTTCAGCAACGATTCAAATGGTATAAACGGACACCAAATGTACAGATTGGTGATTCGGTCTTACTAAAGCGAAAAAACATGCCACCTGCGGTATGGCCACTGGGACGAGTTACGGCGGTCCCACACGGCAAAGATGGGCTGGTTAGAAGTGCAGAAGTGAAGCTGTAGCACGTCCGATTCCAATTGAAGACCAAGCTTCAATTGGGGGAGGGAAATGTTCAGATCACAGAGCTAGGATCGTTCGATCCTTTCAACCGTAAGGCGACAATGGAAAATTCCACTAATTAGCGACCGGTGGCTTTTCATTGTCATCGGCAACAAACAAGCTGTCGATAAGCGAGCAAAGGAGCAACATCATCATTCATACCAGAGCAGCCGTACAGAGCAGTTGTGAATTTATACAGCCCACTATTCCTATTTTAATATAATAATTGTGATTTTTTAATTGTGCGTTTTATTTTGATTGAGCTATTAAACACTACCGGTACAAAATCTTCATTCATCAATCTTTGGAGAATGTGTAAGTGTATAAGAATAGTGAAAGAAGTGAAGATTTCACTTCGGCTTAAACTAAATGTGAAATATGTAAACAAACCGCTTGTGTAACATAGGTTTTGTATATTCTGATGTTTTATGTTTAAATTCTTGATGATATTAATACAATATTTTAACAGAAACATAAGTACAACACGAACATCAAACAATAACAACAATAGCGACATCAAAGGCGATAGAGCAACAAATTTAAAAATTTATATGGGAACATTTTTTACATATTTTAAAGACACTGTTCGTTCCACTGCGAGAAGGCCAACATTTGGTGGATGCTGATTGGGTATACCCCATTGGCACTGCTTTGTCCCACAAGGATAAAATTAATAGCTACGTTGTCCAAACGACAAAAATTAATGAGGCCACATGAAGTTGAACTAAAGCATCTGGCAATAGATCCAAGCGAATGGAAATGTGTGTGCTCAATTAAAGCTGGCGTTGGTGAGAAGTATAAGCACATTCCCTAGTTTTAAAACTACCTTCAACTTTAAATGTTCCTTACAGTTCGATACAACATGTGTTGAATAAACATTGTGCAATGCATCCATCTGCATTTAACTTAATTGTCAAAACACTTCCTATCTATTTATACATGTACTCTTCATTCAATTCAAACTGCTTCTTCAACGTGCTTCTCGGGTGCACACATTTTTGCTAGAAATAAAATACGTTTGTTGTAAACCCTTTGCTTTCTATTTCAACACGTTATCAGCACGAATTAATTGTTGCAAACTCTGCTGAAAGAGCTTTATTTCACCACGACGGACAAAAGTATGAAATTTGCATAAATTTAATGGAAGAGATTACTCGCTTTGGAAGTTTCAAGTATAAGTTTATGTCCGTGCACATGATTTGGAAGTCGTTCTCAATGAATCTAAAAAAACAACGGAGGAGTTGGCCCTTGCTTCTTGGATTCAGAAAGATAAGAAGGCACAACTAATAATCAGTTCCTCGATGGACTTTAACCAGCTGAAGTTTTTAATGACAAGTGACTCTGCAGCAATAATGTGGACTAAACATTCTTCTTCTATTTATGAACAGAGATCTGGAGTCTCACTCAGTAAACTTCAACAAAAGTTCTTTGAATACCGAAATTCGGAAACGGCGTTCAGTAGTTTCCGACCTGTTGGTGAACGTGAATATCCAGTTTGCTTAGGAAACGGTGTATGCACAAGGAATCAGCGATGTGAAAATAAAATCAGATGTCTCTGGTAAGGTACAGTTCCACACACTTCCGGATGTACTTTTTGTGCCCAGCGGTTTATTCAGCTTATTCAGCGTCAGCGCAGCTGACATGCATGGTGCTATTACGAGTTTCAAGAATGGTCGTGCAGATTTTAAAAGAAATTGACAGACTCTTCTAATTGGACATCGTTGTGATGTTTCTCGACTGTATAAGCTTCGTTTGAGCATTGTTCAACCAGATTTTGCAAATGTTTTCGCCAGTCCCAGCATTGAAAAATGGCACAAGCGCCTTAGACATCTGAGCGTCAACACAATCAAGCAATCAGATCTGAAGAAACAACTATCTATCGGTGAATCTGAAAAATTCTTCTGCAAGGGATGCACTTTGGGCAAATCTCATCGACAAAGCTTCATGACAGATGCAAAATCAAGGATAAAGGAACCAGGTGAGTTAGTCCATGCTGATACATGTGGGCCAATGCAGATTCCTTCCCTAGGAGGTTCCAAATACTTTCTGCTCATCAAAGATGATTACTCGAACTTTACACAAGTGTATCTCTTTGGAGAGAAATCTGATACTACATCTAAGTTCGACGAGTTCCTGACCAAAGCACGGATAAAACAGACAATGGTACAGAGTTTGTATGTAGGGCATTCAAAGCAATTTTGGCAAAGCATTGTGTTTATCATGAGACTTCAACACAATACACTCCGGAACAGAATGCTTTTCTTGAAAGGCAAAACCTTACAGCGAAGTAGTCGCTCTCTAAATGCTTTATGATTGTGGTGGCCCACAGTTGCTTTGGGCTGAAGCTGTCAATACAGCGGTGCAGGTCCGAAATATTTGTCCTGTTCGATCAAATAATTGGAAATCGCCTTATGAGTTATGGAAGGATGCACCTCCCAGTTACAAGTTTCTTTACACATTTGGATGCAGTTCATTCTATCATATTCCAAAAGAACATCGTAAAGGACTGGATACGAAGAGTAAGCTTGCTGCTTTCGTAGGTTATAATCATGAAACCAAAGGCTACAGACTATACAATGGATCGAATATCGTAATAGCCCGCGATGTCTGATTCAAGGAAGACAAATCATTTTTTGAGTCTGCAGATACCAATTTAATTAAATCATCAAATCTGTACGTACTGCCTTTCAGTATTTTTGAACTCGAACCTGTGCAAAGCCTTAAACAGAACCAACCTAACGAAGACCAAGGGAATCAGTGTGATACTCAAGATACATTTTCAATGGATGATCCTCGAGAATTTATAGTTGCCGCCATAACTGAGGAAAATTATTGCACTACAGATAAACGTTACCCATTAATAGAATGGTAACCAATATGTGTGCTATTGCTGGAGCCGAAGGAAGTCCAACTTATGATAAGGCTATATCAGGTACCGAAAGATCTCAATGGCTAAGGCCATAACTGAAGAGTTAGAATTACTCAAAGAATCTGACACGTACGAAGTACTTGAACGTCAGACCTGGATGAAGCCAATGCAAATTAAATGGATTCTCAAACGGAAGATAGATGCAGATGGTTTGCCAAACCGCTACAAGGCAAGACTTGTTGTTCAAGGTTGCTAGCAAAAAAATGTAATCGATTACAAGGAGATATTGCCCCAGTGGTAAGATTCGATTCTTTACAAGTTTTATTCTCATTTGCAGCTCACAAGCAACTTCTCATGCGCCAATTTGATATACAAACTGCTTTATTGTATGCTGAATTACAAGGCCAAATTTATGTGACTCCACCGCCAGATATAGAAAATCTGGAAGTTAAAAAAGGGAATTCGAAATTTAAAGAAACTCTTAACAAGCATGTGTTTATTTGATGAATGGCACAGACATTTTGATTCTTACTCTATATGTTGATAACGGCCTTGTATTCTCATCGAGTAAAATCATTTTGCATAGTCTAATGCAACATCTAAAAATTGATTACAAAGTCAAACAGTTAGAAGCTTCATATTTTCTTGGACTTCATATCATCTCTACGGAAGCAAAACTCATTATCAACCAGAAGCAGTACTGTGAACGAGTCTTGAGAAATTTCAGTATGGATTCTTCACCACTGAAGCTGAAAATAGATCAGCCTGTTCTGCAGCGAAGGAAGCTATGTGGTTACGAACGATTCTGAGGGAGCTTTGTATTCTCGAGCAAAGCAGCGGTGCAACAACAATATTTTGCAACAAATTGCTTCTTCAACGTGCTTCTCGGGTGCAAACATTTTTGCTAGAAATTAAATAATTTTGTTGTAAACCTTTTGCTTTTTATTTCAACAACATTACTCGAAATCCTATGCTCATATCTATAGAAACTGCACTCAGGAACGCCGCAGTAATGCGCAGTTTTTCCTTTAAAGGTTGGTTTAATCCTTCCATATAATATCTTTACTTTTAATATTCCAACAATAAACATAAAAATGTAGAAATGTATTAAGAAATGCAATTTTTTGCATAAACAAATAAATGTTAGGCTATCATTTTTTCATATATTACAAATTGAACAAAATTACAGTCGGTACTGGTTGACTGGATCTTGGAACTTTCTTGGCGTCAAAAGCACTTTCGTATTTGCTAGTTGTTGTCCACTTATCAATTTTATGAATACACACAATAGTGTTGTCAAAATTGCAATTTTGTTTCAGAATGTTTTGAAAATTTACAAAATTCAATACAAATTGACAGTAACTGACAGAACTGTAGACACAATATTGTTTAAATCTCTGTGACCTAGGTGGCAGGTTACATGGCCCCAATTGAGTATAGACAAACTGAATTTGCAAAAGTTTCAGGCTCCTCAGCCTCTTGAATTGGATTGCGGCTCAACGCATCAGCATCCTTTATACTGTTACAAGGTCTGTGCTGAATCTCGAGCATATACTCTAACAGCTTCAACCATCAATGTCATATCATCAGTTCCGATCTAAGTGCACAGCGCATGTGGTCCCTTTACCCCCATTGCATCTCGTTCATTTGTTTATTTTTAATGGTTGGGTAGGCATAGCAACTGGCGGATGATGGGTCGTATGCGTACATTTTTGTTGGTAGACCAGACAAATTGCTGTATGGGCATAAAACCTGCGGTAATTTCTTTTGAAAGCTAACATATAATTTACATTGCACGGCTTTACTTAGGTAGCGTCAGAGTTGAATTTTTGTTTGTTTTGTTGTGATGTTTAATACATTCAGAGTGGATGTGAGTAACAGTCGGGACTTAAGAGCGAATCTTTTTTCGCTGTGTGCCCATTTTTCCTGAACAAACCAGCTGCTTTGTAACTGAGTGCAACTTAGGTTAGCGTTGATTCTGACTCTTCGGAATTTAGTCTAACTGGTTACAACTTAGTGCAATTATTTTTTCCTCATCGTGGTCTCGCCGTTGATATACGTACTGATGTGGCCTACCAACTAACTTCAACCGCAATACAGCCAGTGTTCCAATCCGGAATTTAATTTTATTTGGCTTAAATTACACGTCAGTAGGCAATTAATCCACTACTGTTTCATTTATAGAAGCCCAAATTTGGACCGTAATCTTACTTTCAACGAGTTTGATGAGTTGTCCGTTTCAATAACACGAATTGTAACCCTTTATCCTTACACTGAAATCGTTTTTGGGGTCGATTTCAATTCCAATTGGCTTCGTCATTCTGGACAGATAACACTCGATGGTGGGTATGCTGAGATCTTTGTTGTAGTAAACAACCTAACCCAGCTTGTAAATGAGCCGACACGAACATTCGTAGTCATACCGCCAACACACTGGACTTGTTTCTCACCGCTCATCCCGATAAGTACACCATAAATGTATTATCGCCTCTATGATCGTCAGACCACTGTGTCATATCGGCGAATTTCTCGTACTCCAACCACAAAATTAAAGAACAAGCCCCTAAAAGAACCGCATGGCAATACGAGAAAGCCCAATGGGAAGAATTAAACGGTTTCCTTAGGAGTTAAAAGGTCGCTATGCTTCCTCGATGGCGATGTGGATGCTGCTGCCGATATGATAACAAACATAATTCACTTGGATATGAAACATTTTATCCCTAATAGGATTAAGAGTATCAAACCCAAGGTGAACGCATGGTATGACTTGAACTGCAAAGAGGCTATTTGTAAAGAGGTGAGCTTTCGGTCTTATAAGGCCAACCCAACTGAGGAAAACCGAATAAAGTTCAAACGAGCCAGAAATGACTGCAATGCCTACATCAATCGTGTCAAATTCTCCTACGACCATAAGTTGAGGCAAAAAATACTACAAAGCCCCACCAGTAGTAAAAACGTTTGGCAAGAGTTCTTCGAGATCTCAACGTACACAAATCCGCTGGTCCAGATGGTATTCCCCCTATCGTTCTGAAGAGGTGTTCTTCCACGCTGACAAAACCACTGCGTAAGCTTTTCCATCTGTCCTATTCTTCAGGGCTCTTTCCGAGAAGATGGAAAACAGCATTAGTTCAGCCCGTCCCAAAACAAGGCGAATCTTCCTCTCCCTCCTCCTACCGACCAATTACACTTACGTCCCTTCTTTCCAAGTTCATGGAAACGCTGATAAATCGTCGGCTTATGAAATATCTTGAATCGCCGAAACTTTAAAATGACCAGCAGTACGGTTTTCGCGGCAACAGGTCCACTGGTGATTTGATGACATATCTAACCAAAAAGTGGAACCAATCTATATACCATGGTGGTTAAAGTAAGGTCGCTGCGCTTGATATTTCAAAGGCATTTGATAGAGTTTGGCATCAAGCTCTTTTTTCAAATGCGTGCATTTGGGACTGAAGTAACCCTTCTTCAGTAGATTAGAAATTACCTTTCGGACCGTTCAATTAAAGTTGTTTTGGACGGTTTCAAGTCTGCAACTTACCAAATAAATGCTGGTGTCTCCCAAGGCTCCGTTTTGTTTCGGACTCTCGTTCTCATTTTTATAAATGATCTACTCTCTGTTACATATAATCCTATTTATTCCTTCGCCGATGACAGTACCCTCACCTTTACTTATTCGTTTCCTGGGCAATGCCCATCATCTGCGGGTGTTGAACTGGAACGGCAACGTATGTTAAGCTCGTTAAATTCCGATCTTGACCGCATACTTAAATGGGGTAAAACCAACAGAGTGGAATTTAATGCTTCCAAAACACAATGCTGTCTTCTGTCGTTGTGGCGAAACCCCAATACTCTGCCATTATTCATGAGAGCATTTGCATCACTGAAACCGAAAGGCTTTACATCCTCGGTAATGACAACCTCCGTTGGAATGACCATATATTCGACGTCGCCACGAACGCCGCGAAGTGTCTAGGCTTTCTAAAGCGATGCAAGAAATAGTTTCCCCCTCTGATCTGGCTAGAATTTACAAGGCGTTTATTCGCCCGAAACTTGAGTACAACGCTTCTATCCGGTCCAGGGCACCAATTACATATTTGGAGCTAGTTGACAGAATTCGTGCGATAAAACTTATTGGCGACCAAGATATTGCGAATTCGCTTGACCCTCTTAGTCATCGTCACCCTCTTACTACCATCACAAGTGCTCAAACGAAATAGCCAGTTGCACTCCTCCTTTAACACTTCAACCGTAATACCCGCCATGCTCATCAGTTCACCCTAAAGACAGACAAGAAATTTTCAAGCTATTATAAAAGTGAGAACAAGAGTCACAATTTACTAGAGAAAAATCGCAGCATTTGCAAAAAAAGTGGACCCAGCGACGACTTTTGTACTAAGGATAAGTCCAAAAATGATATTAAATCCAGGGCATTATAAGAGTGAGTTCAAAGTACAATTCACGGGCATTCGTTGGAGAAAACCAGGACATATTGTTAAAAATTGCCCAGAGAAGAAAACTGATTTTCATACGCCGAGTGCAGCAGCAAATGTTGAGTCGCGAAACAGAACTACTTTAGTAAGTTTATCTAAAGAGTATGCTAAAGTTTTGAAATATTATCATACAGCCAAATTAAATTTTCACGATTTCAAAGTATGCATCGATAAAGGTAGCAAATGTGTTATTATCTAGTAGGATGTGGTTTTAGTAATGGTAGGTTGACTTTATTGGGAATTTTCGAAGCGAGTTTGCAAGTCGATCAAGCAGAAGCAAATTTGAAAATACATGTTATGCCAGATGAGTTATTACAATTTCCCCTGATGGATAGCCGTTGACCGAAAATGAACATTATTCATTTCATCACTATTGTCAGGCGAGGAAACAACATTCGAGTATTTGAAGAGCGACAAATTATGGACGAGGGGTGTTTCAACGATTTAGTAGTTCCACCCTTACCTAAGATGGAGATTAAATTATGGGGAGAACAAGAAACTGTAATTCCGGCTGGCTACATTGGATCTAATACTGGGTTTGTCGATATAAAACAGAATGCTGATGTTTATATTAAAGGCGGATCAAATCGTGGTAAATGTTCTGGACGACGACAATATTCCAGTTGTAAATATGAGTTCCAGAGAAATTGTTTTCGAGAAAAGAGAGACTAGCCAGAGGGAAGCTATGTATGTGTTGAGGATTAGAGATTTGTTAATAAAGATGTCTACAAAATGGAAAACTGTGAGTATACTGCATTATTGTCTGTTATTGAGCATTCTTTTTTGAAGACGGCAGATATAAATCCTAATGTTTCGGCCAGCGTACGGGAGCAATTGTTGGCGACATTAATTCAGCTTCAAGACTGTTTTGCCATGGATAACAAAGAGTTAGTTTGCACAAAAGAGGTAGAGTTTCACATAGAGCTTGATTCAGATGTTCCTGTATCGTATCGTCCGCATTGGTAAAGTCACAGCGAGACAGAGCTCCTGAGAAGGAGAATGGAAGTTATGAAAGGCGCTGGTATTCAGTATTCAGATTCAGTATTTAACTATTAAAGTCCAATACTTATTGTCACAAAGAAGGATGGAAGTAAGCGTATTTGCTTATCGTGCGCTTAAAAAATTAAAGAAAAAGATGAAGAACCCGCTTCCAATTCTGAGCCACCAGATTGCCAAGAGTCACAATTTATTTTATTTAGAGTAATATGAGATGGTTTTCCATTCTTGATATGAAAAGCGGATATTACCAGGTTGCCGTAAGCAGCAACAGCGTTTGTGACTCCCGATAAGTATTTTGAATTCCTCGGGATGCCATTTGTGGTATGTAACGGCCCATCGATGTTTCAGCCTCTTGTCAAGAAGATTCTTGGTCCACTGAGGTATACTATTGCTTCAGCTTACTTTGATGATATTTTGTATCCAGCTGAGAATGAAAAAGAGGCTGTAGAGAATTTTACAAACATTTTTGAGTGTTTACGCAAAGCAGATTTAAAATTGAATTTAAATAAATGTAAGTTTTTGTACAACACAGCAGAGTATCTTGGATTTCAGATAGGTAATGGAATCGTAAAGCCTAACGCGAGAAAAGTAGACGGTATCTGATTTTCCACCGCCGGATTGACGAGTTACTTCCGATCTTTTATTAAGGGTTTTGCTTTGATCATGAAACCCTTAACTCAACTTACTGCGAATGATGTCAAGTGGAGCTGGTGAGATGCACAGAGTACGGCTTTCGAGACTTTGAAGAAGTAATTAGAGTAGCCCGTATTATGTTTATATTCGCCGGAAGCTAAGACAGAAAATACACACGGATGCTTGCAAGGATGGTCTTGGAGGTGTTCATTTGCAACTTCAAAATGACGGCAAATTGCATCCAATTGGTTACTGCAGTAGACAGACGACAAAAGACGAATCAAAATATCATTCTACAGAGCTTGAAACGTCGGTAGTTGTTTGGACTTTGGAGAAGTTTAGAGTTTACTTGATCGGCCTGGAGTTCGTTATCATTACCGACCGTAATGCTGTAAGGAGTTCATTGACAAATAGACACATAATTCCGAGAATATTTTTTTTTTGTATAATTTGCATGTGCAAAGCAAAAGGGATTGTTAGCACCCTTATAATGTTTTAGTAACACAGCGCGGGCATTAAGGAAATGAGGGAGATTAGAAGAAAGGATGAGAAACCGACGCACATTGATTTAAAATGTTTGTAAGTTGTAATGGTCAGGAAAACCAGAGCGAGGTAGTGCATTTCACATTCGTGTTGTACGGCAGAGGAACGAATCTTTAAATTTCACAGTTCACCCTAAAGCCTATTTTCGGCATCGGGAGTCACAAACGCTGTTGCTGCTTACGGCAACCTGGTAATATCCGCTTTTCATATCAAGAATGGAAAACCATCTCATGTTACTCTAAATAAAATAAATTGTGACTCTTGGCAATCTGGTGGCTCAGAATTGGAAGCGGGTTCTTCATCTTTTTCTTTAATTTTTTAAGCGCACGATAAGCAAATACGCTTACTTCCATCCTTCTTTGTGACAATAAGTATTGGACTTTAATAGTTAAATACTGAATCTGAATACTGAATACCAGCGCCTTTCATAACTTCCATTCTCCTTCTCAGGAGCTCTGTCTCGCTGTGACTTTACCAATGCGGACGATACGATACAGGAACATCTGAATCAAGCTCTATGTGAAACTCTACCTCTTTTGTGCAAACTAACTCTTTGTTATCCATGGCAAAACAGTCTTGAAGCTGAATTAATGTCGCCAACAATTGCTCCCGTACGCTGGCCGAAACATTAGGATTTATATCTGCCGTCTTCAAAAAAGAATGCTCAATAACAGACAATAATGCAGTGTACTCACAGTTTTCCATTTTGTAGACATCTTTATTAACAAATCTCTAATCCTCAACACATACATAGCTTCTCTCTGGCTAGTCTCTCATTTCTCGAAAACAATTTCTCTGGAACTCATATTTACAACTGGAATATTGTCGTCGCCCAGAACACTTACCACGATTTGATCCGCCTTTAATATAAACATCAGCATTCTGTTTTATATCGACAAACCCAGTATTAGATCCAATGTAGCCAGCCGGAATTACAGTTTCTTGTTCTCCCCATAATTTAATCTCCATCTTAGGTAAGGGTGGAACTACTAAATCGTTGAAACACCCCTCGTCCATAATTTGTCGCTCTTCAAATACTCGAATGTTGTTTCCTCGCCTGACAATAGTGATGAAATGAATAGTGTTCATTTTCGGTCAACGGCTATCCATCAGGGGAAATTGTAATAACTCATCTGGCATAACATGTATTTTCAAATTTGCTTCTGCTTGATCGACTTGCAAACTCGCTTCGAAAATTCCCAATAAAGTCAACCTACCATTACTAAAACCACATCCTACTAGATAATAACACATTTGCTACCTTTATCGATGTATACTTTGAAATCGTGAAAATTTAATTTGGCTGTATGATAATATTTCAAAACTTTAGCATACCCTTTAGATAAACTTACTAAAGTAGTTCTGTTTCGCGACTCAACATTTGCTGCTGCACTCGGCGTATGAAAATCAGTTTTCTTCTCTGGGCAATTTTTAACAATATGTCCTGGTTTTCTGCAACGAATGCCCGTGAATTGTACTTTGAACTCACTCTTATAATGCCCTGGATGACTATATCGAAAACATTTAATATCATTTTTGGACTTATCCTTAGTACAAAAGTCGTCGCTGGGTCCACTTTTTTTGCAAATGCTGCGATTTTTCTCTAGTAAATTGTGACTCTTGTTCTCACTTTTATAATCGCTTGAAAATTTCTTGTCTGGATCAGGCATTCCCATTATCTGTGTAAAGCTCTTGATGTCTCGTACCATATCATTGGTGTTGTCATGAGTACGACATAACAAAAATTGGTTTAGCTCCCTGGACAGCATACCCTCAATGACTAGTACTTTTATCTCTTTGAAACTTAGCTTTAGATCATTTCGTTTCTTCGCCTCTTCTTTGTTTTCTTTCCAGCAACATCTTCCTTTTGTCAGTGGTTTCCAAAGGACTTGTAAACGTTTTTTCGAACTAATTTTTGAATTCATCCCACGTAGTTATATTTAACGAATTGTACCAACTCTTCGCAGCTGCAACCAGATGCAACGTCACACATTTCAGACGAAACTCGTTTGTCCATCTGTTCATATTCACCACAGCACTTACGGAACGTATGCAATCACTTGTTTCGTAATCTTTCTCTTTCCCATTAAAATAACTTATAGTTTTGTTGAAATCTGGCATAATTTGATATATGACTTCAGCATCATTATTATTTTGCGTACCATCAACCTTCAACGTATCTACAAGTAACTTAACCAGATCGTCGACACCAGTTTCTCAATTCATAGGACTATCAAATCAAATAAAAAGGGATCGTGGAACTGCGTTTACGTCAATATTATTCAGAGATTTCTGCCGCGAAAACAGTACAAACCACATTCTTGCGACCGTGCGAACGTCTCGTGGAAACGGTCAAATTGAGTGATATTTCCGCACGGTTACTTCAGCATTTCCGGTCGAACTCCTCAAGAACTCATTTTTTAACCTTCTTGCCGCAAAACTATCTAGGTAACCATCTTAGTTGTGTGTTGCATAGAGTTGAATCAGAGAATGAAGACGATATTCCTCTTGCTGAGATTTCGCGTAGAGCTAAGTTACACTTTCATTGGAATGACTTTCATTCCCTAGGCGCTAATAGATCGCATATTAACCCCACGTTATTCGCCTTCAGCGACATTGCAGTTTCTTTTGCCAGTCTCTTTCCTGTTCAACCGTGACTTCGACACCACTTGCAACCATCTTTGTAACCTTGAAATCGACGTTTACACAAGTGTTTTGAACGTTGTTACAAATACACCTCTGACCTTTTGATGGTCCAAACGTTCAACTTAATTCTAGTTAATTACAGAAGCAATTTGTTTTTAAGTGGCAACCGTGTCTGGCTCTCTTGTTTGCATCCTTTTGTCATTGAGGGCATAAAAGCCATAAACATCTCTGCTTAAATTAAGCTCTGGTACCCATTGCTGGACTTGCGAGCTTTTTATCCTTGCCTTATAGGCTTCATAGCCAATATATACCATGAGTGCAAGCATCGCGAAATCTACGAAATCATTGTATCCATATTTTATGGCTTCATTTTATTAATTAACGATGGAAATAAAAATTCTTTTCGTACTTCTTTGTTTAAGTTTGTAATTACTTTTTTGACAGTTTGCTGCTTTTATTTTTAGTTCGAGCAGTTCGATTTAACATTTGATTGAAGCAATCGGGTATGTGATTTAAGATTGGGTTACATCGAATTGCTTTATTTTATGCATAGGTAAAGTTTTTTAATACCTCATGAACATTTGTAAAAAACAAACTGGGTAGGGGTGATTATAATCTGTGGTTTTGTTTTTTCGTCAAAAAATTATTCGAACATAGTTTTTGCTTAAATAAAAATTTTGTTAAATGTGCTTTTTCCTTATTCTTCACGTTCACGACTGCGTCATATGACACTTTCTCGCTACATGATGTGCATTTTTAAATCGCCTTACAATATGATAAAATTCACCACATACAAAATTTATATCTCAAAAACGGCACCCACGATTTTGATTTAGTTTCACATATTGTGCACTTTGCATCATTGTTAAAAATACAAAAGTTTATCAAAACCATTTAAGCTCTTTTTGAGAAAACGAATTTAATTTACCCAAAATCAGGAAAATCGGTTTATGACAAAACAAATTATTTAAAAAATTAAAGAACGAATTTTTTTCATCATAACATCATAAAGGAAATGGTAAATTTCCCATGTATCCTTTTCTCGAAAAATAGTAATATGCAATTGTAAAGTATTTGTTTTGTGACCAATTCTTTGAATTTTTTGTGTGAAGTTTTGAATTTGAGCTTTTTGGTCAAATATGTTATTTTTTGTGAATGAAACCATTGACATACATTTTTTTTTCCCTACGTTTCGCTGGTATTCCTCAGCTTCTCCAGCAGAACACTAAATAAATAAATGCCCCCGATTTTCGCAAAAAAAAATTAAATTGTATGGCAGGTACTGTTGTTTCAAATGATTCATGCAAAAAAATACTTTCTCTACAGTCATAATTTCTTCCCTCATACTAAGTTTGAATTCGAAATTTCGGCACGATTGCAATAACTTTCTCTAAGTATACTTATGTATACAAGAAAGTAAAAAAAGGGAGTAAAGTAAAGAAATTTATTTAGTTCTAAATTTTCGGTTGTTGAACTGACACTTACATAAGTTTTTTTTTTTTAATTATTTCCACTTTGTAACATTGTGCAAAAGTAACAACCCCTTATATTGTTGATAGTAACACAGCATGAGCATTAAGGAAATTAGAAATTTTTCGCAATTTTGGCGACAAGCCTAGACTTGGACTTTTGTGTCTCGAATTGACCACCATAATTGCCAGATAACTTCTTCACACAGCTTAAATTTTTTTGTTTGAAGACTTCTTGACGAGATATACATAAAAGGATAATTTTGTCTTTGATTATTGCCTGAAGTTAAAGGTGCGATCCAAACATATCATCCAGATGACATGCTGACGGCACTATGACGCAGAATTTATCTTAAAGCAGTCATCCCGTCTGATCGCCTGTTATCCGGCATGTCATTGAACGGGTCAACCGGATGACATACTAGATGACACGATTTCCATGTCATTCAGAAGACTGATTTTAATGACCGTGTGATCGCTGGTCTTCGCTATTGGGACTGTATAACCAAATTTCTTTGACAGTGTGACATTTGAATGACACATGGCAGGGATGACACTGCTCGAATTTCCACAGTGTTATCTAACATTAGATTGACATAGTTCTAAAAGATAATTTTCGTGCACTAACAAATTTATTTTTGGTAGAAAATGAGTGACAACGACGGTATGACATCATACAATTATCCACAATTAAAAATGAGAGGATTATTTTACGATATTTGTCATTCCATTGTATTACTATTTGATTCTGGTTTTCCTAATTATTATAAAAGCGAATTCCTCCCCAACTTGCTCAAAAATTTCATGCATGATGAATTCATTTTCATTCTCAATTCTTTTCGGAATAATCATTCAGTAAGTGGTAAAAATATCCTAAGACGAAACATTAAAACTTTTTATATCACAACAAAGTTGATCCATTTCAAGTTTTATTACTTTTCTTAATACTGAAATTCCAAAAAAAATTTGGCAGCACTGCCGGCACACAGAAATATAATCTATATATAATGGAACAATTGAACTTGAAACAGTACCAGATAAAATGTATACATAATGTCAATTGTCAATAACAATAAGTATTTGGGATTCATTTGGGATAAGAACCCTTTGTTTATTGTTGTTCGGCTTTCAGTTGTAAATTGTGAAAAATATAATATAATATAATATAAATAGAATATGTCATTATACATTTCAGTTCCAGATGTATTTATATAGTTTTAAAATAAAGATGAACACAATTGATGATGCAGAAATGTTTCCATTAATTTTGGAACAAGCTCGGTTGCGTCGATATCCGATGTTGGATTTGCTATATCAATTAGAAGAAGTGGATGCAATTAATTGTCCAGGAGATGACATAGACTGTGATGTGGACATGCAGACAATTTGGACGTATATTGGAAAGCATACATAAAGAAGGAATTTTTGGAGTTAAACGGTAATAATTGAGTACCTACTTTGCTTTGCAAAAGTAATATGTTTATTTTTTGTTTATTTAAAATCGTAATGGGACACTTTCAGTAATTATTAAAATTCCAGTGTAATGGTGTCTTAGAATTGGTTACTTTCACTAACCTTCATGACTTTTATTATTTAAAATTATGTCTTTTGTGTTGTTCGCTTGCTGTTGAAGAAGGAGGTTCTTACTTAAATGTAGTTTATACCACAAACTTGTATTTCTTATGTTTACTCTTTGTTAAACAATATCTAATTTGAATACTTCCTAATTGGGTGAATAAAATTCTTTTATATAAACTGATATTTTCTAATCGGTCTACTTCTGCTTTAATTTGCAACTTTGTACTATTTTTTTGAAACTTGTGACCTATTGTTGTGTTAGAGAGGAAGGGCATACGCGTTAAGGCAGGCATCTTGGAGAGCGTAGATTGGTTATATACCTGCGCTTAACGTCAAAATTGTTGAACAAAGAAAAGTGAACATTTAGTTAACTTGCTAATTTTGAACCAGGGGTGATTGTAAGAGTTTTGTGTCGTGATTGAGGGGTTAGCTAATAGCTATTCAAATTTTGGTGAGGTGATTGCGGTTAAAGGTTAAATGCATTGCTTGTTTGCTTACATTATTTAATTAAGAAGTTGCAGTATCAGCACATTGGGTAGTACCTATTGGCCAGACAATATGTGTGTTCATCAACTCATGTTTAGTTGCGATCGTTTAATGTTTTAATTTCATGCTGAATATCAGTTTTATTGCCAGAGCGCAAACACTCTTCACCCATTTACATATATATATATATATATTTGTCGGAAGTTGCTACTATCCGATGGAGCGCTCAGACACAACTGCAGGTCCATTGTCAGACACCTTATATTAATGTGCTTAGTACTAATGTCTTTCGAAGAAAAAGTATACGGAGCTTCAATGATGAAGAGCTTAGATGTTCGGCACCCACCACATCCTCTTCACCGCAAGCAGGACAGGTAGTGGTGTAGCTTAAGCCAAGTATTTAGCAAAAGCTTTATGGCCCGAAATGACGGCTACAATCAGCCTACAGTCGATTCTGCTCAGAGATAGAAGAATAAATTCTGAGCCTTCGAAAATGTCCGGGCGCAGTAGATTGGTCTGTCTACATCCACCGCAATTGCGCCACAACCCCAAGAATCAATGGAGGACATGACTAAAGATGTAGGTAGAGCCAACACAGGTTCAGGTCCTGAGAACACTTCTTCTGAACCTTGGCTAGTAAGCTCATCCGAGATCTCATTTCTCTGGATGCCAGTGTGACCTGGTACCCAGACAAGATTCACTGTATTCAGTCTTCCGACCAAATTCAGAGAAAGCTAGAGTTATAGCACTTAATTGGACAAGGTAAGAGGGTTTAGCAGCGCTTTTAATGCGCTTGCAATATAGCGAATAGTCATTAGGATGGCAAAAATCTCCGCTTGGAAAACAGATGCATGTTTATCCAAGGGGTAGTAAAGTCGTATGTCAACGCGTTCCACAAAGACTCCAAAAGCAGACCCCTGTCCGGTGGAGAAAATACGATGGGATTCGATCCATGGTCCAGACT
Organism: Ferdinandea cuprea; assembly: GCA_963576555.1. NCBI lineage: Eukaryota > Metazoa > Arthropoda > Insecta > Diptera > Syrphidae > Ferdinandea > Ferdinandea cuprea. Next base: position 39,429,645 of record OY754962.1, on the reverse strand, counting down.
CTGACCGAAGCCATTCCGTTACCTGCGAAAAGTTGACGTGGTAGTTTTTTCGCAGAAGGATTTCTGGTGTCATTGCATCAGACGGCATATCCATAAGACAGGTGTCAAAGTATAATTCTCAAGCAAGTTCTTCAAAATTCCAGTGCGCATGGTACCAAAAGCCACCTCTCTTTAAAAGAAAGATTGTTTTTAGCGTACACCCCATTATATATAAATCGAGGGGGGAAGATTCATCAAAGCATCTAGAGCAGAGCCCGCGGTGCTAGGGAAAGCCCCTGTGCAGCCGAGACATGCCGTTCTTTGGAGAACGTTAAGTATAGTACGTTAATTTTTTCGCAGTGTAAAATATTGCTGAATTGGGCTGCGTACACGAGGTGAATTCCTCGGGATGAAAGAGGGTTTTTTTTTTAAAGAAGGACGAGACGAGAATGAAAGAAGAAGTAGTAAACTAATACAAATACAACTTTCTACAACTGCGAAATGCCTAACCAATGAAAACAGGTTCGTGTATGTATACATTTTATTTCACCAAAATATTTCATTCCGTATACGGAGGCCTAATAGTATGGTGTTCTTCTACCTCCAATGCGATAACTGGTATTGAAAGAATTCAAAGGTCTTTCACTGGGAGTGTTGTCAAACTATTAAAATGGAGAATTGATATTCCTTTTTATCCGTCGAGGTGCGCCTCGATTGGGAATGTTTCTTCGGAAAAATGCGTTCAGTTCTGTGTGTACTATTTTTGAGATGTATATTCCAGAGAAAAGATTCTTTTTAAATCCTGTACATATAAGTATGTATAACTGGTATTGAAATAATTTAAAGGTCTTTCACTCGGATTGTTGTCAAACTATTAAAATGGAGAAATATGGGTACAATGAATGTTTTAATATGTATATACAACTTTTAAATTCTATTTTCAACGAACTTGATCTCTTTTCCAAAGGGTTGCATTTTAAATCTAGATTGCCGTCTAAAGTATGGAGCGACAATTGTTTTCAATGTTTCGATTTTCATTTTCGAATAGCATTAAAAATTTGCACAATTAAGTAGACTACCCGTAAAAAATAATACGAAAAAAAATCACTTGTCTTAACCCTCTATCACAACTTAAAGATTATCAAAATTTGGAAAAATGTCCTTAATTTACTATGTCGGCTCTGTAACTTTAAAAGTACAGGTCCTACAAAAAAATATTAAAGAAATGTAATTTAATTTCCCCAAAAAAAGATGTAAATAACTTCTATCTACGATAAGCCATTCTCATGAAATTTATTAAAAGCCTTTGAAAGCTCACCAATTAAAATAATAATAACTTTTAAATTCTATTTTCAACGAACTTGATCTCTTTTCCAAAGGGTTGCATTTTAAATCTAGATTGCCGTCTAAAGTATGGAGCGACAATTGTTTTCAATGTTTCGATTTTCATTCTTTAAGCCATTCTCATGAAATTTATTAAAAGCCTTTGAAAGCTCACCAATTAAAATAATAATAACTTTTAAATTCTATTTTCAACGAACTTGATCTCTTTTCCAAAGGGTTGCATTTTAAATCTAGATTGCCGTCTAAAGTATGGAGCGACAATTGTTTTCAATGTTTCGATTTTCATTTTCGAATAGCATTAAAAATTTGCACAATTAAGTAGACTACCCGTAAAAAATAATACGAAAAAAAATCACTTGTCTTAACCCTCTATCACAACTTAAAGATTATCAAAATTTGGAAAAATGTCCTTAATTTACTATGTCGGCTCTGTAACTTTAAAAGTACAGGTCCTACAAAAAAATATTAAAGAAATGTAATTTAATTTCCCCAAAAAAAGATGTAAATAACTTCTATCTACGATAAGCCATTCTCATGAAATTTATTAAAAGCCTTTGAAAGCTCACCAATTAAAATAATAATAACTTTTAAATTCTATTTTCAACGAACTTGATCTCTTTTCCAAAGGGTTGCATTTTAAATCTAGATTGCCGTCTAAAGTATGGAGCGACAATTGTTTTCAATGTTTCGATTTTCATTCTTTAAGCCATTCTCATGAAATTTATTAAAAGCCTTTGAAAGCTCACCAATTAAAATAATAATAACTTTTAAATTCTATTTTCAACGAACTTGATCTCTTTTCCAAAGGGTTGCATTTTAAATCTAGATTGCCGTCTAAAGTATGGAGCGACAATTGTTTTCAATGTTTCGATTTTCATTTTCGAATAGCATTAAAAATTTGCACAATTAAGTAGACTACCTAAATTTTAATCATAGTTGAATAAATTGAAACGGGTTGGATTTTTTGTTTGTTGACGAGGAAAACTTGTTGCTCGGTCCTAAATGCACCTGGTCCAAATTCTTAATTCCAAATCCCCTTAACTACGAATTTTTAAAAGCCATATACCTCATTGATGGCAATAAACCCACACATAAACGCTCCAGGTAGCCTGTAACCACTTCCTGAAAGTACCAAACGATAAAATGTGTGCATAACTCCTTACGAAAATCTTCGATTTTATTGCACCGCTTATTTTATGAATAACACTGTAAGGGATTTCCAAATCCTTTTAGAAATCTTTAATGGGTGCCTCGATCTTTTCGCATTTTGCTTGTGGGCTGAGCGATAATAATAAATATCGTGAGCAAAAAAATTAGTCGTGGGCTCATTTTCGTAATCTGGTTGGTCCCTCTTGCAGATTGTAATCGATTAGAAATGTTGCAATTAAATCATAGTCGTTCAATTAGCTGAAACAACATGATTTCAGTTATGTATCTCTTACCTATTTTCCTTGAATTACAAAAATGTAAATGTTGGAGCGAGTGACGCGATAAGAATTGGACTACCCACGCCATTTAAATGAGAGACTGTACAACAAACGTTGATGAATTTAAATATATACTTCTTGTGAGAAATTAACGCAAAAATATGTATCATGGAAAGCAGCCAGGTATTGCTCAAATAGTTGAAAGCCTAGGACTAAACGTACTTGATGTTTGGATGACTGCATCTCTCCAGAATCGATCAAAATACATATTTAGAATATATTACCATCTTCTTACACAAACAAAGTTATTAACAAATAAAGATATAAGGTAATTTATTATTTATTATGAATTTTAAAGTTTTATTTTTAAGTTGATTTTTATATTTTTGTTTCCTAATTCCGCGAATGGGCTCGAGTAAGATAACTTTGGCGCCAAAATCTGATAAAGGTGTTTTGTAGACGTTTAGAAAAAAATAAATGTTTGTTTTGGGAGGGGGGTCTATCTCGCCCCGTTCAGGAAGTTGTAGCAATTTTAGTTAAAATTGGCTTAATATGGAAAAAAAAATATTAAAAAATCACGGCAACAATTTATTTGTGTGAAAAGTTTTTGAAAAATTCGCAAATTTTTTCAAAATTGTTAAATGAAGTGCTAAGTTTGCTTTTTGTGATGAATGCTATCAATTATGAATCGAAAACAAAAAACCGTTTTCTAAATATATATAAACGTTGCCCACAGTTGCACATTTAAAATTTTCAGACAGTGAAATGTAATACATTTTAAGAAATACACCTTACCTAGGTACAACTGTACGACTGCGGCAAATTTATATAATTTCTTAATTTTACTGTGTTGATGTCACACACCATGAAGATCGTTGAGCGGGTATTAGATGGTCGCCTAAGACAAAGTATACGGCTGTCTGATGACCAGTTTGTCGCGGGTAAATCAACCACAGATGCAATCCAAAGTATAAGGATCGTAATGGAAAAGCATCGTGATTCCTTACAGGATCTGCATATGATTCAGGTTGATTTTGAAAAAGCATTCGATAGAAAACCAAGAGGTCTGATATGGGTAGCGCTAAGACAACGAGGAGTTCCTGAATCCTACGTACTGATGATCATAGACGTGTACACGGGGGCAAAGACAAAAGTCAGATGTTCCGATGGGTCACTGATGAATTTCCAATTAAAGTCGGTGTTCACTAGGGAAGTGTCTTAAGTCCTTTGCTCTTTATTACAGTCCTAGATTATCTGCTTGAGAGAAAAGTGACGGACCCTAAAGTGCATCAGTTATTCTTTGCTGACGATGGAGCCGTCATCAGTAATGATCAGACTTCCCTGCAATGAGCACTTGATATTTGGATTTAGAAGGGAATGAGTATCGTAGTAGCCAAAAAAAGACAGAATATCTGTACGGCCCATTCTCTGACCCAAGTCAACCCATTCCGGACATTTATTTGAATGGAATGGTGGTTCCCAAGTGTGAAAAGTTCAAATATCTAGGATCAATGATCAACAGCGAAGCAACAGTTAATGACGACATCAAATATCGTGTAAGCGTAGGGTGGATGAAGTGGCAGGAAAACTCTGCCATCTTCTGTGATCGAAAAATGTCCCCTAAGCTGAAAGGTAGGCTCTACACAGCAGTTGTGCATTCGCCGATCACATACGGTTCACAATGCTGGAGAATGTACAGATTTCATCCGGGTGATCTTAAAAAACTTTGGTAACTTATGACCAAATTTGGTCATTACTTTTTCACTTAATCACATTGTCGATTTTATTTCATTAGGTCATTGTTCTACGAAATGAAAGATAAACTATTACACATTTTATGTTCTCAAAAATAAAATCTATACCCAAAGGAATTTTTTTTTCATCGCACGATGTAAACAGTGCATTAAGGGGCCAGTTAAAGCTATCATTGAAATGCATCATTGGAACAAATCAGTGGAATAATTGTTTCATTTTTTTGACAAGTCGGTTATAGCAATCATTAAAAAATTTCTGTCAGTAGAAGGCCACTGGTATAGGTTTTCATGTTAGGTGCCAGTTATAGCTATCATTGAAAATCTTGTTTTACGATTAAAAGACGGCTAAGCAAACAGACTATTATTGTTTTTTTGGGGCAACCGTGTCTGGATTTTGTTGTGAGCATCTTTTCGTAATTGAGTGCACATCTCTGCTTAAATTTAGCCCTCATACCCACTGCTGGGTTTGCGAGCGTTTTATTCTTGCCTTATAGGCTTCATAGCCAATATATCCCATCGAAAAATTTTCTAAATCACTTTAATCCGTATCTTATGGTCAGTCTTCATCTCCAACTACGTATCTTACAACAACAACCGTAAAAATGAATAAATTCTTCTTAAGACTTATACCATATTCACACCGCACTTAGATTTGAGGTTTCCACAAAAAGATTTCGAAATCCCGTCAAAGCATTCACACCGAACAAGACCTGGGTTTTGTTTGACGTTTCAGTCAGCCATCGAAAAATAAAAGCGAATTAACAATTCGTTCTAAATAAATTTGTTTTATTTTTTATAAATAAAAAAATTAAAATGAAAATTTCAATCTAAAAAAAAACATGGTAACCCAAGATAACATTCTTTCTGGTTTTGGCTGATTTAAAATCCTTAGTACGGAAACCCTGTAAAAGCTTTTGGTAGAATAGCACCGTACGGAAACCAAAAGAGTGCGAATGAGAGGCAAACATCCCTATCTTCCCTGTACTGCCAATTTATGTTGGACATAATAATTTTATATTAACTAATATAAACTGATATAAACTGATATAAACTTATATAAACTGATATTTTCTAATCGGTCTACTTCTGCTTTAATTTGCAACTTTGTACTATTTTTTTGAAACTTGTGACCTATTGTTGTGTTAGAGAGGAAGGGCATACGCGTTAAGGCAGGCATCTTGGAGAGCGTAGATTGGTTATATACCTACGCTTAACGTCAAAATTGTTGAACAAAGAAGAGTGAACATTTAGTTAACTTGCTAATTTTGAACCAGGGGTGATTGTAAGAGTTTTGTGTCGTGATTGAGGGGTTAGCTAATAGCTATTCAAATTTTGGTGAGGTGATTGTGGTTAAAGGTTACATGCATTGCATGTTTGCTTACAATATTCAATTAAAGAGTTGCAGTATTGGCACATTTGTAATACCAATTGGCCAGACATATGTGTGTTCATGGATAATGTTTTAATTTCATATTTAATATCTGCTTTTTATGTAATTTTTTCATATAAATGGTGCGAATACCATCACATAAATGGTGCGAATACGGACCTCTCGAATGCCAATACTACATTGCCCCCGACGGAGTATGCATTGCAACGTAAACCTCACTATGACAGATTGTGTGCGTTCACAGTTTGGGAAAAAAAAAGTAATTTGCTACGTCTGCTAATTAAATGATTTTGTATCCGCCTATGTGTGTAGAAGGGTAGAGGGTCGTCAGTCAGTCGCATACAGCGTTACCGAAAGTACTCCTATGTACTCCTCTCTACACGTCCGTACTCCCGTGCTCCTCCTTTTACATCCGTACTACTATTTTTGTTTAGCAAAGTGAAAAATTCTATTTCATTACAAATTCAATGAAATTTTGGCAGTACTTATCTTTCAGATTGTTGTGAGAAAGGGAATGTGGGCATTCCGTGTATCTTTTGCCTGTAGCACGGCCGCTGATTGGTTGAAATACTTAGGTAGTTAGGGGTTTTTTTTTGTCCTATTTCTTTCTTATTTCCTGTAGGAAAATTGCATTTCATGATACTTGGGTTTGGTTAGATAAGGTTAAGAAAAAACAGTTAAAGATTTTTTAACGTCGAAAAACTAAATATTTTGAAAACTTCTTTTACTCAGTGGTTTGCTCTTGAACAGGTTGTGGCAAGAACATTTGAAAAGTAGTCTGCATTGGTACATTATTTGTTGGAGAATTCGTTTGAATGCTCTAATCAATCTATGGTTTCTCATTCTTTTGGAATCGAAGAATTTTGGCCAGAGATATTAAAAAATCTTAATAAATCACTATTTCATTTAACAAGAGAGTTTGTTAGTGCATTTTTAAGTCCTCCTCATAGCAACGCAGCGGCAGAACGATATTTTTCTCAACTTTTCCTTATAAAGGATAAAAAACTAAATATATTGAAATTTAGCACTTTGAACTCAGTTCTGAGTTGCAAAGAATTACTAAATGGTGTTGATTGTAGTAAATGAAATCCTTCAGTAAGGATTTTGACAACATATAAAAAATTGTTTTAGTTTCTCTTTTATTTTTCATATATTTTTCATAATGAAAAATCAAAATATCTTGCACTTTTAATGAAATTAATACAAACTGATATATACAACATATATATATAGATATATTCAACATATGTTGTTCCATGTTGTTTCCGACAGATTATTAACCACGGTCGTATAGCGGCGGTGCAGCCACATAGATGTCCTCAAATTAATCTTCTTAAACTACTCCAAGATCTGTTTCAATCAAACTGGGAAACCGCTGCTACTTCAGTTTTGCCAAGCAAATGGTTTCAAAACTCGAAGACAAAGTGCATGCTCTACAAAACTCAAGTTCTGCTATACGGCGCAGAGTGGACGATAATTTTTTTTTTTTGATTTAAGAAGAGGTTTTATTTAATCTAGCAGAGTGGACGATCATTTTTTTTTTGATTTAAGAAGAGGTTTTATTTAATCTAGCAGAGTGGACGATCATTTTTTTTTTTGATTTAAGAAGAGGTTTTATTTAATCTAATATATACAAATTGACTTATATCTAGACTTATTACTAAAATAGGTAATGTCGGCTCAACGAAAAGGGCCCGACGGATTTCTATGGCTAGGCTTACAAATGTTTTACAAAACATTACTTATGACTTTACTCTAAATCTTATAATTGGATAATAGAAAAATGTAATTAAATAAAATTTGTTCCTGTTGGGATAAAAAGAATTTAATTAAAATTAAGAGGGTAACCCTGTAGTGACTGTCCGTTTTTGCATAGAATGGCGTTAGCTGGTTGTGGATGATGTTCTCAAACCTCGAATCCGTGATAGCACGCAGATTCAGGTCTCTGTGTGTTGGTTCCAACTCCTGTTGAATTAGGTCCTGGACTTCTGTGTTTGGGTGGACTTCGAGATTTCTCAAGAGTCTTCCCGATAGTTCCATCATAAAATTGTTGATTGGTTGGCTAATTCCTGATTCTTCGTAGAGTCTTCTTGTGGGATAGTACTTTAATGTTGGATCTTAGTATCTTCCTCTCGAATAGCTGGATCTTCTTCATTGTTGTTGGCGAAATGGTGAACCAGATAGGACAACCGTAGGTTATCACTGGACGGATGAGTTGCTTGTACACCAGCAGCTTTGTCTGTTTGCTTAACCCATTGCGCCTCTTGAGTAACGGGTATACCAGATGAAGCGCAAAATTTGCCTTTTTGAGGGTGATGTCTGCATGCGGGTTGAACTTCAATCTCTCAGTGAAGTTGATCCCCAAGTACTTCGTTGTTTTCTTGGTGAGTTCCTGGTGTTGTCCGGGAGTTTGATTTTGATGTTGCTGCAGCGGGTAGCAAATGCTCGTCGTCCTCTGGTCGCTGTCACTGGATTCCGGAAACATATTAACTCCGTCTTGGCGCTGTTGATCTTCAGTCCCCACTTCAGGTAGTCGTCCCAAAGTTTCCTGATATGGTTTCGACTCTTCGTGAAGCTATTTCTGGTGACAGAGAAGTAGCGTATGTGACGAAGCCGTCTGCATAAAGCAGTGTTTTGCTTCGTCCTTCATTGGCTGGTTGGTCTGCAGTGTAGATGTTGAAGAGGATCGGACCGAGTCTAGATCCCTGAGCTACTCCTGCCTTGATTCTCCTTACCGAAGAATTTGAACTATGTATCTGAACAAAGAACGATCTATTTGTTAAGAAATCAAAGATCAACCTCACCATACTGTTAGGAAATCCAAATTCCATTAACTTATAAATCAGTCCCTTGATCCATACACTGTCAAAGGCCTTCTCGAGATTCAGCAGAGGATGAATGGTGGAGTGTCTTGGTCTAAATCCGAATTGGTAGGACGGAAGTATGCCTCTCACCGCGCACAGGTGATTGATTTTGCGCAGCATCAATGACTCCATAATTTTGCTGACACAACACAGAAGAGCTATTGGACGGTATCCACTAACGTTTGTCCTGTCTGTCTTCTTTGGCACTGGAACAATCTTGGCTGCTTTCCATGTTTTCGGGAAATAGCTGCTGTTAATGCAGTTATTAAAGATGATCGTCAAGAGTAGGATGCCCACGCTTGGTAACTTTTTTAGCAAAAAGTTAGTAATTTGGTCCGTTCCAGATGACTTCTTTGAATTTCCGCTGTGGATGATGTCAACAACTTCCTCTGTGTTTGTGAAGATTTCATCACTAGTTGGATCATTTGATGGATTCTCACTGTTGAAATTTGTGATGATGCTTCTAGGTGAAGTAGCCTCTTGCACGTGTTATTCCACTGTTTCCAGGAACTCAGGCATATGGGATGGTGGTCGATCCGTGAAGTTCGCTTCGAAGTGGGTGGCAAATGCTTCAGCCTTTTCAATTGCGGTGGTTGCAGTATCCTGTCCATGTCTAATATTCTCAGACATAGATTTTGATTTTCCAACCAGTGAGTTGATCTTCTTGAAAGCATCTGGTCCTGGCTTTATTTCTTCCAACCTCTGCCTGAAATTATTCTCCCTGTGATGATTTATTGCTCTGCCAAACATCACATTGGTGCACTCCAGTTGGGATTGTATACTTCTGTACTCCCTGCTGTTGGTGTTCCATGTCCTATGGAGAATCCGTTGCAGTCTCTTCTTCAGTCGTTGCCTGTGGGCATATATTGCCTGGATGTGCTGCGGTAGGTCTCTATATCGGTCTTTGCTAGTCCTATTTGTCTTCTGTTGGTTTATAGCTGCGTTCACTATAACTTCGAAGTGGTTGATGACTCCATCAATCTCCAAATTGCTGATATTGTTTTCCGCCGCTGGCAGTGTAATGCTGTTCTCAATGTCTGCCTGATAGCGGTTCCAATTGATTCGGTTGAATCTGATGTGCATCTCTGGGGTGGGCTGTTCCAGCAAAATTCGTTGGTTCAGCCGAACTCGAAGCTCCACAGCCAGATGATCAGCATCACCAGTATGTGCAAGGCAAGAGTAATTCCGAAAATCTGGGAGGATGTTAACGAAGTTCGACGAAACCAAGAAAAAGTCCAGCAACGATGGTGTTCTCGGGAAGGTCTTCTGGGCTTGGGAAATAACTACTAAGGAGTGCAGGTGTGCATTCCCATGCAGCCACTCTACAATAGTTGCTCCTTGTAGTTGGTGTCTGGCGTTGAAGTCCCTTCCAATTATGCAATAAGTGTGCTCGTTACACAAATTGTTGATGGTCGTCAGATCCTGAAGTATGTTTCCTCTTGCGGCGCTGCATCGGTTGTAGACTGATACAATCAGCAGAGTTTCCATTTCAGTCACCTTGATGATGACCGCTGTTGTTTCCATGCTCGTTAGTCCCGGTATTTGGATTTTCTCACCTTGGAATGAGTTCTTGATTATGATTGCAGTTCCAGTTTTTTCGTTGGTTTTGTCTTCTCGGAAAACCTTGTATCCATCTGGTTTGTAGGGGTTTTTGCTGTTGAGTCTTGTTTCCTGTAAGAAAAGAATGTCGGGTTTCTTAGACTTAATAAAAAAGCTTAAGGAACTCCGTTTGGCTGTGGAATAGATAGAACTTACATAATATGTTAAAATACTAAGCAGATTTATTGTGAACATAATTCACAGATAAGTTTGCCTAGTATCATTGTTTTTGCTCTATCGTCGAGGCTACTGTAGTTGCTGGGAACAACCTTTCTAGCCTTCTGGACAAGGGTCAAAAGATCGGTACCAAACAACCTCTCTGTATCATCGAAGATATTCGACGAGATCTTATTTGATGCTATGGGGGTCTTTGGAGTTGGTGCAGCGGTGGTCTTTGGTGTTGGTGCCTTCGCAGCTGGCTTTGGGAGCGGTTGGTGAATATGTTATTGTTGCAGTTGCAACCGGTGTTGATGATTTGGGTGTTGTTGTTGTAGGTGGTGGGGTTTCCAGCTTCTTCCTTTTTCTGGTGGGCACCGGCTGGAATTCCACTTCCTCAACCAGAGTTACATCCTCATCACTGGAGGAGTCGTCATAAATTGCCGATTCTCGCTCAGCATCAGATCCTGATGTTTGATCCCTGTCAGTGTCGTTGTTTGACTCTTCTGAGCTTTCGTATAGGAGTTCGTTGTCCTCCATTCTCTCCTCAGCGTCGTTTATTCCTCATCTGCGGGCTGGTCAACATAGAGCTCGTTGACTATGCCTAGCTTCTCGTGTAGGGAGGCTTGGAAAACATGTCCATGCTCTGCTACTCCCGTCTTGATCTTGTCAACGAGGCCTGACAGTACCTCGTTTACGTCATCCTTTCTTTTTTCTTTTTTGCCCATTTTGCGTTGGCTTCACAATTGTTTTTTTTTTTTTTCCCCCGTTAGGACACTTTCACTTGTTATTATTTTTTTTTCAGCGCAGGTAGGCACCCTTTGCTGGTACAACAGGTAGGTAAAACCTGACCAAGTTTATGCTTTTTATGACGATTTTAAATATTTTTTCATGAAATTAATTTTAATTATTTTCTATGGAGCAAAATGAACCGCACACTGTGCTTGTTGGTTGAACAATGAGAAAATGCGAGAGTGGACGATAAACAGGAAAGGAGAGTATATATAGGGAAATATTATTCGACCTATATTTGGGCCTGTGTGTGAGGAGGGCGAAAGAGCAGAAATAAAACCGCGAACTCTATGAACTGCACCGAGATTTGGATGAAGTCCAAAAAGCCAAGACACGTTTACTACATTGGCTCAGTCACTTTGACCGAATGGACAATAGCCAAGAGGATCTTTGAATCCCACGGTCGGGGGCCCATTAAGTATAGTACGTTAATTTTGTTCCTAGTGTAAAATATTGCTGAATTCTCGTGGTGAAAACCGGTTTTCTTGAAAGAAGGGGGAGAAGTGTGCGGTATGAAAGGCAGTAAAATCTTCCTCCAAATTTAGAATGGAATAACGAAGTGGAAAACTTAAACATACACAACTGCCAAATGTTTAACCCAATGAAAACAGGTTCGTGTATGTGTACAAATTGTTTCAACAAAATAATTCATCCCGTGTACGAAGGCTTAATAGTGTCCTTGCGATAACTCGAATTGAAAGAATTCAAAGGGCTTTCACTTGGTTTGTTGTGAAACTATTGGAATGTTTGGAATGTTTCTTCGGAAAAAGGCGTTCAGTTCAGTGTGTGTTCGTTCACGATTTATTTTGGTGTATAATCCAGAGAAAACATTTTTTTTTAGATTCTGTATATATAAGTATGTATATAAATATGGGTACAATGAATATTTTGGTAATTATATGGTATACTTTTTGAGTATGTTGTACAGTTTTTTATACTGAAATATACACTGGGGGTGATTACCGCGATATTTGAAATTTAGTATTAGTGCATACATAACAGCACTGGAGCCCACACTCAGAATTTAGCAGACTATGGCGCGATTTACGCGGTAATGGCAGATCATGAAAATATTGCAAAAAATATATATCTAAGTTTTTACTTAAACGTAATTTTTCATACACGTAGCGAATAAAAGCATTTTTTCATACAATGTCAATTTAATTTTCAAACCAAAAAGATGTGAACAACTTCTATCTACGATAAGCCATTCTCATGAAATTTATTAAAAGTTTTCGAAAGCTCACCGCTTAAAAAAATTCTGAATGCCCTTAAAATTTTCTAGGGAATAATTTGCAGTAGCTAAAATTGGAAGACAAAAAAACCAATAACTACAATAACCCACTACGATTTTTAAAGGCCATATACCTCATTGTCGGCAATAAACCCACACATAAGCGCTCCAGGTAGCCCAGTCTGTAAACATTGAAAGTAATAAACGATAATAAATGCGCAATAAAGAAATCGGAATGAAAATGTTCGTATTTTATTGCACCGCTTATTTTATGAATAGCAATGCAAGGGATTTCCAAATCCTTTTAGAAATCTGTAATGGGTTGAACTTTTCGCATTTTGCTTGTAGGCTGATCGATATCGTGAGCAAAAAAATTAGTCTTGGGCAGAGTTTTTTAACCCATTCTTTTACAGATTAATATCCATTAGAAATATTGCAATTAAATCATCGTCGTTCAATTAGCTGCCAAGGAACAACATGATTTCGGTTATGCATCTCTTACCTATTTTCTTTGAATTAAAAAAAATTAATAATGTGGAAGTGAGTGACGCGATAAGAATTGGCCTGCTCTGGGCCATATAAATGAAAGACTGTACAACAAATGCTGATGAATTAAAATATATACTTTTTGTGAGAAATGAACGTAAAAATATGGATAATGGAAAGCAGCCTGATATTACTCAAATAGTTGAAAGCCTAGGACTCAGATTGGAAAATGCAATCATCATTCATTTTGAAGTCAATGAACTACCATTCTTCTTGGAGCATTCAATAGAATTCAGCCATATGAGTGCATTCTTGTAAGATTTCACTCTACTTTTTTAACTTTTTTTAACTCAGTTGAAGCCTTTTGAAGTCTTTGAAGCATTTGAAATCTTTGAATTATTTGAAGCCTTTTGAAGTCCTTGAATTCATTTGATGTAATTTATGGTGAAATAACTTACCTATAGGTATATACACATACATAAATATGTAATATTACAAATTCCGCATTGCCTAGTAGATATCTACTGCTATTGATACCTGGTAGCACCATATGCATACGTTTGTATGTAGATATACACATTATTATACTCTTAGTATATATGTGTTTATATTGTTTTACCTAAGTGTTTTGTTTTTATTAAAAATAAATAAATATTATTTAAATTAGGACGCATAACCATTATATACTTAATAAACTTTTATTTTATACACTTAATATGTATTTTGATTTATTATGGGTACCTAATACAAAAGTATTATCGTAAAGTTTTTAAGGATAATTTACCATGTGCATATCTACAAAGTGTAGGTTAGGTTACGTTGAAGCGGCAGTCGGTGAGGCCGACTCACTTAGACCAAAAAGAGGTCCGTTGTGAAACCACGTGGATCTAAACTTTTACTACTCTACTCGTTAAATCAATTGGAGATATAGCAAAGGAGATCTTTAACGCCAGCAGTTGACATTTATTCAAGATTGTCATAGAAAAAGGCAAGGAGAGAGCAGAACAGATGCAGCGAAGGTGTAGGATTGTTTCCGTTTCCTCCTCATCCATGCAGCTTCTGCAAAAGCCATTTGAATGCACGCCGAGCCTAGTTGCATGCCTGCTTATAAGACAGTGTCCAGTGATTACACCTATTGTAGAGCTGACGTGCAGTCTTTTTAGAGAGATCAAACACCAAGAGCGTTCAACCTTTTTTTTATATAAAAAAAATTAAATGTACAATGTAATTTGAATGTATATATATCTACTTCAAAAAATAGTAAAACAAATTTTCGTGTACTTGGGCATTGTAAGCCCTAAAAAATCTTGCATGTAATAAACCAATATGCATGTTGGAATCCGATTTGAAAATTCATTTGAGCACTCAGTGGCTAGTAAACGGGTCGAGGGTTAAGACGAATAATCATAGCTAGAAAAAAGAGCTGAGGGTTCAGTTACAATCTTTAATCTTCCGAAATTAAATTTGATTATGATAATTATCTTGACTTAATTATCTGCACCGAATCATAATTTACATCACCCTCATTGTTAGATAGAATGAGTGATAAAGAATTGCATGAACTTATACAAAACAAATCTTCAATTGATATGCCATATCCAAACTACCCTTGTTAGGCGTAGCTTCAATCATTGTAATTGGTGAAAAAGCCAGAGATAGACTGTATCGATCAAAAATTCTGAATATATATTTATGAACTGTTTATTATGAATTTTAATGTTTTATTTTTAAGTTAATGTTTATATTTTTGTTTTCTTATTCCGCGAATGGGCACGAGTACGATAACTTTAGCGACAAAAATTTATAACCTTTTTTTGTAGAGGGGTAGAAAATAAGAATTTTTACTATGGGAGGTATAGCAATTTTAGTAAAAAATTACTTAAAATGGGAAACAACATTTTAAAAAACAACGGTAACACCTAAAATGAAGTACTATACCGATTTTTAAAGTAGCTAAAATTGGAAATCTGTTCTTAAATCCCAAATTTAAATAAACAAAAGTTTAGACTAATTGTTAACTTTCTTGTTTACATTAGTATACTAAAGAGAAAGTTATTGCGATCGTGCGGACATTTCGAACTCAAACTGAGTATGAGGGATGATATTACGACTATAGAGAAGTTCAAAAAACTGGGTCCGCCAATGCCGTTTTTCGGTGTGTCTGACATACATGTCTGTTGTTGTTTTAGATTACATCTCGGGGCATCTTTTTTTTTAGCTTTATCGTTTGAAATAACGGTACCCGCCATACATTTTTTTGGTGGAAATCACTAATCACTATTTTTCCAGAAAATTTTTCCAAGGATTTTGGTCTTTCTTTATACTAGCAATACTTGGAATGGGCCAAAAATTCTGCATACTCAGTTTTTGGAAAAAAAATGATTAACGTCAATTTATAAAACCGCCAATATCTCGAAAACAAACGAAGCGAACTCCAAAAGATTTTACAGTTTTTTTATACTATTAATAGATTTGTATACTTCGATTTTTGAAACAATTTTTTTGTTCATGTAACGGTTTTCTTAAATTTAAATTAAATTCGCTTTCTCAAAAACGGCTCTAACGATTTTGATAATTTTTTGTATTTTATGTTAAATGTGTCTAATGTACGAAATTACATCAAAATGGTAGGTGCCGCTTTTGAGTAAATCTTAAGTGAGAAAAAAAGTTTCGTATGACGCAGCCGTGCACTTTATTTTATATGCCACGCTGCAGAATCGCCCCAAACCTGAATTTGCCCCTTAAGTAACTTTTCATAAATTTTACATAGGTTACTTAGTAAGCTGATGGGTCTATAACTTTCCGGCCTGTCAGGAGCCTTACCAGCTTTTAATATGGGGAAGGCTTTTGCAAGTTTCCATACATCCGGAAAGTACTGCTTGTAAGACTTGCGTTTAATATGAATGCCACAAATTGAATACCTTTTTGGTCAGGTACTTGAGGTAAATGTTTATTAACATGTCCAGGCCATTCATTATTACGGTTAGAGCACCGTGTTTGTTAATTTTTTAACTTTCTCGTATATATAAGTATTTTTTTTTGTCGGAGATTGCTACTATCCCATGGAGCGCTCAGACACAACTACAGGTCCATTGTACTACCATTCAGACACCTTACATTAATTTTCTTAGTTTTCCCGTCATTCGAAGAAAAACAAGAAGGGGCTTCAGTGATAAAGAGCTTAAATATTCGGCACTCACCACGTCAGCCCCGAAGATCCGCCACCTGATGCGAGCATAGGCCAGACAACTGGAGAGAAAGTGTTCTGCTGTGTCATCCTCCTCACCGCAAGCAGGACAGGTAGTGATGTCACTTAAGCCCAACACATTTAAGTATTTAGCAAAAGCTTGGTGGCCCGAAAGAGCGCCTACAAGCAGCCTACAGTCGATTTTCCTCAGATATAGAAGAAAAGATGCTGACCTTTTGCTAATGTCCTGGCGCCTAATTTTGGAGCCATCCGTGAAAATATGATGGCATTCAATCCATGGTTCAGAGTCTGACCGTAGCCATTCCGTTACCTGTGGAAAGTTGACGTGGTAGATTTTTCGCAGGAGGATTTCTGGTGTCATTGCATCAGACGGCATATCTATAAGACAGGGGTCAAAGGTTAATACTCGAGCAAGTTCTTTAAAATTCCTGTGCGTATGGTACCAACAACCACATCTCTTTAAGCGAAAGATGGTTTTTAGCGTACAACCCATGATATATAAATCAAGGGGAGGAAGATTCATCAAAGCATCTAGAGCAGAGTCCGGGGTGCTAGCCGAGACATGCCGTTCTTTGGAGTTTGGCAAAAGAAGCAGTAACACGTTTCAGCGAAAGCCTGTTCCACCAAATAACTGATGCATATGAGAGTAGCGGTCTAATCATGGCCGTATAGATCTAAAGGACCCGTTTCGGAGACAAGCCCTATGTCTTACCAAAAACGCCTTTACACAGCCAGAAAGTCGACAGCGCTTTATCGGTTTTCGATTAGACATTTTTGGACCATAGAAGTTTTTTATCGAGGACGATTCTCCTTCTGGTAAAGAGAACAACTGTGGTTTTAAGAGGATTCACTAAAAGCGCATTACTAGTGCACCAGACATCGATCAAATCCAGGGATCTCTGCGCTTGAGAGCAGACAGCCCCTAGCTTTGAACCGAAAGAAAGAACGGCGACGTCATCCGCATAAGTTTGAGTGTAGTTTCCAGGAAAATTGAGAGCCGTAAGCAGAGAGGGTAGAAGAACACCACCTTGAGGACAGCCCCTATTTACCCCTGTTATGACGCACTTGCCACAATATGCATCGGCTACCAACGTCCTGTACATTAGCATTGCTTTAATCCACAAGACCAACGTTTTATCTACACCATGCTGTCTGGCTGACTTAAACATACTGTCCAAGGTCGCATTATCAAAAGCACCCTCAATATCGACGAAAATGCCCAACGCGTACTTCTTCCGTTCAAGAGCACTATCAATCCTACCAACAAGGTTTTGAAGCGCAGTCTCGCAGGATTTTCCGCGCTGATAGGCATGTTGCATCTCAGAGAGAGGATGTGATCGAAGAGAAACTTTGCGCACATGTAGCTCAACCTATAGGCCAAGGCCAAGCTCGCGGTGAAAATTCTTTTCAACATTGGCAAAACCTTACTTAAACCTTGTTTCAGCAAAACTGGATAAATTCCATCCGAACCAGGTGACTTGAAACTCTCAAAAGATGCAATAGTATACTTGATAGCATCATCAGTCACCACGCCCGATGCAATATACCAGCTGTGCCGCGTGGTATTACTCGGTTCAAATGTAGCTACCGTCGTTTGAAGGGCTGAAGAACGCGTAGTAACGTGATTTCCCGGAAAGTGAGTCTCAAGTAGAAGACCAAATGTCTCCGCCTTTGTATCTGTGTACGTGCCATCAGGTTTAAGGATTGCATCCAGTTTGCTTGGTCTGTTCCTTTGGAGGAAGTTAACAACCTACTAGTTGCACTTAGAGATTCGACCTCTTCACAAAACTCTTTATAGGAGTCATTTT
Source organism: Ferdinandea cuprea (assembly GCA_963576555.1). Lineage (NCBI taxonomy): Eukaryota > Metazoa > Arthropoda > Insecta > Diptera > Syrphidae > Ferdinandea > Ferdinandea cuprea. The sequence goes on along the minus strand of OY754962.1, from coordinate 39,411,604 downwards.
TCGACTTGCGAATAAGTCTCTTATCTTATCTGGCGATACCTTCCAATTTATGATAGACTTCAAATGCCTGTCTGACAGGGTGACATCAATTACTTGCTGTCTTTTGGCTGTAAAAAAGGTAGGTTGATGACCTACATTGTTGATGGTAATATCAGACGATAAAATGAAGTCCAAGAGTCGATATTTCCTTATGTTGCATTTGCTGCTGCCCCAAACAGTATTCTGAGCATTAGCATCGCAGCACAAGACATGACCCAACCTTTTGAATTCAAAATACTCTACGAGCTCTACAACAGCCTTTGGTGGAGGAGGGGTTAGAGAGTCATAGGGGAAATAAGCCGATGCAGCGACAAAGGTTTCCCAATTATCATTTGCATGGTAAGGTATAAAAACAGCTACCAAATCTTGGCTACAAAAGTATTTGATCATAGTAGCTGTAAAAGATTTCGATATAATAAGACATGTAGGTCTTTCGGATTGCTCACCATAAAGAACGTGGTATAAATCACTCAAGCAACCAAGACCACAGATGCGATTTTTCCACACCCATGGTTCCTGGATGGATTTTGTTCTACAAGCCACAAGCCTGCTACTTAAAAGGGCGGTAGCAGCCTTGCAGTGCTTTAGGTTAATTTGAGTAAACAAGATGTATGAATACTCTTGGTAACGTCCACTATTAGCACTGTTTGACATTGAAATGGAAATGGATCCTGCTAAGATGCAGATAGGGACGCGTGTTGTACCTAGATTTGATGATATACTCACAACAAGAGAACTACCACCTTCGTTGTGGCGGTTTTTACTCTTCTTGTGTGAATAGACAACCCAGGCTTTTTTGTCGAGACCAGGATTCTGGGTTTGCAAACGCTTTAGCACATCCGCCGATTTCCCTAGTTTCCTAGGGATCCAGAAGACAGCCCGCGTAAGCTTGTTTGGTTTGTAGACCTCAAAAGATGAAGTCCATTCAGAGGTTTTCTGTGATGAGGTCTTCACCATGAGGGTTCCGTCCTTTAACACACGCCCCTCCACCTGAATGCAGCATTTGTACCATCAGAGCCGTCCGCGTCGAAAAAGTTGTGTCCACTAGTGCTGCATCCAGTATTGGTCACAACACCAGCATCATCCATTACCAGTGCCCGGGCAGCACCTCTACTCATACTCAAAGGTGAGTCCACTGCAACCAATTTCCGTCCATCAATGCTACTACCTTTGCTGGTAGAAGCACCGACTTCATTTGGAGACAGGACGTGGACAGACACAGGAGCTTGAGGAGGGTTGTATCTCTTAACGAGCTTGGGTCGCTTCTTCTTGCTTTTCGGTTCAGCAGAAGAGGAGGCATTGCCTGGTGACTTCATGAGCCCGTTTAACCGTAGAGATATCACGGGTCAAGCTGTCAGCGCGGTGCAGTGGGTAGCAACCTTACTCATGCTCAGTTTGCACAAAGAGTCGGACATAGAGCCACAAGAGTCGCTTTTAGGTCCAATGAATGTTGGGGTCTCCAGAATCCGAGCCCCAGCCGCAGTCGAGAAGACCAAGGATGGATTTTGGCTATTGCCAGTACCACCTGGAGTATTAACATCCTTAAGGTTGTTCATTCATCAATATTTTGAGTTTTAACTACTACTCCTGTAAGTTAGATAACTTTGAAATTCTTTTCGTTCGGAGATTTGGTGTCGACAAACGAAAAAACCATCACCTTTTTAGAAGAAATTGGTCTAAACGTCACCGTGAAACATTTGAAAAATATTAAATTGATATAATTATTTTTTTTGTGATCAAAATGCCTGAACACGGCTTTTCAGGTAAATTAATCAAATCTTAAGCTACAACTTAAAGATTTATTTAAATATAATTGCACATAATTTTTTTTTAAATTAGCTTTAAATCACTTGGCGGCATCATGACAATAAAAATAAACTCAGTAAATCTACTATAACATATAACTTTAACTATTGTCGTCAAATAACCGAAATATTAGAGTCTCACTTTGATTTTAATATTGTCGGTCAAGAAAAAACTGTACGAATCGACGAGACTTTGGAGGCCGTGTAATGGAGCCGATGGCAATCGTAGTGTTATGGTAATTTTGCAAAAAAGATAAAGTGGGGCGCTTCTTTAAAGTGAACTTCAAATGTAAAGAAGATTTGTGGCCTTATATCCTTAAATGCGTTAACCCCAACACCAGTCATACGCCATTACATATGTAGCTGTTGTGAAAATGTTCTCTAGTTCTACGACTCATGAAGTTACAATCCGCAGCAAAGTCGAATATTTTAACAAGACTAATAAAAATCATAGTATGCCGCTAAACAACCACCTTCACAATATGACACTATTTTTTTTTCGAAAATCCTGCCTTTAAAATAATAGGTATGGCAGCTTGGGCTCCCAATTCGTAGAATTTTTAAAGTAAAAATGTATACCCATGTTTCATCGATGGTGAAGAAAGTGTGGGTTTGCAATTAAAAGACTTCGATCTTCTACCGTTCACAGTGAAAACTAAGTGGGCGTTTTACCGCGAAATCAACCTCGGCTTCTCACCATCAACGAAGAACGCAATGAACTCAGTGCAGTAAGATTAGTACGGACGATGACTTCATTGACCTACATACCTTTTTAATAGGTACACTGAAAATCTACTTGACTATTTTTAACTACCTCCTGATTTACTCACAAACTGACTAACTGGGACGCGGAATGCAATGCTATTTTACCTCCTCGTAGTGCATTCTGAGTAACGCTAAATGATTTATTGTACTTTACTCAACAGCTCATCAACATTTATCCTCAAAGTGAGATCACCGTAAAAAAAAACATAAGTCAAAAAAAAGGTAGTTTTAGTAATTTAAATTTTTTTCAAAAACTAGAAGACATGTAAACAATTCTGGTTTTTAGCGCCGCCAAATTTATTGTACTCTGATAAAAATGATATAATATAAAGTTATTTCAAACTTGTTGGCGAAATTTGTCTGCAAAGAAAAAAGATTTGAAATTTGAGGGTAAAGTCTTTATCCCACAAAAAAAAATGTTTGATGTTAAATTATTATGCTCATTAAAATGCAACAAATTGTGATACATCAACTTATTTCTTCCCCATACAGTGACGCCGCACTCTACTTATGTATATAATACCTACATACCTTTTTCAAATTTTTAATAATCTGAATAATTCTCTTATCTGTAGATAAATTAAATGAGCTAAATAAATAAATAAAATTTATTTACGGAGTTACAGCCATTCGTATCGTACTTATGCTATTGTTCCTTGTCGTCACAGAAATATCAAAGAAGCAGACTATACGTTTTTTTGGTGTAATAAACCATCTAATACAAGCCGAAGATGATCTCCAACTTTGCGAAAATATAACTTTGTTGTAACAACAAAGTAATTACAGTATAGTAAAATATTATTAGTATTGTAAAATAAAATAAAAGAAAAAACTATGAATGAAAATTTAACATATGTTTTTAAATCCTGTTGTTATTCGTGTTCACCTGTTTTATACCTTATTGCAGATATTAGTCATGATTTAGAGTTATGTATATATGCATCTGTTTCATTAACTGTTACAAGTAAAAAATAAAATTAATGTTTTTCTATTAGCTCTTCTTACAATTTGTAAATCTGTCTTTGAGTACCATCAATCCACCCGCTAAACACGATTTGAGCATTTAATTTATTGTAAATCCACTCTAAATATTAAAAAAAATAATACCTCTACTCCAACTCTTTTTGTCAAGAATTGTTGTGCAGGTCTTCTTGATGTTGCAATTGTATCTGGTCGTGTTTCTTTTGGTTGACCAGCTTTCGCTTGATTGTAGTTTAACCATAATTCATTTCATCCATAAATATTGATCCGATCTAGATGACAAGATTTCTATGTCGGATGACTCTGGTCGATTTACCACAGTGTCATTTTATATTGGATTGGAAGTTCATGCAAAAAAAATATGGTTCTAAAAGTTAATTTTCCTGCTCCAACAAGTTTATTTCTGTTGTAAAATTAATGGCAACGACGGTACATCATACAATTATCCACAACTAAAAATGAGAGGATTATTTTACGATATTTGTCATTCCATTGTATTACTATATAATCCTCGTTTTCCTAATTATCATAAAATCGAATTCTTCGCCAACTTGCTCAAAAATTTCATCAGCACCATGAATTCGTTTATATTGTAAATTCTTTCCAAAATGGCAAACAGAAGAATAATTATTCAATGAGTGGTAAAAATATCCTACCACGAAACATTATAACTTTATTTCCCAACAAAGTAAAGTATATCCATTTCACGTTTTAATACTTTTTTTAATACTTAAATTCCACAGAACATATTCTGTCTGTATCCTGGCAGCACTGCTTGCACACTGAAATTTAATCTATACACCTTGGAACATTTGAACATGGAACAGTACCAGCAAAAAATGTACATATTATGTCAATATCAATAAGAATTTGGGATTCATTTGGATTAGAACTTTTTTGTTTATTTTTGTTCGGCTTTCATTTGTGAAAAACTAATGGAAAAGGATAACAAATGGCTCTGTGAGTAATTGCCAAATCTTATCAACAAATATGTCATTATTCATTTCATTTCCATTTTTATTTATATAGTTTCAAATTAAAGAAGAACATAATTGGTGATCGAGAAAGGTTTCCAATAATTTTGGAACAAGCTCGGTTGCGTCGATATCCGATGTTGGATTTGCTATATTAATTAGAAGAAGTGGATGCAATTAATTGTCCCTGAGATGACATAGACTGTAGACATGCAACGTATAGACAATTTGGACGTATATTGGAAAGCATACATAAAGCAGGTTAAACGGTAATAATTGAGTACCTACTACGCCTTGCAAAAGTAATATTATGTTTATTTAAAATCGTAATGGGAAACTTTTTCAGTAATTTTTAAAATTCCAGTGTAATGGTTTCTTAGAATTGAATACTTACTTTTTTAGATTTGGTTACTGTCATTGGCTTTTATTATTTAAAATTATGTCTTTTGTGTTGTTCGCTCGCTCGTGAAAAAGAAGTTCTTACTTAAATGTAGTTTATATCACAATCTTATATTTCTATTTTTACTTTTTGTTAAACAATGTCTAACTTACTTTACTAAAATGGGTGAATAAAATTCTTTCATACAAACTGATGTTTTCTTATAGATAGAAAGATATAAATCGATCTGCTTCTGCTTTTAATTTTCAACTTTGTTCTATTTTTAACTTTCTCGTATACATTAGTTTACTAAAAAGAAAGTCATTGCAATCGTGCGAAAATTTCGAACTCAAACTGAATATGAGGCCAAAAAAGTGGTCCGCCAATGCCGTCCGTCGGTCTGTCAGTCTGCCTGTCTGTCTGTCCGGGCGTCGTATGGCGAAACGGTTAGACGGATTTGCTTCAAAGTTTGTATATAAGCTTCTTGGGGTTATATCTCGGAGCATGTTTTTATTTTTTGCTCTATCGTTTGAAATAACGGTACCTGCCATACAATTTTTTTTGTGATAATAACTTATCACTATTTTTCTCAAAAGTGGTTTAAGGATTTCGGTCTTTTTTTGTACTAAGGATATTTAGGATAGGGTCAAAAATTCGGCATACTCAGTTTTTAGAACAAAAATCGATTACCGGTAATTTATAAATCTGGCAATATATCGAAAACTAATGAAGGCAATTTAAAAAAAGTTACAGTTTTTTTTTGCTATAAAGAAGAACAAATTTGCATACTTAAATTTTTGAAATATTTTTTCATTTAACGATTTTGTTAAATTTAAATTAAATTGTTTTTTTTTCAAAAACGGCTCAAACGATTTTGATAGTTTTTTTTATTTCGAACAATTATGTTAAAAGCGTCCAATGTGCGAAATTACATCAAAATCGTGGGTGCCGTTTTTGAGAAAATCTATTTTTCCAAAACCTAAAAAGTGATTTAAATACATTTTCGATACATTTTGCGGTTCAAAAACGCATTTCATGTACCGAGAAAGTTTGATATGACGCAGTCGTGCACTTTATTTTTAAACACACAGAACTATAGGTTTACATGGGTGTGGCTAAAAATAAATACCCAAAAGATAGTAAAGAAACAAAAAAAAACAATAAAAGGTTGGGAAGTACTTGCTCGTTTTGCTAGAGAATACAAGAAGGGAATATAATTGTGTAAGGGTAACTTGTGACATATTGTTGAGTTCAAGAGGAAAGGCATGCGCGTTAAGGCAGATATTCTGGAGAGCGAAAATAGGGTATATACATGCGCTTAATCTGAAAAAAAATTATTGAATAAAGGAGAGTGACCATTTAGTTTACTTGCTAATTTTGAACCAGGGGTGGTAGTAAGAGTTTTGTGTCGTCATTGAGGGTTAGCTTATAGCTATGCAAATTTTGGTGAGGTGATTATGGTTAAAGGTTAAATGCATTGCATGTTTGCTTACATTATTTAATTAAAGAGTTGCAATGTAAGCACATTGGGTAGTACCCATTGGCCAGACAATATGTGTGTTCATGGACTCATGTTTAGTTGCGATCGTTTCATGTTTTAATTTCATGCTGAATATCTGTTTTATATGTATTTTTTTTTTTTTAAATAAATGGTGCGAATACGGACCTCTCGAATGTACATACTACATTGCCTTGGACGGAGTATGCGTTGCAACGTATACCTCACATAGTTTGTAACACCCCTTTATATTTATCGTAGACCTATAAAAGTCTATATATTTATGATCAGGACCAAAACCTTAAACTATTTAGCAATGTCCGTCCGTCCGTATGCAAATTTTGGGCCTTTAAATTTAAGCTAGGAAACTAAAATTTGGACCACATATTTCCCGGGGCTTCGAACGCTCGATGTGGGCGAGACAATATAGTCTGTGTTTCTTATCTTTTTGGACTACATCCACATCTTGGTACAGCTCATAGAGTTCGCGGTTGTATCTTCTCCTCCATTCGCCCTCCTCGCACACAGGACCAAATATCCGTCGAAGAATCCCAGTATAAACTCTCCTTTCCTGCTTATCGTCCAGCACTCGGCGCCGTATAGCAGAACTGGCAGGATAAGGGTTCTGTAGAGCATGCACTTTGAACTCATTTGTTTTGGCAAACCGAAGTTGCAGCGGTTTCCTGGGGTAAATCTTCGACGGAACTTCACTAAGATTTCATTTGTGGAGTTGATGAACTACCTCGAAATTGCTGCTATCAACAGTGAAATTTTGTCCTAGTCGGTGGACAGATGATTGTTTGTTTGCTGATAGCATATATTTATTTAGTCTTGCCTTCGTTAACTTTAAGACCAACTAGTTTCGCCTGTTCCTCAATTGCCGTGAAAGCCTCGATAGTTCTTGCAAGGCATAGGATCTTCGTTCTTTTATATGGGACATATGGAGCTGATGGTCCAGTCATCGGGCATGCTTTCCACCACCCAAACTTGGTTGATCATTTGGTGCATGCGCCCTACCATAACATCACCTCCGTATTTGAAAAGCTCTGCAGGTAGACCATCAGAGCCGGCGGCCTTCTTGGTCTTTGCTTTTTTATAGGACTGGTTCGTTCTTCATTGGCTGGACGTGGGTTCTCTTCTTGCCCCATCACTCTCCCTACATTTTGTCCGTTTAGCAGAAGTGCTGGAAATGCTGCTTAAATACATCTACTACTCCCTGCACGTCGGTGACTAGGTTCCCATCGCTGTTGCGAAGAGCCTATGTTCCGGTCTTAAAGCCAGCAGCCAGTTGCTTGGCTTTCTTCTAAAACTTGCGGATGTTATTTCGGTCGCGGGACTCTGCGATCTCCTTGAGCTGGGAGACTGCGTGCTCTCTTTTATTCCTACGGAGGATCTTCTTCTCCTCCCTTCTCCTGGCACGGTACTCATCTCTTGCTGCCCTTGTTTTCCTCTGCAGCGTTCTAATGTGTGGATCTTCTGTCACCTTTTTCCGGTATACGCATACATCATTACACCACGGGCTTTTTCTCAGGGTGGCTGGTATCTTAGGGTGGTTTCGGCTACCTCCTTGATGATGTCGCGTTACTGAGACCACTGGTTGTTGGCGTCTGTTGAAGATGAATGCACAGTGGAGAGTTTTCCACTCAGGCGCTCTTTGTAGGCTCTGGCGACTCCAGTTGTGCTAAGGCGTCCAACGTCGAATTTCTTCTTTGGGGCAGTTCGCAGCTTCTTCTCGTTGGACAGTCGAGCTCTGAATCTAGCTGCAACAAGGAAATGGTCAGAGTCGACGTTTGCCCCTCGGTAAGTGTGCACGTTCAAGATGTTGGATGCGTGCCTCGCATCGATTCGCACATGGTCGAGTTGGTTGGCGGCTCGACCGTCTGGAGAGCGCCAGGTTGCTGTGTAAAATGCATAGAATTCCTCCTTGATAGGGTCCTCAGGCTCGTCGGTAGGGGCGTGTGCACATATTAGGCTAATATATTGGAATGTAGCTCTGATGCGGATCACAGCCAGGCGATCACGTATCGGCTTGAAGTCCATTACTTTGGATCTAAGCCGATTTCCCACGACGAATCCGCATCTTAACACATGCAATCTTTTTTGACAGCTGTAATAAATGTCGCAATTTTTTCTTTTCATAATTCCTGATCCTATCCATAGTATATCCAGGATCACGGTAATGTCGGCCTCGTAACGCGAAAGGACTGACTCAAGTTTTTGAATAGCACCTGGAGTGTAGAGTGTCCGCACATTACAGGTACATATTCGCATGTCCGTTAACGTTCCGGGTCTGGTTGCCTTTTGAGGGAAAATTGTTATCCGAGGCTATCCCTGTCTCTCTCATAGCTACATTTTTGTCACATGGTCGGCAAGTTACCCCAATGACGAAAGCTAGAGAGATAGAGTGTTAGAACCCTCAGAAGATATGTAGGCACTGTCCCCCTTTATAAGTTTGTCATACAGAGTTTTTTGCCACTCCTCCTTTTTGTGTTCATTTTTCACTAAAATGCTGTTTGCGTCGAAAATTTCTATAGAAACCAAAAAGAAATGTTTAACGAGATATTTAGCTAATATATCACCCGTACAAAGTTTTTGGCCACGCTCATTATTTGGAGGCGTCTTTTTAAATATTGAAGTTTTTTTTATAAATTTCATACAAAATGAAATAAAATATAATTCACCATGTTATTAACGCCTTTTATTTTAGAATATACTTCCTAGAATCCCAGATTTGTTAAGTGTAAATAATTTATTACGCCCACTGCCACGCCCACAATTAAGAAAACCCCGTTTTGAAGCTAAAGTTGAGAAAAAGAGAGTTAGAACCTTAAAAACATACACAAACACTGACCTCCTTCAAATGTTTGGCATATAAAATTTTTCGAAACGCCGAAAAATACACATTTTCGAAGGAAACGACAAACGAAATTTAATGTATAACAATATATAAAGTGTTGGTTTTATTTTGTTAACTGATGTGTATCGTTTAAATTTTGCAGAACTTAAAACGTATTAATATATTTTCCTCCTTTTGTTAATTTATAAATTTAATACACACACAATTTTAACCTCTGCTTTATATTATTTTTTATTTTTACTTATTTTATTATGGTCTTAGAGTAAATACTCTTTTAAGTTACCTCTTTTTTTCAGCCAGTTGTAATTCGTTTTAAAATTGGGTTTTTCGAAGGGATTATCTGTTGATATCAATGTCCGTTGTTACTAAAAAATTGGCAGATATAAAATTTTTTGAAATTATCGGATGTGCATTTTAGTTTCGGAGAAAACAAAAGCGTAGGTTGATAAGAAAAAGTAAAGAAATGGTTGCAGTGCGTGGGGATTTCTGGGTGCATTATAGCTGCATGCAGGTAGACACAAGAAAAGCAACAAAGCTGATGATCGGTGTGGATTGGTAAATAGGGATTGTAAAAATTTAACACGTAAAAATAACAATATTGGTGTTTTGAATGCTCACAACCATTTTAAACAACATGAATGAGTTGAAAATAGGTAGAGAAGTGATCTTTTGGTTGGGGTAATACATATTTATCCATCATTTTAATATACATTTTGACGCCTCCTATTTTGTTTTCATTGTATGCGAAAGCATTATCTATCAATTATTGAAGTCCATTATTGGGCATTATTTTATGTAACCATAAATTATCCTCATAAATGTATGTCTTCAATAAAATACTCGGAAATACCCACATACATTATCATACACTTTTGAGGCTTTAACAAGTTATTCGGAGAATAAAATAAGCATTTTGACCTAGAATATTAAAACTATTCATAATGTAATTGACGGAAAGCTTGGTAGCTAATACTAGCCGCGTGTTTATACACGAAAAGGAAACGCACAAAATCAAAACTAATTAACTGCACATTTTGGTAGAAAACTAAAAAACTGCCTAAAAGAATAGGTAGATGTATTATGAAATTCATTCAGAAGCATTTCTTTCCTTAAGAAGACAACAGTTTTACTGAAAAGTGCAGCAGACAAAATAATCATTAACGAGTTAGCATCATTGCTTGTTGAAACAAAAAGTTTGTGTTCTGACGCAAAATATTAAAAACAAATTTCAATTCAAGAAGTTGATTTGGAAAAATATAAGAAACAATAAAAACATTCCTCTTTTTTTCCATAACAACAAAATTTCAAATCTTTCTATGTTTCAAAAAATGTGAAGTGTGTGCAGTTAGAATCGATCAATAGTTGTTCATAAATTTCGATTGTGTTTTCTTAGCCATGTGCTACGTGTATTAAGTAAGACGTATGTGTTAGTTTAAAGATTAATAGGGTAATGGAACAACAACGAAATACTCGGGAACATAGGATGCAATACAGGAACATTGAAAGAGAACGGAATACACAGGAACCTGAAACCCGACTGCAGAATACAGGGAAGCGAAACAACAACGGAACAATCGGGAACATCAGACTCGACAGGAGAATCCGCAATATAGGACAATCGAAGAATGGAATGGCAAACTCGCATAGCTTCATGAGCGAAACTATTCGTCCTGCCAAGGTTTATAGCGTATCTGCTAACAACACCATTATACTTAGAAGAAAACGTGAGACTGGCACAAAACTGGACGTGCGATATGCAAAACGCGGATGAGATTCCCTTTATTACTGCGGAAGCAGATCAGTCAGTAGTAGAAGAGCTCTCAGGGCAAACAGTTGAGGAAGAAATTTTGGTTGAAGATCTATTGGCACCGGAGAATTTGAATCCTGAAGGTCTAGTGATTTTATTAAACAAAATACCAATTGAGAGTGTGCCAACGGATCAAATTGCAATTGCTCTAGGTGAAGGTCGACGACCGCTGAAATGATTTTTGATAGTCGTTCCGAAGGGCTTTCCTTTCCTAGTATTTATTGTGGTCAAGCTAGCAGATGCTCGGATTTGTTATTTAGCAAAATCGCTCGATCAGAGCTGAGGCGGTATGACAGACGGTGTGCAACTGTGGATACGTTACTATACACTTATACAAAATTCGAATTGAAGAGTGTTCGAAATGCAATTTTCTGCATTCGGAAGAAATCTGGACAAGAAAACACTAATTTTCATGCTAACCGAATCACATGTTAACAATTCGGTGCAATATGATGATGACTACCACGTACTTTAGGGCGTTAGATCGTCATCAACTCATTGAGAGACTGAGAAAAAGAAAGTAATGGCAAGCATACGCCAATTTGGATTGCCTACATCTTTTATAGCGCTTTCGGCTGCAGAAACCAAATGGCATGAATTACTTGTAATTCTTTATAAGGTTGTGGATAACATTGATATTTCCTCAGATGAAGCGAAATCAATGGAGTTTGCACGAAAATCCCGACTTGTAAGAGCGGACCCAGTGACATGTGCTCGATACTTCGACCATAGTTTTCGAACACAATTTAAAATTTTTAAAGCACCTGGAGAAATGTTTGGAGGTAATAACGTTGACCGTTTTTATTACAGAATCGAGTTTCAGTAAAGTGGTTCCCCACATGTTCATAGGATAAATGGTGTACGAAAGCTGGATCTCGAGAATAACGAGAGTAAAAAATCAAGAAAGAAGTTACAGCACTTGGGCAATCGATTTATTTCAGGCTCGGAAACAGGGGCTCAAGAGGCAGCATATAGTGTTTTAGGTATTCACATGTATTAATACATCCAGACCAGAACAACGGGTGCGAATGTTCAAACCAAGACGAGAATTGCAGCAGCTAGAAGCTGGCTCCAGAGATATTTTGATTCCAAATGAAATTGAACACTACACCCAGCGTCCAGTTTCCCTTGAAAGCTTGTGATTTGCAGATCTTGCTGCTATGTATATTTTCTTAAAATCGCTATACGAGTACAAAATGAGGATGAACAGGAGGACAATTTTGCAATTAATCCAAATCAGCCACTACGTTTAAAAGATGGAAGTGGGTATATTCGTAAATGCTGGTAATCCATGATATTTCCCAAGAAGAACTACTGAGAAATTTAAGTACGTTAATATTTAAACGTACGAACCTCTTTGATGAACTTTATTTGTTCGGTGTGGATATTTGTGTAAACAAGGAACGGATACGGTTTCGGCTTCGTGGTGGCGGCTGCACCCTGTGTCGGTGTTGCGGCGGACCCTGACACGGGGTTCTTAATCACTGACTTGGTATTCGGCCGAATACCGAATAAAAAACCATAAACAGGAAAACGCATAAATATTACTCAAAATGTATCCGTTTTATTCATAATTAATAATTTTAGTATTCAAAATCTATAAATGGCAAATTGTGATGTATAAAAACTAATTTTTCACCATTTGTTGGTAACAAAGGATTGCGTTCCTCTTCATAAATAATTCCAGCTTCTTAAAATAGCCTCTCACTATACACGCTAGTGCCAGGAGATGATAGATAGATCTTGGTAAGTGGTGTAAGACTGTATGACCACCACTTGTATGGGTCTTCCGCTTGGTTTTTGGCGAACAGATTTTAAATAAACTTCCATTTCGTAATATTGGAATGAAAAAGCGGATGAACTGGCCAGATACGGCTCTGAACTGAACCCACTACTAGCGGACGGAAAGGTGCTTCCACCTTTTAACACCGCTAAGACTTTTATCGACGACATCGTCCTACAGCTGGCTAAGGAACAATGGAGCAACACCAGCGGTTGTGTCATATCCCGAAGCCTGTGGCCTGTTGACGCCATCAAAAGATCAAAATCCCTAGTCACTCTTAATAGAGGTCAAATTCGGATGCTCGTCGGGGTATTAACCGGACACTGCGCCATCGGAAACATGGCTAAAAAGCAAGGGCTCTTTGCAAATGACTTCTGCAGAAGCTGCAGAGACGAGGGGAAATAGAGTCCGTGGAACATCTCCTATGCTACTGCCCAGCTCTACAAGAACGCCGCTTATTCTGCATGGGAGCACGGTTCTTCGAAAGCTTGGTTGACGTGGCAAGGGTACCTCTATCAGGCCTAAAACTTTTCCTCAACAGATCTAAGTGGTTTTGTTAGTTGCATTTCCTTGCATATATAAATAGAGTACTCATAATGGGCCTTTACGGCCTCTGAGTGAAATTTTCTTCTTGTGCAAAACAGCCCCCTAATTTTACCTAACCTAACCTAGTACCTTGGTCTGTTAGTACGGTTTCGAGTACAATTGAATTTGCAGATCTTCTTCGTCAAGAACCTTTTCTATAGTGTTTTGGCGTCGTTACCCACATTTGGAAATGAGAATCCGATTATTTTTAGATGCAGGTTTTGTATTTTCTCCTTAAGATTTTTCAAGCATTTTACTATAACCAATTCATCTTTAGTACATCTAATGGGTATTGGTAATGTAACAACAACAAGATTGGTCTCTAAACATTTACCTACATCAGGTTTCTTAAACTATAAGTTCTTTGAGTATGTCTTCGTCTGTAAATCTTCTAAATGCAAAATTATGATTCTAAAAGGTATCTTGTCATCTTGTTGGATGTCACCGACTATCTCTGTCAGACTAAAGTTGGAAATTAGCTGTAATTCGTCTCCTGATGATTAAATTGATTGGGTTGTGTCTATTTTATTTTGTTCTTCTAAACGTTGTCTTTGGTTTCTTGTTACTAAAATTACCTTGTTACTTTGCTCGACTGGTATTTGACTCAGAGCATAAGCATTTCAGTTTATTTTACCAGGTTTATATTGAATTTCGTAATCATATTCTTCTAAAGATATACGCCATTGAAACGGTCGGTGATTAGTAAGAGTTTCTTAAAGTTTCTACCATAAATACAAGGGCGAAATTGCCTTACAGCAAATATTATTCCTTATAATTCCTTTTTCGTAGTAGTGTATTTAGTCTTTGCGGAATTTATGGTCCGTCTTAAGTAGTATATTGGCTAATCTTCGCCGATTTTTCCCTGTAACAACACAGCTCCTATCTGCTCATCTTGCATGGTCGCTGGCATCCGTAGTTATTAAAAAAATTTTACTCAAAATTAGGATATATTAATATAGGGGAGGTAACCAATTAATTTCAATTTGACAAAGCTTCTTCGCATAGCGCATCCCACTTAAAATCCACATATTTCTTTAATTTCTTAACCAGAAAACTGGGGAGTAAATCTACGATAATAACCTACAAATCCTAAAAATTCTTGTATGTCTTTAGCTTTCTTTAGTCTAGGATACGTTTTTACCACTTTGATTTTTCCGCGTTCGGCTGAATTCCTTTATCACTTATTACGTGCCCCAGATATATTAGCTCTCGTTTTATGAAATGGCACTTATCTGGCTGTAGCTTTAGTTTGTTGTCCCGTAGTCTTGTCAGCACATGACGTAACTTTTTATTGTGCTCGGTCAGAGATGCTCCGTAAACGACAGTATCATCAACAAAGATAAAACACTCCAATCCGATGAGACCCATCAGAACAGTGTTCATTGTACATTGGAAAGTTGCAGGTGCATTCTTTATCCCCATTGGCATTCTGTTGTATTTCCAATGGCATGTGGATGTGCTGAACGCTGTTTTTTCACTAACTTCATCGTGAACCAGAATTTGATAGAAACCATTCGCAAGATCCAGTGTGCTAAAATACTTGGATTTTCCTAATTGGTCTAGAATATCTGTAATATTGGGGAGTGGATAAGCATCATTGAGACACCTGAAATCCACCACGATTCACAACTTTGTATTCCCCTGCGCGTCAGGTTTCTTAGGAACTACCAATAAAGGGGAATTCCATGGGTTGTAACTGGGTCTGATAATATCACTGTCTAACATCTCTTTTACTTGTCTATTTATTTCAGCTATACTTTTTTTCAGGTAGCCTGTACGGTTTTACATATGTATATCGGAGATTTTCCTACCTCCGTTATTATTTTGTGTGTAGCTGCATCCGTACAAGTAAGGTTATCTCCAGGGAAGAAGAATAATTCATTAAATTCCCGACAAATCTGTACTATAGAATCGCTTTTTTTCTTAGCTACAGTGTTCTATGTCGACAAGTTTTTCTAAAGTTTCTAATCTTTTATGCATCGGATCATTTTTAGGGTTTTCCATGATAACATCAAAGTTTTCTAAATTGTCCCATTATAAATTGAGGCTTTATGTATTGAGATGTACCGGCTCTTCATTTTTATTTAGAAGTAAATTTTTAGTACGATCAGTGCCTGACTTTGCTATCGAAGAGCCCAAAAAGACCCCAAGGTAAACCTGTTTCTTACGAATTACAACGTCATTAGCACAACTGAAAGTGACTTCGGTGAGTAAACTACTTCGAGAAGGTATTTTGACTACCCGTTGCTCGGATTCAATGGCGGGAGTTTCCTTGTCTTGTTCTTTGTTAAACGGATGTGGAAGTATCTCTTCCCCGGATAAAATTTCTAAACTAATTTCTTTGTTAATCTCGTTTCTTTTTGATTCAGTCTTCCCTGCGCATATTTTTACTTTTCTTCCTTTTGGTATCATAGGCTTACTTTGTGCAGAGGCACTTTTGTCCTCAGTCTTGCGTTTTGCTGGATATTTTTGCGAAAGGATACAATCTCAATATATTGTGGAACCTAGTTGATCTCACAAGAATATTTTTGGATGAAGTCATTTCCGATGATTCCGTCAAAGTTAAAAGAGGTGTTTCCGTGAAGGATGTTGAACGGGTGTTCTATTTTGAAAATGCAACTTCCCGATCTGAGATAAAAATTTTCAGTAGTAAGACTAGCGCTCATGGTTTTGTCTCCATTCATGATAGAAACAATTATTATTATTAGCACTTTTATTAACTGGTATATTACTAGGATTTTTTATTATGCTGGTTTCGGAACCCGTGTCAATCACCAAGTTCCGTAACTTTCTATTTTCGAATGGGATCCTAATCATGTTGAGGTCGTTATTGGGTAGGAGTTCGATCAAAATGAATGCAACCATTTTTAATTCATCTCCTGGTAAACTGCGACTTCTACTTGTAGCCGGGAGGGGAAGCCGTTCTGGTTCTCACGCCCGTGATTCGTTTCCTGTATGTTTAATGGCTGATTAGGTGAAATGTGTTGATAATTCACTTGCCGCCTTTGGTTATTGTAAGGGTTTCTGTCACTAACCCGAGGTGGGTAATGCTGTGGCGCAAGATTGGGATTTTTCGGAACCCGTAGTTGATCGGAGCCTTGAGAGTTATTATTATTTTGCATCTGTAAGTGTGATTAGCGGAGTCGGCACTCATTGAACGAGTGGTTGCTTTTAATATGGTTGGGCGGAACATTTTGGAAGGACTTGTTTCGGTTACAAGTTTACTTGTATGGTTTGCTCTGTGTAAGGGAGTCTCAAGGGTAGTTTTTGAGGAGAAGTAAGCCTTTCCAATCTTGCAGCATGGTCTTCCGCGTAGGTGATAGCTTTTGTAAGATCTGCTTCACCATGAGCTTGGACCATGATTATCAGATTGTCGTTTCGCAGACCATCCTTGAATTGTCAATTTCGACGACAGGTTCGTACCGCGACGTCCACTGTACTCTGTAGAGTGGAAAATTTTAGCGAAGCTAACAATGTGCACAACATGTCGCCGAACTCTTTAATCCCCGTTCTGAGTGGAAGATCGAGATTTCGTCTCCTTGAACTCAGTTTCCAAAACAGCTTTCAAGACTTCCCATGTGGTGACAGAATTATTATACTGTAATAGTTCGAAATCGGGGCCTTGGAGTCGAGTTTTAATAATGTTTAAAAACATGGATTTCTCGTTTGCCTGAACTGCTGAGAAAAGAATGTCTCCACAAGAAATGAATTTTTTGAATTCAACGGAATCACCATTGAATGCCCGGACTATACTAAAAATGTCCATTATGCTACCCTTTAAGTCCATATTTTTGGATGTTGGTTTAGATACGGGGAACGATTGAAAGGGCAGATGTTCGAAAAGACCACCCGTATGCCTATTTTGCCTCGTTAGTGCAATGTTTGAATAAATATACACTTGTGTTTTAAAAAATATACAAAAACGGGGAGGTTTTTGAGTGGATAGATGGATTTGTTCACTGAGAAACAAAAGAAAAAATCTACTTCAAAACAATTTCTTATAGTACCTTATAGTCACTGAGGATGTTAATGATGATGGTGGTAGGCTTCACGTCCTACAGTTGTTAAATGCTTTTACCACCGCTAAACCTTTGCCTCCGCGTCCATGTTTCAGGAGTTCGCTATATATTTTTATGAGATTTTTTTTAATTTTCTGTTTTTCTTCACCAACTGATGTATCGCCTCAGTTACGCGTTATCACTTATCACTTTTTAAACTTTTTAATTAATTAAACGAATTTGTTTTTCTTCTACTCATGCAGAGCATGAGTGCTACAGTATGAGCTTATCCGTGGAACGACGGAGATCGGAAGCTATCCGTATTGTTACCTTGTTATACACTATCGTAAGGGTATATTCATTTTGACACATCCCTTAACACCCATTGTAGACCCCTAAAAGTATATATAAAGGTTTTTTTTAGGGGTTGGTTTTTTAAATAGAAATAAAACTGACATTTTGTTGTCAAATCTGGCAACTCTAATGTCATTTATGTTCAGATTGGTTTGCCATTTCATTATGAACAGGTTGAAAAATGAACAACGCTTGCAAATCGTGCACATTTATTTCGAAAATAATGGTTCAGTTCGCGAAGTTTACCGCAAGCTCCGTTCATTTTATGGTCTACATAATCGTCCATCAGAGCAATTAATTCGGTTAACCATGGATCGTTTTCGCACTACGTTTACTCTATGTTATAATACGCATCCGCAGAGACGTGGAACAGTACGCACCGAAGAAACAATTGCCGCTGTAGAGCAAAGTGTTGAAAAGGACCCGACTGAATCGATTACCCACCGTGCACATCAATTGGAGCTTTGTTCATCAACTTTATGGAAGATTTTCGCAAAGATTTCTTCTTACGACCTCACAAGATCGAGCTTGTGCAAAAATTAAAGCCGCGAGACCATGCAATGCGTCGTGATTTTGGTGTATGGGCCGAAAATAAGATTGATATCGATGCTAATTTTCAACGCAAAATTTGGTTCAGTGATGATGATAATTTTGGGTTGAATGGCTACGTCAACAATCAAAATAGCCGCATTTGGAGTGAAGAAAATCTACATGAGACCCTTGAATCGCCATTACATCAACAAAAACTGACTGTTTGGTGTGCTCTATGGGCTGGTGGGGTCATTGGGCCATACTTCTTCCGACATGATGCTGGAGAGTCAGTTACGGTTAATGGAGCCCGGTATAGAGCCATGATTACCGACTATTTTGTTCCCGAATTGGATGGCATGAATGTGGATGAGATGTGGTTCGAACAAGACGGCGCTACATGCCATACAGCGCACGTCGCAATCGAAATATTCGATGAGCGCATAATTTCGCAGAATGGACCTGTCAATTGGCCACCAAGATCGAAACGAATTTCTTGTGTTTTATTTCAATTCGAAGTTCTATACCTCTAAAAACACCCTGTATTTATGATCAGGACCAAAACCTAAGGCTATTTAGCAATGTCCGTCCGTCCGTATCAACTTTCGAGGCCTTTAAATTTATGCTAGGAAGCTGAAATTTGGAAAATATACTCCCTAGGGTTCCGAAATGGTAAAGTGTTAAAATTTTCAAAATACGCCCACTGCTACGCCCACAATTTATATGAAAGGTTTTTGCCACGCCTACCTTTTCTGGGCGTTTTCCACTTAAATGCTGTTTTCTACGAAAACGTTCTTAGCAACGGAAAAAAAATTTTTAACAAGATATTTAGCCAATACTTTTTCCAATATATCGCCCATACAAAGTTTTTGGCCACGCCACAAAGAAAAAAAAAATTTAATTCCGTCGCGACTGTCGATCAGTAACTAAGTCTAAAGAACAATTCACGATAACGATCTAGCTTCCCAATTTAACAGGTCAAAAAAAAAATATTATAATGGGTTCAAGACGAAGAAGAAATTTGCAAAGAAGCGGTGAATCGATAGACGTGGACGACACTTTGCAAACTTAATCCGCCATACAAAATCGGTGAAGAAATCTATCAGCGTACAAAAATGGATACAGGAAATCGAATCATATGCAATGGCGTTTAATTAGAACAGCTTGCAACGTTTTGTCTTTAGTCGAAAATTGCTCTCGGGTGCTGCGAAAATGTACGTGGAATGTGTCGTATATTCAGTTAAAGACGGCATTAATCAAGCTACGTGAAACAAAGAAGAAAAACGGGGTATCATGTCGCGAATTTCTCTATCGAATGCTCGACATAGCGGATGAAGCCAACGTCGATGATGTTTCGGTATTTCGCTACGTAGTTGATGGCATTAACGATGCGATTGTTAACAAAACGATTTTAAACGGTGCGCGAACGATGATGGATTTTAAAGAAACCTTAATATTTATGAGCAAATAAAAAATGAAAGGGAGATAACTGTACCCAGCTCAAGCACGACCACACGCCATAATTCTGTTAATCCCGTTAAACAAGAAAGTGGTGGAAGCAAAGGACGTAACTGTTTTAACTGTGGGTCGACGGAGCACGAATTTTACTCGGGCCCTGAGAAGTATAAAGGTCCCAAATGTTTAGGTTGCAACAATTTCGAGCACAAGCGCCCTGATTGTCCAATGCGAAAGAAACCGTCGACGAACTTGTTCCAGATGACTGATATAAAAGGCCAGTAACGGTTAACAAGGAAGTTCTATAATCGGCATAGAACTTCCTTGTCGACACAGGAAGCGATGTTTGCGTATTGAAGAAAAACCAAGTAAAAAGAATATTTCCAAGCTACTTTTCAAAAGATTTTCGCCTGTCCCTCACAGGCAATTGTTGTGCAAGGCCAATGTCGTCATTGATGAAATTCTTTTTGAAAACGTTGAGTTCTGCATGGTAGACAATCATTTCATCAAACCTGATGTCATCATTGGAATGAGTCTGCTCAAAAAAGTCGTTTTGACGATTGAAGGAGGTGCAATACAGATACGAAAAGACGCCACAGAAAGATACTTATGCCGTTGTCATTTCACACATCGTTACCGCAGATTCACTCGATACTCTTGAAGACAACGAAGAGAACCGTTGTTACCTAGCGTCGATATCTGAAGGTACCTACAAAGATAGGTCTAATTTAGCCGATTTATGCTTTCGGCATAGCGAATATCGTAGTAAGATGCAAGATTTAGTTACAAATTATACCCCGATACAAGCTATTTAATCGTGCAAATGAAAATTGTGCCAATCGATGATGAGCCAGTTTACAGGCCGCCAAGAAGATCCCCCCCCCCTTGGAGAAAAAGGTTATTGATGAGTAAGTTGAGCAGTGGATCCGAGATGGCGTTGTACGCGTGCGTAGATTACAGGGCGATAACTAAGAAAATCCACAAGGACAGGTACCCGCTCCCTGTAATTGAAGACTTAATTGACCGCCTGAAGGACGCTCTTTACGTTATCACGTTGGACTTCGAAAACGGATTCTTCCATATGACGGTAGAAGAAAAGAGCAGAAGATTCACGTCGTTTGTTACTAAGGGTACCTTTTGCAACTCCTCAAAAGTTTCAAAAGTACATTAACTGCGTTTTCAGAGAATTGCTTCGAGAGGGTAATGTGATTGTCTACATCGACGACCTAGTATTCCCATCGAAGGCAATAGAACATGGCATAGTAAATTTAAAGAGAGTGCTGGATATAGCTGCTGGTAATGGTCTAGGAATTAAGTGGGCAAAATGCCACTTTCTTTAAGAAGAAATCGAATTCCTTGGGCATAGGAGCTGTAAGGGCATAGTTGCGCCATCCATCGCAAAGACGAAGATAGTTGTCAACTTTCCGACACCAACAACGGTTAAACAAATGCAAAGTATTCTCAGCCTAGCTGGTTACTTTCGCAAGTATATCGCTAATTTGTCTATTAGGGCAAAACCATTGACGGAGATGATTAAGAAAGGTGGACGACTTAAGAGAGAGATGGCGGCGTTGGACGATTCAAAGGGTTCTTTGTTGCCAAAACCAGTGCTCAACATTTTTTAACATTTGACTACCGAGCTATACGCGGATGCCAGCAGGCAAGGTTATGGTGCGGTGCTTTTACAACGTAACGATGATGACAATGCTTTACATCCAGTCTTCTATATGAGTAAGAATACAATCGATGCTGACAAAATTTACTCGAGCTATGAGCTGGAAGTCTTAGCAGTGAAGAGATTCCGATTTATATAATCGGTCTAAGATAGTTTCCGATTGCAAGGCGTTCGAATGCACGATGAAGAAAATGGATTTAACGACGCGAGTTGCTGGGTGGGCACTTCTTCTCGAAGAGTATGACTATTGGGTGGAGAATCGAGCAGGAAGCGGTATGAGACATGTTGACACTCTTAGCCGTAATCCAGAAGGTATGTGTCTGCAAAATGATGAAGGGGTTTTGAGAAGGCTCACGAGAAGGGGCATTTTCACAGTCAGAAAATGAAAGAGATCTTGGCAAAAGAGCTGGTTATTCGCAATCCTGAACAGCGAATCAAAAGATGTGTTTCCATTTGTATTAGGCGTATTTTAGCCGAACGAAAGAGGAGGAAAATCAGATGGCCTACTAAAACCGATCCCAAAAGGTGACATTCCTCTTGCCACCTTCCTCCTTGGGCCAATGCAGGACACAAAGAAGGGCTATCTGTACATACTGGCTATAGTCGATGCTTTTACGAAGTTTTGTTAGCTTTTTCCCACGAAGACTCTTAGTTGCGATGAAGTTCTGCAGGAGATGGAGATTATTGCTGAAATGTTTGGATACGCACACTGCATTATATCTGATAGAGGAGGAGCCTTTACTTCCAACAATTTTCAAGGCTATGACAAAGATCACGACATCAAGCTGCATTAATCTACAGTCATATCCTGCTTGACCAAGCTGTCAATGGAGACTCGCGAGAAATGGTTTGAACACGTATATCCGCTGCAGTAAATTTTGAATTCGACATGCTATCGGTCCATTCAAACATTTGTCGATTGTTTTTTAAATATTTTCTTTATTTATTTTTACTCATCTCAAAACTAATACATAATAAACTAATTTTAATTTAAAGCAATTAATGAAAGTCAATTCGGTTTTTTCAAAAAAATAAGTTCTGATTTGTTCTTCAGCGCAAGTCTTAGCACTTTTAATCCATGGTTAGGCCAGGTTAGGTTGAAGTGGCAGTCGGATAGTGGTCCGATTCACTTAGACCTATGTAGGTCCAATGTGATACAACTCCTGCAAAAGTCGTTTGAAAAAGCGCCAAACCCTGTTGCAAGCTTGCCTATCAGATAGTGACCAGTGATAACACCAATTGTATCACTAATGTGTGATCTATTGTTCGTTTTTTCTATCCAGTTTTAACAAGAGTTTGCATGTGCAAACTAGTATGACGAAGGAGCCTTTTTCAGGCAAGATTGAAAGGGTTGTTCCAAGTGGGCCGAGTTGTTACCCGGAAAGGCTCTATGCACTGGCACCCACCACAGGTAGATGTTGAACTGCTCAGCCATCTCCTTTAGATATGATCGGCAAGTTCTGGTTAGTGATCAAATGATCAAATATTAATGGTTAAAAGTGATTAAAGAAAACAATGATTTTGTTAAGATAGTGGTCTTAAGAATTAAAAGAATAAGGGCCCCGTGCATTTAATTATTAATTTATTAAAAATATAACGTAAGACGCTTAATAACATATACTTTGGTCTCACTATCCAACCTCCAACGCGTAAAAAGGCATGCCTAAAAACTCCTGGTAAAAAAAAATGCAGAAACAGTAGCATTTGACCAATTATGAAGTGATTCATAATCGGGTGGTCTGCAGATATTTTTTGATGTCAAACCGGCGAACCCAACAGGCTGACCATTATGAATGCAGTGAAGTAGGAGGTTTATGATACCTATAATCCTGATCATAATCTTGTCGTTAAATGGAGAGAAAAAGAAGGTAATATTTTTTGACACCAATGCCCTTCAAATATATCGCGCTTTCGAATAGCAAATTTAAAAAACATCTCAAGACGAATTACCTCCCTATGCGTGCACACGCATTTTTTTCGTTTTGTTTTTTGTAATTGTTTAGCGGCCAGTGTGAAAGAAAAAAAAACGCTAATCGTGCGCGCGCTGATAGGCGAAAGGAAAAGTGTGCTGTGCTGTGCTGCGATGTACTGTGTGCATAAACAATATAAAAAATAAAAGAAAAGAAAAAACAAAGTGCATTGTGTTAGGGCAATCCCTCTCGCCCCACTCCAATTCGTTTGCTCCTGCCATGCTTGGCTATAGCAAGTGTAGTATGTTTATACGTGCATTTGCTATGGTTGGGTAGGGTATCATTTGGCGAATAGCGGGTCGCGTTGTTTAGATTTTGTTGGTATACCAAAGTAATTCATTGCATGGGCATAACACCTGCAGTGATTTGTTTTTGGAAAGCTGACGTCATGTTTGTTATGGGTCGAAATTTTAGAGTGGACGTAAGCAATATTCGTGGGCCGATGTGATTCACAATAAACCAGCTGTTTTGGCACTAAGTGAAACACAGGTCAGCATTGATTCCGATTTAATGGAGTTTAGTCTGCCTCGATACAACTCGGTGCCATTATTCTTTTCCCATCTTGGTATCGCCGTTTATATACGTAGTGATGTAGCCTACCAACTTCTATCTTAATATGGCCAATGTTCCAATCCGGAATTTAATTATATTTGGCTAAAATCCCATGTCCGTAGGCAATTTATTCACTTCTGTTTTATTTACAGAAGCCCTAACCAGGACAGGCATTCAACTTATAATGAGTTTGATGTACTGTCTGATTCCATAACCAGAATTGTAACCCAATATCCTCGTACTGAAATCGTCATTGCGGGCGTCATTGTGTGACTTGAGCTGGATAAAGCCAATCTACTTGCTGCTCATTTTGAAGGTAGCTCAACGCTGCCAGATTGTGCTTTATGTATTCTATGGGACCCATCCATTTTCGCACTCGTACAGTGACAAGAGTTCTTCAAGATCTCAACATACATAAATCCGCTGGGCCAGATGGTATTTACCCTATCGTTCTGAAGAGGTGTTCTTCCACCCTGACAAAACCACTAAGTTTTTCTATCTGTCCTATTCTTCAGGGCACTTTCCGAGAAGGTGGAAAACAGCATTTGTCCAGCCCGTCCCAAAAAAATGCGAATCTTCCTCTCCCAGCTCCTACCGACAAATTGCACTTACGCCCTTCTTTCCAAGGTCGTGATAAACGCTGATAAATTGTCAGCTTATGAAATATCTCGAATTCCGAAAACTTCTTAATGACCGGCAGTACGGTTTTCGCAGCAACAGGTCCACTGGTGATTTGATGACATATCTGACCGAAAAGTGGAACCAATCTATTCTCTGTGGTGGTAAAGGTAAGGTCGTTGCGCTTGATATTTCAAAGGCATTTGAAAGAGTTTGGCATCAGGCTCTTTTGTCGAAAATGCGTGCATTTGGAATCGATGATACCTTTCTTCAATGGATTAGAAATACCTTTCGGACCGTTCAATTCAAGTCGTTTGGATAGTTTCAAGTCTGCAACTCACCAAATAAATGCTGGTGGCCCTCAAGGCTCCGTTCTGTCTCCGACTCTCTTCATCATTACTCTTTAATGATCATCTGTCTGTTTCTTTTAATCAAATCGGTACCATCGCATATTCATTTTGCAATTCACGCCCCTCATTTTCGGGTGTGGAGCTAGAATTCAAGCTCATTAAATTCTGACCTTGACAGCATAGTTAAGTGAGGTAAAACCAATAGAGTAGAATTTAATGTCTACTGTCATTAAAGCGAAACCCAGGCTTCCTGTGAAATGTTTAGGCTTCCTTAAGTGATGCAAGAAATTATTCAGCCTTTCTGATCTGGCTGGAATCTACAAGGCGTTTAGTCGCCCAAAACTTGAGTACAATGCTCACATCTGGTCTGGTGCACTGATAACATATTAGGAGCTACTTGACAGGATTCAAAAACTTGCGGTAAAACTGATTGGCGATCGAGAAATCGCGAAATCACTTGACTCTCTTAGTCATCTTCGCAATGTATCCTGCCTATCGTTGCTTTATCGCTAATTCCACCACAAGTGTTCAAATGAAATAGTCACGTGCATTCCACCCCTATTCGGACGTACAGTGAAATACAAGGATTAGTTTCTTAACCGTACAATACGAATGTGGAATGCTCTACCCCGCTCTGTTTTTCCTGCACATCATAGTTTACAGACATTTAAAACCAACGTGCATCGGTATCTCCTTTTTTCTAATCCTTCACTTCCCTAATGCCTGCACTGTGTTGCTTCATTATAAGGGCATCCAAAATCCCTTTAGTGCGCGTACATTATATAAAAAAGGGGCAGTTCTTACTCGGATTCGAACTTGGAAGTTAGTAATTAGTAATTTAACAAAAGCTTAATTATGGCCATGTTACTGTATAATAAGGACACATACTTTTTAAATATAGTATGTAAAACATTCATGCAAATTGAGTCCATTTTGGCAGAGTTTACCCAACTCCCGGGACTTATCATCCCCCACTTTTTATACAAATTTTCTTCTTTGCCCTAAAGCAATATCTGTCCTAGCAGCAAAAGGAGCTAAAAATATATATGAGATTGAAAGAGGACAGGCAAACACAAATTTGACGGTAATATTATCGTTTTCCGCTTTAGGAGGGATGTGCCCTCAGATGATTATATATCCCTATAAAAGATTTAAAGCTGATATTCGTAAAACTATTCCAGATACATGGGGTTATGGAATAAGTGAAAATGGCTGGATGACAAGCAAACATTTTACGAGTATATTTCCAAAGTTTTTCATCCATACGCGAAAAAATCCAATTGCCATTTATTTTATTTGACATGATGGCCATATCACACTCCAGGTGAGCCGCATATGTGTTCAACTGGCTATCATTTTGATAGCACTGTATCCATATTCTACCCGAATTCTGCAACCAGCTGATGTCGCAGCTTTCAGACCACTGAAAAACGCAAGGAATATTGTAGTCATAGATGTGCGGTGAAAGAAACCGGCCATAAACCTAACTTGGGAAATGTTCGCGCATTTTAGCAAGTTTTAGACAAGAGCATTTTTCCAACAACTATCGTAAATGGTTTTAAAGTTTGCGGTCGAGGATTTTCTAAAATTGCATGAACTTTACATATTTTTCAAATCAAATGAGTTTAAGTTGATCGAAAGAAAAAAAAAATCTGCTAGCACATCTACCCAGACAGATCAAATTTTAGATTTTTCGATAAACTTAAGCGAAATCAATGATTTTTTGTATTCTGACACCAAAATCGAAACCCTTTTTCCAATCAACCTTTCCGACAACGCCAACACCAACCCTGATAAATATTCAAGTATCCCCATAGTATCAAAGGAAATTGTTGATTTCTTAGATGTGAATGATATTTTGGACTGGCCCGAAACACCGCTTCGAAAAGCTTCAAAAACCCAGAAAAGCAATAAAAGCTTTGTTATTACGAACTCCATAGGAATTGCGGGAAGAACCGAAGAAAAAATAAAAATTTTTTGAAAGCACTGGGTTACAAGTACCTATCACTTTTTTATGTAAGGTTTGTTTGGAAAAAAAGATATAACGTCTTAAATGCCATAAATACTAAAAGTTAAATTTGGTTTTGCCTGTAAAGAAATATGTCATCTTCATTTAATTTATTAAATTTGTTATGAATTTAAACCAATTTTTGTTTTCCTTTAAAAATATATAAAACGTTTTTATTTCATAACTTTTATTAACTAAATGAATTAAATAATATTTTCTACATATAAAAAACCAAGTATTTATTTTGAGCTTAAATTTTTCCTGAAAGTGATATAAGAGATTTTCTGAACCGTAAACCTAAAAAATTATATAATAATTTAACTAGGCTGATACGATGTAAACACATTTTAATAACTTATAACTTATATATTCATTTGAAATTTAACATATTCATATATCTATCTAGATTGTAATTGGTCTAACTATAATTATATAAAAAATTATTTTAATTGAAAATTAAATGAATGTCTAAGAAAAACAATATTGAAGTTGAAATACCTTAAATTTTTCTTCAAATTGCTTTATGAGTTCATGTTATTAGAGTTGATAGCGACATGAATAACTTTAATGGAATTTAATGAACGTTTTGAACGGTCACTGTGTATACATTAAACCCAATTTTTTTTAGATTCTTTAGATAAAATTTGTTTGTTTTTGGTGCAATAGGGGAGTGCAATGCTAGTGTCAAGGTGAGGGTACTGTAAGTAGTTCCTAATATGTTCTTTAGGGGCTATCGTGAGAAGTGGCGACATGGTAGCTTAGGATGGCCTACATTGCTATTAGCGTATTAGGTTATGGGAGGGTCATGCTAGGGATAACAACAACATCATAGGCTTCCGAAGATTTTAATGATTTTAGATTCTTTTATTTGTTTATTCATTTAAGATATGGTTTAATATTTTTTGTGGATTTTTGCCCCGCTTTATTTACATTTTTAATATAAATCTGACTTAATTTTTATGAGAACTTCCCTTAATAATTCCAATAATTGTAATTTTGCAGGGAAATAAACAATTAATTAAATTAGAAAGTAAGTCTCTTCTTAATATATTGTGGTAATTTTTCATTGAAATATAAAATATAAAAGAAAATAAAACAAAAAATTGATATTGGTGAAAGCTTCACTACCTTAAATATTGATTTAAATATTGTAGTAAAGGAAAGTAGCAAGGAGCCATTTGTACACACGTATGTGCTTAATATTTACCTTACGACACACACAAAAGGCTCTAAGTCGACTTCCAGTATTCCACAAAAATCGAAGTTAATTTCAATTTAAGCAAAGAACATTAAAAATAAATTAAATATATAAAGAAATTCTTAATTGCTACCTTACCACACACAAACAAGTTTCTGGTATTTTTACTGAACCAAAGTTGGAGCAAAAACTAAGAATCAGATGAAGTCGCTCTGGAAATTTGGAAAATAAGTCGCTGGTGGGACTCAAAGTTTTGGTTTATTACTTTAAGCTCTAACAAGCTTTTGTATGCCGATTCCCTATATTCTGCACAACTTAGATATACCTTAACTATTGTAAATTAATTTGAATATTGTAATAAAGGAAAGCAGCAAAAGGTCACTAGAGAGCCCTTTTTATTTATATCTGAAGACACCTACCATTATGCAAGTTCCTTTGTCCTAGTGGAAAGAAAGAACAAATCAAAGGTTAAGCAACATAAATCTGACTTAATGTTTACAAGAACTTCCCTTAATTCCTATTGAAGCTCCCCCATTGTGTGTAGTTAGCTATTTGGTTCGGTTCCAATAATTGTAGTTCACATCAATCTGATGGGAAATAAACAAATAAATAAATTCCATTAAATTCATAAGAAATCAGAGGTTATGAAGTGCCTAAGGTTTGGGAATATCACTTTAGATACCGTAAATATCATTTCAATTTCCTTCCCTTCCTCTTTCCGGTCTTAACACTAAACAAACATTCAAAAGTGTGATGTCAAAACAACGAATCGTGCTAGCTGTGCAAGAAATACATAAATGAGGAATGCCGGGACGGGGTTGGTTGAATAAAATACTGAGTTTCATAATAAATTGTAGTTGCGAGGTTAACGGCAGGTTAATTGCAGATAATCCGACAATGAATAGTCATTTTACCGCCGAACTAGCTAACATTTTATTGTTTCCTTCTAAAAATAATGTCTACTCATGCTTTAGCCTATTAACATGTAGCAGTCGCACCTTGTTGTTTCTATGGCCAGTTATACATTTAAGTAGTAGTGTATGAGTCATATATGTGGGATCCCAAAAATTAAACTACAGAGAATGCAATTTTTATTATTTAAGTTTATTTTGATGATTAAACATTGAATTATAAGTTAAAACTCAGAGTTGCGTATAGTGGTCTGTTCGCGGTCGTGGGTAAGGATCGACTGATCACAGTCGTCCACATTCGTCATCGTTCTCGTCCTGTCATGTGTTCTTGTTTACGTTCGGATTGAATGCGCGTCGTCGTTAGTGTTTGTTGTACGTGCTGTACGTTTGGTTCTGTTATCTGTAAGTGCAGATGTCTTCTCGTCTTTATGTCTGATTCCTACATGCACTTGTTTACGTTCTGATTGCATGCGTCGTCACAATCTAAATAGATTTATATAGGTATTTGTATTTGCAAAGTACACATAAAATTTTATATTACAAATCTTAACAAATAATTCTGTGAGAGGTTGTTTCACATTAGGGAACAATGAATACAATGTCGCAATTTCGCATAGTTGCATTTTAAATTTTTTTTTAATAAACTAACTGTTCTAACTGCTCTAAGTTTAAATTTCTCAGATTTTATCTACTTTGCTTACTTTCAGAAGACCACAAAATATGAAAATATATCTACACAAAACTGGTCAGAAAATTATGTATTATCAATCTTACCAGGCACGATTTCCTTTGAATGGATTTTATTATCACTACACTTTGATCTGATTTTTCACCACTTTTGTATTATATTATGTAGTAAAATGAAAAAATAGATACAATAAAGAAAGAAAACGAGATAGGATTTAAACAGAATGATCAACCACGAGCCAGATACATAAGAACGGCTAATCAAGCCGCGATTATTGGAATCGTTCAGGTTACCTCTACAACTCTGGGGTGGATTCAATGACAGATCTGTACAATAAAACAAAAATGAGAGTTCATATTTAAGTGGAAAAATAGATAATCGGCCCTAGCGAGGTATCCGTCGGAACGGGAAATTCTCCGATTTCCTACGATTCGGAGGATTTTTGCTTCGAGGTATTCTTCGGAACAATGTTCCGACAGCAAAAAACGCACAACTAATGATCTGCGTTGCAGTGCGATGAAATGCTTTAGCAGTGACATTTGAGACAGTTGTACACCATTTTTTGTCCGATCTCCGACAGCAAGTGGTCGCGGAATTTTTTCCGATTTTCGGATAAGCAGTTAAAAAATGTAAGCAAGTATAAATAAAAAAATTAAAAAAAAGTATTAAGTATGAAATACCTCCCCCCTGTCAACATATACAGATTTAAAGTTCTGCAAATACAAATATGGGTCGACATATATCGGTACATTTTATATTTACATCTCTATCAGAATCTAACATTTGTCGCATGTCAGATCAATGCGTCGTCGCATTTTAATTATTTTTTTCCGAAATCGGATACCTCGAATGTAATTAGGGTCTCCGACAGAGTATGCGTTGCGGAGAATTTTCCGTTCCGACGGATACCTCGCTAGGGCCGAATATTAATTTTTGTTGCTGCTCAAATTCCTTGCATTTAAATCGAATGCAGCGAGTGGTGACCGATGAGGGGACTGAGAAAATGAGTTGTGCCACATATCGACCAGCCACTCATAGTTCTAAATATGCTTAGGTTTTTTAAAAGGGAATTTTGGTACAATTTTTCATTAAATAAATTTAGAAATTAGAAGAACCAAGGAAATGCCGATGCGCTTTGGTTTTGAATGTCTGTAAACTGTAATATGCAGGAAAATAAGCGTGGCTGATGAACTAATCTTTATATTTACGTCCGAATATTGACTTAAGAGTGAACTGATGAGCATTTCTGGCATAGCGGGTATTGCGGTTGAATTGCTTAAGTGGTGGAATATCCCTTAAGGGGTGGAATATCGCTTGAGGAAGCCTAGAAAATCTCAGCGAACTTGGCGACATCGAATATGTGATCATCTCAACGAAGATGTGTCATTAAAACACATACCGAGAATGCATGGTTTTACACCACATATAGAGATGCTGTCAAGTAGAGCTGTGCCAATCGTTCAAATTTAATGATCAAATCATTCAAGTATTGATTGAAAAAATTAATCGCTCATTTCAAGCAATCATTCAATAAAACATACGAGTCTTGTATTGGTCTATTCAATTTCAATACAATCATAAATCCCAATTATCCCTCATTAAGTTTAGTTCCGATTGAGACATACAGGTTCAGATGGATTGTAAGAGTGAATACAGCCAAACAAATGTATATCTTTGAAACACATTTTTTGCAGAACTATACTTGTTTCGCTCTTTCTTAAAGTCGCATATCGAGATACGTAAACCAGCCAGTCGCTCGAGAAAAGTATTACCTCTGTAAATGATTGACGTGAGGTTGTGTTGTTCCGTTCTTTCTTAACCGGCTAATCGAGATAAATAAACAAGCCAGATGCGTAATAAAAGTATTGACTCTGTGAACGATATGTGGTTATGTGATTGCAATAACCCATACATTATTGTAATGGGGTCAAAAAGATCTAATCACGATTGACACAGCTCTACTGTCAAGGTCTGAATTTAATGAGCTTAACATACGTTAGCGTTTCGGTTCCCGTTCAACGTCCAAAGATGAGGGGCGTTAGCCACAAACCGAATATGAAAAGCGGAGAACTGAGTATTGTCATCAGCTGAAGAGTGGATAGGATTAGAAGTAACAGAGAGAAGACCATTTATAAAAATTAAAAAGAGATCCGGAGACAAAACGGAGCCTTGCGGAGTACCAGCATTTATTTGGTGAGTACCAGACTTGAAACCTTCCGAATTGACTTGAATTGAATGTTCCGAAAGATAATTTCTAGTTGAAAAAACAGCTAATTGCTTAACGCGGCTTGGTACTGCGAGCGGAACTATTTTCAATGGCAGTTCGCAGTACTGAGATCGCTACTAAATATATTTCAATTAAGAGTAAGTGCAACATACATTAATGTCGGCCAGAGTATACTCAAATAAATGTGTTGAATTCATTGTTCTGTGTTTTCAACTGTGTACTTCGGACTTAAATTATGTTGGTCATATTTGGCTACAGTTGGTGAATTTTATTCTTAACTCTGGATGCAAATTTTTTTTTCAAGTGGCAACCGTGTCTGGATCTCTTGTGTGCATCTTTTCGTAATTGAGTGCACATCTCTGCTTAAATTTGGCTCTCGTAGCCATTGCTGGGCTTGCGAGCGTTTTATTTTTGCTTTATAGGCTTCTTAGCCAATATATCCCATCGCGAAATCTTTGAAATTATTTGTATCCATATCATATGGCTTTATTTTATTTATTAACGACGGAAATAAAAATTCGTTTCGTACATCTTGGTTTAATTACAAAAACTACTTTATGACAGTTTGCTGCTTTTATATTTAGTTCGACCAGTCCGATTTAATATTTGATTGAAACAATCGACCCCTTATACTGTTGACATCAACACAGCATGGGCATAAAGGATATTAGAACAAAAGGTGAATCCCAGGCAAATTGATTTTAAAAGTTTTTAGTGCCAGGAGTTTTTGACTAATTTAAATAAAACCACCGCAAAAAAATGTTAGCAATTTTGGCGACAAGCCCAGACTTGGACTTTTGTGTCTCGACTTGACCACCATAATGGCCAACTTATGCACACAGCTTCAATTTCTTTGTTTGAAGCCTTTGATAGGAGCATTTCTTGACAAGATATAGTTTTTAAATACAAAAGGATCATTTTGTTTTTGATTATCGCCATCTTACCAATCATTGATCGCAAAAAGTTAAAGGTGGGTTTCAAAACTTGAATAAATTCTCTACAATGATAAGCCATTGGTTTTTCGAAATAAAATTTTACATGGATTTGAAAATCAAGCGCTAAACTAAAAATATCATGGAAATAAATCACTTATGTTAAGCGTGCCTTTTGCAGTTCAATAGCTGCATAAAAACCGTACAAAAATAAAATGTAACCCTTTATTGCGTGAGGCCCAGCCGCCATTTTGAAGACCAATCCATTCTCATGTAAAATCACCCGCTAAACACGATTTAAGCTTTTAATTTATTGTAAATTCACACTTAATCCAAAATTCCAACTCCTTTTGCCAAGAATTGTTGTGCAGGTCTTTTTGATATTGCAATTGTATCTGATCGTGTTTCTTTTGGTTGACCAGCTTTCGCTTGGTTGTACATTATACCTGATCATGGACCTTCTATTTTGCACTTATAATATTAATTTAAACCACTCTGCTCTCCCTTTGACTTTTACTTACAAGGATTTCGATTTCATAAATATATCATTATAGGAGTCAGCCGGATGACACGATTTCTATGTCATCCAGAGGACTGATTTAATTGATCATGTGATCGCTTGTCATCGCTATTGGCATTGGATGACCAAATTTTTTTTACAGTATGACATCCGAATGACAAGTTCTCACGGATGACCTTGTTCGTTTTTTCACAGTGTCATTTTATATTGGATTGAAAGTTCATGTGAAAAGAATATGGTTCTAAAAGTTAATTTTCGATCCCCAACAAATTTATTTCTGTTGTAAAATGAGTGACAACATCATACAATCGCCACAATTAAAAATAAGAGGATTATTTTACTATATTTGTCATTCCATTGTATTACTATTTGATCCTGGTCTTCCTAATTATCATAAAATCGAATTCTGCACTAACTTGCTCAAAAATTTCATCAACATGATGGATTTTTTTTTTGTCAAATCTTTTCAAAATAATAATTCAATAAGTGGTAAAAATATCCACGAAACATTAAAACTTTTTATTTCACAACAAAGTTTATCCATTTAACGTTTTAATACTTTTGTTAATACTAAAATTCCAAAGAAAATATTTTGTATTGGCAGGACTGCTTGCTTATTGAAATTTAATCTATACATTGTGGAACAGTTGAACTTGAAATAGTACCAGAAGAAAAAATGTATATATGATGTCAAATGTCAATATCATTAAGAATTTGTGATTCACTTGGATTATAATCTTTTTGTTTATTATTGTTCGGCTTTCATTTGTGAAAAAGTAAAGAAACGGAAAAGGAAAACAAATGGATCTGTGAGTAATTGACAAATATATCATTCATTTCATTTCCATATTTATTTATATAGTTTAAAAATAAGGAATAACACAATTGATGATGCAGAAATGTTTCCATTAATTTTGGAACAAGTTCGGTTGCGTCGATATCCGATGTTGGATTTGCTGTATCAACTAGAAAAACTGGATGAAATTAATTGTCCAGGAGATTACATAGACTGTGATATGGACATTCAACGTATAGAAAATTTGGACGTATATTGGAAAGCATACATAAACCAGGAGTTTTTGGAGTTAAACGGTGATAATTGATTACCTACTACACTTTGCAAAAGTATTATTATGTTTATTTTTTGTTCATTTAAAAGCGTAATGGGACACTTTTTTTTTAAAAATTCCAGGTTTCTTAGAATTGAAAACTTACTTTCTTAGAATTGGTTACTTTAAGTGAGGTTCATGGTTTTTTATTATTTAAAATTATGTCTTTTCTGTTGTTCACTTGCTCGTGAAAAGAAGTTCTTACTTAAATTCAGTTTATACCACAAACTTGTATTTTTTATTTTTACGTTGTTAAACAATATCTAGTTTTAATACTTCCTAAATGGGAAGACATATTTAAAATTGTGTCTTTTCTGCGAAAAGAAGTTCTTACTTAAATTTAGTTTATACCACAAACTTGTATTTCTATTTCTACTCTTTGTTAAACAATATCTAAATTGAATACTTCCTAAATGGGCGAATAAAATTCTTTTATATAAACTGATATTTTCTTATAGATAGAAAGATAGAAATCGATCTGCTTCTGCTTTAATTTTAAACTTTGTACTATTTTTTTGAAACACACAGAACTAGTTGCCAACATGGGTGTGGCGTACAGTGAATACCCAACAGATAGGGAAGAAAAAAAAGACAATAAAAGGTCGGTAAGTACTTAATCGTTTTGCTAGAGAATACAAGAAGGGAATATTATATTGTAAGGGTAACATGTGACCTATTGTTGGGTTCAAGAGGAAAGCCATGCGCGTTAAGGCAGACATCTTGGAGAGCAAAGATTTGTTATATACATGCGCGTAACCCGGAAAAATTGATGAAAAAAAGGGGAGTTAACATTTAGTTTACTTGGATAATTTTGGACTTGGGGTGGTATTAAGGTTATTTTTATTTTCTTTGTTAGTGGAAATGCCAACAACAGTCTATGCTCCTATGTTCTACCTTGCCACAGCTCTTTTGCGTGCCAGGACGTCTGGATATTGGGCCATAGTACGTTCATTCTACTCTTGGACTCAATGTCAACCCATAGATTTTAGGACCAGAGATGTATTTCTTTTATGCTTGGCTTTTGAGTATACCTATACATGTTACATATACAAAAGTAGCAATTGTTAAGGCCTTAAATTGTGGCTACAGGTTTGAATTCTTCCCGAAGCCGATTTCAATTGCATTTCCCATGGTTTGCAACTATACTCTTGGACTCAATGTGAACCTATAGATTTTAGGACCAGATATGTATTTCTTTTATGCTTCGCTGTTTAATACACAAATACATGTTACATATAGAAAAGTAGCAATTGAGTTAAGGGCTTAAATTGTGGCTACAGGTTTAAATTCTTCCCGAAGCAAATTTCAATTGCATTTCACAAGGTTTGCAACTTAGCTTAGCTTAGTAATTAATTCTATTATCTTAATTAATATTAGAGGACTTGGAAGTTGGAAACTCGAGTTAGGAATCGATGATATAGTAAAGATGCGGCGACGAGAATGGAGTGTACACGAATATGGCGAGTGTAGAGTGTCGATTTACTGCCAGGAACTGAGTGTCGCGTGACCAATCTAAATAGCCTCGATTGAATTATTCAATACGATGTTTGACGAACGAAAAATAATAACAAAAATAATAGGGAATTCCGGAAAAAAATTCCCTGATATGATGAGTCAAGTGGCTCATGTTACTATGTCGCGCATATGGCCGATGCATAAAACGAACGTTCGTGTGGTGAGAGAAGTGCGACATCAGCATAATGAGCTAATTGACTTGTGCGCTAAGTTGCGCAAGGGAAAAATAAAGAAAGACCATAAATAAGCATTGTTTATTTAGGTCGAAAGTATTGGACATTGACGCTGGAAGTGAGAAAGATTCGTAGATGATCGTCGTTTTGGTAGAGACAAAGAATCACCAATTATATGATCTTTGCGTATCTCTTTTTGTTTACATAGTTTTATTAATAAAGCGATAACGATGGGTCGATGAAATAAATTTTAATTTTGTATCTATTTCATAATTATTTTTGTAAATAAGGGACTGATAGTTTATGTTTGCTACACATGTAGAGTCGATTTTTAGCAGTTGAATTGAGAGTTAATTGGGAGTTTAAATTTTGGAATTTGATTACAAGACTTTCGGGGTTTGGGGAGACGAATACCCAAGAGTTTGAATCGGCTAGTTGTAGGAATATTGGATCGAAAATTTGCATGACTTGCATCTTACAACTATTGGGTGTGCTTGGTAATGTAGAAAGAAGACCAACAAGATTCGGGATACTGGTCATTTTGTAAATACTATAGCTTTTAGATGTGGTTAGTGGAATTTTCAATAAAAAAATTATTTTGTCGTTGAAAAAATATATATGTGTTTCTAAGGTATTGAACATTTTCTCTATGTATTGTTCCTATAAAGGAAATGGGAGACGATTGTCTTTAGGAAGGAAAGATTGAACTTTTCTAATTTCTTCGGTTAATTTAAATGGATCTATAAGATACGGATATAGTTTTCCATGGACTTCTGAATAAATGGCTTCCAAAAGGTGGCTTTTCGCTGAATAGTAGTATTCAGATAATGCATTAAACATAGTAAAGAGTTCTGATAATTGAAAAAATGATTCGGTTAAGTAGTCATGGTTGTTCTGATTAAGTTGGATTTTCTCCATGTTTGGGATATTTTTTTCTAGTTTTTCTTCTTAAGCAAATAATTGTTCATTGGAAAGATTTAGTTGGTGCATGATATTTTTTAAAACGGATATTTGATTTTCATATAGATTGAATGTTGATCTAAATTTTGTATTTGCTCAGAGAACATTTTGGCATCGTTGTCATCGAGAATTCCAAACAATTGCTTGGAAATAGTCGCGACAA
Source organism: Ferdinandea cuprea (assembly GCA_963576555.1). Lineage (NCBI taxonomy): Eukaryota > Metazoa > Arthropoda > Insecta > Diptera > Syrphidae > Ferdinandea > Ferdinandea cuprea. The sequence continues at coordinate 39,374,227 of OY754962.1, read as the reverse complement.
CATTTAAAAGGCCTCGTTTAAGTAAGCGGGGTTTTAACATTGGTGCAAAGATATGTGTTTATTACGAGATCCTGTTCATTGAGTCTGTCCAGAATCATGGATGATTGAAATAGAAGGGTAGTACATTGGTTTAGAGATTTTTGAGTTGAGAGGAATTTTTTGCAAAGGGATACTTATTTTTGATGATATAGAAAGATAGCTTTGTATTGGGTATCAAATCAAACTTAGACTAAAATAAATTACTAAATTCCAATGATTTGAGAAGATCTTGAGGTTACCGATGTTTTCGTAGTAGAGTCCAGTTTTGTTTTGTAGATCGATAATTACGTATGGGGTTACGGGCTGATTATATAGGGCCATTAGATAGGTTAAATATCCGAAGGTGCTTAGAAAGAGGAGTTTTACCCAAATTTCGTCCATGTGTAGAAAGATATAGTAATAATTTCTTTATTTATTAGGAAGAAAAGAGTCTATTGTTGTGTACTTATGAGTTGGATTTTTGTATTTAAGTACGGAATTAACTCGATAGAAAGAGATAATTTCATATGGACCATTCCATATGGGAAGTAACTTTTTATTTTTATTTTTAGGGCAGTTTTCGTATTTAAGTAAAACGTGGTCTCCTCTGTGAAAGTTACAGGATTTTGTTTCTTGTCATATTGAATCTTGGCAGATTCTTTATTTTTAATTAAAATTTCTCTGGCATTATGATGAGCGCGTTTTAGCCGTGATACTTATTCGAATACAAATCATAATTGTTGCATATTTCAGTTTTTTTAGTTAAGTTAGTAGGAAGTTCAACTTGTCTTCCAAAAACTAACTCAAAGGGAGTAAAAGCAGTCGAAATATTAAATGTAGTGTTGTGTACAAATACAGCAGATTTAATCCAAGATTCCCAAACATCTTGAGATTTATTTATGAAGCAGCGGAGGTATTCCACGAAGTTGCGGTGACTTCGTTCGCAAACCCATTTGATTGAGGTCGGTAAGCTGTTGTTTGGAGTTTAATGTTGTTTAGAAGTTAAAAACGTTTTTAAATATGTCACTTAGAAAGTTTTGACCTTGATCGGGGAAAAAAAACATATATATTTGGCAGTACCAAAACGAAAGACTATTTCCTTAACGAATGCTCCGGCGATAGTATTTGCTTCCTGATTTGGCAATGGAATAGCATCGGTGTATTTAGTTAAATCATCGATGAAGGTTAAAATAAGTAAGTAACGAGTTAGTTCACGAGTTAATGAGTTGTGAAGAAGTAAACGGATCTTGAAACGGAGTGGTAAGGTTAGACGACGAAATGGTAACTTGGTTGGTGACAAAGTAGGAGATGAGTTAGTAAGAGACGAGCTTGTAGACAGATTGGAACAAGAGCTGGTAGACGATTTGGAAAAATTAGTACACAAATTAGAAGATAGGTTAGTAAACAAATTAGTAGGGAAGTTGATACACGATGTAGTAGGCGAGTTTATACAAGAATTGGTACACGGTATAGGAGGCGACTTTGAACACGTGCTAGAAGTCGATTTAGGATACGAGTTAGTACAAAAATTAGGACAAGAATTGGAACACGATTTAGAAGATGATTTTGAACAGGATAAAGTAGACAAATTAGTTGACATTGTAGAAGGCGAATTTGTATATGATGCAATAGACGAATTAGCAGACGATGTAGTCTACTTAAGGCAGTCGTCATTCGTATTTTGTTCGCCTTTTTTGTGAATGATTTCGTAATCGAATTCTTCGAGTTGCAGGCGATACCGCATTAGTCTTGAACTGATGTCTTTGCAATTATGTAGTAGACGAATTAGTCTACTTAAGGCAGTCGGCATTCGTATTTTGTTCGCCTTTTTTGTGAATGATTTCGTAGTCGAATTCTTCGCAATTATGGATATGAATGTGTAGCTTTTGGTCTGCAATGAGGAGGAATTTTCTTTCGTAGATGTAGGGACGGAAATGCCGGACTGACCAAACAATGGCAAGCAATTCCTTATCTGTAGTGGAATAGTTCTTCTCACTCTTATTCAGCGTGCGAGAGGCATATGCGATAGGCAAGTCATTTCCTGGTTCACCGTGTGAAAGCACACTACCAATGTCAACGTAACTAGCATCTGTTGTTAGAATAAAATTTTTCCAAAAATCGGGTTATTGTAACAGAGCAAGATTAATAAGTTTTTCTTTTAATCCATGAAAGGGATTAGCACAGAGGGGTCCAATTGAATAGGACATCCTTGCGAAGAAGAACTGTAAGAGGTTTTGAAATCTTTGCGAAATCCTTAATAAATCGACGATAGTATGCAGGGCTTTTTTTGGCATTTTTGGGTTGAGAGAAATTTTTAACACAGTCCATTTTTGGGGATCAGGTTTAATACCAGATTCATTTATTATATGACCCAAGTAAATAAGTTCTGATCTTAGAACTGGTATTTCTCAGGTTGCAGTTTGAGATTATGCATTTTCAAACGATCGAAGATTTCGACTAACTTAGAGTTGTGTTCTTCTTATGTTTTTCCATAGACCACTTTATCATCCATGAACACAAAAGTTTTTATACCTTGAAGACCAGTTAAAACATTATTTATTAACCTTCGGAAGGTGGCGGGAGCACCTTTTAATCCATAAGGCATTATAACGAATTCATAATGACCAAACGGCGAAGGGAAGGTTGTCTTCTCTCTATCTTCAGGTTTAACTTGGATTTGGTGTAATCTAATAGCGAGATCTAGAGTGGAAAGGAATTTAGAACTCCCTTACTGGTCTAAGATATCAGTTATATTGGGATGAGGGTAAGCGTCGCCGACAGTTTTGTCATTGAGCTTACGGAAGTCGACTACAATTCTCCATTTCTTATTACCATTTCTATCAGATTTCTTAGGGGCAACGATAAGAACGAAATTCAGCTTCTTTTAGTACAGAAAGTAAGATTTCTGTTCTAGCAGGATTAAGTCATATTCGATGATATGGTTTCGAAAAAAAAAGTTAGAATTATTCCATAATTTATTTGAGCTTGATGATCATCAAGGAAAATATTACCGATGATGGCATTAGCAACAATGGGAAAAATCCTGTCTACTACATGAAATGGATATGTGATGGTGATGTTTGAGGGTAAGTTTACATTTAAATAAGAGACTCCCTGGGTTGATAACACGGATTTAGTAATTTCAGACAAAGTGTGAATTATGCTCAAATTTAACTTCTTTTAGTACAGAAAGTAAGATTTCTTTCTTTTTGTTTGATTTGATTTAGTTCTAATTGAAGCTGAGGCAATGATTTGGTTTCGAGGAGTTGTTGAAACTTTTTTTGTAAACCAGACCAATTCTCGAATTCCGTGTATTCCACGATATTGTACGCCGGACCACTTAGTTTAGTTTTAATTATGGAGGCAATTCAAAAAAAGGACGTTTCTTGGGCTAGCAGATCACACGCGTTTATGAATTTATGCATGTGAGCTCTATTATAGTCAAACTCAGGGATGAGTTTGTGAACGAAAGACAAGTCTAATTTAGGAGCCATAATAGAGGTTAGTGTGGATTCAGAGGATTCGGAGGAATGGGAATTACGGACTGTATTGGAATCTTCTGAATCAGGGATGGAGACTAAAGTGTCTTCAGAGATCATATAGGAAGGAGGAGATATAACTAACTATAACTGACTGGCCATTTTTTTTTCGTTCACTGGATAATTGTGTTTTTGTTCACTTGGATTTTAATCTTTTATACTGAGAGGTTCGACTCTCAGTTAGGTTTACCTATTTGGTGTTCTGTATGGTCCAATTGAATAGAAAAACATACAATTGCACACAATTTCTCTTATATTAATGTTTTGTTATTATAACTTTATTAATAATATCATTAACTTATTTAATTATATTATCTTAATTAATATTAGAGGATATAGAAGTTGGAAACACGAGTTAGGATTCGATGATATAGTAAAGATGCGGCAACGAGAACGGAGTGTAATATGCCGAGTGTAGAGTCGATTGACTGCCGGGAACTGAGTGTCGCTAAATAGCCTTGATTGAATCATTCAATACGAGGTTCGGCGAACGAAAAAAATTAACAATAAGAATACGGAATTCGGGAAGGGATAAGTCAAGTGGCTCATGTTACTATGTCGCGCATACGGCCGATACATAAAACGATCGTTCGTATGGTGAGAGAAGTGCGACATCAGCATCAAGATGAGAAACCAATGCACATTGATTTTAAATGCTTGTAAATTACAATGGTTAGGAAAAACAGAGTGCGGCAGAGCATTCCACATTCGGGTTGTGCGGAAAAAAAAAGAATCCTTATATTTCACAGTACGTCCGAATACAGACTTTAGGGTAAACTGGTGGGCATTCCTGGCAAGACGGCTATTGCGGTTGAAATGTTGTAGGGGTGGAATGCAACTGGCTATTACGTTCGATCACTTATGGTGGAAATAACGGTTAAACAACGACAGACAAAAGACATTGCGACGATGACTAAGAGAGTCAAGTGATTTCGCGAGCACGTTTTTGAATCCGGTCAAGTAGCTCCAAATATGTAATTGGTGCACCAGACCAGATATGAGCGTTGTACTCGAGTTTGGGGCGAATAAACACCTTATAAATTCTAGCCAGTTCAGTAGGGCTGAAATATTTCTTGCAACGCTTAAAGAACCCTAGACATTTCGCAGCGTTCTTAGCGACATCGAATATGTGATCATTTCAAGGAAGATTGTAATTAAAACACATACCGAGAATGGAAAGTCTTTCGGATTCAGCGATACAAGCGCTGTTTAGATATGTCATCATAAATAAATACACGTAACATACCCTATATATATAACATTACTCAATAGTTGCTCTCTTAAGTCAATCAACTAACGTAAGATTTTGAATTGTTCTTGTTACTTGCTGTTAATTACTGCAATTCTATGTTTTCTTATTTTGCTTTATTCTTCTTCGTTTAATGCAAAATCAAAGTATTTCTCGGTCATTTGGATTTGGACCAGCATCGAAGGTGGTAATAAATTATAAGAGTATTCAAGGGAATTCGTTGTTTCTTTTCTTCCCATGGTTGGATTTTTTTATAATTTCAATTCGTCGTATATTACCATTCATTTTGGTCCGTTTTGGATAACATTTTGTATTCTACGATAATTTTAATTGGAATCAAGAATAGTGGAAATTTCGCGCGAGTTATGGTCGTTGGAAGCTTGCCGATAAAAAAAAAAAAATTTTTTCTATTTTGCTTCACGATCGACTTTATTGATTGAATCCTAACTTAGAACTAACTTAACAAATTTTTCCATACTTAAGATTACTTTACTTTTTGTTTATCCGTTTGCTTGCGATGCAATTTGACAATAAATAGTGAACTCAATTGGGCAATGCAATTTGATAGTAAATAATGAACTCGGTTGGGCAATGCAATTTGATAGTAAATGGTGAACTCAATTGAACTCACTTTTAACAATGCAATTTGATAGTAAATGTTGAACTCAATTGAACTCACTTTTAACAATGCAATTTGTTTATGACATCCAATCTATTGGAATACCATGAATGGTATTGGGCGACAGGGTCGACGTAACCCCTCCCCCCTTTGAGTTAAAACTCTCCTGAGTTTCTTTGTTAATTGTTATTTTAATTGATTTATATTTCCAGAAAAATAAAAGGAGTGATGATACAAAAAAAAAATAGCAATTAAAAAAAATGCAATCAAAATTGTCCAATTATAAAAGATATATTCTTTCTTATGAAATTTGAGTTCCTCTATTGCCTCTATATTTTCTACTTGTTTTATTACTAGGTCGTCAAATGTAGGTGCTCTCTCTGTTTATTTCGATTATGAAATTCTGTGTAAACTCTTCTTCTTTGCCATAATATGTCTTATTTCTTATCTGAATGTTGCAATTGTGAAAGTTAATTAGGTAATTTCCATTCAAGGTTATGATTCTTTCATCACATGAACTTGTTAATATGGTTTTATTTTGATTCTTAAGTAGCAATGAATTTGAGTGAATTTCCAGTATTTCGGGTTTTCTATTTCTTATTTTAAGGCAATTATTATTGTAAACACAAAGGTTAGATTCTTTTAATTCTCTTTCGATTACATTTCCACCAAGTCATATGAAATATTGTTTATAGTTACAATTTCTTGCTTTTTAAATATGAATTCTTCTTTGTTATTTGTTATTGGTGTAGCAACTGCATGTTTGACATTAAGTATTTCTCTCGGAATTTTTATAGCAAAAATAATTTGTTCTCCTTTATATTCTGCAGTACCTAACCTAATATTTTGTAATTTGAATAAGTCTATTTCTTATTTTCTAATTTCTTCGCTTGTCAAAACATTACTGCTCATAAGGTTCATTCTTGCTGATGCAATATTATTCTGAATATGTTCTATGTTGTCTCCAAGTATTTTAATTTTAAGTTATGTATCTAAGTAGATAAGCTCTTTGTAAATTTTCTCATTATTTGTCTTAATATGATTGTATTTTTCTAAAATCTTGTCCCTGTCTGCTTCTATGGTTTCTTTAATTTTGTTAAACGTTTCCTTAAAATGATTATTAATCTGAATGTTTTTGATTAAATTAGAGATGATATTATGGTTATTTTCGTCAATTGTACCTAAATGTTCTTCAATTTCTAGTCTGTCGTTGTCGTCCATTGACCCGAAGAGCCATTTAAGTCCTGTCCCTACAACATTGATTGGTCCTCTCTTATGTCTATGTGGTAATAGAGTCTGTACTTTAGTTCGAAGTAAGTAAATTTCGTGTAGTAAAAGTTCTTTGTTCTCTATTTTCCCTGATTGTTTTATATTATTTTCAAATATGTCTAGTATATTCGTTATTTGTTGTGGTTTAATTATATGTAATATTATGTCGTAGCTATGAATAATTGGTATTTCTCCGATGTTAATTTCGGCGTATCCAATTTCGTTGCTAATTTTGTCGATTATTAGAGTCCCTTTCGTTGTGTGTAGAAGTGCCATCGTTATCATTATTGTAGTTGTTAATGTCCAGTTAGTCTGCGAATTTTGTAAATCTTTTAATGTTTGTCGGATGTATGTTCTCTAATTTTAATTTTCTATATTTAGGTTCATCTTTATGTCGTAATGCCTTATAATTCTTAACGTAACCCTCCTCTTGGTTTTGTTGGTAAAATTCGCGTTTGTAAATAATCTTTTCCTTGTATTCCTTCAAAAGCTTTTCTATTTGTTTTTTATCAACTTTCCCTTCTATTACGTCTATTGGTTTTGCTTTTATAACTGAATGAAAATATTTATTATACCATTCTACACATTTAAATATCCTTTCCTGTATTGGCATTTCAGATTTTTCAGTTTCCAAAATTCTAAGTTTTTCTCCTATAGTATTGTGGAACCTTTCTATTTCCGCATTGCCTGTGTGACTGTTAGGCTTTGTGAAGTGAGTTTTTACTCCTTTTTGTCTTAAAAAATCTTTAACATTAACAGAGTTAAATTCGTTATCTAAAACGACTGAAATTGGTTTTCCTTTGATGGAAAAATACAATCGCATTTTCTCGACGATTGTGACGCTATTCCTATCTTCTAAATAAAGGACAACTACATGTTTTGAAGGATAGAAAGCTATGTTTTTTATTTATATGAACTATTTGGTTTATATCATTCGGAGTTTCGGTTATATGGAATTTTGGCTTAATTGGCCTCCTGTCATACTTTGCTCTATTGCATGTATCACAATTATTAATGTACTTTTGAATATATGTTTTCAGGTTTCTATAGTAAATAAGTTTTTTCAATCCTTCATAGTTTTCGTTTATTCCTGCATGCCCTGTTTCGTTCTTGTGGTATTTTGCAATGTATCTGTAAGTTTCATCTTCGTTTGCCATATCTTTTGCATGGTGAGTGCATTTATAAAATTTTAAACTTGTGTTAAATAACTCTATCAGCTTCTGTTGCACTTTGTTATACTCATGATCAGGAAATTCGGAAAAAATGCCTATTTTCCCGGGTTTTAGAAGTCTACGAAATATGTCAGCCATGAAGTTATTTTCGATGTCGTTTTTGCTAATGAAAATCTTGCGTTTGTTATTATTTACCTATATTTCTTTTGTTTTAGTGTATGTCAAAATTAAATGTGTAAAAAACCTATTAACAGCTCTAAAATTGAAAAATGATCGTTTTGTTCTTCTTCTTGTGAGTGTATTGTTGCATCTGTGCTCATGTTATCAATTTGTTGTTCTAGGTCTATAGCATTTATTTCTCCTGTATTTGCGTTAATTCTAGACATAAAATCTGCTACTTTATTTTCAGATCCTTTAATATAGTCGATGTTTATATCATACTCTCCAAGTTTTAGTAACCAACGCTGTAATCTGTGGTTAATATCTTTCCCTTTGTGCTTGTTTTGAAGCCATTTAAGAGGTTGATGATCTGTAAGAAGATCGAAGGTTCTGCCATACATATATGGGCGAAAATAGTTTACGGCCCAAACGATGCCAAGGAGTTCTTTCTCCGTTGTAGAATATTCCTTCTCGTGGTCGTTAAGGGTTCTACTTGCGTAACTTAAGGGATGATCGTCCTGTGTAAGGACTGCGCCTAAAGCGAAATCGCTGGCATCCGTTATAAGTTTAAATCTCTTATTAAAATCGGGGTTTCTTAAGATTGGTGTATCAATAAGCCAATCTTTTAAGTTTTTGAAATGAATCTATGTATTGAGGGTCGCTTTTGTCAATCTTCGTATTCTTTTTTAAATACTTAGTCATACCGTAGGCTACTTTTGCGTAATCTTTTACGAACTTACGATAGTAGCCAGTCATTCCCAAGAATGAATTTATTTGTTTTTGGGACTCGGGCAGTTTAAGCTTCTGGATATTTTCAATTTTACTCACATTAGGCTTAATACCATCCGTTGTCGGGATATGTCCGAGGTATTCGGTACTTCTACTGAAAAAGTTACATTTATCAATTTGAATTTTAAAGTTGTGTTCTCTGAGTCTGTCGAATATTTTTTGTGTATTTGTGGTGTGTTCTTCTAGGGTTGTGCTGAAGATTAATATGTCGTCTAAGTACACGACGCATATTTTATTTATATATTCTCTTAGAACAGAATTGATTAATCTTTGGAATGTCGCCGGGGCATTTTTTAGTCCGAACGGCATTTTGACAAACTTGTAATGTCCTAGAGGCGTTGAAAACGCAGTTTTCTTTCTATCATCTTTCTTTATTAGTACCTGGTGGAAACCGTTGGCGAGGTCCAACGTAGTGAAATATTGCGACCTTCCTAGTTTCTCTAATATGTTTTCTATATTAGGAATAGGATATTTGTCGCTTACAGAAATCTCGTTTAGTTTTCTGTAATCTATAACAATTTTCCATTTTTTTGTTCCTGAATTGTCGATTTTTTTTGGAACAATCCAAATCGGTGAATTATATGGAGAGTTACTTTCTGTAATTATTCCCTGCGCCAACATTTCTTTCATTTGCCTGGTGATTTCTTCCTCATGGATTTGATTATACCTGTATATCTTAGAGTATACCGGTTTTTCGTTAGTGGTCACAATTTCATGTTGGATTTCATGGGTGTGAGTTAGCTTTTGCCCTTCTTGAAAAAATAATTCTTTGTTTTTGTTAACTAGTTTCCTAAGTTCTTTTCTTTCTTCCGGGTTCATGTCTTCCCGTTCTAGTTTTTCTATGGTGTTTTCGTTCAGTTTGGATTCTTCTAGTGAGTGAATTTCATCATACGTATGCGGACAAGAATTAATAAATTTTGTTTTTATATCATTTATTTCTAAGTACCCTTCCTCCAGATTGATAATTGCTTTCAAAGGTTTAAGGAGATTTTGTCCTATAAGAGCATCAAATTGTTTATTTTGGAAACGGATCAATTTCCAACTCATGTAGCTTAATTCGTTAAATTCGATTGGTAGAGGCGTTATAATCTCTGTGTCTATCATGATTCGTCCACTAAGTGTAGCAAATGATGTTATGTCTTGTAGTTTTTGTCTTTTGTAGTGTGGTAGTTTGTCAAGGAAGAGTGTTGTTGTTGACCCTGTGTCTATTAAGCATATCATTTTTTCATTTCGTATCGTTAACTCAACTATCGGTAAGTCTGATGCTGGGCATGCGATCGAAAACTTACTTCACCTGAGTCTAATTCATTGGGGTCTGTATTTTGAATGTGGTCTACTTCCATTGGTTCGTTATGTCTCGTTTGTCTAGAAGTCCTGTTATTATAACTATTGTTTTCCCAATTTTGTCTATACTGTCTGCAATTATTTTGACGAGGTAGATTCTGATTCGTAGTTTCTGGTCTGGGATTGTAGTAATTTGAATAATTGTTCTGTCTATATTGTCCTGAGTTTTGGTTTGTATTATTATTGTATCCTGATGGATTTTCCCTATGGTTGTCTTGTCTTGGATATTCGTTTTTGGGATTGTATGTAGTAGACTGCCTGTTATTGTTATATCTATAATTATATGGTTTATCGTAATGCCTAAGAATCCCTGTTTCTTCCAGAGCGTAATACGCATCTCTTATGGTTCTCTTATCTTTCTGCTATAGATAATGTTTGCTAAATTTAAATAATTGACTCATTCGAACTTGGAGAAAATTCACTGGGTTTTAAATTATCGAATTCGTACTTAGTATTTAGTTTATCTAAAATGTCTCTTATTGCGATGATATAAACTTACGGAGGTGTTTTTGCATGTTATTGCTTCGTGGTGTAGCTTATGATATGTATCCCTTACTCCGAAATTCTTGATCAGCTCAGCTTTGATTCCGTCCCACGTTGGGTTGGCTCCTAATGTCCTGATACTGTGAAGAGCTGCTCCTTGGATCTTGTTGCGTATGTAACGTTGAAATATGAATTCCTTTAATTGTGGATTGTCGTTGAAAAGTGGCAGGACAAGCTCCGCTTCTCTTATGAAGGATGATAAATCATACTTTTCATCTCCGTTGTACTCCTTTATTTTCGCAGCTTCTTTTATGAGTTCGCAAACTGGAATTCCGTTGTTTTCGCCTGGCATCTTGATTGTTTCGATGTCGTCGATGTCGTGATTTCTTGTGTTGTAGATAAACGATTGAAATCTTTCACTTTTCTTTCTTTTTTCGCCGTCCTTTGGCATTCGCAAGGATTTTATAAGTTTTCTATGCACTTGATGTATGTCTTTTGCACACACAAAAAAAAATATTTTCACTTCACTATGTAGGATGATTGATTGTCTTCAGACAGTATCACTTTTAATTCACTTTTTAGAGGAAAAACTGTTTTTATTATCTTAGGACAATATTATTCACTGCTTTAGAGGAATGAGGATCGACTTCATTATCTTTAGATAATAAGTTAACCGACTGCGCCAGTTATGGTCGTTGGAAGCTTGCCGATAAAAAAAAAAACAATTTTTTTTCTATTTTGTTTCACGATCGACTTTATTGATTGAATCCTAACTTAGAACTAACTTAACAAATTTTTCCATACTTAAGATTACTTTACTTTTTGTTTATCCGTTTGCTTGCGATGCAATTTGACAATAAATAGTGAACTCAATTGGGCAATGCAATTTGATAGTAAATAATGAACTCGGTTGGGCAATGCAATTTGATAGTAAATGGTGAACTCAATTGAACTCACTTTTAACAATGCAATTTGTTTATGACATCCAATCTATTGGAATATCATGAATGGTATTGGGCGACAGGGTCAGGGTCAGGCTTGGGAATCCTATTGAATTAGCTTCGTGTTTCCTCTGTGGATTATTTGATTTCGCTAAAGTGTAGTTGATGTGCTGTGGTGTAGGATCGCTGCAATTTGGGTATTCTACCCACGTGTTAATTATTAGTTATTGCCGTCGATTTAATTGATACTAGCCAAGTTAAGAAGTTGTGTGAGGTATTTAATTTTGGAACATAGTTAGTAGTTGGCAGCTTTGAAAAATATGGGTTCAAAGGCGTAATTATCCGTTTTACGTGGCATACGTGGCCGACAAAAAGGCTCGCTAACCAAACACACTTCCTTTGCGGAACATTTAATGGACACCACTGCATTAGAAGTTCGCATGCAAAAGGGGAATGAACTGTGGGAAGAATTTAAAGTCACTCAAAATTCTATGCACGAGTTTGCCGATTAAGAGGGTTATATAGATCCTGATCCAGAACTTGATAAGATCGAATCGAAATACCTCGTTGTCAAATCAATTATGCTTGCGGCAATAAGGGAACGCATTCCTCTCAAGTCACAAGATAATCTAGGTCGCTTAGCTGAACAGCAAATTGCTGCCGTTGATCGCTTGGCTGAACAGCAGGCTATCTTAACAGATCGCCTCAATTCGTCTACCGCGCCATCGTAGAGATATGCCAACATTTAGAGATATGTTCGAGGGATCGATACACAATCGATCTAATTTGTCCCCAACTCAAAAGTTCCATCTCTTGAAACTCATCTCAGGGGTGACGCGTTAAATCTGCTCAGCCATATAACCATTTCTGATGCTACGTACACTCAGGCATGGGAACGGTTAGAAGGCCGGTATCATAAGCCGCGTCACATCACAATCAATTATATTAAGACATTTTCCGATTTACCATCTAATTCTACTCCAAACGTAACCATCTTGCGAATGATATCTGATGGAGCGGATTAGGTAGTCAGGGGACTTTCTTCCATAAATTCACTGGATAGGGATCCATGTCTGATTTATCTTTTGTTGAATAAGGTAGATTCAGAAACACGCCAGGCATGGTCTCAAGCTAGTGTTGAAGAGGACTATCCAACTGTAGATAGTTTCCTCGACTTTTTGGAACGAAAAATTCTGCCGTTAGGATTATGCATGTTTCGTCGTCGCCAAATTTCTCGTGCCCCAAATGCGCAGGTTTGCATTTATTACCCTATTGGGCAGATTTCGTGGCAATGGAGATTCAGGGTAAAAGAGAGTTTGTCAAATCGAATAGGCTTTGTATTAATTGTCTGCGTCGTGGTCATACTTCAGCTCGTTGTACGTCCAGGTCCCGATGTAGATCTTGCAATACTCGTCACCATACCTTAGTCCATTTGGATTCTGCAAATTCGGTTCCTTCAAATTCCGTTTCAACTATTTCTACTGCCTCGGGGCAAGGAGAATATTGTGATCAACCTGGCACAAGCAATGCTTCACCGGTTCGTCTTCTAAATAACCTCTCCTTAAGTGAACAGCATCGTCTTCCGCTAACGTTATTGCCCACTGCTATTGGCAATGTAACAGATAGCAGGGGTAAATATCATCAAGTGAGGTTCCTCCTAGACTCGGGATCTCAAGTATCTTCGTTATTGAATCCTGTGCTCAAAGGCTGGGATTGAAACGTCAAAATGCACGAGTTCTTATCAGTGGCATAGGTTCTGCCAGTGCAGGCAAATCTAGGGGTATTGTTTCGATGCGCCTCACCTCCCGTTTCGAGCCAATCAGTATTTCCGTTGATGCATATTTGTTACCACAGGTCACATCCAATTTGCCAACGATTTCATTTGACGTTAAGGACTGGACTGGACAGCTTAGCGAACTAAAATTAGCGGACCCCTTATTCAACATGCCGAGTTCAATAGATATGCTGTTAGGAGCTGACAAGAAGGATAAACAACTTCAACAAGGCTACACTCAGTTTCTTGAAGAATATCTTTGGTTAGCACATATTCGTAAGCTTTTGGAAGAAGACATCGCTCGGAAAAATGTATTTTATTTGCCACATCACTCTGTTCTCAAACTCGACAGCTCCTCCACAAGGCTTCGTGTTGTTTTCGATGGTCCATATAAGGATACCAATGGACAGTCCTTAAACGAATGTCTGATGATTGGCCCACCGATTTAAAAAAATTTGTTTTCTATTTGCCTAAGATTCCGAAAGTATAAATTCGTTTTTACGGCAGACATTATCAAAATGTTCCGTCAAATTTGGATATTAGACCGGCAGTACGGTTTTCGCAGCAACAGGTCCACTGGTGATTTGATGACATATCTAACCGAAAAGTGGAACCAATCTATTCACCATGGTGGTGAAAGCAAGGTCGTTGCGCTTGATATTTCAAAGCCATTTGACAGAGTTTGGCATCAAGCTCTCTTGTCGAAAATGCGTGCATTTGGGATCGATGTTACCCTTCTTCAATGGATTTGAAATACCTTTCGGACCGTTCTCATTTTTATCAATGACCTCCTGTCTGTCACTTCTAATCCAATCCATTCATTTGCTGATGACAGTACCCTCAGCTTTACATATTCGTTTCCTGGGCAACGCCCCTCATCTTCGGGCGTTGAACTGGAACGGCAACGTATGTTAAGCTCATTGAATTCCGATCTTGACAGAATTCTTAAATGGGGTAAAACCAACAGAGTGGAATTTAATGCTTCCAAAACGCAATGCTGTCTGCTGTCATTGAAGCGAACCGCTAATTCTCTGCCATTATCTATGAATGGCACTTGCATCGCTGAAACCGAATGACTTTCCATTCCTGGTATGTGTGTTAATGACAACCTTCTTTGGAATGACCATATATTTGATGTCGCTAAGAACGCTGCGAAATGTCTAGGCTTCCTTAAGCGATGCAAGAAATATTTCACCCCTTCTGATCTGGCTAGAATCTACAAGGCGTTTATTCGCCCAAAACTTGAGTACAACGCTCATATCTGGTCTGGAGCACCATTAACATATTTGGAGCTACTTGACAGGATCCAAAAACTTGCGGTAAAACTTATTGGCGATCGAGACATTGCGAAATCACTTGACTCTCTTAGTCATCATCGTAATGTCTCCTACCTGTCATTGTTTTATCGGTATTTCCACCACAAGTGCTCAAATGAAATAGCCAGTTGCATTCCACCCCTACAGCAATTCAACCGCAATACTCACCATGCTAGGAATGCACATCAGTTTACTCTTAAGCCTGTTTTGACGCACTGTGAAATATAAAGATTCCTTCCTCAACCGTACAATACGAATGTGGAATGCTCTACCACGCTCTGTTTTTCCTCTGCATGACAGTTTACAAATATTTAAAACCAACGTGCATCGGTTTCTTCCTTTCTCTCATCCTTCATTTCCCTAATGCCCGCACTGTGTCACTTCATTATAAGGGTATCCAAAGTCTCTTTAGTGCGCGTACATTATAAAAAAAAAGAAGATAAGTATACAGATTTCCTGCGAATTGTTTGGCGAAATTCGCCTACTGATCCCCTTCAGCATTACCAACTATGTACGGTAACTTATGGCACATCATGTGCACCTTTTCAATCTATTCGGGTCTTTTAAAAACTGGCCCGTGATTATAGGAGTATCCCATTGCGGCTGACATTATTGAAAATTATTTTTATGTGGACGACGCTGCATCTGCGGCAAATAAACTGGAAGACGCTTACGGTAAAACAATTGCGTGGAGCTGCTAGAAAATCGTGATGAATTTCAAAGCGAAGCTGTTTCAATGGACACCGATGGCGATCCATGGGTAGTTTTTGTTTGAATCTTTCTCCTATCGAAAATGTTACAAAACGACAAATATTGAGAGATATAGCCAGTCTTTTTGATCCATTCGGTTTTCTCACACCCTCCGTCATTCTACTTAAAATTATTTTTCAGGATCTGTGGCCTCGAAGGTTGGAATGGGATGACGAAAATCCGCCCTGTATTGCAACACAATGGCTAAAATATCGTGAAGAATTATCAGTACTTACTCAACTGGCCGTTGCTTGATCCATCAGTTGTCAGACGCAAAGTTTCAGCTCAACGAATTTTCGGTTGCTTCAGCCGCTGCGTACGCTGCAGTTATTTAGTCGAGATATCAACTACCCAATGGACAGATCGAAATCCGAATAGTGACGGCGAAAACTCGCGTTGCGCCACTAAAGTAACTCATCATCCCTCGCCTTGAATTATGTGCAGCTCTTATACTGGCCAGACTTCTTGAAGCTGTCCAAAAAGCATTAAAATTAACGTCTACGGTTGGACTGATTCACCAATTGTTTTATCTTGGCTTTCGTCACCATGTCGCCGTTGAGATACTCTCATTGGGAATCGTACTGCGGAAATTCTTAATACAATTCCAAGAAACCGATGGTTTCACGTCAAGTCGGAATATAACCCCGCCGACTGTGCGTTCCGCGAAATTCCACCATCCAAGCTATTGGAACATCCGATTTGGTGGCATGGACCAGTTTGGCTCTTACAAAATGCGAAAAATTGGCCTATCGCGATCGAATTTGAGGAGCATTCGGATCGTATAAAGGAAGAAAAGAAGCAAGTACAGCACTCTATGGTGGTAGCAGTAGTTCCTGATCATCCCTTCGAAACACATTCAATATCATTCTCATCTTGGAATAAATTGATCAGAAGTGTTGCGTTTCTATTTCGTTTCATTTCGAATAGTCGTAAACAAAATCATATCTCTTTTCGTCATTTACAAGCTCAGGAGTTGCACCACGCAAAGTTGAGTCTCCTTCGATGAAGACATTATCAGAAATGCACAATCTCGTTTCATCACAAGAACACAGTTCATCGATAGAGGAAACCCTAGCACGTGATGGTATCACATGGCATTTTATTCCCCCCTCTGCACCTCATTTCGGCGGATTGTGGAAGGCGGGTGTAGAATCCGTCAAACAACATCTTCGAAGGGTAATTGGAGAAGATGCTCTTAATTTCGAAGAATTTTACACGCTTTTTTCACAAATAGAGGCAATACTGATCTCTAGGCCTCTATGTCAAATATCTGACAATGATATTGATCCACTAACCTCTGCTCACTTTTTCTAGGTGAACCATATTCTGCGATTCCAGAGCCATCATTAGACATACCAACCAACCGTTTGTCATTCTGGCAGTAAATCCAAGCCAAGGTCCAAGGATACTGGAAGAGAGTACTGGGACATCGACCTAAGTGGCAGCAGGTGCAACGTGACATGCAAATTGATGACGTGGTAATTTTGAAAGACTCACACCTCCCTCCAGACAAATGGGTAATGGGACTGATACCCACCCCAGCAAGGACGGACGTGTTCGGGTGGTCACCTTGAAGACTGCCAATGGAAGTTTTCGTCGCCCTATCCATAAGTTGGCACTTCTACCGGTAAGCTGAAACTGTATTCCAGGGGCAGCGAAATGTTTGGAAATATTATGCGCTCATCATAAATAAATACACGTAACATACTCTATATATATAACATTACTCAATAGTTGCTCAATCAAGTCAATCAACTAAAGTAAGATTTTGAATTGTTCTTGTTACTTGCTGTTATTTACTGCATTTCTATGTTTATACCCTATCCTAAGGGTATATTAATTTTGACACATAGTTTGTAACACCCCTAAAAGTATATATATTTATGATCGGGACCAAAATCTAAGACTATTTAGCAATGTCCGTCCGTCCGTATCAACTTTTGAGGCCTTTAAAATTATGCTAGGAAGCTGAAATTTTGAACATATACTCCTTAGGTTCCGAAATGGTAAAGTGTTAAAATTTTCAAAATACACCCACTGCCACGCCCACAATTTAGAAAAAACCGTTTTAAGGCTTAAGTTAGAGAGATAAAGTTGTACAACCTTCACAAGATATGTAGATACTGCCCACTTTTATTAATTTGTCATATAAAGTTTTTTGCAACGCCTACTTTTTGTGGGCGTTTTTCACTAAAATGCGGTTTTCTTTGAAAATTTTCATAGAAATCGAAAAAAAATGTTTAACAATATATTTAGCCAATATTTTTTCCAATATATCGCCCATACAAAGTTTTTGGCTACGCCCACTTTTTGGGGGCGTTTTTTCAAAAAAATATTTTTTTTTCTATAAATTTTATAGAATGAAATAAAATGCTATCTATCATCTTACTTATGAATTTTTTCTTTGGGGTACATAGGGATAAGGATAGGGTATCATACTTTTCGCCCCAAGCGGACTGTAGCCTTTCCTTATGTTTATAATTTCAATTCGTCGTATATTACCATTCAAGTGCCATTCATGGATAATGGCAGAGTATTGAGGTTTCGCTTTAATGACAGAAAACAGCATTGTGTTTTGGAAGCATTGGATTCCACTCTATTGGTTTTACCGCACTCCAGAATGCTTTCAAGATCGGAATTTAATAAGCTGAACATACGTTGCCGTTCCAGTTCAACGCCCGAAGATGAGGGGCGTTGCCCAGGAAACGAATATGTTAAGCTGAGGGTGCTGTCTTCGACGAAGGAATGAATAGCGGATTTGTGTATATTGAGATCTTGGAGTACTCCTGCCACTGTACGAGTGCGAAAATGAATTGGTCTCATAGATAATTCTACGTGCTCGATTACAGGGGGAGATAAGGGACAATCTGGAATGAGTGTGGGAACAGATGATGAGGCCGAATTCGTAATGTTTTTAACAAACGACCAAAAGTTTTTACTACCGGTGGGACTATGTAGTATTTTTTGCCTCAACTTTTGGTCGTATGAGAATTTAACTCCATTAATATGTGCATTGTAGTTATTTCTGGCTCGATTGAATTTTTTTCGGTTTTCCTCAGTTGGCGTTGTAAGACCGAAAGCTCACCCCTTTTACCCTGATAGCCTCTTTACAGTTCAAGTCATACCACGCGTTTAACTTGAGTTTGATACTATTAATCCTGTTAGGGATAAAGCATTTCATACCCGGTGGCAGCATCCACATTGCCATCGAGGAAGCATAGCGACCAACTGTTTAAGTTTTCCCATTTGGCTTTCTCGTATTGCCATACGGTTCTTTTTGGAGTTTGTTCTTTAGCATTGTGGTTGGAATACGAGAAATTCGCATATATGACACAATAGTCTGACGAACCTAACGGCGATAAAATATTTATGGTGTACTTATCTGGGTGAGAGGTGAGAAACAAGTCCAGTGTATTTCCGGTTTGATTACTAATATACGGAATTCGTGTCGGCTCATTTACAAGCTGAGTTAGGTTGTTTATCTGCGCAACGATCCCAGCATACCTGCCTTTGGGTCTTGTCTATCCAGAATGTCGAAGCCAACTCGAATTGTGTACATTGAAATCGCCCGCAACAATGATTTCACTGTAAGGAAGAAGGGTTACAATTCGCGTGATGGAATCGGACAGCTCATCAAACTCGATAAAAGTGTACAACCCAAGTTCTGCTATACGGAGCAGAGTGCTGGACGATAAAGCTGAAAAGGACAGTATGTGCAGGGATCCTTCGATAGAAAAAATTATTCGACCCATATTTTGACCTGTGTGTGAGGAGGGCAAATAGAGCAGAGATACAACCGCGAACTCTATGAGCTGCACCAAGATTTGGATGTATTCCAAAAAGCCAAGACCCTTTACTACATTGGTTCGGCCACATCGACCGAAACGACAAAAGAGGTCCAGCCAAGAGAATCTTTGAATCTCAGACCGAACCTCCGTTTCAAAGACCAATCCATCGCGGATGCCAGGGCTCAGAAACTCTTCACGGGTCGGGAGTCCGTTAAGTATAGGACGTTAATTTTCTTTCCTAGTGTAAAATATTGATGAATGCGACTGCGTACACAAGGTGAATTCCTCGGAATGAAAACCGGTTTTTTTAAAGAAGGACGAGAAGTGTGCGGACACAAACATAACTTTACACAACTGCAAAATGTCTTATCCAATGAAAACAGGTCGTGTACATATACATTTTGTTTCACCAAAATAATTCATTCCGTGTACGGAGGCCTAATTGTATAGTGTACTTCTACCTCCATTGCAATAACTCGTATTGAAAGAATTCAAAGGTCTTTCACTGAGTTTGTTTTCAAACTATTAAAATGGAGAATTGGTACTCCTTCTTATCCGTCAAAGTGCGCCTCGATTGCGAATGTTTCTTCGAAAAAAGGCGTTCAGTTCTGAGTGTATTGTTCGTTCGCGATTTATTTTAAAGATGCATTTTCCAGAGAAATGATTTTTCTTAAATCCTGTACATATAAGTGTGGGATATGGTGGTCCGAAAATGCGTCACCTATCACGCCGTTCTTAAATCCCATTCCTCACTTATATGCACACCAACACACACTCTCTGTTAGTTCTTTCTTCCACCTTCTTCAGTTAATCCATTAAAGAATTTGTCAATTCAGTCGCAAGTAAAACGTTGGCACGGACAGACGTTTATCTGACCAGTGGTACAATTATTTTGTGTATTAAATACGACCTCTCTTTCTTTTCTTTTTTCAATAAATTGTAAAACCTATGTATTCGGTTTTTTTCCTTAATCCCACATAAGTATGTATATAAGTATGGGTACAATGAATATTTTACTAAATGCATACAACTTTTGAATTCAATTTGCAATTAAGTAACATATCCGTAAAAAAATAGTACAAATAATAATACTCTATCACCTTAAAGTTTAGCAAACTTGTCCTTAATTTGTTTTCTCGGCTCTGGAACTTAGAAAGTACAGGTCCTACAAAAAGATATTTATTGCGCTGCAAATTCCTTTAGAAATCTGGAATGGGAAATCTGTAACGTTGTAGGCTGAGCGATAATAAAAACTATCTTGAGCAAAAAAAATAGTCGGGGTCTCATTTTCGTAACCTGTTTCTCTTGCAGATTGTGATCCATTAGAAATATTGCAATTAATCATAGTCGTTCAATAAGCTGCCAAGGAACAACATGAATTCAGTTATGTATCTCTTACCTATTTTCCTTGAATTAAAAAAAAAATAATGCTGAAGTGAGTGACGCGACAGGAATTGGGCTGACCCAGGCCATATAAATTAAAATAAAACTAGTTTAAAAATTTAAAAAAATAATTTTCATTTGAGGAGAAGCCTCTTTCTTTATTTGAATTAAAACTTAAGACTAATTTACATTTTGCAAACATATTCGAAAGAAACCTTCTATTCGCTCTATTATGGATGTGTACCGTGTGCAGCAATTGGAATTTGGTGTCGGATGGAGTTAGGTAGACGGCGAGTCAGCATTATGTCGTTGGAGCATGTTCAAGTGCCCAACGAAATTATTTTGCGCGTGCAGGTGTAGGATGTCCGGAATATGTGGGAACGTCTGTTGCAGTGGAATGTGTGCGAAATAATGGTGTTCGGCGTTAACTCTTCCCCTTTTAAGTGCAAACGTCCTCGTTTGTTGATTAGAATAAAGGTATTTGGTTGACCTTGGATATTCCGGCTAACCTTGGCAGTGGTACTTCGCGTTCTCTACCGGGCTGCTGCACTGATGGCGGTGAGGGAGGTTCGTCTTCAATGCATACTGTTATGTTGTTTGAGAGTTCTCTTGCAGATTTTGTTCTCCTGCATCGTTTGGTGACGATGGCCAATAATATGAAGATCATTAGCGTTGAGAGTCCAAAATTTCCGATTTGTTTTTTTAAATTTTTAGATTCCAAAATTTCTATGAGTTTTGTATTGTTGACGTGCAAATCTTTTATTAATTCTAAGGAAAGTATCTCTTCAAAGACATCTTTATTTGAGAGGGGTTGCACAATTGCAGGAAGAGGTTTTGTTTCGGACATTTCTCTTGAAGAATATGTGGTTCTGTTGATTATTAGAGACGTGTTGTGGAATTGGATAATAAACGATCCTGATAGGTCAATCATGTCGTCGCTGATCTGAATTGTTCCGTTAAATTGGTTTAAAAATATTATTCCGCTTGATATCTCCTCGATCGTTGGTACATGTAAACTGTTGATCTTCGTACACAGGGATGGTTGGCTTTTTATAAGGTTCGGCAAGCATGTTGAGTTACTTATATCTACTATATTTTTATGAGTACAAATAGAAAGGTTATTATATGTCTTACATTCATTTTTTATTCCTAGTATTTTTTTATTACATTTTAGTATTGACTTAAAATCTATTCTGTTTATATAATTACCCTTTTTTATTGGCTTAATTATAAGTTTTTGACATAGTTCTTTTTCTGTAATTGGTAAATCTATGATATAGGCGATAGTTGTTTCATTAATGGCAATTTTTATTTCGCTAAATTCTAATGCTTCTTCTACACTTAGATAAGGCATATTTTCGTTTCTTAAGATATCTCGGATAACATCGACTTCCGAGTTTGACAATATGTATGAGTTTACAATTCCGGCTTTAGCCCATTGTACAGCGTAATCTATGTTTATTATCTCTGTTTTAATGACATCTAATTTACTTTTTATATTGAGGAGATTTCCAATCATGCCGGTAGTTTTGGTTAATTTAATCATTTTGTTGGTTGCGTCTGTTAACTGATTAATTTTCTCAATTGTGGCTCTATTAATAATTAACTGATTGTTGTTATTTTGTAATAAGTTATTAATTTTCCCGTTAAGCATTAAGAGATCTTGATGATCGGGGGAGCCTCCTACCCACTTCCAAGCACTCCCATTAAAGACCGTTTAATTCTGTTAGTTGGCCTAAGTCGATTAATGTGGTTTTGAATTTCTTGTATGTCGTGTACGAAAAAGGGGTATAGTTCCTTGATGTGGCTAGCGTTTTCTGTTATTGTCGTGTTCGTATCGTTAATAAATTTCTGGTATATTTCTATGTTAACTATGTGAATGACTTTGAAATGACCCTCCTGTACTCTAGCCATTCCGGAATTTAAAGTTATGAGTTGTGCATTTGTATAATCTAGTATCTGGTGTTCGGTCCTACAGTAACGTAGCTGTAATAAGAGTCTGGAGAAAAAAAAAATTAGAATGAAGAATCAATTCCTTATTTGTTTCTTATATATGATTTTGCCGCTTTCTGTTAGAACGGTTGTATTCCTATCTTCTTTAACTACTTCCTCCTTAAATCGACTAGAAAGCTTTGTTCCTAATCTTTTGTTCTTCTTTACGTAAATTACCTGTCCCGGGGAATATTGTTTTGGATTCTTTCTTTTTTTGTTATGGTATTTTAGGTCGATTTTTTGTTTTCGTTGTAACTTTTCTAAGTTCGAATGCCGAGTCCTATCGTAATCTTCAGGGCCGAAGTTTACATTGCGGCCAAAAAAAAGATCAACTGGTTTTTTTTCCGTAGTAGAATGAATACTGTGGTTGTATGCGTTGACTGCTCTTTCAAGCAGTTCCTCAAAATTTCGATGCAATTCGTCGTTTTTAATGCATCTCATAATTTCTACTAATGTTGAGTGGAAGCGCTCTACCTGGCCATTTGCTTCGCTCCTGTATGGCGGTGTCGTGTAGACATTGATTTTTAATTCTTCCTTCATCATGAAAAGTATTGCGGAAGAATTAAGAGAGGGTTCGTTATCGATAACCACTGATTTGGGTACACCGAAGAAAAAGAGTATATCCCTTAGAGGTTTTCGTATATCTTCTATTGCTTTACTTTTTAATAATTTAACTCTTGCATATTTCGTGAATTTGTCAATTGCGGTTAGAACCGCTTTTTTTTCTGTGATAAATATATCAAAGTGGACAGTGTGTCCCGGGAAAGTTGGTAATGGCGTTTCATTAAGTTTGGGTTGGTTTGGATGCCGTTCGTATTTATTACTCTTACATATGGAGCAGATACTGGTAATGCGGTTAATTTTTTTTGTCATGGAGGGAAATAGTATTTCTCGAGAATTTGCTGCTTATTCTCCTTTGCATTCCTGTGGGCTCGATTGTGTGTTTCTATTATAATAATCTCTTGGTCTTGTTGGCTCAAGACATCTTCTACCTGTAACTGTGAGAATCTTATTTTATAATTACTAAAATTGCTGGGGTAAATGTCTTGTATCATACCCATGATACGTTCTTCGGTTTTAATGGCATTTATAACCGAAGGGTTAAGGAATTTCTTTAAAATTTCCTTAAGTTTCTCCGGGGTATATTCTGTTTCTGTTACTGTGTGCCGGTGATATGTTGGAAAAATTATTTCATATTTGTGAGCAGAAGTTGTACCCGTTTGCAAGAGTATTTGATTCTTGAATGCGTTGATGGGTACCTCAACGCTTATGATGAGGCCTTGGGAAGAGCTTTCATCGCTATGTTGAGTGGTTTCGGATAGAGTGTTAATGCAAGATACCTGTGGCGCTCTAGATAAAGCGTCCGCAACGACATTCGTACTACCAGGTTTGTATTTTAGTTCGTGACTATACTCTTCGAGTATAGCCTTCCATCTTTTCATCTTGCTGTTATTATTTTTGTTGCTTAGTGCAAAAGTAAGGGGTTGATGGTCAGTGAAAATTCTGACTCTGCTGGGTCCGTAAAGGTAATTTCTAAATGAGCCTAATGCCCATACGATAGCTAACATCTCCTTCTCTTTAGCTGCGTAGTTCTCTTCTGCTTTGCTTAGCGTTCTAGAAATAAAGGAGATAGGTCTGTTGTCTTGTTCGAGAACAGCACCGAGTGCATAATTGGACGCGTCAGTTGTAACGTCAAACGGTTTGTTGAAATCAGGGTATGAAAGAACTAATTCTTCGGAGATTAGGGCATTTTTTATTTTATTAAACGATTCGCGGGCTTCTTGGTTGAGTTCTATTTTCGCTTTGGAAGATTGGCTTTTGGATACGCGTCCCTCTTCCCCTCGTAAAAGAGCTGTGAGGGGTTTCGCAATTTTTGCGTAATCTCGCACAAAGCGTCGATAGTAGCCTGATAGGCCAAGAAAGGATCTGAGTTCCTTAAGAGTTTTTGGGGACTCGAAGTCCAAAATGGATTTAACCTTACTAGGGTTGGTTTTAATACCTTTCGAAGAGATGACAAAGCCTAGAAATTCTACCTCGGATTTGAAAAAATTACATTTGTCCAACTGGACCTTCATATTTGCATTTTCCGAGGTTCTAAAAATTTCTTCGATATGTTGAGCGTGTTGGGTCTCATCTTGGCTGAAGATGATAATGTCATCTATGTAGACATAACAGATTTTTCCTATATATGGATGCAATATATCGTCGAGTGCTCGCTGGAAAATAGATGGAGCATTCTTCAGCCCAAATGGTAAACGCGTGAACTCGTATTTTCCATAGTTTATGGAGAAGGCTGTCTTTTCGATATCGGATTCCTTAAGTGGAATCTGATGAAATCCGCTCTTCAGGTCTAGTACAGTGAAAAACTTATTAAAAAAAAATTACATTTGTCCAACTGGACCTTCATATTTGCATTTTCCGAGGTTCTAAAAATTTCTTCGATATGTTGAGCGTGTTGGGTCTCATCTTGGCTGAAGATGATAATGTCATCTATGTAGACATAACAGATTTTTCCTATATATGGATGCAATATATCGTCGAGTGCTCGCTGGAAAATAGATGGAGCATTCTTCAGCCCAAATGGTAAACGCGTGAACTCGTATTTTCCATAGTTTATGGAGAAGGCTGTCTTTTCGATATCGGATTCCTTAAGTGGAATCTGATGAAATCCGCTCTTCAGGTCTAGTACAGTGAAAAACTTATTTTTCCCTAGTTGGGAAATTATTTCGGTAATATCCGGAATTGGATAATTGGATGGTTTTTTTGGAACGATCCACACCGGGGAATTATAGGGAGACCGTGAAGGTCGTATTATACCATCCTCAAGTAATTTCTGAACCTGTTTTTCAACTTCGGATTTCAGAGACATTTGAAATGGGTAATGGCGGGTATAGACGGGATCTTCGGTGGAGGTCCTAATTTCTGCAACTACTCTAGTAGTATACGTGAGTTTTTCTTCTGGTTCGGAAAATAAATTTGGGTGTCCATTAATGGCTGAATTTAATAGATACTTTTGCTGGGGAGTTAGAAGATCAGTTTTGACATCTATGGAATTGACAGACTGCGATTTTAGCTGCTTGACCTTAATTCGAACTTTATTAAGTATTGTCATGTAACTTTCCTTAGTGTGAATTATTGCGGATAACTCCTTTAGGCTATCGTTGCCTAAAATTCCATGAAAGGTTTTGAGAGTTGGTAAAATGAAGAATTTGATATTAATATTGTTTAGGCTAAATAGATTTAGGAATGTGTGATGCGAAACTTTTACATCGCCGGCTATTGATTTGGCGTAAAATGTTTGGTTGTTTGGAATGGGCCTTTTTACTAAGTCAGGTTTTATGTAATTCTTGCTTGAACCAGTGTCAATCAAGAATTTTAGAATTTCTCCGCTTTGGGTCTTACATTCGAAGTAAGGCAGCGAAGAATCGGTTAGCCTTAAAAATGAATGTCGCTATATTCAAAATATTGCTCGATTGGGAGTCGCGATTCCGATGAGTGTTGGTCACCAGGGGAGCCGGTGCAAGTTTGGCCATATTCATCATAGGTTTCTACGGCTGGATCTCTAACTTCTTCTTCAGCTTGCTGTATTTGTGGATGAATAGTTAACTCTTCTAGTTTATCTACAGTTGCGTCGATATGGAAGTTTGGTTGTTTAAAGTTGGGATACCTTGCGCGTTCTTGCTGAGAAATATTTGGTTCTGACGCATTCCAGTTTGCTTGGCGATTCTGATTGTGAATGTTTCCAATCTGATTACTGCGTCCTTGAGTGAGGTTTTCCTTTTTAAGTGGAATCTGGTTTAGGGGTGGTCTAGTGTATTGGAAAGAGTTGTGGAAATTCGGCATATTATTCTGGGGATACGAATTGAAGTTTGGTCGCTGACCATATGCTGGACGAGGAGAATTTGAGTACATGGGGTAATTCTGATAGGGTGGCCTTGGGTTTGGGTATGAATTTGGGGTTTTGTATGGGACTGGCTGTTGCAGCAAGACCGGTCTAGGAAAATTATATTGTGCTGGATTAAGTTGTGGAGCAAAAGTCTTTTTGATAGCTCCTTGAGACTGTTGCGTTCTGTACCTTTGGTTCTCAAGTTTGAGGCAGAGGTGCAACGCCTGCGGCAGATCTGTTGGTTCTTTTATTCCTAATAATTCTGATAAGTTTCCTTTTAAACCTCTAACAAAGGTGTCTAGCGCTTTGTCCCGGTACGTTTGGGTCAGGAGACACATTGATTCGTGGCTTATCTCCATACAGGAGATTTTATTGATTATTAGTGTTAACTGCGAGCACACTTCCTGATAAAATTCCTGTATGCTCCTGTTGCCTTGTACTAACTGTGACATCTGGCATTCGAGGGTGCTGACGTCGCGTTTGTCGGCATAGTGCATTGTAAGGCAATTGGCTATGCTATCCCAGTTAAGTGGCGTATTATAAGCTTCGAGAGCTGCGTCAGCCTCGTTGATTATCTTGTTGCGAATCACGTTGAGGATTCCGTAATACTTTGGAGTTCCTTTAGTGTGATCATAAATGTTGAGCACGCGCTCAACACTCTTCTTCCAAGAGGAAAATTCGCTGGCGTCTCCGGAGAAAGTTCTGAGACTGCGAACGACATCAGGTATACTGTCTAAATCCTCTAATTGGTTTCTATATTCTGGAGAAATTTTTTGGTCTATACCGGAGAAACGGTTAGAACCTGGGTTGAGTATACCCTCGATAAACGTTCTGCCTTGTTGTTCAAGGACCCGTTTGACAATGGTCGCTACCACTGTGTCAAGCTCAGGAGTGGACCTGACTTCCTGTGATTCCATATTGGAAGAGCTGGATTGGTAGGAACTGTTAGGATCATGAAGTCCTGTTAGAGTAGAAATGGTCGGGGGATTATTCCGCGTAGGGGGTCTGCCATTAGTAATTGGTGGTGCATGAGAAGCAAGTGGATTAGGCTGTGTGGTCAGAGCTTCGTTACTTTGCTCCGCGATTTGGTTTCTAGTGAGAGGCATGCTGACAGTGAATTTGGAAATACCGAAAGTTGAAATCGATTCACAAGGAATTTCTACTCTGAGTTTTTATGTTTTTCTTATGCTATAAATGTAAAATTTTTATGTTTGTTTTGCCTTTGTTTTCAATTAAAATTTCTTATTTCTAATTCGATTTTTCACTTTTTCTTAAATTTCTTAACGTTTACTTTAATTTATCGTTTGTTTTCTTTTAAATTTCTTATTTCTAATTTGATTTTTCACTTTTCCTTAAATTTCTTAAAGTTTACTTTAATTTATCGTTTTTTTTTCTTTTAAATTTCTTATTTCTAATTTGATTTTTCACTTTCTTTAAATTTCTTAACATTTACTTTAATTTTTCGCTTTTTAAACAAAATCACTTTTCCTTATTATATCTTATTCTAACTTACATCAAATATGGCAGCAGCATGTTGATTTGATCCCTCGTAGTGCGGCTGGAGTCTCACACTCCTCCTTTTCTTCCCTGGGGTTACTAAGGGGCCCTTGTGTCCTTAAGATCCACTGGTCACTTTTTACCGGTTTGTTTAATATGACCGAACCTGTGGTCTGGCGAATAACTGTCTGTTTTCCACGCTTTAACACTTTCACTACTATTTGGTTTATTTAAACACTAGGGTTCATTTGGACCGCTTTGTATGGTTTCATACTACGTTTCGACACAATACGCGGTCCCTGCTCGGGCGCCAATTATAATAAAACTAGTTTAAAAATTTAAAAAAATTATTTTCATTTGAGGAGAAGCCTCTTTCTTTATTTGAATCAAAACTTAAGACTAATTTACATTTTGCAAACATATTCGAAAGAAACCTTCTATTCGCTCTATTATGGATGTGTACCGTGTGCAGCAATTGGAATTTGGTGTCGGATGGAGTTAGGTAGACGGCGAGTCAGCATCATGTCGTTGGAGCATGTTCAAGTGCCCAACGAAATTATGTTGCGCGTGCAGGTGTAGGATGTCCGGAGTATGTGGGAACGTCTGTTGCAGTGGAATGTGTGCGAAATAATGGTGTTCGGCGTTAACTTATAAATGAAAGACTGATACTATTAATCCCGATGTAATAAAAAGTATACTTTTTGTGAGAAATGAACATAACAATATCGATAATGAAAAGCCGCCTGATATTACTCAAATAGTTGAAAGTCTAGGACTAAACATAACTGATGTTTGGAGGACTGCATCTCTGCCTTTAGTAACAATGCAACGTGTAAAACAACAACTGAAAAGAATTTTAAGGCCTTATGTAGCCACATCGAATCCAACTGATAGCTTAGTAATATTTGCTGAATATATGGATGGCTCCGTGTAAAAACATACTAAGTGCACATAGTACAGTACGAAGTTGTAAAGGAATACAATCATTGGTATTGCATTCTTTGAAATCTCAGTCAATGAATTCAAATATATGATTTTATTCATTGACTTCACTTAAAGACTTCAGATTGCAAAATGCAATCACCATCCATTTTGAAGTCATTGAATTACTATTCTTTTTGGAGCATTCAGTAGAATTCAACCATATGAGTGCATTCTTTAATGATTTCACTCATCTTTTTTATATTGAAGTCTTTTTTACATTTTTTGAAGGCTTTGAATTCATTTGAATTAATATATTATGAAATAGCTTATTCTACTCCTATTGCTATTGTTGCACAATATGCATACGTTTGTTTGTACATATACACATTATTATACTCTAGATGTATATATTGTTGTACCTATGTGTTTTGTTTTTATTGAAAATAAATAAATATTATTTAAATTAGGACTCATAAACATTAGTATAGTACTTAAAAGGAGAGTACATTTAAAAATTACCCAAATCATCTTTGCGGCAGAGTTATTTAGCAACGTATTGACCATTTCAAAGTCCAGTGACCGATTGATGTCTTTCAAACTGGTGATTTAGGGCGAGGTGTAGAATATTGTCAGTGCATATGCTCCTCAAATTAGGTACGAGCAGAGAGAAAAAGATGCATTCTGACTTGACTTTCACAACCTCATCAAGAATGTCCCAAAGGATGAGCTTTTGTTTGTTGGCGGAAATCTGAATGGACGCGTCGGGAAATCTAACGAAGACTATGAAGACTGCCATAGAGGACTGGGATATGGCACCAGGAATTATTCAGGTGAAGACATCATAAGCATGTGCAAGTCATACGGTCTGATCGTTTTAAATGCAATGTTTATCAAACAGAGCCGGAACTTGGTCACTTAAAAATTGCAAAGTGATCTTGTGAGAGGCAATCACACGGCCATACAGCCTCCTCCTGACAGAAATATTCATGATATGAGAAGAAGAGCAAAAATAAATAAACAAAGGTTTCTGCGAAAAACAAATGGTACAACCTGGACAAAGAAAAAGGCGAGCCATTTATTATCAATATGAAAAATTACCTCCGTAATAACACCAGCAAAGTTGAGGATGAAGAGTGCAGCGCACAAGACATGTGGGATTCCCTACAACGAGCTTGCTAAGAGAAAGCTAAAGTACTGCTTGGAGCATCGAAGGGTCACTACCAGCACGAAAAGGAAATTTGGTGGTGGACAGAGGAAATTCAAGCAGCAATAAAGGAAAAGAAAACGGCTTTCAAAGCTTGGTCAAAGTGCGCCTTTAATAATATAGTTGAAAAAGCTAGCCTTGAAGTGGAATACTGCTGCAAAAGTATCGCGAAGAAAAAGTGTGCCCAAATTCAAGCTAAGTGTATGGAGAGTCTGTATCAGGAGTTGGAGCAGGTATCTTCTTCGCCTGCTGATAGAAACCAGGTAACCCATGAGCTTCGAAAAAAATTCAAACAAGGGAACAACAATTTTTAAGATTGCCGCACAGAGAAGAAGAAACGCTCAGGAAATTCCTTCGCCAAAGTTCATTAACAATGCTCAAGCCCAAATACTTGTGGATGACGAAAAAATTGTACACAGGTGGCGAGAGTATTGCGAGCGATTTTGATACGAAGAGTTTCCCCGGCTATATTTTCCAGGATTCGCCCCCAATAATGAAGAATTGGGCGACATAACAGTCGAAGATGTTGGGGAAGCGGTCAAGAACTCCAAGAAGAGAAAAGCGGTTGGGCCGGTTGAGATACCCAGTGAGTTCTGGAAAAAGATGGGCGACATCGGGCTCAGATGGCTCATGATTCTTATCTCCAAACTCATGAGAGGTGATCCTCTCAATGCCCAACCAGTGGAGGGAAAGTTATCTTCTTCCTTTGCACAAAGGAAAGGGAGACACACGAAACTGTGATAATAACCGTTCAATTAAGTTAATGTCACACACCATGAAGATCGTTGAGCGGGTATTAGATGGTCCCCTAAAACAAATAATACGGCTGTCTGATGACCAGTGCGGGTTTGTCGCGGGTAAATCAACCACAGATGCAATCCAAAGTATAAGGATCTTAATGGAAAAGCATCGTGATTCCTTAAAGGATCTGCATATGATTCTGGTTGATTTTGAAAAAGCATTCGATAGGCAACCAAGAGATCTGAAATGGGTAGCGCTTAGACAACGAGGAGTTCCTGAAACCTACGTACAGATGATCATGGATATGTACGAGGGAGCGAAGATAAAATTCAGATGTCCCGCAGAACATGAATTTCCAATTGAAGTCGGTGTTCACCAGGGAAGGGTCTTAAGTCCCTTGCTCTTTATTACGATCCTATATTATCTGCTTGAGGGAAAAGTGATGGACCCTTAAGTGCATCAGTTAGTCTTTGCTGACGATGGAGCCATTATATGTAATGATAAGACTTCCCTGTAACGAGCACTCGATGTTTGGGTAGATGTCTTAGATGGGAATGGATATCGTAGTAGCCAAAAAAAGACAGAGCATTTATACTGCCCATTCACTGACCCAAGCCAACCCATTCCAGAAATTTATTTGAATGGGGTGGTGGTTCCCAAGTGTGAAAAGTTCAAATACCAGGGATCAATGATCAACAGCGAAGTAACCGTTGATGACGACTTAAATCATCGTGTAAGCGTAGGGTGGATAAGGTGTCAGGAAAACTCAGCCATCTTCTGTGACCGAAAAATGTCCCCAAAGCTGAAGGGAAGGCTCTTCACCGCAGTTGTGCGTCCGGCGCTCACATACGGTTCACAAGTCTGGACAATATACAAAAAGTATGTAGGGCAAGTTGACAGCAGTTGAGATGAAGCTGAGATGAAGATGCTTCGCATGACAGCAGGGGTAAAAAAGCTTGATCGAATTAGATGTTCCAAAATCCGAAGAAGCATTCACGTCAAAGAACCCATCTCGAAAAAATTGGAGCACGACCGACTCGGTTGGTATTGTCATCTTCAAAGGAGGAATCCAATGAACCCCGTCAAAAAGGCAATGACAATCAACGTTCCCTTACAATCGCGTAACAGTCATAGGCCTGAAAACTCCTGGATCACACAAATGCAGAAACATCAACATTTGATTGGAATCCAATAAAATGCTCCATTTTTTTGAATCCAAATTATGTATTAGTTTGCCGAAGAAAAATGGCCCAATTCTGTCGCAATATTTCCCAGCGTTGTTCAAGCGTATACACAACCATATTCGTTCAGCGGAAGGGTAAAACTAATTATCTGTCAAATCAGACATGAGCTAAGTGCTACCATTCGCGAAATAAGCAATAGTTGTATATATCTACTTCAAAAAAAAACTAAGACAAATTTTCTTGTACTTGGGCATTATATGCCCTAAAAATCATATCTTGCATGTAAAAAATATGCATGTTAAAATTCGATTTGAAAATTCATTTGGGCACTCAGTGCCCAGTAAACAGGTCAAAGATTAAGAAGAATAAACTCAGTTAGAACCTTTAATTTTCCGAAATTAAATTTGTTTGTAATAATTATCTAGACTTAATACTCTGGACCGAATCATAATTCACATCACCCTCATTGTTAGATAAAGTGAGTGATAAGGAATTGCATGATCTTCTACAAAACAAATCTTTAATTGATATGCCACATCCAAACAACCCTTGTTAGGCGCAGATTCAATCATTGGAATTACTGAAAAAGCCAGAGATAGACTGTATCGATTGAAAATACATTCTATAAATATATTGCTATTTTTTTAAACAAAAAAGATATTAACAAATAAAATGTATAACGACGTAGAAAACAAGAGTTTTTACTATGCGAGGTAGTGGCAATTTTAGTAAGAAATGAAGTAAAATGGGAAAAAAATATTAAAAAACAATGGTACCACCTAAAATGGAGTACTATACCGATTTTAAAAGCCAGACATATGTTCTTTAATCCTAAATTTAAACTAATTTACTTGTGTCTACAGTTTTTGCAAAATTCGCATGTACAAAGATTTGATAAAATAAATAAAATTAAAAAAAGTTTAGACCGCTTTTTTTTTATAATTGGTAAATGAAGTGCTAAGTTGGCTTTTATGTGTCGAATGCTAAAATCAATTTGGAATTCAAAGAAAAAAAACGAATTGTTTTATGTTTTGTACTCTTTGAGAAAATTCAAAACTACTTAGACTACTTTTTTATGACAGTTTTATTTTTTGGTATTTGGGGTGTAATGCAACTGGCTATTTCGTTTGAGCACTAACGGTGGAAGTAGCGATCAAACAATGACAGGCAAGACACATTACGACGATGTCTAAGTGTCAAGTGATTTCGCGAGGTCTCGATCGCCAATAAGATTTACCGCCCGTTTTTGAATCCTGTCAAGTAGCTCCAAATATGTAATTGGAGCACTGGACCAGATATGAGCGTTATACTCAAGTTTTGGACGAATAAACGCCTTATTGTTGCCACAGGATGGAAAGTCTTTCGGTTTCGGCGGTGCAAGTGCCATCCATGGATAATGGCAGAGTATTGCGTTTGGCTTTAATGACAGAAGACAGCATTGTGTTTTGGAAGCATTAAATTCCACTCAATTGGTCTTACCCCACTTAAGAATGCTGTCAAGGTCCGAATTTAATGAGCTTAAGATACGTTGCTTTTCAAGTTCCACGCCCGAAGATGAGGGACGTAAATCATAAAACGAATATGCGAAGCTGAGGTGACAGACATGAGATCATTGATATAAATGAGAAAGAGAGTCGGAGACAAAACAGAGCCAAAACAGAGCATTTATTTGGTGAGTTGCAGACTTGAAACCGTCCAAAACAACTTGTATTGAACGGTCCGAGAGATAATTTCTAATCCATTGGAAAAGGGTATCATCGATCCCAAATGCAAGCATTTTCGACAAGAGAACTTGATGCTAAACTCTGTTAAATGCAGCGCAACGAACTTACTTTCACCACCGCGGTGAATAGATTGGTTTCACTTTTCGGTTAGATATGACATCAACTCACCAGTGGATCTGTTGCTGAGAAATGCGTACTGCCGGTCATTAAGAAGTTTTCGGGATTCAAGATGTTTCATAAACTGACGATTTATCAGCGTTTGCATGACCTTGGTGTGAAGGGACGTAAGTGAAATTGGTCGGGAGGAGGAAGGGGAGGAAGATTCGCTTTTTTTGGGACTGGCTGGACAAATGCTATTTTCCATCTTCTTGGAAAGAGCCCTAAAGAAGTTGAACTAATCTGCGTACTTCAATTTTGGATACATTATTTTTTTCATAAAATGATTTACATAAATTTAAATTAGATTCGTTTTCTCAAAAAAGAACGATTTAACGTATGCAAAATTACATCGAAGAAAGTGTTTTTCTTTTAAAAATCTAATGTTTTCAAACTTAGAAAAAAAGTTATTTAAATAAATTTGATTTGTGATCAAATGTTAAATGTTTGAGGCGATTGAAAACTCATTTTAAGTACTGCGAAAGTTTTCTTTGACGTAATAGTGCCTTATATTGATTTATCGTTTATAGCATTATGCTTTGTAGGATGAACCCTTCAGTTATTTTGTGTTAACACTTAAGACGACCTTTTTTTACTTTTTCAATGAACTTCAAACTACGTAGAGTTTTTAAAAACTGCTTAAAGCTGTTCCACAATTCATAAATGTAATAAAAGCGAGACGCAACGAGAGAGTAAATAACTTCCCCTCAAGTGAGAAACTTACTTAATTCAGCTGTTTCGTCAATATCAAAAATTTAAATTTTTAAATTTTTTTAAATAATACTAAATATGCGACATGGAACTCATTTAAATATCGAATATTCCCCTAAGAAATTTTATTCGAAATTACGATCGTTATTGTTAGTCCAATTTGAAGTGAAATTTTCACATGCACCAATCCTTGCATCGAAAATTTACTTCTCTTTGCCACACAAAAAGAGTCGTGTGGACGAATCAGGTTTCTGCAGTGAAATTATTCGTACAATATACATATGAAGGTTTAATAGTTTTTTTACGACTCTAACTTATTGATCCTTCACAAAATATTAATCCCCATCGCATTGATGATTCATGCAATCATACTTATTCAAGCACAAGCGATCAGTGAGAAAAATTGGCAAGTAAAATATGGTTCAAAAGTAAAATAATTATTTCATCATCAAATAAAAATTAATTGCAAGAAAGAAAATCAAATTGACGACTGGGGAGGTCCGAATGCACAGAAACGCATGAATACTTGATTTCAAGTATTATAGTTCTAGT
This sequence comes from Ferdinandea cuprea, assembly GCA_963576555.1. NCBI lineage: Eukaryota > Metazoa > Arthropoda > Insecta > Diptera > Syrphidae > Ferdinandea > Ferdinandea cuprea. The sequence continues at coordinate 39,339,063 of OY754962.1, read as the reverse complement.
TTTTAATTCGAAAGAAATAGGTTCGTAAATGTTTATGATTTCAACACACAGCGCGCAGACACATTACTGCCGAAATCTGTAAAATCGAGGATCATCATGTATGGACCGGGAGCTTATATCTCGAGTTAAGTAGGCACAATATTAAAAAATATAAAATAAATATTAGGCGCAAACGGACCATACAAGACCTAAAGCCAAGCTTTCTCATGATATTTCTTACTCTTGGATGTTTGTCAGACGTTCGAAAGTGGAGGGGCAGTGAATGAAAACTTTACAGTGGACGAGACCCATCGCTTAGTGGTCCAACGTACTTAACCCTGCAACCAAAAACCTATGCTAAATATTACCTTACCAAAAAAAAATGTCACTTGTTATAGCCAAAATTTATACTTTATTGAATTTATTCAAAGTGCTTTACATTTGTTCACAATATAATAATAAGAAATATATTAATTCTTAATTTTAGATGCATACCTAATTGTTTTTTGTTTTTACTCCAAATTTCTGCTCCAGGTATGCTCACAAATATTTTATTTTATTTTTTAATTGCAAAGTGCATCAAATAATTTTTATTAAAATCGAATTTAAAATAGTTAGTCAAATTTGTATGCATAAGCCATAACGAATCTAAATTGTTATTTCTAAAAAAATATTATAAAAAAATCCATAATATTTTATCGTAAAATAATTTTTAAAATTAATATGTATGTATATTTTTTTCTTTATATATTCAATTAATTTAAGCTTGTTGCTGAAAATATCAATATTTATCCCAATATTAAAATAATTTTTAAACTTTCAAAATTTTTTGTTTTAAAAATAGTTATTTTAAATTAAATTTTTTACTACACATTTTGGTTTTATATGTTTTTTTAGTTCAATTTTAAAAAAACTTTAACATGTCTTCCAATTATATAGATATTACTTTATTCATATGGTCGGCTTAGAGTGGAAATTTGCTAACTCCATAAATGGATATTTTACAAGAGAATGAAAAAAAAACTACATAAAAAATTTGTTTGAGTGATATACGTCTCTAACAACGAATACAAATTAAATATGCATAGTTTTTGATTTTGAAAATTATGGATAAAACTTTTTTACTCATCATATGATATTGAAAACTAATCTTAATCTTTATCTCAAACAAACAAATGTATTATCTCAAATTTATAAAATTGGAATTAGACACTTTACACACTAAGCCGATGATATTAATGAAATCACAAATAGTATATTAGCAAAGTTTGATTGATATAAAAATAGTATTCCCGTCACAAATATATTTTCTCTGGAAATGCGCTTAATTGCAAAATTTAATTTTTGAATCATTTGATTTCGCCGAAAATTTAAATATTGATCTCACGTTGGTGTATATACTGAAAGTATCGTATTGCAACTAAGTCAATAACCAATAAAATAGTCACTGCAATACACAAGCAAATCCAAATATTAATGGGAATATCAGTTAATGTTGAATTTTGTCGTATTGTATTTTCCAACGCACGTCGCAGTTCCATGTTAAGGGCTTTTGGAACAAGATCAATTTCAAGTATTGGCTGCTCAGTGCTATCATTCCAAATGAGATGCATAGATATAATGGCCATGCCCAAGGTATTGCGCCAGTGTCTTGAAATCATATGTTCCGCCGAATTTAATATTTCAAGCAAAATCCTTTTAACTGGGAACACTCTCGACACTGGTGCCAAAGGAATGGTCATTCTGAATATACGGGGTGGAGGTGGTTCAGGTGCATCGTAAGGTGGTGCCCGATCATAGAGGTCCTCGTAAATATTAATTGGACCTAAATTTAAAAATAGTGTCACAGGGACTAAAGGACATCAATACAATTTAATATCAAACTCACTGTTCAAAGAGGTTTCCTGTTCCATTTTCACTTGATAAACACGACCGAACTGTTGCTCTAACTCAAACAATATGTGAGGTACTATAAGTTAGTCATTTTCAGATAAATGTTTTGCTTGTTTATATAAACACTTCACAAGAATGAAAGCATAACCACACAATTTGGTTTGGGAGAGCAGCGCGAAGTAAAGGGAGGTCTTACTCCGTATAATACGCACTTGGTGCCTTAATTTGTTTACATCAGTATGTTCGGCTATAGAGAAACACACTAGATCTATAGAAATGCATTAATTTTTTTATTATTAAGGTTTGAGTTCTCTTCTCTTACTCGATTTGAATAGTTTTGTTGAATACATTTTTTGTCACTTTCGCCACTACTCATATTGTTTGTTTGTTATGTCTACTTCAAAGTTAAACCCATATCGGGTTCGCCTATTCATATATTCAATTTTCCAAGTAATTTTTCACATCGTCTATTTATTATTATCAAGGGGCACGGTTCTCTTCTCTTACTCGATTTGAATAGTTTTGCTGAATACATTTTTAGTCACTTTCGCCACTTCTCATATTGTTTGTTTGTTATGTCTACGTCAAAGTTAAACCCATATCGGGTTCGACTATTCTTATATTCAATTTTCCAAGTAATTTTTCACATCGTCTATTTATTATTATCAAGGGGTTCGCTTACAATAAAGCCAGAGACATAAAATTTAGGATTTATTGGGACGCACAGCAGCAGGCTTCATTTTAACTGTTTCACATGAGCGGTTCCGGAGTTATAGGGCCCCAAAATTAGCAAAAATAGTAACCTCTGACTCTCTGACTCACTGATTCACTGATTCACTGACAGATCATCAAAACTATGGAGAAGTAATAGGGTTTGTGGAGAAACCACAGGGAAAAATCTAACATTTGTGATGTTCTATCCAGGGGGCGTGGCAGCCACCCACTTCTATTAACGCAGCTCCCCAAAAGGCCTACAAATATGATTTTTTACATGAAGGTTGGATTTCAAGAACAAACTCGGAAAAAATAAAATATTATCTATTTATCATTTAGGGGCGTGGTAGCCGCCCCTTTTCTTTAACTCAGCCCCCAAAAGACTTACGATAATGATTTTTTACATGAGGGTTGGATTTTAAGAACACACTCGGAAAAGATTAAAATATTGCTTATTTTCCATTTAGGGGGCGTGGTATCCACCCACTTCTATTAACGCAGCCCCCAAAAAGCCTACAATTATGATTTTTTGCATGAGGCATGGATTTCAAGAACAAACTCGGAACAAATAAAATATTATCTATTTTTCATTTAGGGGGTGGTAGCCGCCCCTTTTCTTTAACTTAGCCCCCAAAAGACTTACAATAATGATTTTGTACATGAGGGCTGAACAAACTCGGAAAAGAATTAAAAATTGTTTATTTTCCATTTAGGGGGCGTGGTAGCCGCCCCTTTTCTTTAACACAGCCCCCAAAAGACTTACGATAATGATTTTTTACATGAGGGTTGGATTTTAAGAACACACTCGGAAAAGAATAAAATATTGCTTATTTTCCATTTAGGGGGCGTGGTATCCACCCACTTCTATTAACGCAGCCCCCAAAAAGCCTACAATTATGATTTTTTGCATGAGGCTTGGATTTCAAGAACAAACTCGGAACAAATAAAATATTATCTATTTTTCATTTAGGGGCGTGGTAGCTGCCCTTTTCTTTAACTCAGCCCCCAAAAGACTTACAATAATGACTTTTTACATGAGAGTTGGATTTTAAGAAGAAACTCGGAAAAGGATAAAATATTTTTTATTTTCCATTTAGGGGCGTGGTAGCCACCCCTATTCTTTAACTCAGCTCCCAAAAGACTTACAATTATGATTTTTTACATGAGGGGTGGATTTAAAGAACAAACTCGGAAAAAAATTAAATATTGTTTATTTTCCATTTAGGAGGCGTCCTAGCCGCTCTTTTCTTTAACTTTGCACCAAAAAAAATTAGGGCTATGAAATTATATGTGGAGGAAGGATTTGAAGAACAGACACAAAATTTGGGTATATTCCTAAAAGGAGACGTGGCAACCGCCTATATATAGAACTCATGCTATAGTTATGAAATCTTACATGTCGTTAATTATTTTAAGGGCAAACAAGGAAAGTTATAAATGAAATTGTGTTTTGCTTGAAAGCGGATGTCTAAATGCGGTCGAAATCCCTACAATTTTAAAATTTTGCAAAATGTCCCGGTATTAAAAAAATCTTTGCAAAAGTATTGAAATCACACCAAAAACATAAATGTTAAAGAATAGCCAAGTTCTTTTATACAAAAAACGCTTTTGCCTTACAAGTCAGCCACAAAAAGTACTGAGATCTAAAAAAAACGACAAGTTTGTATTGTAATTATTAAAAATTTCACAAATAGTATTTAGGTACATTTTTATACTTGGGAGCTATGTCCACTGCTTCAAGGTAGAAGTTACCTTGATATTGTTGACGAGTTCTAATCAAAAAGTTTCAGTCGCAAATTATGTGTTCTGCTATCTCTTCGTCTTTATTGCACAATCTGAAGATACTGTTTTATGCTATCCCCATGGTCATCTGGTCTTTTTGACATGGCAATGTCCTGTGAGGAAACCTCTGACTATTCGAATTTGAGTTGTAGAAGTTGTTTAATTTTGTTTAGATTCGGTTCCCTGCTGCCTTTGGTTTTCCTCCAGAAATGTATCATTTTGTCTTCTAGCCTGGTTTTAGTGCAGCTTTTTATAGTGCTTATTGATAGCCCGCAGAATGGTCATGACATCTTGACATCTGATCTGGCTAATTCATCTGCCTTTGCATTGCCTTCACGTCTACTGCGCCCTGGCATCGAAATCAAATGGACTTTGTTTGTTTAGTGGCTAGTAGTTAAAGGATTTGAAGTCAATCCCAGATCAACTTTTGATGTTATCTCAAAGGCGTTAATTGCAAATAGGGCTGCCTTACTATCAGAGAGAATGTAAATGTTCTTGTTTGTTGTGAAACTGTTTGTAGCATCCCTAGAATACAGAGCTGTTTATGTACATACTAGCGTATATGTATGTATGTGTCAGTGCGAGGGTAGTACAAAGGAATCCCCCGCAAATGTTGTTTTTTCCTGTTTCCAGTTTTTACGTTTTGTGAATGTAACCTTGATGTTGCTTTGGAAGTAATATCGGGGTAGACACTTTTCCGTTAAGTGTATTCCGAGTAGTTCGTGTTTTGTGAGTTACCGTAGGATTTCAGTATGTGTTGTGCATGCTGCGTTTACCATTGCTTCTTTCAATAATTTTAATTCTTCTTTTGCGTCAGCTTTTACGGACATAAGCCCATTACGCGACAGATTCCGCTTAACTTTTATTGTGTTTTTGAATATTTTTATTTGAAATATTTTGACAAAAATAAATAAGACTGCAATTGCAATATACTGATATGATATTTCCAACTAATATGTGGATAGTTTCTTTATTTTTTTAACTTACTTACTTTTACTTAACGGGCTCTCGACCCGTGGAGATTCTCTGCCTGAGACACAGCAGCTTTCAATTCTCTAAGGTCCCGGGCACGCTACTTCCAATTATCCAGACCAAGCCCTCTGGTATCCGCTATGGCTAGAGTAATCCTTCGTTGAACCTTCACTAAGGTGTCGTTTGCGGAGTTGATGTAGATTCTAAGCTAAATTAACTTCTTCCCCACTTCAAAGTTTCAGCTTTCAACAGTTACGTTTTGACCTAGCCGGTGGAAAATGTCTTCCGTGTTTACACCTGCCCTTCGCGCTATTGGTTCCAGAATTAAATTAAAGAAATCAAATGATAGTCCGTCTCCTTGCCGGAATCAGCTACATGTTTGGACCACATCGGATGAGCTGCTTTCAAACCGCGCATTGCACAGCGTATTCTCAATCGTCACGCTACACAGTCGGCTCAGTTTTCCGGGATACCAAATTCGGCAATCGCTATCTAGACCTTCTGTACGATGAATGCTATCATTTGCGGCTTTGAAAAGGTGGTATATCCCGATTTGGAATTCATTGGTCTTTTCTAGAATCTTAGTGTGAAAATTTGGTCTATGTTCGATCTGCCGGGTCGGAAACCACACTGGTATATGAAGCTAATAGTGGAAAAGCTGCTAAAACACTCCTACAATTCTCTTCCATTCGGTGACAAGGTTTCTATCACGTCCCGGAATTGAAGCCAGTTTCTTGAGTTTTTTGTAAATCATCCGGATATTTTTTCGATTGAGGGAATCTTCGACAGAAATACTGCGCATGCCCTCTTCTTTCTACGTAGGGTTTTCTTCGCCTCCCGTCTCCTGGCTCTGTTCTTACTGCTCTGGTTTTGCGCTGGTAAATGTGCACTTTCTGTCACCATTTTACGCGAAGCGCACTCGTCATCATCCACCGGACTCTTTTTCTCCATCATTGATGATGTTGTGATACTGGTTCCACATGGTGTTCGCATTCGTGGAAGGTGGATACACCGCGAAGAGTTCTCGTTCAGGCGCTCTCCGTAGACTCTGGATACTCCAATAGTTCTGAGGGGCAGCTTCTTTTCGATAGAAAGCCGAGATCTGAATTTAGCTGCTATAAGAAAGTGATCAGAGTCGACATTTGCCCTTCGGAATGTATGCACGTTTAAGATGTTTGATGCGTGCCTTGAATCGATCACCATTTGGTCGGTGGTCGTGATTTAACAAAATATCGGGGGTTATACGTTGCGATAAAAAGTAAGACAGGACTGAACGATGAACTAAAAAATATTAAAACGAGTCTTCCTGAGCATGTAGTACAATGCCTACAACAATGCACTTGCTGATTAGTACAAGTTACGGAACTCGTAATATTCCAGGAATAATAATTAGTTTGTTATGTAGGCCAATGGTATTTGCAAGTTTATACATACAGCATTTAAAAACTTTAGACGCGAATTAAATCAAGGCGCAGTTTGTATGCGCTGCTCGTGCTCCAAATTTTCCAAGACTTGTTCTTTTAATTTTTTAAGGTAGACACATTACTTGCGATAAATTATTTACTTCACACGAATTAGAACTTTCGCTAGCTGGAACTGTGCGATTACATAAAAGAAGTTCAAATCGCTTTAAAAGTACAAAATATTTAAAAAAAAGTCTAAATTTACTAAAATTTATTTTTAAGAACTATAAGTAATAAAAAATTACTCGCGAAATTTGTATTTACTACAAGGAAAATGTATTTGGCAAATTCGACCCACAAATACGACCAAAGGTAGCTCCGCTCGTGGTATGTACTTTTCTTCAAGTAGGCGCTTATGAAGACCGTTTTCATACTTATATATATTCTCAAGTTGAAAAAATGTTTTGTTTGGAAAATCAGCTGTGCTAACAAGGTTGATTTCACAGCATTGCGTTTGTTCTTCTAACAAATTCCTGGACTAGGCGCAGGGACACTCAAAATGAAACATTTCGTTTTAATTTCACGCCTTCTAACCCCCGGACTGATCGATGCCATCATGTATTTAACAAGCGCTCCACTGCATCAACATTACAATGTACACCAATAACCATGCAGGTAATAAACCAGAAGTATTCAGCCAGAATTACCTTTTCTCCTTTGTCATCTAGCCATGATCCACCCAGCCCACAACCATTCTACACAATGAGTCTTTGAATAGAATTTTAGAGGCGGTGTTCCTGTGTAGTTTATACTTATAGCGCTTTACCAATAACAAAATTAATGTTAAGATTATATTCGTGGTCCCTTTCTTTAAAATTTTCTGATGCCTAAGTGCGTAAGGAACGACAAATTTAAACTCAAAATTTTTATTGGTAGTGGCAATTTTAGTATGAAATGAAGTAAAATGGGAAAAAAAAATATTAAAAAACAATGGTACCACCTAAAATGGAGTACTATACCGATTTTAAAAGCCAGACATATGTTCTTTAATCCTAAATTTAAACTAATTTACTTGTGTCTACAGTTTTTGCAAAATTCGCATGTACAAAGTTTTGATAAAAAAAATAAATTAAAAAAAGTTTAGACCGCTTTTTTTTATAATTGGTAAATGAAGTGCTAAGTTGGCTTTTATGTGTCGAATGCTAAAATCAATTTGGAATTCGAAGAAAAAAAACGAATTGTTTTATGTTTTGTACTCTTTGAGAAAATTCAAAACTACTTAGACTACTTTTTTATGACAGTTTTATTTTTTGGTATTTGGGGTGTAATGCAACTGGCTATTTCGTTTGAGCACTAACGGTGGAAGTAGCGATCAAACAATGACAGGCAAGACACATTACGACGATGTCTAAGTGTCAAGTGATTTCGCGAGGTCTCGATCGCCAATAAGATTTACCGCCCGTTTTTGAATCCTGTCAAGTAGCTCCAAATATGTAATTGGAGCACTGGACCAGATATGAGCGTTATACTCAAGTTTTGGACGAATAAACGCCTTATTGTTGCCACAGGATGGAAAGTCTTTCGGTTTCGGCGGTGCAAGTGCCATCCATGGATAATGGCAGAGTATTGCGTTTTGCTTTAATGACAGAAGACAGCATTGTGTTTTGGAAGCATTAAATTCCATTCAATTGGTCTTACCCCACTTAAGAATGCTGTCAAGGTCCGAATTTAATGAGCTTAAGATACGTTGCTTTTCAAGTTCCACGCCCGAAGATGAGGGACGTAAATCATAAAACGAATATGCGAAGCTGAGGTGACAGACATGAGATCATTGATATAAATGAGAAAGAGAGTCGGAGACAAAACAGAGCCAAAACAGAGCATTTATTTGGTGAGTTGCAGACTTGAAACCGTCCAAAACAACTTGTATTGAACGGTCCGAGAGATAATTTCTAATCCATTGGAAAAGGGTATCATCGATCCCAAATGCAAGCATTTTCGACAAGAGAACTTGATGCTAAACTCTGTTAAATGCAGCGCAACGAACTTACTTTCACCACCGCGGTGAATAGATTGGTTTCACTTTTCGGTTAGATATGACATCAACTCACCAGTGGATCTGTTGCTGAGAAATGCGTACTGCCGGTCATTAAGAAGTTTTCGGGATTCAAGATGTTTCATAAACTGACGATTTATCAGCGTTTGCATGACCTTGGTGTGAAGGGACGTAAGTGAAATTGGTCGGGAGGAGGAAGGGGAGGAAGATTCGCTTTTTTTGGGACTGGCTGGACAAATGCTATTTTCCATCTTCTTGGAAAGAGCCCTAAAGAAGTTGAACTAATCTGCGTACTTCAATTTTGGATACATTATTTTTTTCATAAAATGATTTACATAAATTTAAATTAGATTCGTTTTCTCAAAAAAGAACGATTTAACGTATGCAAAATTACATCGAAGAAAGGGTTTTTTTTTTTAAAATCTAATGTTTTCAAACTTAGAAAAAAAGTTATTTAAATAAATTTGATTTGTGATCAAATGTTAAATGTTTGAGGCGATTGAAAACTCATTTTAAGTACTGCGAAAGTTTTCTTTGACGTAATAGTGCCTTATATTGATTTATCGTTTATAGCATTATGCTTTGTAGGATGAACCCTTCAGTTATTTTGTGTTAACACTTAAGACGACCTTTTTTTACTTTTTCAATGAACTTCAAACTACGTAGAGTTTTTAAAAACTGCTTAAAGCTGTTCCACAATTCATAAATGTAATAAAAGCGAGACGCAACGAGAGAGTAAATAACTTCCCCTCAAGTGAGAAACTTACTTAATTCAGCTGTTTCGTCAATATCAAAAATTTAAATTTTTAAATTTTTTTAAATAATACTAAATATGCGACATGGAACTCATTTAAATATCGAATATTCCCCTAAGAAATTTTATTCGAAATTACGATCGTTATTGTTAGTCCAATTTGAAGTGAAATTTTCACATGCACCAATCCTTGCATCGAAAATTTACTTCTCTTTGCCACACAAAAAGAGTCGTGTGGACGAATCAGGTTTCTGCAGTGAAATTATTCGTACAATATACATATGAAGGTTTAATAGTTTTTTTACGACTCTAACTTATTGATCCTTCACAAAATATTAATCCCCATCGCATTGATGATTCATGCAATCATACTTATTCAAGCACAAGCGATCAGTGAGAAAAATTGGCAAGTAAAATATGGTTCAAAAGTAAAATAATTATTTCATCATCAAATAAAAATTAATTGCAAGAAAGAAAATCAAATTGACGACTGGGGAGGTCCGAATGCACAGAAACGCATGAATACTTGATTTCAAGTATTATAGTTCTAGTTTTTAATTCAAAAGAAATAGGTTCGTAAATGTTTATGATTTCAACACACAGCGCGCAGACACATTACTGCCGAAATCTGTAAAATCGAGGATCATCATGTATGGACCGGGAGCTTATATCTCGGGTTAAGTAGGCACAATATTAAAAAATATAAAATAAATATTAGGCGCAAACGGACCATACAAGACCTAAAGCCAAGCTTTCTCATGATATTTCTTACTCTTGGATGTTTGTCAGACGTTCGAAAGTGGAGGGGCAGTGAATGAAAACTTTACAGTGGACGAGACCCATCGCTTAGTGGTCCAACGTACTTAACCCTGCAACCAAAAACCTATGCTAAATATTACCTTACCAAAAAAAAAATGTCACTTGTTATAGCCAAAATTTATACTTTATTGAATTTATTCAAAGTGCTTTACATTTGTTCACAATATAATAATAAGAAATATATTAATTCTTAATTTTAGATGCATACCTAATTGTTTTTTGTTTTTACTCCAAATTTCTGCTCCAGGTATGCTCACAAATATTTTATTTTATTTTTTAATTGCAAAGTGCATCAAATAATTTTTATTAAAATCGAATTTAAAATAGTTAGTCAAATTTGTATGCATAAGCCATAACGAATCTAAATTGTTATTTCTAAAAAAATATTATAAAAAAATCCATAATATTTTATCGTAAAATAATTTTTAAAATTAATATGTATGTATATTTTTTTCTTTATATATTCAATTAATTTAAGCTTGTTGCTGAAAATATCAATATTTATCCCAATATTAAAATAATTTTTAAACTTTCAAAATTTTTTTTTTTAAAAATAGTTATTTTAAATTAAATTTTTTACTACACATTTTGGTTTTATATGTTTTTTTAGTTCAATTTTAAAAAAACTTTAACATGTCTTCCAATTATATAGATATTACTTTATTCATATGGTCGGCTTAGAGTGGAAATTTGCTAACTCCATAAATGGATATTTTACAAGAGAATGAAAAAAAAACTACATAAAAAATTTGTTTGAGTGATATACGTCTCTAACAACGAATACAAATTAAATATGCATAGTTTTTGATTTTGAAAATTATGGATAAAACTTTTTTACTCATCATATGATATTGAAAACTAATCTTAATCTTTATCTCAAACAAACAAATGTATTATCTCAAATTTATAAAATTGGAATTAGACACTTTACACACTAAGCCGATGATATTAATGAAATCACAAATAGTATATTAGCAAAGTTTGATTGATATAAAAATAGTATTCCCGTCACAAATATATTTTCTCTGGAAATGCGCTTAATTGCAAAATTTAATTTTTGAATCATTTGATTTCGCCGAAAATTTAAATATTGATCTCACGTTGGTGTATATACTGAAAGTATCGTATTGCAACTAAGTCAATAACCAATAAAATAGTCACTGCAATACACAAGCAAATCCAAATATTAATGGGAATATCAGTTAATGTTGAATTTTGTCGTATTGTATTTTCCAACGCACGTCGCAGTTCCATGTTAAGGGCTTTTGGAACAAGATCAATTTCAAGTATTGGCTGCTCAGTGCTATCATTCCAAATGAGATGCATAGATATAATGGCCATGCCCAAGGTATTGCGCCAGTGTCTTGAAATCATATGTTCCGCCGAATTTAATATTTCAAGCAAAATCCTTTTAACTGGGAACACTCTCGACACTGGTGCCAAAGGAATGGTCATTCTGAATATACGGGGTGGAGGTGGTTCAGGTGCATCGTAAGGTGGTGCCCGATCATAGAGGTCCTCGTAAATATTAATTGGACCTAAATTTAAAAATAGTGTCACAGGGACTAAAGGACATCAATACAATTTAATATCAAACTCACTGTTCAAAGAGGTTTCCTGTTCCATTTTCACTTGATAAACACGACCGAACTGTTGCTCTAACTCAAACAATATGTGAGGTACTATAAGTTAGTCATTTTCAGATAAATGTTTTGCTTGTTTATATAAACACTTCACAAGAATGAAAGCATAACCACACAATTTGGTTTGGGAGAGCAGCGCGAAGTAAAGGGAGGTCTTACTCCGTATAATACGCACTTGGTGCCTTAATTTGTTTACATCAGTATGTTCGGCTATAGAGAAACACACTAGATCTATAGAAATGCATTAATTTTTTTATTATTAAGGTTTGAGTTCTCTTCTCTTACTCGATTTGAATAGTTTTGTTGAATACATTTTTTGTCACTTTCGCCACTACTCATATTGTTTGTTTGTTATGTCTACTTCAAAGTTAAACCCATATCGGGTTCGCCTATTCATATATTCAATTTTCCAAGTAATTTTTCACATCGTCTATTTATTATTATCAAGGGGCACGGTTCTCTTCTCTTACTCGATTTGAATAGTTTTGCTGAATACATTTTTAGTCACTTTCGCCACTTCTCATATTGTTTGTTTGTTATGTCTACGTCAAAGTTAAACCCATATCGGGTTCGACTATTCTTATATTCAATTTTCCAAGTAATTTTTCACATCGTCTATTTATTATTATCAAGGGGTTCGCTTACAATAAAGCCAGAGACATAAAATTTAGGATTTATTGGGACGCACAGCAGCAGGCTTCATTTCAACTGTTTCACATGAGCTGTTCCGGAGTTATAGGGCCCCAAAATTAGCAAAAATAGTAACCTCTGACTCAGTGACTCACTGATTCACTGATTCACTGACAGATCATCAAAACTATGGAGAAGTAATAGGGTTTGTGGAGAAACCACAGGGAAAAATCTAACATTTGTGATGTTCCATCCAGGGGGCGTGGCAGCCACCCACTTCTATTAACGCAGCTCCCCAAAAGGCCTACAAATATGATTTTTTACATGAGGGTTGGATTTCAAGAACAAACTCGGAAAAAATAAAATATTATCTATTTATCATTTAGGGGCGTGGTAGTCGCCCCTTTTCTTTAACTCAGCCCCCAAAAGACTTACGATAATGATTTTTTACATGAGGGTTGGATTTTAAGAACACACTCGGAAAAGAATAAAATATTACTTATTTTCCATTTAGGGGGCGTGGTATCCACCCACTTCTATTAACGCAGCCCCCAAAAAGCCTACAATTATGATTTTTTGCATGAGGCATGGATTTCAAGAACAAACTCGGAACAAATAAAATATTATCTATTTTTCATTTAGGGGGTGGTAGCCGCCCCTTTTCTTTAACTTAGCCCCCAAAAGACTTACAATAATGATTTTGTACATGAGGGCTGAACAAACTCGGAAAAGAATTAAAAATTGTTTATTTTCCATTTAGGGGGCGTGGTAGCCGCCCTTTTTCTTTAACACAGCCCCCAAAAGACTTACGATAATGATTTTTTACATGAGGGTTGGATTTTAAGAACACACTCGGGAAAGAATAAAATATTGCTTATTTTCCATTTAGGGGGCGTGGTATCCACCCACTTCTATTAACGCAGCCCCCAAAAAGCCTACAATTATGATTTTTTGCATGAGGCATGGATTTCAAGAAGAAACTCGGAACAAATAAAATATTATCTATTTTTCATTTAGGGGCATGGTAGCTGCCCTTTTCTTTAACTCAGCCCCCAAACGACTTACAATAATGACTTTTTACATGAGAGTTGGATTTTAAGAAGAAACTCGGAAAAGGATAAAATATTTTTTATTTTCCATTTAGGGGCGTGGTAGCCACCCCTATTCTTTAACTCAGCTCCCAAAAGACTTACAATTATGATTTTTTACATGAGGGGTGGATTTAAAGAACAAACTCGGAAAAAAATTAAATATTGTTTATTTTACATTTAGGAGGCGTCCTAGCCGCTCTTTTCTTTAACTTTGCACCAAAAAAAATTAGGGCTATGAAATTATATGTGGAGGAAGGATTTGAAGAACAGACACAAAATTTGGGTATATTCCTAAAAAGAGACGTGGCAACCGCCCATATATAGAACTCATGCTATAGTTATGAAATCTTACATGTCGTTAATTATTTTAAGGGCAAACAAGGAAAGTTATAAATGTAATTGTGTTTTGCTTGAAAGAGGATGTCTAAATGCGGTCGAAATCCCTACAATTTTAAAATTTTGCAAAATGTCCCGGTATTAAAAAAATCTTTGCAAAAGTATTGAAATCACACCAAAAACATAAATGTTAAAGAATAGCCAAGTTCTTTTATACAAAAAACGCTTTTGCCTTACAAGTCAGCCACAAAAAGTACTGAGATCTAAAAAAAACGACAAGTTTGTATTGTAATTATTAAAAATTTCACAAATAGTATTTAGGTACATTTTTATACTTGGGAGCTATGTCCACTGCTTCAAGGTAGAAGTTACCTTGATATTGTTGACGAGTTCTAATCAAAAAGTTTCAGTCGCAAATTATGTGTTCTGCTATCTCTTCGTCTTTATTGCACAATCTGAAGATACTGTTTTATGCTATCCCCATGGTCATCAGGTCTTTTTGACATGGCAATGTCCTGTGAGGAAACCTCTGACTATTCGAATTTGAGTTGTAGAAGTTGTTTAATTTTGTTTAGATTCGGTTGCCTGCTGCCTTTGGTTTTCCTCCAGAAATGTATCATTTTGTCTTCTAGCCTGGTTTTAGTGCAGCTTTTTATAGTGCTTATTGATAGCCCGCAGAATGGTCATGACATCTTGACATCTGATCTGGCTAATTCATCTGCCTTTGCATTGCCTTCACGTCTACTGCGCCCTGGCATCCAAATCAAATGGACTTTGTTTGTTTAGTGGCTAGTAGTTAAAGGATTTGAAGTCAATCCCAGATCAACTTTTGATGTTATCTCAAAGGCGTTAATTGCAAGTAGGGCTGCCTTACTATCAGAGAGAATGTAAATGTTCTTGTTTGTTGTGAAACTGTTTGTAGCATCCCTAGAATACAGAACTGTTTATGTACATACTAGCGTATATGTATGTATGTGTCAGTGCGAGGGTAGTACAAAGGAATCCCCCGCAAATGTTGTTTTTTCCTGTTTCCAGTTTTTACGTTTTGTGAATGTAACCTTGATGTTGCTTTGGAAGTAATATCGGGGTAGACACTTTTCCGTTAAGTGTATTCCGAGTAGTTCGTGTTTTGTGAGTTCCCGTAGGATTTCAGTATGTGTTGTGCATGCTGCGTTTACCATTGCTTCTTTCAATAATTTTAATTCTTCTTTTGCGTCAGCTTTTACGGACATAAGCCCATTACGCGACAGATTCCGCTTAACTTTTATTGTGTTTTTGAATATTTTTATTTGAAATATTTTGACAAAAATAAATAAGACTGCAATTGCAATATACTGATATGATATTTCCAACTAATATGTGGATAGTTTCTTTATTTTTTTAACTTACTTACTTTTACTTAACGGGCTCTCGACCCGTGGAGATTCTCTGCCTGAGACACAGCAGCTTTCAATTCTCTAAGATCCCGGGCACGCTACTTCCAATTATCCAGACCAAGCCCTCTGGTATCCGCTATGGCTAGAGTAATCCTTCGTTGAACCTTCACTAAGGTGTCGTTTGCGGAGTTGATGTAGATTCTAAGCTAAATTAACTTCTTCCCCACTTCAAAGTTTCAGCTTTCAATAGTTACGTTTTGACCTAGCCGGTGGAAAATGTCTTCCGTGTTTACACCTGCCCTTGGCGCTATTGGTTCCAGAATTAAATTAAAGAAATCAAATGATAGTCCGTCTCCTTGCCGGAATCAGCTACATGTTTGGACCACATCGGATGAGCTGCTTTCAAACCGCGCATTGCACAGCGTATTCTCAATCGTCACGCTACACAGTCGGCTCAGTTTTCCGGGATACCAAATTCGGCAATCGCTATCTAGACCTCCTGTACGATGAATGCTATCATTTGCGGCTTTGAAAAGGTGGTATATCCCGATTTGGAATTCATTGGTCTTTTCTAGAATCTTAGTGTGAAAATTTGGTCTATGTTCGATCTGCCGGGTCGGAAACCACACTGGTATATGAAGCTAATAGTGGAAAAGCTGCTAAAACACCCCTACAATTCTCTTCCATTCGGTGACAAGGTTTCTATCACGTCCCGGAATTGAAGCCAGTTTCTTGAGTTTTTTTGTAAATCATCCGGATATTTTTTCGATTGAGGGAATCTTCGACAGAAATACTGCCCATGCCCTCTTCTTTCTACGTAGGGTTTTCTTCGCCTCCCGTCTCCTGGCTCTGTTCTTACTGCTCTGGTTTTGCGCTGGTAAATGTGCACTTTCTGTCACCATTTTACGCGAAGCGCACTCGTCATCATCCACCGGACTCTTTTTCTCCATCATTGATGATGTTGTGATACTGGTTCCACATGGTGTTCGCATTCGTGGAAGGTGGATACACCGCGAAGAGTTCTCGTTCAGCCGCTCTCCGTAGACTCTGGATACTCCAATAGTTCTGAGGGGCAGCTTCTTTTCGATAGAAAGCCGAGATCTGAATTTAGCTGCTATAAGAAAGTGATCAGAGTCGACATTTGCCCTTCGGAATGTATGCACGTTTAAGATGTTTGATGCGTGCCTTGAATCGATCACCATTTGGTCGGTGGTCGTGATTTAACAAAATATCGGGGGTTATACGTTGCGATAAAAAGTATGCCAGGACTGAACGATGAACTAAAAAATATTAAAACGAGTTTTCCTGAGCATGTAGTACAATGCCTACAACAATGCACTTGCTGATTAGTACAAGTTACGGAACTCGTAATATTCCAGGAATAATAATTAGATTGTTATGTAGGCCAATGGTATTTGCAAGTTTATACATACAGCATTTAAAAACTTTAGACGCGAATTAAATCAAGGCCATCATGTATTAAAAAACACATTAAAGGTAGACACATTCATTCTTTTATTGACGAGGTTCTGATCGTAACCCTGCCAATTCAAAGCCTTCACAAAGTATCTACAATATCCAATCAAATGCTAGTACTGCTGAATCTGTGTTGGTTGAAGCTTAAAGCCTTTCGGGCTTGCATAGTGACGTTGGTTGACATTTCCTTTTTGAAAGGTATGTAGATTTGTAGATTCTTTCCTTTGAACATGGCGCAGTTTGTATGCGCTGCTCGTGCTCCAAATTTTCCAAGACTTGTTCTTTTAATTTTTTAAGGTAGACATATTACTTGCGATAAATTTTTTACTTCACACGAATTAGAACTTTCGCTAGCTGGAACTGTGCGATTACATAAAAGAAGTTCAAATCGCTTTAAAAGCACAAAATATTTAAAAAAAAGTCTAAATTTACTAAAATTTATTTTTAAGAACTATAAGTAATAAAAAATTACTCGCGAAATTTGTATTTACTACAAGGAAAATGTATTTGGCAAATTCGACCCACAAATACGACCAAAGGTAGGTCCGCTCGTGCTATGTACTTTTCTTCAAGTAGGCGCTTATGAAGACCGTTTTCATACTTATATATATTCTCAAGTTGAAAAATTTTTTTGTTTGGAAAATCAGCTGTGCTAACAAGGTTGATTTCACAGCATTGCGTTTGTTCTTCTAACAAATTCCTGGACTAGGCGCAGGGACACTCAAAATGAAACATTTCGGTAGACAAGAATGTCTGTTTTGTTTGGAAAATCAGCTGTGCTAACAAGGTTGATTTCACAGCATTGCGTTTGTTCTTCTAACAAATTCCTGGACTAGGCGCAGGGACACTCAAAATGAAACATTTCGTTTTAATTTCACGCCTTCTAACCCCCGGACTGATCGATGCCATCATGTATTTAACAAGCGCTCCACTGCATCAACATTACAATGTACACCAATAACCGTGCAGGTAATAAACCAGAAGTATTCAGCCAGAATTACCTTTTCTCCTTTGTCATCTAGCCATGATCCACACAGCCCACAACCATTCTACACAATGAGTCTTTGAATAGAATTTTAGAGGCGGTGTTCCTGTGTAGTTTATACTTATAGCGCTTTACCAATAACAAAATTAATGTTAAGATTATATTCGTGGTCCCTTTCTTTAAAATTTTCTGATGCCTAAGTGCGTAAGGAACGACAAATTTAAACTCAAATTTTGTATTGGTACCGGCATGGTGTTTTTGTTTGGTAAATATATAAATCGATGGTATCCGCCAATTTGCTTCCAATTGGTTATTGAACCGCCAATTGAACGACAAGAAACCTGTTATGAATTATAAAATTTCCCTAGTTGCATTTCGTCTTAATTTTCGTAGGGTGATTCGTGTGATAAAAAGTATTTTAAATTATTTAATATTTTTTGTCTCTATACGCCAGCGTGTATGCCCACCTCTTCAGATCAATAGGGGAAATATCATCTGGTATTGGATTAACTGTTGAAAAAGACCGGTTATTTAGCCCTATCGTGAAATCCGCCGGGGGGATCATTTCACTCAGGTAGCCGTGGCTGCAATTTCAATTGGATTTGTCTATGCAGCATTTATTTTCATAAAATATTTTATTAATCAGTCCTAGTTGGAGTCTGGATTCATTGCATCCACGCATATTATCCACTGCTAATGGTCGCATATCTGATCATCAGGTATCAAGAATCCTGAATTTTTTCAGAGGATGAAATATCCCTTATAAAATAGTATAAATGTCTATTTTTTGATGGAGTTTTGATGACAATACGCGTTCCATCGACGCGCATTACCACTTCAGTGATTCGACATTTGTCATAAAAATATCCTTTGGGTTGTGATTTGTCAACATCACTTATTTGTAAAAAAATTTGGGGCACTTCTGAAAACGTCGACTGTGCTATGTTAGAGATTCTCTTCCAAAGAATCGTAAGCAAGCTTCTAATTTCACTCTAGAAAGAAAGAGATATGTTCATTGTTTCATAGTATAATACATTGTTTACAATATTTTTCCTAAAGTTATTGCAATAATTGCAATAATACAATACTACTGTAAAATTATTCTTTTAGTTATAGGGTTTATTTTGATAAGAAGCAGATTTAGAGGAAAAATATGACTAAAAAACTTTAATTGAATTTTTTTATCGCATATAATTTTGGAATTTATACAAAAATGATTAAAAATAAACAACAAGTCTTTATTGCCCAATAGGACAAAACAGAAAAGAGTAGCAACATTTTATATAAATATATAAATAAATAGATAATTAAATAAAAAATAAATGAATAAATAAATTAATTAATAAATAAAAAAATAAATAAATGAATAAATAAATAGATAAACAAATAAATTAATTAACAAATTTGTAAATAAATAAATAGATATATAAATTGATAAATAATTATGTAAACACATTATTAAGTTAACATTATAAATAAGCATTTAACACAGTTGAGTTGTGCTATAAACAAATATATTTTGTAAGGTTTTTGTTAGGACAAGAGGTTTTCATGCGCCGCACATTTTTCAAAAAATCTTTCATTAAGAATTTTAATTTTCCTTGCAACTGGGATGACACCCATTTTTTTGTGTACCTACTGTCGAAAATAAATGAGATAGTCGTAACATCATTTTTGATATTTTATTTTGACATATTTGCAGGTCTTTCTAAGGAGTATACACAGTTTAAAGGGACGAAAAAGCTTCTATTTTCTAAAAAGCTTTGAAATATTTTTTATCAAGTACTTAGGAGAGTTATAATTTCTTAGTTTACTAATTGAACCTTTATGCCAAACGGTTTCAAACCCAGGAGCCCTACGCCCGCTGATTTTTGACTTTAAATTTTTAATGTATGCTTAACAAATTTGCAAATCCTTACAACTTTATGCGAAGTATTGGGCATTTTTTCCAAAACCAAATTTTTTTAATCAGATCTATGCCTGCAAATTTTTTGTTACGTAGGTTAAATATAATAGGTAGTGATATGTTTAGATTTTTGCAACCATTTACCGATTTTTCTACTAAATCAGTAGTTATGGGGTTTGAATTTGTGTTGGCGATATTATAAATTTGTGCGAATGTGTCAGCCAATTATTCTACCTTAGTCTCATTGCTCGTGAAAATGTTACCCGAAGACTCAAGGTGGGGAATTTTTTTATGTGTTTTTTTATTATTTTGCAAATGTTTCAGAACGATTTCGAGTTTGAGTCTAGTAAGCTCAACTTTTGATTCCACTGGACATTTTTGAACTCAAAAATTTTCTTTGTAATTATATAATCGAGATGATTCATTTCCCTAAAATCGTTTACAATCTAAATCTTTGCCATGTCCTTCTAATCGAATTTCTCATTTTTATGATATTTAGAACAGCACGAGGGAGAATAACTATTCTCTTATTCGCTTTTTTTTTGTAGAACAGACCTATGAACACTTTCCAGAATATTTGCTTCTAATAACAAAATACTGTCATCTGTCACTGTCAAACATTTTCATAATTTTGAGGACAGTGACGAACGTTTGAGTTAAAATGAGTTTTATAAATGTTCCAATCTGCATTTTTATAATCTAAATATTGCACATTATTTAGTCTAGGTTTATGCGAAATATCACAGTATACAGGCAGATGATATGAGGTAAGAGCATTTACTGCAGTCGGTTGCGTAAAGTAGTTTGGTTGGGTGGTGAGAAATAAATCTAATGTTGACGGTGAACATCTGTTTTGTGTACGAATGAATGTGGGATACATTAGTGTAACTGGGTGTCTGATTATGATATCGGAAAAGAGATTTCCCCATGAATTAGCCCTAAAGCATTCCCAATCGCGATGTCTACTGTTTAAATCTCCACCTACTATAAATAGATCACCGCTCATTAACTTTCTCAAGTCCTTCCTGAAGCAGTACCTTGTATGAGTGTCCGATGCTCCACCAAAGAAATTGGCCGAGTACACTTTAAATTTAGCAGAGTTATCTTGTGTTATTTCAACTCCAATTTAGCTCTTGTATTTAAAATTGGTAACATATTTAATACTTTTTTTAAGTACAATGGCAACGTAACCACCTAATTTTATTTATGGCAAAAGTAATTGGACTTTGAGGATTGGACGTTTGGATTGAGCCAAATTTCACACACAAGTCATATATCAACATCTATGTTACAAAGAAAATTGGAAAATTTTGTACATTTATTACGCATGCCTCTGGCATTCCAACATGTATGTTTCATAGGACTTTGCATATTACTTGAATATAAATACTTAGTTGCTAGCTGTGCAATAACATTAAATTGTTCATATTTGGACTTACATTGTCCAAGTTTTGAGATCATCTCCATAGTAAGAGAGGACAATTCATCTTGGGAAAAAAGTTGGCTCTCTTTTATTTTATTTTGATGCGTTCACCATTGTTGAAGCTGTGGTGGCTGCTTCTATTGCTGCTGCCTCCAGTGATTTGGTAGTTGGCGAAGACATGGGAAATCATCGATACTTGCAAAATTGTACTGTTTAATCACTGTTGTTGGTTTTCGTACAGTATTTAATGGGGCTTGGCAATTTTAGTTGTGGTCTCTTTCATTTTAAGGTATTGGGCACGGTTGGTTCAAGAACCATCAGTAGATCTGTGGTTCCCTTGACAGTTCCAGGACTTAGAAATGCCCATGGCATCATATTCAGACATTTTATGTGACCCGGAACAGTTTGAACAATAAGTTTTGACGTTACAGTGTCTCTCACCATGGCCAAATATTTGACACTTATGACACTGTGTAATTCTGTTGTTGTATTTGCGCTGAAATTCGAATCGAACATGAGTGCGAAAACTTGTTTTAAAGTTTTTACGCAAATCGGCAAGACGTACCGAGCCGTTTTCCAAATAAACAGTATAAAAAATCTATGGAAATGTTTCATGATTTTTGGTTATCATTTTTATGTCTTTGCACTTTAGACCAAGTGATAAAAGTTCATTTTTAAAAGAGCTGATATCGAGCAACTCTAAACGGAACAATATAACTTTAAATAACCTTTCAGTTTTAAGGTCATGTGTAAAGAATTGACAGTTTTTCTTTTTAAATGCATCAATTACTTTATTATAAGACTGCATCGATTCACAGTAAACTTTTATACCGATTGAAATTTTTCTAATAGCATGATCAGTAATATTAAGTGATGTAAGGAACTTATAAACTTTATTAGTGTTTTTTTGTAGCACTTGGATTGGAGGAATTGAATGTTTTTTTGGAGCTTGTTGTTGCAAATTGTCTTTGTCTCCGCTGTCTATTAGGACTAAAATAATTTGCATACACGAAGAAGATATTTTCGGGGAATTTGACCTCCTGAATTTGTTTGCTGGGAATAATAGGTCCTCGCTGCTGGTTATGCGTCTCTTCGGAATTTTGCAAAATTTAACTACTATAGGTCAGATCTATTATCAACACGTCTTTTACGATTGAAAGCACGTATCATTTGTAACGAAAGCCATTTGGGGCACTTCTGAAAACGTCGACTGTGCTATGCAAAGGATTTTCCGCTAAAGAACCGTAAGCAAGCTGCTAATCTCACTTTCGTAGACAGTGAAGATGACTTCGAGTTAGTATTAAGCTCCGTTTTCAAAATATTCAAAGTACATTAAAATGCTGCATTATTGACGAAAGCTCTTAGCAAAGTGAATATTAAATAACTCATAATATTAGATAATTAACTATTGGGGCTAGCAACGAGAGACGCGATTACAATTTGCTTTGTGAGTTAAGCTTTTTTTTTTCAAATAGAAAACTGGGATTGCAAACATCTCAATTATGTTTACTCCAAAATAGAGCATAAATTGAATAACACATTTTGACATGAGAAACTTTACTTAGGTGAAGCTTGGGCGATCCAAGTTGTCTGTACTAGAAATCTGTTCGATTATAAAAACACTTCATTTGATAACGGCTGTACCCTGCACCCATGTCACCCAAACTATCAGCCCTATTTACCAAGGGTTTAGCAGCTAGAAATCGACAAAAACAAGGGTTCAGATGTGTTATCTGATCATAAATGACAAGTTGCTTGGTGAATTATGAGAAGACTGTTTTTTTTTCTAGTCTAATGAATTACGTTTTATAATTTTTTAATGAGAAGACTGTTAATTTATGTACTAATATTAGCTTTTATTATGAATTAGTTTCTTGTTTTTTCAATAAATTCTGTTATTGTTGCTTTAACGCTATAAATACAAAAAATAACTCTTAAAACGATATCATTATTTCGTTTCTTAAGTTTACTGCATCAGAATAATACTGCAAAGGTTGAATCACATTACTTCCTTCTGCATCATATGATTTTGGGCTTCTTCAAAATCGTAAGGCAGATCTTCATCCAAAGGTACTTGAAAATGTCTACATACATTGTGTAGAGCGCAGCAGACGATAATGATTCGTGTTACTTTTTTAGGCGAATATTGCAATACCCTAGACAAATCCAAACAAGGAGATCTACTTTTTAAAAAGCTAAAAGTTCGCTCTATTATATTTCGACCTTTGCTGTGCTGTTTGTTGAATTTAGATTTTTGAGAGCCTATTTCCACATCCCGAAAAGGTGTAAGCAACCACGGAAATAGTCCGTATCCACCATCCCCTGAGAAGAAAAAGTATTAATACGAGTCTTAGATTTCGCTCTCCATTCTTGAACAGATTTTCAAAATAAGAACTTCCTTTCGTGTTGTTGCAAACCAAGGACTCGTGACTACTTCCAGAGTAACTAGTGTCAACGTAGGTAATCCACTGCTTATGATTGCAAATCTGTAAGATATTCCATTGTTTGTGGAATATTGGATTCAACACGTATTGAAATGCTAGTTTATTCAAATGGAAATTTTTGATAACCCTGTAATTTCTTATGTTTTTTCCAAGTCCTCTGTTTGAAGCTTCTCTTCTTCCATTTCCAAGTGCAAAAAAAATTACCAACATTATCCATTATAACTACAACACAAAACAATTAAACAAATCGAAAATTTCAAAAATATTTTTATATAATGATCATCTGTTTAAGTAAATGTCAAATGTAGATGTGGTAATACAGTTCACCCGGCGGATAGAAGAATAAAGGGATTCAGTGAAAGGGAATCTAATAGGTGAATAGAGTGTGCGATTCCCACGAATAGCAGAATCGGGCTGTTTGTTAGGAAGAACAGACAGTCCCATTATTTATGGAACACAAAGTCGTTATAGTGTTCAAGTTACTGTCTGGGCTATCAGTAACGCATTCTGTCAGTCCAATTTTCGAGGATTGCTTAGCTGTTTTTGTCATTAAGTGCTTGAATCGTTTTCGGATTGTTGGCATAACGTCGGTCCTTCACGGTTCCCCACAAGAAAAATGTCCAAATCCTGCATGAACTAGAGGTCGTGCAAATTCATGTCTTCAATTTTAGATAAAAAAAAAGTGGGTTAACATGGAGCTGCAATCCTCACCGTCAAATGGGGATTACAAAAAATTCAAAGAAAAATGGTCCAATCATGTCACCACTCCATAATCCGCACCAAACTGTCACTCTCTGTGGATGCATTGGCTTTTCAATAATAACGTATTGGTTTTCCGAGCCCAGAATGTGGATTAAACTGCGCCTCGTAAGAAAACAAAATTTTTCATTCAAAATCGTTTTCAAATTCAAGCTGCTGTAGGGCTCAAACTGTGAAGCGATAACGAAGCGGATGGTCATGCGCCCTCAATTGCTGAGTCAATTGAACCTTGTAATTTAATTATCCGAGACCTTTGTGCAAAATTCTACTCAGGCTAGTGCGTGATATGTTGAGATGTTGAGAACGATGGCGATTTGGGTGTTCGTGAAACAAATTCATTTTTAATGTTAATAGTAAATATCAATTATTATTTGAGCTCTGTTTATTTGAAGATATGTATATATTTTTGGTTCTTGTTTTTATATGTATTATGAAATATTTGTTCTTTTCTTATTGTTATAAAATTGTTAAAATGGAAAGGGGCCTTAAAAACTAATTTGTGTTGAAGACAATTGAAATAAATTAAATAAAAAAATATTACTATATTAATTGACAGCCAAACGGCCTAAAAGAAGCATAAAATGTTGTCGAAATAAAATCAAAGTTGGTCCATCGCTTCCGCATTAACCTTAAGGCTCTTGGATCACATGTCAGGGCATGTCTCTGCTCGATTCCTGGACGCAGGGACATAACCGGCAATGTGATGGCCGACGAGCTAGATGGATCATGACCGCGAACTTCAGTAGTTCAAACTGCGACTCTGCAATCTTAGAGAACGTGTGGACAACAAGATCAGAATGAAGGCCAGTAACAGGTGGAAATCGATAACCTCTTGTAAAATATCACGGAAAATATGGCCTGAGTATAATAGGAACCGAACTAACAAGCTTTTGCAATATGACAGAGCATCACTGTCCAAACTGATAAGTGCTCTATGATGAAATTAAATCTCAAGGATGACGACATTTGTAGAGGCTGCGGTGATGAGGAGCTACACGAGGACACACCTCACTATGTCTGCCACTGCCTTAGGTTCCTGGAGACATCCGGATGGCTTGACAATATTGGGTCGTAACCAATGTAGTAGTAGTAATTCTTTATTAGTATTAAAAATACTTTATATTTTACAGTAATAAATACAATAAATTTATATCTTATCACAGTTCATTTAAGTGTTTTTTTTAACAAACTCTATACATTAATTTTTAAATAATCTTGGATTGAGTTCATTTTTATTGCAGATTGTAGCAGCACTATCACTTACGGCAACATTCAAATAAGAATACATGATTACACAACATAAATGTAATACTCAATTGTGCAACAATAAATACACAGCTCAACCTCCATGTACATAGATAGCCCCAGACAGATACCGTAAATATCACACCAGCAGACTCTGATGCTAAATACTTTTCCATTGTTATCGGTTTCCACCCATATCATAAAATATGGAACGAGAATTGATCAAGCACCATCAGTGCGCAGTTATCGTTCATCAGACGCCTTTGAAACACAGAGATCTCCGTAAATATTAAGCGTTTTATATTTATTTGTTGTATAAAAAATATTTAATTTTAAATAGTTTCTTTTTATTTTCTCGAGGAACTAAATTGGTGACCCCGATGACAGCTTACAATTTTACAATGAGTGATGACGAATCGAAGTCCAGCGATATTAATCCTTCGCTACCATTAGCCGCTCCAATCAGTGAACATGCAAGCGCTGACGCGGACGGCCATACGCATATATTCAACGCCAGCCGCATTAAAACACAAGAATTTCTTACATCCGATCCAGAGCTTTGGTTTTTTCTTTTAGAGTCGAAGTTTGCGATAAATCGAATTACATCGGACACATCGATGTAGCACAGCGTTGTATCTTAGTTAAGCCAAACCGTTGCCGAAAAAGTTCGTGGATTTTTACGACAACCACCTGCCACAGGAAAATACCTCGCCCTCAAAAACCAGCTCATTAAGGAATTTACTCCCAGTGACCATGGTAAGATAAAAAAATTCTTTCGCAAATGGAGTTAGGGGAAAAGAAACCATCGCGTCTACTAGAAGAAATGAGAAATCAATCTGGAGGCAATGTTGAGGATGAATTCCTCGCAACACTGTGGCTGGCCTGTCTCCTATCAGCAGCAAATCCTATCACCCTGGAGCGATGAGACACTTGACAAAGTGGCAAAAATGGCAGACCGCATTATAGAAACGACAAACGTGGTATCGGTGGCAACAACCCTGCCAGCGCGGAATTCTCGAAGAGAAGACAAGTCGCCTTCGCCATTAGCCAGGTTATCTGCTCAAATGGATGACATATGCAGAGGTTTTCAAATACTCGAACAACGGTGTCGACGCGATCGTACCCCATCGCGCTCAAGGCAACCAGGCTCTCAAGCGACGAAATGCAGACCAGGTTCATTCACTTCGAAAAACTAGAAAGCCGACAACATTTGAAGGCGATTGAACTCCGTGGCTCATCTGCTCGCCTTTTTGTATATGACAAAACCACCGGACGTTATTTTCTGATAGACACGGGGCAGACGTTTCTATTATGTCACCAAAAAAGCGTACGTGCGCTCTTACCACTAATCAATCAGACTTTGCGCTGAAAACGGACTTTTCCGTGGCATTTCACAGTTGCAGATGTACAGGCGTCCATCCTAGGCGCTGATTTTTTTTTTAAGTTTTTAACTTTTCGGTACATTTAGGCAGCATTGTTTTCTCCAACACCCCTCAGGTAACAATAATCGACTCAAATAACCCATGTTCATCTCTTTTGAAGGAGTTCAAAGATTTATTCGAAAAACAGCCAACGAAACGTCAAAACGTAAAAACGTAAAAACAGGAATTACACACCATATTCTTACAACTTGACCGCCCGTAACCGCAAGACCTCGCAGATTATCGCCCGAAAAATTACAACCAGCAAAAGCCATATTCCATCAGTTTATGGAACAGGGCATACGACAATACTTGGCGGCCATGGCGACCCTATAGACGCTTTAACGACAACACTGTTCCGGACAATTATTCGATCGTTCACGTACAAGATTTTGTCAACATATGTCATGATAAGAAAGTTTTCAGCACGATCGATCTCGAAAAAGCCTACCACCAAACTCCTGTTGAACCAGCGGATGTACCAAAAACAACGATTACTACTCCTTTCGGACTTTGGGAAATTCGATTTATGACAAAAGGACTAAAAACCGCAGCGCAGTCGTTTCAGAGTATGCTCGACGAAGTATTATACCGTACATTTATGATGTTTTGTGTGCCTCTAAATCGCTGGAAGAGCATAAGGATCATCTTCACATCATCTTTACTAGTCTCCGTGAATATGGACTAACGGTCAACTTATCAAAGTGTGTTTGGGGTAAGTCAGAAGTACTATTTCTAGGTCAACTAGTTTGACCGGAAGGATTCAAGGCTTTGCCGAATAAAGTTGCTGCGATTCAGTAATTAGAGAAGCCTAAAATCACCAAGGACTTACGACTGTTCTTAGCAATGATAAACTTCTGCAGGAGGTTTATACCAAACGCAGTTATCATCCAGGATCGCCTTCAAAATCTTATAGAAGGTAATGCTAAAAATGACAAACGTCAAGTTAAATGTGAACCCGACTCCAAAGCAGCATTTGTTGAGTATAAGGCAGCGCTCTGAAAGTAACTTTACTCTTGCATCCTACTGCTAATTCCAAAGTGTCGTTGGCAGTAGATGCTTCTGCGCTAGATGCTGTTTTAAATTAAACAATTAATACAGACACAAAACCACTAGCTTTCTTTTCGAAAAATTTTTCAGGTTCACAACAGAAGTACTCAACTCTTACGATAGAGAGCAATTGGCCATATACGAGGCTATTAAACATTTCAGACCTTTTTTGGATGGACCAGATTTCACAATATTTACGGACCACAAGCCTTTAGTCTACGCTTTTCGTCAAAAAGCGGACAAAGCCTCACCCAGACAAGTTCGTTATTTGGATTTTATAAGTCAGTTCTCGACTGATATACGCCACGTCTCAGGAAAAGAAAACATCCTTCCGGATTTGCTTTAGAGACTTGAAGAGATAACAGCAAACAATGTAATCGATCTTAAGGAACTGGAGAAAGACCAGCACACTGATACAGAGTTGCAAGCTTTACTGGCAGACAACGAAAATTCTCTTATACTAAAAGCAGTAAAAAGCACTGAAAAAGCAGTCACGTTATCACTTGAAAACCGAGCTACCTCGAATCTTTTACAACAGCACTATGTATGGCCCAATTATGCCGCAATATTTTCCTGCATTGTTCAAGCGTATACACAACCATATTCGTTCAGCGGAATAGCGGTATATTATCTGTCAAATTAGACATGATCTTAGTGTTACCGTTCGCGAAATAAGCACTAGTTGAATAAAAAAAACGTTAGATGGTACACAACATAGCCTGCTTGAAAGATTTGACCATCTTCATATGGATCTAGGTGGACCTTTACCGCCGTCAAATGGATATTCGTACCTGCTAACAATCATCGATCGACAATACGGCGGAAAGCGTAGCTAAAGCTTTTATAACAGGCTGGATATCTCGTAACGGAGTTCCAGCTCGCATAACCACAGATCATGGCCGACAGTTTGAACCGGGTTTATTCCGTCACCTGAATAACTTATTGGGCGTTCGTCATCTAAAAACCACCGCACATTTTCCTCAAGCCAATGGGATGATCGAACGATGGCCCGCTCATTAAAATCTGCATTCAAGACGAAAATGCCATGAAATTGTTCGGACGAGCTACCACTCATAATGCTTGGTCTTCGCGTCGCTTGCAAAGAGAACGTTAATGCAACACCAGCCGAAATGCTTGATGGTAAACTCCTAAGAATTCCTGGTAAATTTTTTTTATCTCCACAGGAAAATGTCAACGAAAACGTCTTTGTGAGAAAGCTTTCACAATCATTAAAGAAGTATTGTCTCGTGGACCCAGATCATCATAGTTCATCCAAAGTTTTTTTTATTCAACCATCGTTGATGCAGTACGAAAGCCACTTCAACCACCATACAATGGCCCAAACACATTTGAAAAGAAATATAAAAAGTATTTCAAATTCAACATCAACGGCTCGGTTCAAAAAATTTCAATTGATCGCCTTAAGGCTGCATTCATCACCACAGCAACAGAAACAGAAACGTCGACGGGAAGAAACGCATCACATAAAGGAGAGCCATATAGAACGCGCTCTGGCAGGTCGGTTAAACTCCGCTTACCCTAGCCCTCACGCTAGAGGAGGAATATTGTAGCAGCACTATAACTAAGCAAAATTGGCAACACTCAAACAAGAATACATTATAACACAACATAAATATAATACATAATTGTACAACAGTAAATACACAGCTCAACCTCCATGTACATAGATAGCCCCAGACAGACCCCTTAATATTACGCCAGCAGACTCCGATGCTAAATACTTTTCCATTGTTATCCGTTTCCACCCGTGCATGAAGCTACACCTTGGCGTGGTGTGCGGGCTTAAGCCGACTCTAAACATTTTGTCCGGATCAACACTGCCAGGAGTATGCTGTGACTGAAGCTGACCACTGGCAGGATTGCCCCAGACGATTGGATTGTGAGACGGGCGACTAAGTCCTCCAAAACTCTTAGTTAGAGTGCAGCAGGGAGTGAACCCGTAGAATAAAATCCCACTTTGAAGTCAAGGTGTTGAGGTACCCATGCTGAATGTGGGAAAGCATGGCTGGTAGTGGTTAAAGAACCGGTCGCGAACGGTCCCCTCCGACGCTCAGGCAAGGTCGGTTGTATAAGTGCCTTATCCCGGTAAGTCGGCTCTGCCGGGACGTGGGACCAACATTTCAGAACATAACAAAACCACAAAAAATAAGGCATGTCGTCCATGCCAACCGCATGGGCATGGTGCGAGCGCCCCGGCGTACGGGAAAATGAGATGGTCCAAAGGCATCACCTACATCGACTGCAAGGACCAGGCCTCGAACGACTTTGCCAGAACTGCAGTGGACGGACTGGCGCTGTGGGAAGGGGCTTCAGTCAAAGCTGTTCCCATAAACCAGGTTCCAAAGAGGGCAAATGGAATATTGACAATCCCAGTTATGGGAATTGACAAAAGCAACATCCTGCGTGTGCTGCAAGCGCAAAATCTCCAGATTCCAATGCAGGATTGGGAGATTGTCAGCGAGGAAGAGCCGAAGAATGGAAACAGGTGCTAAAATTGTAGCTCTCATTCGCAGCGAGTGAGGTCAGCCTCAAGCTCCTCAAACGGACTGCCGACGACAGTAAGGCAACCGAGACAGCGATAGAGGTGGAGGCTATAGCGGATGATAAGGGTAGTCCAGATAAAGCTTTATTACAGTAGGGTTCCCTCGGATAACCTGAGGGCTGTTCCTCGAAAAGGAGCAGCTGGATCTAGCCCTAATTCAAGAACCCTGGGTCAATAAAAACAGGGTTTTAGGATTGGGGCTGAAGACCTATTGTACTTTTTACAATAGTGACAAAGGAAAGGTGAGAACTTGTATCGTAGCGAAGAATAACCTTCAAATACTAATGTTATCTCATTAGGAGACCTGACGGTGGTGGAAATCAGAGGGGTGGATGAGAGCTGCTCCGCAGGGAGAGCGTAAAAATCCTTAAAATAGAGATCAGATACGCTAAGAGGAACTCGTGGAGAAGTTTCTGCGAATCGATCGAGTCAACAACAGAGGCATCGAGGCTTAAGAAAGTTCTATCCAAGGTACCAATACCGGTATCATACTTAGAAAATCCGACGGTAGTTGGACTGAGACTCATGAAGAAACGCTGGAGACACTGACGGAGACCCACTTCTCGGAATGCACGGAACCACTACTAGGGTTACGATACAGTAACGCAAGGCCCCCGGAGTGGAATAAACGAGGAACAGGCCAGGTCGCTAAACGACGATAAGAGACTGACTTGGGCAATAAACTTCTTCGCTCCCCTCAAAGCACAAGGGTTGGATAATAATGATTAAAAAAGTACAAAAAGCAGAAATTATTATTCCATGGCTGAGGATCATTTACAACGGCTGTCTAAGGCTCTGCTATGTTCCCAAAGCTTGGAGGGGAGTCCGTTAACACTGCACTGCATAACATAATATCAATGGTAGAAAAATGGATTCAAAGACATAGAAGGAGCGTTTAAAAACATTTAAGCAGATGCAATCATGCACAGCTTGAGAAACGCTTATCTGGATAGCAGTCTATGCGACTGGATCGGGATCATGCTAGGTGCACGTCAGATTAAAAGTTACCTAGGTGACACATGTATCGTACGGAAAGTTACGATACAGTTACCTCCACAAGGAGGTGTCCTTTCCCCACTCATATGGATCCTGGTGATGGATGCGCTTCTAAAGCAACTAGAGAAGAAAGTCTTCATAGCTATCCGCTCCATATTGTCGGTAATTGGGTCGTTGACCAAGGGTTTGCGGTCAATCCACCCAAGACAGAAGTCCTGCTGTTTACTAGGAAAAGGTTCATTCCAACATTCAATGCACCAAAAATGGAAGGGAATGATCTAAAAATATCCAGTTCAGCAAAATACCTGGGCGTTGTTTTAGACTTCAAACTTAACTGGAGAGAGAATGTAGATGTCCGCGTTAAGCGGGCGTTCGTGGCATTGTACGCCTGTCGCAAAACATTCGGCAACAAATGGGGACTTAAACCACACATGGTACACTGGTTGAACACAACGGTTGTAAGGCCCATTCTGACATAGGTTGCAGTTGTTTGGTGGAAGGCTCTGGAAAAGAAATATCTTCTCTTCAATCTCACCAAAGTGCAAAGGACAGCTTGCTTGGGTATAACTGGGTCCCTAAGGTCGACACCCACTGCAGCTCTGGAGATACTACTCGATTTCATGCCATTAGACATTTACTGCAGCAGTAAGGCGGCTAAGACGGCCTAAGAACGGAAAATGAACACCGTTTCCTAGAGTAGAACTAACCTACATTGGACATAACTCAATGCGTTCAGACATACAAAAGAGCTATCAAATGAGATCAAAATTCATGATCGGGTTAAACCGAAAGGATATCCGAGTACTTATGGAAGTCCTTAAGTTTTAAGAGAGCGTCACTCTGTGCACGTACCAGCGGGTATCTTCTTATATATTAGCAGGTGTTTTCAAGTTCAATGAAAGGTACCCAGATGGACACATTGGACCCAACTGCTGGTTTAAGTGAGCCGTGACTGAGGTCACAGGGGCATCCACCAACCTACCTACCTACCTATCAGTTTCCACTGGATTCTTAAAATTTGGTACGAGATTTGATCAAGCACCATCAGAGTACAGCTTCGCAGTCATCGCTCATCAGACGACTTTGCAACACAGAGATCTCCGCAAATATTTAGCGTTTTATGCTTTTTTTATATAATAAATATTGAATTTTAAATAGTTTCTTTTTATTTTCCTGAGGAATTAAAAGATTGTTCTTTATGGCCAACCCAACTATCCTAACTTAACCTAAGTACTTCAATAGTTGCATTTTATCTCCAAGAAATAAACTTATGATTGCTCCTGTTTATCTTAACTGTACTAATTGGTCAGATGAATTTAAAGAGCTTAATCATTTGTTACTGAATGGTTGCTCTGATAATGATTGTTGGGGACTATAACGCTAGAAATAGGTCCTTTCAAAACCCACATTCTGGTTTAGTGAAGTTTCAAAGTAACTTTAGCGAGATGATAACATCATAGGACGCTATTTTAAATTATCAGCGCAAGCAGCTCATAGGAATGCTTCACAGTTATGGCTTTTTTAGTACTCAACGGCATTTCCGAGGATGACTCGGATGTTGAACTCTCTTTTATTGCTGGTCAGGGATGTTCATTAATCGACTACTTTGATGGATGAACTGGGTACTCAATTTTGAAATTCAGAGCAAAACGTTTTCCGCAAGTTCCTATGTCTCCTGTGATTTCCTTCAAAGCTAACAATGATTATGCTCAAAGACAGTCAAATTTATGTACAAAGTTAAGCGGAGAGAAGATATGAAAGCTCACTACAGAAGAAATCTTGATATGTAGAACTATCACCCTAGTTCCACATCATCCTATTCAATGGAAAGTACGTATCAACTCCTAAAACATATACAGATTGCGGTAACAAAAACCGCTACAATAAACCCATTATCGGCGAAAAACAAATGAAAGTCTCCGTAGTTTGATGCAGAATGTAGGAGGCTAAGAGAGATCTGTTTTGCATATTTGAATCTGTTTCGAAATACAAGTGCACCGAAAGGTATCTGTATGGTACCACAATAGACAAGTAGTTGTGTCTGAGCATTCCATGGCACGGTAGCTACCTCCAAAAAACCATCAACAAGAATTTATCCAAATCCACAGTAGGTTACCAATCACCACAGAAAAACAGTCTGTGGTATGATGAAGTGCGTACACCGAAAAATGTTAACAGGACGCGCACGTTTATAAGCGCTGCAGCCCAAAACAAGACCAGACTTCCAAGGTTGAAAATCGAACCAAGAGAACTGAAGAGCAGAAAACCCTGCGTAGAAAGAAGAGGGCGTAAGCAGGCTACTCCCACCTTAATATACGGATGTCGGCTGGCTTCAAGCCCGGAACTCAGGCTCTTCTTCATGTCGAGAGAGTGATAGGGCAAGAAGTGAACCCATTGTGGAAAAAGTCAAACCTCCCAGTTTATAAGAGGTGATTTAACTATTGAATATTATTTTTCGATTTTTTGCTTCCAACATACGTTCACATTCTGGCTTTTAGCGGCTTTACAATTAATGACTAGAAATACTTAGAAACTAAATAAAAAATACCATGTAAAGTTTCCTTATGCTCAAAATTAAACAAAATTAAGTTAAATCATGATTTTAAGAGCATCAAAATTAAAAATATAAACGTATATCATAGCAAGTGGAATGCATTAAAAGTATATTTGAGCTATCTAATTTAGATACATGAAAAGTGACTACTATACTTGAATTTATTTATAGTTTCTCTTGGACTATCCTCTTAAAGCAGACAACAAGACTTTCTCGTAAAAGGGTAACATATTTGTTTCTATGTACAAGATCATATTTGGGTACCATTTTTTGTTGGCTCTCCTGTACTTACAACAAGAGAATCTTAAGACCTTTTTCTCAATGTTTTCAAGTTCTTTTGTGACTCTTGGTGAAATGGTGAACCAACAACTGAATCCATATGAAAGAATTTGGCTTATTAGCCTCTTATAGATACGAGTTTTGGTTTTCTTAGAAGTGTGTTTGGATGACAGTAAAGTTTTCGGACACCAATAGCCACTTTTGCTTTACCTAGCATTTTTATAGAATGCTTGTTAAACCTGAGTTTGTTGTCAAAATGTATACTTATGTATAATTATAATGTATAAAGATAATTAGAGGATCTTACTCTCTTTAACCGCCTTACGATGTCCTTTTGCATTGCTGTTTCTAAAACAAGTAAATTCTCTGCCTTCAAGATTAGACTCCAAGAGTTAAGGTAAGATGTCAGCACTGGTAAAGAATCTTTAGTTTTATTTAATGCATTGTCGGGTCTAGCCGCACTTGCTAATATTTTGGTATCATCAGCAAATAGAATAGACTGAGGCTCAGAGTTGGGACTTTTAAAAGGAAAATCACAGAGATATATGTTAAATAGCTTTGAGCCAAGTAATGATCCTTGGACTACACCTACAATTATAAATTCTTCTGAATATTCAGAAGCGATGCAAACAACAGCAGTTCTAGAACTTAAAAAGCTACTAATAACTATCTAAAGGAAAGGTAAACCTTATCAATTTAAAAATAAGTTCCTTATGTCAGATTGAATAGAAAGCAGCCTGCAAGTCTATGTCTAAAACTACAGTGCATTTCTTATTCATAAGATTAAATAATTTTATTATTCAGAGTTAATAGGCAATGCTCAGTAGAATTTTTTTTAAATCCAAACTGAGTATTCCTTTCATCGCAAAAAAGATCTATGTTTTCAGCTAGCACCCTTTCGAAAATGTCCCTACATTGGAAAGTAAAGAAATTGGCCGAAAGTCTTTTATATCTTTGTCGCTCTTCTTCTTGCAAAAATAAGCATTATTTTCGAGATCTGAATAGTAACCATTATTTATACATTGGTTGAAAATACAAGGGAGGGCAACATGATGTGAGTGTGGGCATTTTGGAAGGACAGAGTTTTATCGATACCATACGATTTTTATACCCTATCCTAAGGGTATATTAATTTTGACACATAGTTTGTAACACCCCTTAATAGTCATCGTAAACCCATAAGAGTATATATATTTATGATCAGGACCAAATCTTAAGACTATTAAGCAATGTCCTTCCGTCCGTACGCAATTTATAGACCTTTGAAATCAAGCTAGGAACCTGTAATTCAGACCACATAT
Organism: Ferdinandea cuprea; assembly: GCA_963576555.1. Taxonomy (NCBI): domain Eukaryota; kingdom Metazoa; phylum Arthropoda; class Insecta; order Diptera; family Syrphidae; genus Ferdinandea; species Ferdinandea cuprea. The sequence continues at coordinate 39,303,213 of OY754962.1, read as the reverse complement.
TTCCTAGGGATCCGAAATGGCTTAGTGCAAGATTTGATTACTACGCACACTGCCACGCCCACAATTTAGAAAAAACGGTTTTAAGGCTAAAGTAAGGGAGATAGATGTGTAGACACTGCCCACCATATAAAGTTTTTTGCCACGCCTACTTTTTGTGGGCGTTTTTCACTAAAATGCTGTTTTCTTCGAAAATTTTCATAGAAACCGAAAAAAATGCTTAACAAGATATTTAGTCAATACTTTTACCAATATATCGGCCATACAAAGTTTTTGGCCATGCCCACTTTTTGAGGGCGTTTTTTTTTATTTATTTTTTTTTTAATTTAATAGAATGAAATAAAATGCTTTCCATCATCTTCTTACTGCTTTTTTCCTTGGGGCATATAGGGATATGGATAGGGTATCATACTGTTCGCCCCAAGCGGACCGTAGACTTTCCTTATGTTTTATTATTTAAATTCATTCTGTATAAATTGATTCTGGCTGGCGTTGTAAATGGTAGAGGTAAGTCATATAAAGTAATTGTTAGATTGTGAAAACGAAGTTAGGAGGACATTCATGTTCCCATTTTCAAATTCATTAAGAGTAGAAAGAACAACGTTTTATAATATAGAATCTGAATATTACAGCAACTATAATGAAAATCAACAAAAAGTACATGAGCCCCAAACGAATTTTTTTCCTCACGATAACTACCCATACTTGGATAGTTCAAACTCTTATAAACAACAAGAGGTGAATGATACGGATTTTCATTTACAAGCCTCGGAAAATCAGTAGGTTATTTAGATATTAATAATTTCAATTCAAGTGTTTTACCTTACATTAACATATACAGTTTAGGAAGAACTGAATTGAAATTCTTGATTGACACAGGCAGAATAGATCTTTCATAAATCCAAACAGCGTTAAACATTTACAGCCTATTAAAATACAGCCAATAGAAATAAAAACACTTTTTTCTACTCAAATTGTTGATCAAAAAACCATTTTGCAAGGATTTCCAGAATTGAAATCAAGCCAAGATTTATTTATTATTTTCAGATTTATTTTTAACTTTCCAGTTTCAAAACTACATTGATGATTTAAGAGGAACTGATATCATTAAACAGCTAGGGATCATTATCGATATCAAAAACTCTCGATAAGTTTGTGGCGATGGAAACATTTACATTTCAAGCCAAATCTAATGTCCAGACTGCTGAAGTCCCAGGTTTAAGCAGAACAGTATGCCATCTACCGGTTGACGTTGAGAATGGTAGCATTTATTTAAAACCAACGTATATAAAACCAGTTTTGTTTCGAGAAGGACTTTGTAATGCTCGAGATTGGTATTCTTACATTGAAGTCATTAACAAATCCGATCACCCACAGACTTTTCTAATCGAGCAGTCATTAAAAGCAGAAACAAATGAGACTTATGGGGAGGTTCACAATTTATCCATAGAAAATGTAAAGAGCTCGAAAGTTAATTTTAAGAAAACTCGAAGAACAGAACATCTTAATATGGAAGAACATTCCTTATTATTTAATATATAAGAGGGAGATCAGTTAACCTTTTCTAATAATATTAATCATGAAATTAAAACTAAAGATGACAATCCTATATATTGCAAGTCCTACAGATACTTATATATACACAAGAGGAGGTAGACAAATAAACGAGCTTCTAAATCAAGGTATCATTCGACCCAGTTTTTCTCCTTGGTCAGCTCCAATTTGTATTGTTCTGAAGAGTTGAATGATAAAACTGTATACGACTGGTATCCCATTCCGAATATTACAGAGATCCTAGACAAGCTGGGTAGGTCCTTATACTTTAGTACTATTGACCTAGCCTCGGGTTTCCACCAGATCGAAATTAAAGCTCAGGATATCCCTAAAACAGCATTCTCTGTAGAAAACGGACATTATGAGTTTCTCCGAATGCCTTTCGGCCTAAAAAATGCTGCATCCGCTTTCCAGCGTGTGATGGATAACAGGATCTTCAAGGAAAAACATGTCCCGTTTATATGGACGACATTATTGTATTTTCTTCCTCTTTGCAGGAGCACCTAGAGAACTTAAAAGCAGATTTTCAAAAATTAAGAGTACAGATTTTGAAAATACAAGTCAATAAATCTGAATTTCTCCTTAAGGAAATCTAATTTTTAGGCCACATTATAACATCAGACGGAATTAAACCCAATCCTGATAAAATAAGTGCTGTCAAAAATGTTTCTATCCCAAAAACACAAAAACAGATAAAATCTTTTCTTGGTCTACTGGAATACTACAGGAAATTTATTAAAGATTTCCGAATCTGACGAAACCTTTGACAGAATGTCTGCAAATGTGGAAAACTATAAAGCTTGATTCCATCTACATTAACTGCTGTAAAAATATTTTATGCAATAATCCCACTTTAGAGTACCCAGATTTTACCATACCTTTCAATGTCACTTCTGACCCAGGTAATGTTGCCTTAGGTGCAGTTCTCGTACAAGGTCATCTTGGCTCAGATAAGCCGATTTGCTATGCAAGTCGGACTTTATCAAAATCAGAGCAAAAATATAAAGCTCTTAGGAATTGTTGTCACCTGTCAGTTTTCTCTTAACGAGCCCAATTCCAAGCCCATTCGTTGGAGACAAAATTAGAGGTATTTGATTATGAGTTAGTTCATAAGAAAGGAAAATCGAACACTAATGCCGATGCTGATGCATTTTCTCGAATTGAGATTCACATAAATGAAACAAGCGTTCTCTAATGTGACACAGAAAGATTGAATAGCGTTTCTATGTAAAATAATATCGATGCATTCAAAAATATATTAATATATAATATATTTACCATCTGCTCGGGACAAGAGAATATGAATGATGGTATTTCAATATCGGAACGACCAATCAACGAATTCTCTAATCAGTTAATAATAAAACAAAACTCCTCTAAATTAGAAATCTCTACTAAGTTACAGATTTTTTTTTAAAAGAAAGAGGGGATATGTTATAGAACATAAGGACCCCAGTAATGAAGCAGTAAAAATGTCCACTTACAAAAATTACCTTAATTCGAAGAGACTAACTGCTATCTTGCTGGATGATAGCACTTTTGCTACGATACAATTTATATATTCTTGTTATTTTAATCAATCACACATCGAATAGTTTAATCAAATGTTCTCTTGAAAGAAATAACTGAGAGGGATGAGCAAGAAAAATTGGTAATTGGAATATTATGAAACTTTTTACCATAGGGGTATTACGGAGACTTTAGAATATCTTAAGAAATATATACTTTCCAAATATGAAGCATATAATAGCAAGCGTTATTAACAAATGTCATTCTTGCCATATGCTTAAATACGACCGTTACAGAGAACAACTAAAGTTTGAAATAACGGAAACCCCATCGCGGACTCTTGAAATTGTACATGTAGATGTCTATTCCATAAATAAAGGAAATTTTATGACCATATTAGATAAGATAAGTAAATTTGGAAGTGATTTTATTCTAACTGCAAGAACTAGCATTCATTTAATAAAAGCTTTACCACCATATTTCTCTCATCATGGCCTGCCAAAAAAAAAAAAATAAGCGATAATGGTAGCGAGTTCATATCCAATTTATTTAGAGAGCTTTTACAACAATATAATATAATTCAACATACTATATGTGCGAAAACCTCTAATGGAAATTCACCTGTAGAATGCTTCCATTCAACGATAACAGAACTTGTTCGTAACATCAAATCACAGCGAAAATAAATCCCTATTGGAGAAATCATGGATGAGGCAGTTTTAACGTGAATTAATTCAATGCACTCCGCAACGAAATCAACTCCTTTTGAACTGACAGGACATTTCAATAAAAATTAGCCATTTCCATGTAATTCTAATAATATTACCAAGCAAGACTATCTTAAAACACATAAAGAAAATTATGAAAACCTTGCGAAAATCATTTACAATCGATCTCTAGCTAAACAGTAAAAATACATAGACAAGTTGAACGAATCATGTAAGAATCCACTAGAATATAGCCCGGGTGAACAAATGTATGAATTCGATGATAGGCGCAATAAACTGGCACCTAGATTTAACAGTCATATAGTTAAAGACAACTAAAAGGTTACAGTAGATACTCATAAACGAAAAGTACATAAACAAAAAAATTAAAAAAACAAAAGCAAATGATAAATGAAGAACTAATAGTTTGATTGTTTTTAGCACAGTAAAAGCTTTTAAGAAAGCAAGCCAAAACCCAATAATATAATGTTTTCGGTAAAACTGGCGCCCTAAGTTTAAAAAAAAAATGTATATATATTATGTTTATAATTATGTGAATTAGTAAAATATAATATTATATAATCTGTAATCTTAAAATCTTCTTTAATAATGTATTTTAGATTTAGTTTCTTTCTTATGAACTTCATTTCTTCGGTTCTTTTTTTTCGGGAGAAAGTGTTACGTCCAACGATATACATATGTTTGCATTTAAATTCATAACCCGGGTTAATGAGTGCAGTGCTTTACAGATGTTATGCACTTAGAGTGGAGCGAGTGCACTTACGTAAACAAGTGCTGGCGTTTTGCCCTGGGTATATTATATTATGTTGTTTAGTTGTAAGTCCAGTTTTCAGTTTTCGTATGAAGTCAAAAGTCTTGTTCTGGATATCATGAAATAAATATTAAAATAAAATAAAGCTGTTGTTTTTTTTAAGCTAAGTCGAAAGACTTATGTCTATGTCGCGCCTAGTTTCCTATGGTGCAAATAAAAATGCCCCAATGAAGATTTATTGGTTGAATTAAGTCGTATAATATTGCAAACGGCAATTCGACAGAGACGATGACTTGGCATTTTCCATGTCATTTCGCCTTCTTTTGTTATTTCCAAAATTATTTCCAAGTTGTCTGAGATTAGAGTTCACTGTGTTCCACTCACTATCGTTTGTAGCGTCATTGCGGATCTCCATATTTGAGCTTAACACGTTGTTAACTCCCACACTCCACCACCGCATGCGACTTCGAACCACTACACAATAACTTATCGCTTGTTTGTGGTTTTGCGATTGCGTTTGATAAACAATGCACTGTGTTATATATTTCTTGTTGTGTGTACTCCAGAGGGCATTCTGGAGCACTTAAGTTACTTCTTATGTTATTCGTATCCTCTGTTTGTTATTTTAGCAGAGTCACTGTCTATCTAAAAAAATATGGATTTTGTTTGGGCATAAGTAACCCTGTAATTATAATGAAATGAAAATAACTTTAAACCTTTTTAAACTGTAAACACACAGTGGAATAATCTTTCAAACACACCTACATCAAGGAGCTACCCAAAATCCGTGTCAAAATGTTGACATACGTTATGAACGTTTGTTTGAAATTGCGGTATTTTCCACTTTAGTAGAAGATTGCAAAAGCGACACCGATACTAATAGTGGGCAAGCCCTCAAATGATCCAAATAATTACCGACCAATCAGGCTATTTAGTAATTTGAGCAAAATTTATGAGAGGATTCTTAAAGAAAATATCATAAAATTTACTGAAGATAACCAGATACTTCCCGATGACCAATTTGGGCCTAGGCGCTTCTATTGGACTTTCCAACAAGTAATGAGGATTTGCAATCGATATAGAAAAGGTTTTCGACTCAGTTTGGCATAATCAGTATTTTCAAAATGACCAACCTCAATCTAAGTTTTCTCTCTAATCGATGTTTTGAAGGTCATGTAAAGAGTGGTGTGTCTATACATACAGGTTAGGAGTACCACAGGGCTCAGTCTTGGGGCCTATACTTTACAACCTGTACACGTCCGAGTTTCCTGAATTACCTGGTTGCAAAGCAACTATTTTTGCTGATGATACAGCTGTTATTTCATCTCATGAGCTTGCTCTTAATATTGAGAACAATCTTCAAAATGCGATGGAAATCTTGAAAAAGTATGTAAATGAAGACAAATTGCAAGCAATCTTTTTCAAAAGAAAAAGAAAAGCTTATTTTCTTCCTTTTTTCTAGCTTACAGGTAAATGGAGTTAATCTGGGGTTTAAGAATTCCGTTAAATACCTAGGTATTTACCTTTCAGGAACATATCAGACAGATTATTAATAAAGTAAAAATCGCCACGAAAATGCTTTGCCCATTCATCAAAATAAAATCTTCTTTATCTCTAACAAATAAAATAATAATAATGAAAGTTGTTTTTCAAGCAATACTTCTCTATGGCGGTTCAGAATGGGGAATATCTGCAAAATGTCATTTGAAGAAACTGCAGGTAGCACAAAACAAAGTTCTAAGACTTATGTTAAATCTATCGTGCGATTATCCCATTTTTCGCCTTCACAAAAAAGCGGGTGTTGAGCTGATATCTTCGAAAATATTAAAACAAACAGATAAGTTTACCAATTCTCGCGCTTTTTCTGACGATCGCCTAGTTAATTCCCTATTTTCTACTTATAGCAACTATAGCTATTAAAACAATTATTCTGAACTTATCAGTTTCTATATTTATTTTTTTTATTTATAATTTACTTACCAATTACCATATTTTTTGTTAATTTGTTCATAAATATATATTTATATATTTAATTTATTTATTTGTTAACTTTTTTAATTATTTATTAATTAATTTATTTACTTATCGATCCTATTGTCTTTTGGTTTTTAATAAATTTGTATTAATATAATATTTTATTATTTTCCTCCAAAACCAATTTTCATAAATGTAAATATTTAATGTATCTATACTGTTGAAATCATTTTTCAGAAGTAAGATATATATTTATCAAATCTCTGTACCTTATGCTGTGCGATTACTAAATTATGATAATATGTTAATACGAAATAAAGAAATCTATCTACATATCTATCTTTCGAACACACTAATCGACACGTATTCAGCATGGCTTCCGGCAGGGTAAATCGATAATAGACAAAATTTTCTTACTAAGACAATTTCTGGAAAAGTGCAAGGACACACCATATTTTTATCGACTTCAAAGACAAATTTGATAGTCGAAATTAGGATCCCGTCAAAACTGATCTAGCTGTGTCGTGTGACCCTAGGATACACGCGGTGTAACGTGCAGTTTGGAAGCAGCTCATATGAGTTTTTTTTAAATATGTGACGATGTCTTTAATGCAGTCCTAGAGCAGATAGTGCGCAGAGCAGGTATTCAATACGGAAGGCACTATCTTCAAATCATCTGCACAGGTATTGGGATATGCGAACGATATTGACATCGTCGGTTTCTCCCAGCATGATAGAGGCTTTCATGGTTATCGAAGAATAGCCAAAACTAGTCTTTCAATAAATGGGGACAAGACGGAATATGTGGTATCAAGCAACGAACGATCAAACATCTGCTTATGAGTTTATCTACGATGTAAACATCAACTACAAGAATAAAAACTTAGAGGAGATCCATCGAAGAATAACCCTACGATCTAAACTTTCCATTCCATAATGCACAAAACCATCGCTCGTCTTAAAGGCACATAGAGATCAGAAGACTATCAAAAGCTCAGAGAGTAATTCATTCCAAATCATTCCATATCATAAAAGAGTTGTCGGCCGTATACTTAGGCGTATACGTACTTTTTTGGCAAAAAGTAAAATCTATTCGGAAAAGGCATATCTCTTCAATTATTTCGTGTCCTTCGGATCTCAGACCGTACGCTACAGTCACTATTCTCGACAAAAGCATTTTAGGACTGTGGTGCAACCGTCAGCTGCATGGGCTTGTACCGCAGCAAATCCAATGTACAAACAAAGAAATTCAAAAGCTTTGGAAGAACAGCAGACGGTGAACCTCAACATGCTGTCAGAAGTTGCATAGTGGATGTCACTTTTCGCGAAGTTACTCACGCGTTAGAGGTTTGTATAATTCCAAATAATTCTCAAGATTTGTATTTCGGAATTGATTTTTGAAAAAATTTTCAACTTGCTTCGGAAATAATCAGTGGAATTGCCGATGTAGCAATTGACGCAAACGCCCTTTCTCTGTCCAAATTTGAACGCGTAAATCCACCGTCCAATTTTTTCTGTCTTTTGAAGAAGAAGGAGCCAAACCGATTAAACGGTATTTCCCGTTATCTCTTGCTGTAGAGAAGCTGGTGGAGGAAGAAATCGATGTTTTCGTGTATCTCGATGACCTTTTACTAGTGTCCGAAAATTTCGACTTCCATGTAAATCTTCATAACGAAGTGAAATAAATTTACAGTGATTACGGGCCACGCTATCCTGCGATGGCTAACTTATCAAACTGATTTGATCGACTTAGCTCGACGGACATTAAAATTGAAATTCACCCAGTTAAAACTTTTACCTCAAAGACGGTAATTTCATTGTTGAAGCAACACGTTTTTGAGGTGTTTGACACTCCAGAAACGGTGTAGTACCTAAGTCGCAAAAAGAGTGCGCTTCGAAATTCGGATCATCAAGCCTCAAACATATAAACTTTTCCAAAAATTGCAGTCTCTTGAAGAACCGACAATGAACTTAGAAAAGCAGGACGAACTAGTACTGGTCCGCAATTCCATAAAGAAGCATATAAGGAAAGCCTTACTCAATCAGAATACACTTAACCTCCGAACTAAACCAATATCATATTGCCGATACGTCTGAGAATTTTAATGCTAAGCTATCGTCAACCCATCGCAAAGAACGAGTTAAGAAACGCTTACGATGTCTTGCGCTTATAATGTCTAACTATGTCCTAGAGCATTTAGTGGGTGCAGCGGCTTAGTGGTTAAGTGCGTTGGAGCGAAAGGTCGCTGGTTCAAAACCCGACCTGTACCAACTGAAAGTTTTTATTCCCACATCCAAGAGTAAGAAATGCTACGAGAAGCTTCTCAAAAATAAATTTCCGTTCGGAATCGGCATTAAACGGTAGGTCCCTTCATTCAAAAAATATAACTTCGCACACAGAATGGTTGAAGAAGCTAGGCTTTAGGTCCTCTATGGGCCGTTTACGCCTAATATTTATTTTTTTTATTTTTACTATGTCCTAGAAAATTTTGTCGGAAATATTTTTGGGGAGTGACCTAAGCGCGCAACTTTTTTCCATACCGCTAACTAAAATACAATTCCAATTCGTGACCATTCATTTTCGCAATCGAGGACAATGTGATATGTAGTTTTCCAAGAAGAAATCTCCATTTAAGACGAACAAACAACACCTAATGCAAGAAATTCGATTCTATGCTGGAATTGTGACGGATTAGGTCATAAATACGTTGATTGCACGAAGAACAGACTTATTTTCTGATATGGTTGTAGTGCACTATCAGTTTTTAAACCACACTGCCGAAAATGTTAGCCCTCGGGAAACTCAAGGATGAATACCTCCAACAATACCAGGAGACATCAATTCAACAATGCACAAAACCATCGCTCGTCTTAAAGGTACATAGAAATAAAGGTTTTTAGGGCTGTTGGACAGTGGTGCAACCGCCAGCTGCATGGGTTGATCCGAAGCAAATCAAATTTTAGGTTCAAATATATAAATAAAGAAATTCAAAAGCTTTGTCAGATCAGCAGACGGCAAACCGCAAAACGTTATCGGAAGTTTAATAGTGGATGTTACTTTTCGCGAAGTTACCCGTTAGAGGCTTATATAATTCCAAATGATTCTCAAGATTTGTATCTCGGAATTGATTTTTGGAAAAATTTTCAACTTGCTCCGGAAAAAATAGTGGAATTGCCGATGTAGGAATTGACGCAAACGCGCAAATCCACGAAAAGATTGGACTTTTCCGTCTTTTGAAGAAGAAAGACTAGGTACAACATCTCTTATCAAACATTCCATCAACTAATGCATTAAACTGATGAGGTCGATAGACATTAAAATTGCGATCGTTCGATTTTGATATTCAAAATATTCGCACAACGAAGTGCGAATGTGGTCCTGGAAAACGTGGATGAACTATCTTGCATTAGTGTCAAACGCTTACAACAAATTGATCTGTCATCTCCCGCTTTTGATTCAGTAGACTACAATGAACTCAAAAGACAAATATCTGCAAATCAAATTAAGTATCCAGACTTACAGGTAATTGAAAATTTTATTTACAGTAGACGGTAGATAACGTAAATAGTGGTGCTCATGATGATCCGAGTTCTGCACAGCTAAACCTCCAATTCAAAACAACCGAATGATTAAGGAGATATTTTACTGGCCCGGATTGGCGACTTTATTTCAATTTGCAATATTTGTAAACCCACTTAACACTCTACAAAATTAAAGAAACCACCAATGGGTAAATCTCAAGATGTCCAAACTATATCTCGATTTTATTGGCCTATTTCCAAGTTCCAAAAAGGGAAATATTGAAATTCTTATTGTTTTGGATAGCTTTTCTAAATTCACTTTTCCAGAAACGGTGAAGTATCTAAGCCGCATAAATAGTGCGCTTCGAAATTCGATTCATCTAAGCATCAAACATGGGCCGTATTTGTTTGTATTCGGTCAAAATATGTGAAAACGTGGCTCGGAATATGAACTTTTCCGAAAATTGCAATCTTTTGAAGACCCGACAATGATCTTAGAAAAGTAGGATCAACTAGTGCTTGTCCGCCATTACGCCAAATTGCAATCTCGTGAAGAACCGACAATGAAGATAGAAAAGCAGGACGAACTAGTGCTGGTCCGCCATTGGCATATAAGGAAAGCCTTCGAAAACAAACAGAGAACACTTAACATCGTATCTAATCCAATATCATATTAGCGATGCGTCTAAGCATTTTAATGCTAAGCTTTCGCCAACCCATCGCAAAGAACGAGTTAAGGAACTCTTACGATGTCTTTCGCTTATAATGTCATACTATGCCCAAGCTAATTTTGTCGGAAATGTTTTTTGGGATTGCTTCATCTCGACATTACTTCAGTTTCACCGTTGCACAAGGAGTGGCCTATGCGGGCAACTTTTTTCCATACGGTTAACCAAAATTCAATTCCAATTCGCCACCATTCATTTTCGAAATCGAGGACAATGTTATATGTAGTTTTTCAAGAAGAAATCTCCATTCAAGACGAACAAACAATACCTAATGCAAGAAATTCGATCCTATGCTGGAATTGTCACGGATTAGGTCATAAATATGTTGATTGCATGAATAACAGACTTATTTTCTGGTATGGTTATAATGCACTATCAGTTTTTAAACCAAACTGCCGAAAAAGTTCGCCCTCGGGAAACTCAAGGGTGAATACCTCCAACAACACCAGGAGACATCAATTCCACAATGCACAAAACCATCGCTCCTCTTAAAGGTACATAGAGATAAAAAGAACATCAAAAACTCAGATAGTTATTCATTACAAATCATTCCATATCATAAAAGATTAGGAAAGTTAACAAAACCAAGTCAATAATTTTCTCTTAGAATAAAACTAAAGCAATTCGTCGGTCTACCGGGCGTATACGTACTTTTTTGGCAAAAAGTAAATTCTATTCGAAAAAAGCTTATTCTTCAATTATTTAGTGTACGGAAATAATAAGTGTATTGCCTATGTAGCAATTAATTCAAACGCCCATTCTGTCTAAATGCAAACGCGTAAGTTTACCGTCCAATCTTTTCCGTCTTTTGAAGAAGAAGGACTAGGTACAACATCTCTTATCGAACATTCCATCGACGTAAAAAAAGCCAAACCGACTAAACAGCGGCATTTATCAATATCTCTTGCTGTATCTAGTCGCTGATGGGGGTAGAATCGATAGGATGCTTGCCATAGGTGTAATCAAAGAGTCGCATAGTGTCAGACCGAAGCCATTCCACTACCTGTGGAAAGTTGACGTGGTAGGGTTCTAGGGAAGGCCCCTGTGCAGCCGAGACATGCCGTTCTTTGGATTTTTTTTTTTTATAATTTGCACGTGCAAAAGGGATTGTTAGCACCCTTATAATGTTATAGTAACACGGCACGGGCGTTCAGGAAATGAGGGATTAGAAGAAAGGATGAGAAACCGATGTACATTGATTTTAAATGTTTGTAAATTTTAATTGTAAGTCAAAACAGAGTGAGGTAGAGCATTCCACATTCGTGTTGTGAGGCAGAGGAACGAATCCTTAAATTTCACAGTTCGATCGAATACATGCTTTAGGGTGAACTGATGAGCATTCCTGGCATGGCGAGTATTACGGTTGAAGTGTTGAAGGGGAGTAATGCAACTGGCTATTTCGTTTGAGCACTCGTGATGGTAGTATCGATGGAACAACGATAGGCAGGAGACATTACAACGATGACTAAGAGGGCCAAGCGAGTTCGCAATATCTCGGTCGACAATGAGTTTTATCGCACGTTTTTGAATTCTGTTAAGTAGCTCCAAATATGTTATTGGTGCACCGGACTAGATATGAGCATTGTACTCAAGTTTTCGGCGAATAAACGGCCTGTAGATTCTAGCCAGATCAGAAGGGGTAAAATATTTCTTGCATCGCTTTAGGAAGCCTAGGCACTTCGCAGCGTTCTTGGCGACGTCGAATATGTGGTCATTCCAACGAAAGTTGTCATTAACACACATACCGAGAATGGAAAGTCTTTCGGATTCAGCGATGCAAGTGCCATTCATGGATAATGGCAGAATATTGAGATTTCGCTTTAATGACAGAAGACAGCATTGTGTTTTGGAAGCATTAAATTCCACTATTGGTTTTACCCTACTCAGGAATGCTGTCAAGATCGGAAGTTAATGAGCTTAACATACGTTGCCGTTCCAGTTAAAGGCCCGAAGATGAGGGGCGTTGCCCAGGAAACAAATATGTAAAGCTGAGGGTACTGTCATCGGAGAAGGAATGAATAGGATTAGAAATAACAGAGAGTAGATCATTTAGATTTATAAATGAGAAAGAGAGTCGGAGATAAAACGGAGCCTTGGGGAACACCAGTATTTATTTGGTAAGTTGAAGACTTAAACCGTCCAAAACAACTTGAATTGAACGGTCCGAAAGGTAAATTCTAATCCATTGAATAAACGTATCATCGATTCCAAATGCACGCATTTTCGACAAGAGAGCTTGGTGCCAAACTCTGTCAAATGCATTTGAAATATCAAGCACAACGACCTTACTTTCACAACGGTGAATAGATTGGTTCCACTGTCCGGTTAGATATGTCATCAAATCACCAGTGGACCTGTTGCCGCGAAAACCGTACTGCCGCTCATTAAGAAGTTTCCACGATTCAAGATATTTCATAAGCTGACGATTTATCAGCGTTTCCATGACTTTGGAAAGAAGGGACGTAAGTGCAATTGGTCGGTAGGAGGAGGGAGAGGAAGATTCGCCTTTTTTTGGGATATGCTGGACAAATGTTGTTTTCCATCTTCTCGGAAAGAGCCCTGAAGAATAGGACAGATAGAAAAGCTTACGCAGTGGTTTTGCCAGCGTGGAAGAACACCTCTTCAGAACGATAGGGGAAATACCATCTGGACCAGCGGATTTATGTAT